>JAGIQG010000032.1:6185852-6833352 GCA_024679065.1 Sphyrna mokarran
GGTCCAAAGGATTTACACCAATATCAACCAACCTCCATTTATTTATTAAGTTTAAATTTATTTATTAGTATCAAAGTAAGCTTGTATTAACACTGCAATGAAGTTACTGTGAAAATCCCCTCGTCGCCACACTTGGGTGCCTGTTTGGGCATACTGAGGTAGAATTTAGCACGGTCAATGCACCTAACCAACATATCTTTCAGACTGTGGGAAGAAACCAGAGTACCCAGAGGAAACCCATGCAGACATGGGGAGAACGTGCAGACTATGTACAGACAGTGACCCAAGCTGGGAATCAAACCTGAATCGCTGGTGCAGTGAGGCATCAGTGCCAACCACTGTGCCATCATATTCACCTGAGAACTGATGCTCCCCGGAAGTGCAACTGCAAAAAACCCTCAGTTTATTCAGCATCCTTTGTTTCATTAGACCTTAACTTTAGGTAATGTATTGACTTGTCTAAGAGACCATAGGCCTGCCGCGAATGAGACTCAGCTATATGTTGTTACTGTATTGTTTTCTTTTCATTCACATTTAATCTTTGTGTGTGATAATGTGTGTGAGATGAGTAAGTGAAAAGTGGTGTTTATACATCCAGAACAAGTGAGAGATAATAATTAACCCCCCTTGATTTTAAAACTCACGAAACATTTGCTGCTGAAATTATTTAACTGGAACATCGCTCTGAGCATAGTAAGTCATAGGTAGTAAAAAGGAACAAATAAATTCTGTCCATGACAATTCCATTAAAGGAACAAAGATGTCCCTCACAAGATACTACAAGTACAACAGCTACAAATAAAACATTTGTTTATAGGTAACTCAGGATTACGTGATAGCAGTTTGAAAAACTAAGCAAAGTAAACTAATGATTCTCTTGAGGAAATTTGCTGAGCTACATAGAATATGCAGCTCAAAAATTATCAAATTGACCCAACAGGTCTGCGTTGGTGTTCATTGTCCACATAAGTCTCCTCCCATTCCATCTACCTTATCTCATATTTAAGCACATCTTTTCAGCTTATCGTTATATCCCTTTCCTCTTATGTTCTTGTCTAATTTCCTTTAGAAAGCCTCTACTCATTCGCTTTCACCACTTCCTGTGTTGGTCAGCTCTGCAGTCTAACCACCAAGTAAATATATTTCACCTTACTGGATTTATTACTCACTGACTTGCATTTATGGACACTAGCTTTGGCTTCTCCCATATGTGAAAACACTCTTTCCTCATCTGATTAATCCATTCATAATTTTGAAGTTCGTGGTCAGTCACTTTTCAGTCTTGTAATTTTGAAACAAAAAAAAGCCACAACTCACTCAATCTTTTCCGGTAGCCACAGGCTCTCAATTCTCATCTTTTCTGCACTTTTGCCAATGTTTCTATGCTTTTTATCAGATGGAGAATAGGATTGTGCACAGCACTGGGTGCAGCCTGACCAGAGTCCAGAACAGGTTTAATGTAGCTTCACTACTTATGAAAGAAGAGTAGAAAATGCTGCAACTACTCAGTAGCTCTGGCAGCAATGTTAGAGCGTCAAAGAGTTAATGGGAGAGTTTTCCCGTTCTGCATGCCAAGGAAATCATCAGGGGGATCCTGCCCAATGTTTCAGATTAACAATCTATCCTGTGAACGGTCATTAACCCAAAACGTTAATTAACTTTTGCTTCTTTCTACACGGATGCTGTCAGTCTTGTCGAGTATTTCCCAACATTTGAGCAAAGAACAGTGCAGGACAGGGGCAGACCCTTCGGCCCATCAAGTTTGTGCCGACACAAATGCCTCTCCAATCTAATATTTTCTCGACTCTATGTTATTCATATCCCTCTATTCCCTGCCTATTCAGGTGTCTATCCGGCTGCCTCTTGAAAGTTATTATTGAATCTGCTTCCACCACCTCCTCCAGCAGCATGTTCCAGGCATTCACCACCCTCTGTGTGAAATGCTTGCCCCATACATCTCTTTTAAACTTTTCTCATCTCACTTTCAACCTATGCCAGGTTGATGTTTTTTATCTCAGATTTACAATATGTGCAATTTTTAAAAATTACTTTTGAATTCAATACTCCTAGAAATATGTCCCAGTTCTTTGTTAACACATTTAATTGCTATGCTCAACTGTAATTCTAGATCGCTTCGCCCCTCTGTCTCACTCAGTTTCTTTCTATGGTGTAGGCGATGTTTCCAATTTTCTCATCAAAGTGCATCAGCTCTCTTTTATCTGGATTAAAGTTCACTTGCCATTTAACTGCCAAGTCTGCAAGTTTTCATTTTTTTGGATTACGTTGCATTCTGTCACAGTGTTAGCTATATCTCTCCCCACTGGTTTGGGATCATCTGTCAATTTCAATGCTGAACACTAATTCTCAAGGCAAAATGTAAATTATGATCAACAGTGATCGCAGTATTGATCCTTCTGCAACTAAGCTTTCTACCTTCCTCCAGTCTGAATAACTTGATTTGATTTATTACTGTCACAAGTCCCTACCATACATTTTATACACCTATGACTGTGTGGCCAAATTCCCCTCCAGTTTGATTTTCAAGTTTGCTGACGACACCACCATAGTGGGTTGAATCTCAAAACAATGACAAGACAGAATACAGGAATGAGATAGGGAATCTGGTGAACCACTACTTCAACAATAATCTCTCCTTCAATGTCAACAAACCGAAGGAGATAGTCATCGACTTCGAGAAGCATAGAAGAGAATATGTCCCTGTCTATATCAATAGCGGCGAAGTAGAAATGGTAAAGAGCTTCATGTTTTTCAGTGCCGAGATCATCAAATTGTCTTGGTCCCTCCATGCCAACACTATAGTTAAGAAAGCCCACGAACACCTCTACTTTCTCAGAAGACGAAGGAAATTTGGCATGTCAGCTATAACTCTGACCAAAGAGTTGTACCAAAAAGCAGCCAGCATAGTCAAGGACCTCATGCACCCCAGACATACCCTCTTTCACTTTCTTCCATTGGGAAAAAGATGTGAAAGTCTGAAGTCATGAATCAACCAATTCAAGAGCAGCTTCTTCCCTACTGCCATCAGTTTGAATGGACCTACCTTGCATTAAGTTGAAATTTCTTTACACTGAAGCTATGTCTGTAACACTACATTCTACACTCCCTCCTTTCCTTGGTGAAAAGTATGCCTTGTCTGTAGAGCGTGCAAGAAACAATACTTTTCACTGTATGCTAATACACGTGACAAGCATAAATCAATTCAAGACATGTATTGGGATATAGTGAAAAGTTTTGTTTCTTGCACACTATGCAGACAAAACATACTGTTCATTCATAGAGTACAGATAGAACGAAAGAAGGTGCAGAATATAGTGTTACAGTCACAGCCAGAATTTCGAGAAAGATCAACTTAACATACGATAGGTCTATTCAAAAGTTTGATAGTATCAGGGAAGAGACTGTTCTTGTATCGGATGGTATGTGATCTTTTGTATCTTTTTCTTGAGCGAAGAAGGTGGAAGAGAATATGCCTGGACTGCAAGATTACGGATAATCAGATTGTGACCTTAACTTTCCTGTCTGCTTCCCCATAAGTCTTGACTTCCTTTTATATCAAAGATCTCTCTAACCTTCAATATATTCCATAATCCAGTCCTCACTGCTTTCTGAGGAAGGGTGGCATTCTTGATTTTGCTGGCTGCTTTTCCAAGGCAGCAGGAAGTGTACTCAGGAGGTTGATTTGTGTGATGGACTGGACTATGTTCACAACCTTTTGTAGTTTTTTGCTGTCTTGGTCAGAGCATAAACCATATATTTTATTCGGCAGAAAATTAACAGTTCTCAATCTTATTTTTTGGCAAAGGAGCATATTTTTCCAAAGTCTTTGACTTCTATGACCTCTCACCTTGGGATCAACTGAAGTGTTGTTAGTGAAACAGGAATGAAGGCACATGAAGAACTCTGGGTCTTTTTTCCCCAGACTATTCATGACTTGTTTTGCCACATCCGGAAAGGATGCTTTCTATGGTGCATCTGCAAAAATTGGTGAGAGTCGTAGTGGACATGCCAAATTTCCTTAGCCTTCTAAGAAAGTAAAGACATTGGTGGGTATTTTGAACTATAGCGTCACCGTGGAGTGACTAGACCACATTTTTGGTAACCTGCGCATTTAAAAACTTGAAATTCTCAGCCACTTCCATTTCATTCCCTGTGATGTAGACAAGTGCATCTCCTCCACTATGCTTCTTGAAGTCGGTGACTAACTTCTTGTTTGACTGACACTGAGCGAGAGATTATTGTCATTTACTAAGGTTCTGGCTTCTTATCACTTACTAAGGTTCTGATCATTTACTAAGGTTCTGGCTTCTTGTTGGGAAGCTGCTTACCTCAGCAATTTACCCATGGGGCCATTACTCAAGGGAGATCATAGAGGTGTATGGCAGTTAAACCTCATCAACTTCTGCCTGCCTCCCTCTTCCCAGGGGCACAGATCAATTGCAGCACCTCCACATCTCCTTTTAACTCACTTAACAATATATTTCCAATGCTATTTGATGTTAAGGGCTATATCTTTCTTCAACTAGGACAGAGTGTGCATACTATGGAACACTGGCCAGATGTGCATCTTGCATCACAGCAGGGAATTTCCAAATGGCTGGCCAGCATTGCCTTGGCAATTCTAACATCAAGGAAATATGTGGGTAGCCAAATGCAGAAGGTAATATTTCTTTTTGAGTTTGGTGTTAGGGTCAGGGACAAGACAGAACTGAAACTCTTCTTTTCCCCCTCCCTTCCTGTCTGAAATCGGTGTGCTTTTTGAAAAGAAAGATGTATGTGTTCCTTAATCTGAGTGCATGGACACTTTGAATAACCAGCAGCGAGTTTCTCGTGGGTTTAAATAAAAAGGATTGTTTATTCACATGCTCATCCCAAATATTTAACTATCTCACACAAAGACTTTCTCTCTTTTGCTCTCTCTCTCTCTCGGAAAGTACAGTTAACAAGAATAGTGCACTTTTATAAGTTATAAACAAATTAATTGTTTCTAGTTCACATGATTAGCTTATCTTGGAAAATATAAGGCACAGGCTTGATGAAGAAGTTGTGATTCGGTGAATTTATTAGCCAAAGTCAAATACTAGAGGATTATCTCAATCAGATGGACTTTCTATAGATCATGCCATCTGCTCTAGCCAAGACGGCAAAAAACTACAAATGATTATGAATGTAACCCAGTCCATCACACAAACCAACCTCCTGTCCATTGACTCCGAGTACATTCCTGTTGCCTCGGAAAAGCAGTCAGCAAAGTCAAGATTGCCACCTTTTCCAGAAAGCAGTGAGGACTGGATTATGGAATATATTCAAGGTTAGAGAGACCTTTCATATAAAAGGAAGTCAAGACTTATGGGGAAGGAGTGGGGACGCAGACAGGAAAGTTAAGGTCACTTGTAGTCTTGTTATTAACACGTTGGTTTGCTATTTTGTGCACCTGAAAAGGAACAGTATTGAAGAACCTAGACATATCACAGAATCTCTAATGTGCAGAAGGAGACCATTCAGCCCATCAAGACTGCACCTGCAAAAATCCCACCCAGGGTCTAGTCCCCTAGCTCCATGCGTTTACCCTGTTAATTTACCCTGACATGAAAAGGTAATTTAGTATGGTCAATCCAAAGAACTTGCACATCTTCTAACTGAGAGAGGAAACCCATACAGACATGGGGAAAATATGCAAAATCCACACAGACAGTAACTCAAGGCTGGAATTGAACCTGTGTCTCTGGCATATCATTAGCTGAATAACCCAGATTCCTGGCACTGTGATGCAGCAGTGCAAACCACTGTGCCACCCCAGGTTATAGTATTACATATCCCCAGTACTTAAGGCAAAGTGGATTATTGTTTGCAGTCATTCACCCTGGAAGAGTTTGAGACAATCACCACCTTGGTTTCAAAGCAACCCATTCAAGTCAGGAAATACCCTTTTTGGATGGTGTCAGGGCATGGGTAGTGGCACCTCTTTTGCCCTTTAACGCCAGTGTGGCAGTTTTTGAATCTGTAGATCAAGTCAGATGAATCTTAGTAACCATCAGTGTCCATTTTAAAAGAAAATCCGTCCCAGAAGTTTCCACACGGAGTACAGTTTATGTTTTAAATATGATATTCCTTTACTAAGCGTGACAGTGGGGAGGCTACAACTTCAACCTCACTCTGCTAAATCATGGATTTTAATCTGATCATTTTGCTAAAAATGGAAGAAAAGATCGTCAACAGGCATTTACCAACAAAAGCATCCTATACTAATCCTCTGACATCCTCTTTCACAGGTCCAGTTAGTACCAATAAGGATGTTATATCTCCACTGATAGCAGCACAGTAACTCTTTCTGTTTTATTCATCTAATGATATGCCAGGGACACAGGTTCAACCCCTGGCTTGGGTCACTGACTGTGTGGGTTTTGCATATTCTCCCATGTCTGCGTGAGTTTCCTTTAAGCGCTCTGATTTCCTCCCACAGTCCAAAGCTGTGCATGTTAGGTGGATTGGCCATGCTAAATTGCCCCTTAGTGTCCAAAGATGCATAGGTTAGGTGGATTTATCACTGCAAACACATGACTTATGAGAATAGGGCTGGTTAGGTGGTTTGGCCATGCTAAATTCTCTCTCAGTGTACCTGAACAGGTGCCAGCATGGTGCAACCAGGGGATTTTCACAGTAACTCCATTGCAGTGTTAATAACTCATAGAATCCTACAGTGCAAAAGGAGGCCATTTGGACCATCGAGTCTGTACCAACCACAATCCCACCCAGGCCCTATTCCCTGTGCATTTATCCTAGCTAGTCCCTTGACACTAGGGGTCAATTTAGCATGGCCAAGCCACCCAGCCCATACATCTGTGGATGTGGGAGGAAACTGGAGCACCCAGAGGAAACACCCATAGACAGGGATAGAATGGACAAACTTCACCACAGACAGTGACCCAAGGCCGGGAATCAAACCCAGGTCTCTGGCACTGTGAGACAGCAGTGCGAACTACTGTGCCATTCCTCATGCCGCCACATAAGCCTACATATGAAACTAATAAATTAACTTTAAACTTTTGCAGGACATCTCTATTCAATCCTGAAGCAAGACACCAAGCTTCCAGTTGCCTGCTATTTTAATTCTCCACCTTCCACCCATTCCGGCCATCCTGTCCTCAGTTTCCTGCCAATGTTCCAGTGAAATGCAAACCAAACTCAAGGAACAGCACACCATCTTTCAGCTGGCTACTTTACAGCCTTCTGGAGTCAGCATGGAGTTCAACAACATTGAATCTTAACCTAATTCTCACCCCCCCCCTTCACTCCCCTTCTCCTTGTTACTTTTGGTTTTTCTTGTTTTTCCCCCTTGTAATCGCTTTCTGACAATAGCTGTTCACAATTCTATCATTCACACCCCTTTTGGATAAATGTTTGTTTCCTTACTTGTCCCATTACCATTTTCCTTGATCCTATATCACAAATTCAGCAAAATGAAGGAGGTAGTCTTCGACTTCAGCAGACATAATGGAGGACATGGCCTTGTCTGCTCAACGGGGATGAAGTGGAAAAAGTCAAGAACTTCAAGTTTCTAGAATTTCAGATAACCTGCTTCCTCCAAGCCAATGCTATAGTTCAGCCCAACTTTCTCAGGAAACTAATTTGGAATCAATTTTTCACAGATGCACCATTGTAAGTATCTGTTCTGGTTGTATCAGAGTTTGGTATGGCTCCTGCTCTGATCAAGATTGCAGAAAACTACAAAGGGTTGTCAATGTAGTCCAGTCCATCACATAAATCAACCTCCCATCTACTGACTCTGTCTACAATTCCCGCTGCCTCAGAAAAGCAGCCAGCATAATCAAGGACCCCACGCACACCAGACATTCTGTCTTCCACCTTCTTCCATCGGGAAAAAGGTGCAAAAGTCTGAGATCAAGTACCACCAACTCAAGAACAGCTTCTTCCCTGCTGCATTCAGACTTCTGAATAGACCTAATTTATATTAAGTTGATCTTTCTCTGCACCTTATGTGTGACTACAACACTGTTCTCTATCCCCCTCTTTTCCTTCTCCCCTACGTACTCTATAAACGGTATATTTCTGTTTGTATAGTGCATATACTTTTCACTGTATCCCAATATTTGTGACAATAATAAATCAAATCTTTTACCTTTTCATTTTTCTTGCCTTTCACCATATCACAGACCTTCCTTTTTGTTCTTATTCCCATCCTCTTCTTTCACTTGTTCTAAAACATAGTAAGTCTCTAACTTCTGATAAAAGGTCACCAAGCTAATATGTTTGGTGAAGATTTCTTCCAGTAGCCCGCTTTGCGGCAGTGAAATTGGCCCACTATTGGCTAGTGGCAGGATCTTGTAGTCCTGCCGTTGTCATCGGGAAACTCGGCAGCACTAGGGGTCACAGTCGACAGGACTGGAAGATCGTGCTAGTAGTAATGGCCAGAAAATCCTGTCCATTAGCTGTGCCTCTGTCTTCAGATACTGCCAGACCAGCTGAGCGTTTTGTTGCTGTTTATAAGTCTTTATTGTGTGCAAACTGGTTGCCAATTTTCCTGAGTTAGAAAAGTAGCTATACTTCAAAAGTACTTTATTGGCTGTGAAACACTTCGACATCATGAAGGTTGTGAAAATCATTAAATAAATCTAATTTACATAGAAACATAGAAGATAGGCCATTTAGCCCTGTGATCCTGCTCCGCCACTCATCACGATCATGGCAGATTGTCCAACTCAATTTCTCTTCGGTATTCACGCAGGGAGATGTAAATGTAGTTGTGGAGAACACTGGGATACAGGGTTGCAAACTGCAAAGTACTGAAGTAGATAAGGAGGATGTGCTAGATATTCTTGAGGGTGTGAAGTTAGATAAGTTCCCTGGGCCGGACGGGATTTACCCTAGGATTCTCTGGGAGGTGAGAGAGGCGATTGCAAAGCCTCTGTCTCTGATCTTCAGGTCTTCGTTGCTTACGGGTATAGTGCCGGAAGACTGGAGGATAGCGAATGTGGTCCCATTGTTCAAGAAAGGGAATAGAGACTTTCCGGGGAATTATAGGCCGGTGAGTCTTACTTCTGTTGTGGGCAAAGTATTGGAAAGAATTATTAGGGATAGGATTTATAGTTATTTAGAGAGAAATGAATTGTTTGGGGATAGTCAGCATGGTTTTGTGAAGGGTAGGTCATGCCTTACTAACCTTATTGAGTTTTTTGAAAAAGTGACCAAAGAGGTGGATGGGGATAAGGCAGTTGATGTGGTATATATGGACTTTAGTAAGGCGTTCAATAAGGTGCCCCATGGAAGGCTTCTGCAGAAAATGCAGATGTATGGGATTGAGGGTGATTTAGCTAATTGGATTAGGAATTGGCTTGCTGATAGAAGACTGAGGGTGGTGATTGATGGAAGTTATTCATCGTGGAGTTCGGTTACAAGTGGTGTACCTCAGGGATCTGTTTTGGGACCCCTGCTGTTTGTAATTTTTATAAATGATCTGGATGAGGGTATTGAAGGATGGATTAATAAATTTGCGGATGACACCAAAGTCGGAGGAGTGGTAGATAGTGAAGAGGGGTGTTATAGTTTGCAGAGAGACTTGGACAAGTTGCAGAGCTGGGCCGAGAGGTGGCAAATGGAGTTTAATGCGGAAAAGTGTGAGGTAATTCACTTTGGCAGGAATAACAAATGTGTAGAGTATAGGGCTAATGGTAGGACTCTTAATAGTGTTGATGAACAGAGGGATCTTGGTGTATGTGTGCATAGATCCCTGAAAGTTGGCAATCAAGTCGATAAGGTTGTTAAGAAGGCATACGGAGTCTTAGCTTTTATTGGTAGGGGGATTGAATTTCGGAGCCGCAACGTCATGTTGCAACTGTACAAAACTCTAGTGCGGCCGCACTTGGAGTATTGTGTGCAGTTCTGGTCCCCCATTATAAGAAAGATGTGGAGGCATTGGAGAGGGTACAGAGGAGGTTTACCAGGATGTTGCCTGGTATGGAGGGCAGGTCTTATGAAGAGAGGCTGAGGGATTTGAGGTTGTTTTCGTTAGAAAGAAGGCGGCTAAGAGGAGACCTTATTGAAACATATAAGATGATTAGAGGTTTAGATAGGGTGGACAGTGATAGCCTTTTTCCTAGGATGGAGAAAGCTAGCACGAGGGGACATAGCTTTAAATTAAGGGGTGGTAGTTATAGGACGGATGTCAGAGGTAGGTTCTTTACCCAGAGGGTGGTAAGGGTATGGAATGCCCAGCCTGCTGCAGTTGTAGATGTGCCAAGTTTGGTGGCATTTAAGAGGTTAGTAGATACGTTTATGGACGAAAAGGGAATGGTTTAGGTTAGAGGGTCATTGCTTTTCCCTAATTGGTTGGCGCAACATTGAAGTCCAAAGAGCCTGTTCTGCGCTGTAATGTTCTATGTTTAATTGCCTAATCCCGCTTTCTCCTCATAACCCTTGATCCCATTCCCCTCAAGTGCTATATCTGACCACCTCTTGAATACATTCAATGGTTTGGCATCAACTATTTCCTGTAGTAATGAAGTAAAATTTATTTATTAGTCACAAGTAAGGCTTACATTAACACTGCAATGAAGTGACTGTTAAATTCGCCACATTCTGCTGCCTGTTTGGATCAATGCACCTAACCAGCATGTCTTTTGGACTGTGGGAGGAAACCCACGCAAGCATGGGAAGAATGTGCAAATTCCACACAGACAATGACCCAAGCCAGGAATTGAACCCAGCTCCCTAGAGCCGTGAAGCAGAGGTGCTAACCACTGTGCAACTCACAGGCTCAGCACTCTATAAGTGAAGAAATGTCTCCTCATTTTCATCCTAAATGGTCTGAATTCTCAGACTGTGACTCTTGGTTCTGGACTCGCCCACCATCAGAAATATCCTCCCTGCACATCCACCCTGTCTAGTCAAGTTCGAATTTTGTAACTGTGTATGAGATTTCTGCCCCCTGCCCCCCAATTAATCTTTTTTTATTGTCCAGGATCAAACAACATTTTCAATCAAATATTTTTGTAACTGTGTATGAGATTTCTGTAATTTTGTAACTGTGTATGAGATTTCTGCCCCCGCCCCCCAATTAATCTGTTTTTATTGTCCAGGATCAAACAACATTTTCAATCAAATATTTTTGTAACTGTGTATGAGATTTCTGTAATTTTGTAACTGTGTATGAGATTTCTGCCCCCGCCCCCCCAATTAATCTTTTTTTATTGTCCAGGATCAAACAACATTTTCAATCAAATATTTTAATTGCGCAGTACTGGGTCTGCTATTCATGTTTTACCTGTTTTCGCCTTGTTCAATTTTACCGAGCTTTTCCACAAACTCGCTGAATTTCATCTCAACCCGCCTAGACTTTGGCTTGAAGTTCTTGAAATTAACCATTTTCTTTTCATCATAGTACAAGAATTTGTGCGTTTTGGCAACATAAACAGAAAAGTCCCCTTCGCCAATGTTCTCCTGCAAGTATTCCAGATCCCATTTCAGTGCCGGGTATACCAGGTTGGTATCTGTCAACACAACTGGCTCCTGGAATGCAAAAAGGGAAAGCATATCACTGAAGTGTGCATGCAATTGTAATTTTATCAACCCTCTTCCCAATTCTGCAGCATGGGTACATAACAGGCATATTGAACAAATATTGATCGAATTCCTCTGCTATTTCAATTACAAGGATACTTTTCAATGCTAGATGTTGCCTGTTACAACATGGGCCAATTTATTGAAATCACAGAATCCTTACAGTGTAGGAGGCCATTCAGTCCATTGTGCCTGGACCAACAATCTCACTCAGGCTCCATCCTTGTAACCCCATGTATTTATCGTATGGCTAATAAGCTTAACCTGCACGTTGTTGGAGTGTGGAAGGAAACCGGAGCACCATGCAGACATGGGAAGAATGTGCAAACTCTACAGACAGTGGTCCAAGACCAGAATCGAATGCAGGTCCCCAGCGCTATAGGCAGTGATGCTGATCACTGTGTCGCTTTTCTATTTTCTGAAACATATCTTATAACATAGATAGTGATAAGATAGCAAGACAGAAGTTGATGTTAATATATAAATCTCTGAATATCTTCACTTTGATAGCTCAATGATGATGCGGATGAAGACACAACCGAATAGCTAAACAAAACTATAGCGATATCCAAGTAATGATCTGTGATGTATTGTGTTTTTAGCAAATGACCACCTCTTCCCTGATCCTGCCATCTTCTCCTGACACAGTGGCACAGTGGTTAGCACTGCTACATCACAGCACCAGGGACCCGGGTTCAATTCTGGCCTTGGGTCGCTGCCTGGATAGAGTCTGCACATTCCCCCTAGGTCTGTGTGGGATTCCTCCCACAGTCCAAAGATGTGTAGGTTAGATAGATTGGCCATAATAAATTTTCCCTCAGCATTAGGAGGATTAGCAGGGTAAATATCTGGGGTTATGAGAATAGGGCCTGGGTGGAATTGCTGACAGTGTGGATAGGCTGAATGGCCTCCTTCTGCACTGTAGCCAACATAATCAAGGATCCCACGCACGCTGGGCATTCTTTCACCTTCTTCCATTGGGAAAGGGATGCAGAAGTCTGAGATCACATGGACCAGCTCAAGAACAGCTTCTTCCCTGCTGCCATCAGACTTTTGAATGGATCTACATATATGAAGCTGATCTTTCTCTAGCTTTGAATGTAAACATTACTTTCTGCAGCCTCCTTTCCTTTTCCCCTATGTACTCTATAGGCATTATGCTTTGTCTGTATAGCAAGAAACAGTACTTATCTCTGTACCCCAATATATCTGACAATAATCAATGAAATCAAAATGTGCTGGCAATGCTCCCTGCCTTTTTCAAATTCAGGCGGAGACTGCCAATCTAATCGCTAATCTGCACGCTAATCGGCTGTCAAGGCATCACAACTAGGCTCAATCCACAGCTTCGGCTGCATGTATGGGCAGGGACAGACAGCATGCACGTGGTGGAGGGCAGAAAACTGCAGTTTAGATCGACAATGAAAGGGAGATATCAGAATAGAATGATCGAAATTCTGCCAGACCCGCAGAGTATTTCCAGCACTTCTCTGCTTTGTATCAGAAAGTGGACAGATTTTATACTTAAATAGATCATTACTTTCCCAGATCTTTGATATTCTTGTAACTAACAAACGAGTGTGCATTTCTGCTAAAAAGGCAAATTACTATTGCCTCTGTTAATTTTAGCGATGCCTGGAAATTGCTTTAGAATTTCAGGAGCCTTTAGGGTAACTCTGGAAGGGTGGGATCGGCATGGGTGAATGTGAGGCACTAAGTGGATACCTAGTTTGCCCGTTTTATTTGCCTTGGGATGTCTGGTAAACAAACAGCCGCCTGCACTCACCAGCTTAATCCTCAATACTCAGCATCGCCCTGCCCGCAGTTAATAACAACACAACGCGTAATGCAAAGAAAAACCCCCAAAACACCGCTCATGTTGCAGTGACTGCCGGAAAATCAGCACAAGTTGACAGAAACAAGTTCATAGAAAGTTTGTTTGCTGCTCCCTACGATCACGTTATCAGTCACTGCTATCAGAGGGTGCAACTGTCGGGCATTGAATGGCATTGCTTTGCGCTTTTGGTTTCACATGTCTGTGTTGTCATTGCCGGACAGGGAAAGAGTGAAAAAGCTGCATTTGCAACAACCGCGAGGTGCCGCTAACACTGACACCCTGTAACATCCAGCGCCTACGTGACTGCAGCAACGTACACAGGGACACGGGAGCGGGGGGGGGGGGGGGGTGGAGACAAGTTGTAGCTCAAAAAACACCCGCAACTAGAAGGGGGGGAGGGGGACGGCGGGGTCGGGGAGGGGGGGGGGGTGGTTGGTGGTGAGGGAGAGAGATCAGTGTGGCACTATCCCACTCCAGAGATATAATCATACAGCACTGCTAATAGTTCAGCATCATCATCCCATGCCAGATATAAAGGCAGCGCTTTGATAGTTCAGCATCATCTTGATCGACAACAGATTCCCTACCGTGCAGGAAGAGGCCATTCAGCCCATTGAGTCTGCACCGACCACAATCCCCACCCAGGCCCCATCCCCATAACCCCACATAGTTACTCTGCTAGTCCTCCTGACACCAAGGGGCAATTTATTGTGGCCAATCCAACTAACCCACACACATTTGGACTGTGGGAGGACGCCGGGGCACCCAGAGACGGGAAGAACGTGCAGATTTCGCACAGTGACCCGAGACTGGAATTTAACCAGGGTTGCTGGTGTTGTGAGGCAGCAGTGCTAACCACCGTGATGCTCCCTCAATATTCACCATGCAGTGCTAGCAAGATATACTGTCTACAAAACGCACTGCAGAAACTCACCAAGCCTCATTTAGTTGCTCATTCCAAATCCCCGACCTCTGCTGCGCAGAAGAACAAGGTTAGTGGACGCAGGGGAACACCTCCATCGCCTCTGCAAGTTCCCCTCTGAATCACAGTATCCTGATTTGGAACTATATTGCCATGTCTTCTGTGCTGCTGGGTCAATATTCTGGGATTGCCTCCCATTATGTAATCCATGACATTGCTCTTCAGTTCTGAGGACGTCATGTGGACTCAAACATTTTCAGTTTATTTATTAGCGTCACGAGTAGGCTTACATTAACACTATTATGAAGTTATGTGAAAACTCCCTGGTTGCCACACTTTGGCACCTGTTAGGGTACAAGGAGGGAGAATTTAGCATGGCCAATGCACCTAACCAGCATGTTTTTCAGACTGTGGGAGGAAACCGAAGCATCTGGAGGAAACCCACACAGACATCGGAGAATGTGCAAACTCCACACAGACAGTGACCTGAGGCTGGAATTGAACTCAGATCCCTGGCTGAGAGGTAGCAGTGCTAACCACTGTGCTGCTCATTAACTATATTCTCCTCTCTACAGCTTCTGCTACACCTGCTGAGTTTATCCAGCATTTTGTTTTTATTCCGCGATATACTCAATACAGAACTGTTAATCACTCAGTCTCACCAACCAGAGCTATACTCAGTGCAACATTGCTAATAGCTCAGCATCACCATTCCAGTCCAGAAATGTACTGATGCAGCATTATAACCATCTTTGCCCAGGGATGTACAGAATAGAGGCATAGACTATTCCCTAAATGGGGAGAGAATTCAGGAATTGGAAGCATAAAGAGACTTGGGAGTCCTAGTTCAGGATTCTCAAAGTTAATTTGCAGATTGAATTCAAAAAGCAAATGTAATGTTAGCATTCATTTCAAAGGAATAGAATAAAAAAGCAGGGATGTAATGCTGAGTTTTTATAAGGCTCTGGTTAGACCCCATTTTGAATATTGTGAGCAGTTTTGAGTCCCGTATTTAAGGAAAGATGTGCAGACCTTGGGAAGGGTCAGAAGAGATTCACAAGAATGATCCTGGAAAGGAAAGGCTTAATGCATGAGAAGCATTTGAGGATTCTGCCTCTGTACTTGATGGAGTTTAGAAGGATGAGGGGGACCTCATTGAAACTTACAGAATACTGAAAGGCCTGGCCAGAATGGACATGGAGAAGATGTTTCCATTAGTAGGAGACTAGGATCCAAAGGGCACAGCCTCAGAGTAAAGGGACAACCCTTTAGAACTGAGATGACGAGGAGTTTCTACAGATGGTGGATCTATAGAATTCATTGCCACAGAAGGCTATTGTGACCAGGTCATTGAACATATTTAAGACAGAGATAGATAGGTTCTTGATTTGTAAGGGGATCAAAGGTTATGGGGAAAAGACAAGAGAATGGGTTGAGAAACTTATCAGTCGTGGTTGAATGGTGGAGCAGGCTCGATGGGCCGATTAGCCTAATTCTGCTCTTATATGGTCTTACATACACAACACAATGATAACAGAAAATACAGGAAACATTCAGCAGATTAGACAGCATCTGTGGAGCCAGAAACAGAGTTAACACCAGGTTTCAACAGAACTGGGAAAAGTTAGATATTCAACAGGTTTTAGGAAAAGTGCAAACGGGGGTAGGACGAAAGAATAAAACAGAAGATCTGTGATAGGATGGAAGGCAAGAATGACAAAAGGGGTGATTAGTGCAAAGCAAAAGAATGTGATAACGAACAAGTGAAGAAATACTGATGTGTAAATGGGAATAGAATTCATGACACACTGGTGTTGTAGATCCATTTTGTTTTCTTCACCAGCTCCATTACCAGCTTTTTTGCCTTGCACTAACATCCTATTTTGTTCTCTTTGTTTCACTTTCTCTATTTGCTTAAAGTCAATGGTTCAGCATTAAAACTGCAACGTAAAGCAAATGAGGGGTAGAAAGGATGCAGGAGATCCAACAACTCACAGACACCAAAAACTTGCACGGTTTTTCAGTGCTACCGAGGCAATCTATGGCCCAAGCATTCAAAAGCTCACCCTGCCAAACACCAACCGTAGAAGGGGTGGGTGGTTTGATGAAGACATGGAGGCAATTAGCTCTTACTGGGAAGAGCAGAACACTTCAACTGAGACTGTCGTCGCGTTAAACATCCTGAACTCTACTCCCCAATATCCCATCCCAGTTTCAATCTTAGCCCCCATCCCAGCCCACAGTGAAGCTGAACGAGACTGGTGACAGCTGAAAAACAGCAAAGTCTCTGAAGCAGGTGGAACCCCAGCTGAAATTCTGAAACATGACAAATACATTCCCAGCATTGCTGCACAACCTCACAGTCCTCATCTGGAAGAGGAACGCATGCCACGGCATTTCAGGCACTTCGTAATCGTGATTATATTTGAGAAGGAAGACCAAGTCCAACTGTGGCAAATACAGGACAGTCTATCTGCTGCCCGCCACAGAGGTCATTGCAGGGACCTCTCAATCATCTCCTCTCAGTCACCACAGAGCTCCTTCCAGTTTTCACCGAATGAGAGGCACGACAGACAAAACCTTCAGTGAGCAGCCAATTCAAGAAAAAGGCAAAAAGAAGCACAAATCACTGTACGTGGCTGTCTCCAACTCACAAAAGCCCTTGGCTCTGTCACTCAGAAAGGCTTAAGAGATATCCTCCTCATAATGGTTAGCACTGCTGCCTCACAGCACCAGGGACCTGGGTTCAATTCTGGCCTTGAGTGACTGTGGAGTCTGCACATTCTCTCCGTGTCTATGTGGGTTTCCTACAGGTGCTCTGGTTTCCTCCCAAAGATGTGTGGGTTAGGTTGATTGACCAGATTCGATTGCCCCTTGGTGTCAGGGAAATTAGCAGGATAAATACATGGGAATATGGGGATAGGGCCTGAATGGGATGGATTGTTGTTGATGTAGGCATGATAGGCCAAGTGGCGTCCTTCGGCACGGTAGGGATTTTATGATTCTATGAAATTTGGCTGCTCTCGGAACTTTGTCACCACCCTCTACCTACTCCATGACTTGAAGCTGTGATCCATCGCTGATCTTATCTCAGTGAAGATGTGAGTCATTCAGAGCTGCGTCACCACACAAATACTCTTCTCATCTTCCATGTTGTAATACTGCACCTCACCTCCAGCAAACAACCCACAAGCGTGGGGATAATTTACAGAACAGATGTGAAGCTCTCCGACCTTCAACTCAAAATTACTGTAACTTCAGCCACCGAGTTTTCAGTATGCAGATGATGTTTGTGTGCGCGCTCGCTCAAACTGCACTCAATGGTACTGCTGAGTCCTTCTCTGAAGCAGGCGAAAAGATGGATATTCCAAGAAACACCCAGCAACTAATATCTTCTTCCAACCAACTCGCACAGCAGACCTCTCTCCTATGATTAGGATGAATCACAAGATCCTGGGAAACGTGGACATTTCCCAGATCTTTGGAGTCCCCTCTCAATGAAGAGGGATACAGATAACCAATTCTTCATCACCTTCAATGTGCCAACTCAGCCTTCGGCCAACTGAGTTAAAAAGTTTTTGAAGATCAGGATCTCAAACCCAAAACTTTGGTTGTGATTTGTCAGAGAGTATTGATCCCTGCGCTATTATATGCTTTGGAGACTTGAGACAACCTACAGCAGTCAGCTCAAAGCACTTCGCAAGTTCCTCCAAATCTGGTGAAATGAAATGGACGAACTGCAGTTTCCTCTCCTAAGCCAATGTGCTGAGCATCAAGTGACGTGCTTATGCATAACCAGTGCTGCTGGTCAGGACATATTGTTCATTTGCTTGACACCTGGCTCCCAAAAGCAACTACTCCACTTAGAACTTGGTTGCACCAGAAAGCTTCCAGCACAGTGGGAATGCTTTATGGACATGCCCAAAATATCCTTCGAGAGGTCAACCCTCCCTGCTGACTCATGAATGCTCTTGGCCTGTGACTGACCAAAATGGAAAAGGTCCCTTTGGGAATCATAGAATCCCTATAGTGTAGAAGAAGGCCATTCAGCCCATTAAATCTGTACTGACTACAGTCCCATCCAGGCCCTATTCCCATGATCCCACGTTTACCCTGCCAGTCCCCCTGACACTAATGTTAATTTAACATGGTCAATCAATGTAACCCTTACATCTTTGGAGCATGGGAGGAAACCCATGCAGGGAAGGGGAGAATGTGCAAACTCCACACAGATAATGACTTGAGGCCAGAATTGAACCTGGGTCCTTGGCATTGTGAGGCAACAGTGCTAACCACTATAGCACTGTGCTGCCTCAAAGGCACTAAATATAGAGACCTTTAGCTGGGAATATGCAGAGCTGAAGTTTGGGTGTTGGAGAGAGCACACAAACCTCTAAATGATTCATCTTTCCAAAACTTCCAGGCATTGCCTGCATGGCAGCACGAGGGACCTAAATTCAATTCCTGGCTTGGATCACTGTCTGTGCAGAGTCTGCACATTCTCCCTGTGTCTGCGTGGGTTTCCTCCGTGTGCTCTGGTGTCCTCCCACAATCCGAAAGACATACTGGTTAGGTGCATTGGCCATGCTAAAGTTCTCCTTCAGTGTACCCGAACAGGTGCTGGAGTGCTGTGACTAAGGGATTTTCATGGTAACTTCATTGCAGTATTAATGCAAGCCTACTTGTAACAATAATAAACAAACATTAGTTCTTACATGGGCCAGAGTCTATAGATTGCACATTAACCATCACAGAATGCATCAAGCTGGAGTGGAAGTAAGCCATCTGCAAGCTCGAGGGACTGACAAAGAACCTACACTTGTTTAAAAGCCGCCATAACTCCAGTGTTATTCAGTTATGAAAGATTACGAACGTGAATCATGAACATGATTTTCCTCTTCAGAAATGCTGCCTGACCTGCCGAGCATTTCCTGTTTTAGTTTTGGATTTCCAGCATCTTCAGTATTTTGCTTTTATAGACTCAATGCTACATTGCTAATAATTCAGTACTAACACCTCTAATTCAGAGGTTCTACCCAAAGTAGCAAGACAAATAATTCAGCCTCGGCTGAGGTACCGTATTGCCAAAGAATGAGAGATGTTACTTGATGTTACTTTGCTGTTATATTGATGTTACTGCACTGCGGCAAACTGGTTTCACTTTTCATCATTACAGTTTAAATACAGCTTAAATTCCCTTCCTGACGGTGAACTGAAATTCCTTAAAAGAGGGAATTTCACTCCACTTCCCATGAGAGTCAGACTCAAGTTCCTCAACTATGCAAAGCAAAATTCTCTTTGCACACTCGGCAATACTGAACCCAGTTAGAGCTCCTTGAAACGTAAAAGATAGAAACATAGAAACTAGAAGCTAGAGTAAGCCATTTGGACCTTTCAGTTTGTTCCACGATTCATTGTGACTGTGGCTGATCATCCAAACCCTGGTCCTGTCTCCTCCCCTTTTCCCACCCCTCCATGTCATTTGATCTCCTTAGCCCCAAGAGCTATATCCAACAAGGCCTCAACTGCTTTCTCCTCAACTTAGTCCCAAAAGCTTGACTCCGTATCCTTAGACTATAATCCCTGGTCACCCCTCCCCCCAACCCAGCTTTGTGTCTCCAAGATCTGATGGCCTACATCATAGACTATTAAAGGAAGTGGCAGCGGAGATATTGGATCCATTGATTATAATATTCCAAAATTCTCTGGATGCAGTAAAGATTCCAGTGGTTTGGAAAAATGTTAATGTAACTCCATTATTCAAAAAGGAAGAGAGGCAGAAAGTAGGAAACTCCAGATAAGTTTGTTTATCATCTGTAGTTGGGAAATTGTTAGAATCCATTATTAAGGAAGTAATTACTGGACATTTGGAAAGTCAAAAGGCAATCCATCAGAGTCGTCGTAGTTTTATGAAGGGTAAATCGTGTTTTGACTAATTTGCTAGTATTCTTTGAAGATGTAACAAGCCAAATAGATAATGGGGTCTTGTAGACGTAGTATATTTGAACTTCAGGAAAGTGTTTGATAAGGTGTTGTGCAAAAGGTAAAATGACTTGGGGTTAGGTGTAATTTATTAGCTTGGATGCAAGACTGGCTAACTGACAGGAGGCAGAGGGTTGGGATAAAGGGGTTTTCTTCTAGCTGGCAAGATGTAACTAAAGGGGTGCTCAAGGCCCAAACTATTTATAACTGTATTCATGTCTTGGATATAAGGATAGATTTGGCCAAATCTGCAGATGACACTAAAACAGGTGGCTTAATAAGTTGCAATGAGGAAATAAGATATTTACAAATGGATGTAGATAGGTTAGGTAAGGACCAAAATGTGGCAGATGGATCTTAACATGGATAAATGTGAGGTTATCCATTTTGGTCAGAAAAATGAGTGGCAGCTTATTATCTAAATGGAGAAAGACTTTGGGTGCTTTGATGCAGACGGATCTGGGTGTCCTTGTGCATGAGGCACAGAAAATTGGCTTTCAAGTGCAGCAAGTGATAAGGAAAGCAAGTGGAATTTTGGCATTTATAGCTAAAGGAATAGAGTATAAAAGTAAGAAATATCCTCAGCTATACAATGCATTGGTGAGATTGTACCTGGAGTACTGAGTACAATTTTTGTCCTGTTAGTTGAGGAGGATATTGTGGCTTTCGAGGCGGTTCAGAGAAGGTTGACTAGATTAATTCCAAAGAAGAGGGGTTTGACTTCGGAAGAGTTTAGGCTAATAGTTTGAAGAGTTTAGAAGAACGAGAGGAGATCTAATTGAGGTATTTGAGGGCTGAATAGCCTCCTCCTGTTCCTATCTCCTATGTTTCTGTAAGGTGATAAATAGAACACAGAACATAGAACGATACAGCACAAACAGGCCCTTCGGCCCACGAGTTGCGCTGATCACATCTACCAAACCATAGACCTATCTATAACCCCCTATCCTATTCTTTTCCATATATAGCATTGACAAAGTAGATGTATAGCAGATGTTTCCTCTTGTAAATTTTAAAGTTTTTATTTATTAGTCACAACTAGGCTTACATTAATACTACAATGACATTACTTTGAAAATTCCTTAGTCGCCATACTCCTGTGCCTGTTCAGGTATACTGAGGGACAATGTAGCATGGCCAATTCACTTAACCTGCACATCTTTGGACAGTGGGAGGAAATCCATGCAGACACAAGGAGAACATGCAAGCTCTGCACAGACCGTGAACCAAGCTGGGAATCAAATCTGGATCCCTGGCGCTGTGAGGCAACAGTGCTAAGCACTGTACCATTGAGCGATTCTGAATAGTTTTCTAAGGGATAGCAGATTTAAAACAGAGATGAGGAGAAATTATTCTCCCAAAGGGTGTGAATCTGTGGAATTCGCTACCTTAGAAAGTGGGGGATGCAAGACCATTGAGTAAATGTGAGGAGGAGATAGAGAGATTTTTAATTTGCAATGGGATGAAGGATTATGGAGAACGGGCAGGAAAATGGAGTTAAGATGAGATTAGCTATAGTTGTGTTAAATGGCGGAGGAGGCTCGAGGGGCTGAACGCCTATCTATTCCTAGGTCTTATGTTCTAGCTGGCAGCCCATATTCAATTCCAAATTGAACAGCTATGGGGAACAGATCAAATGCACGAAAACAAATTGCATCCCTGTTAATCATTCACAAAGCTGAGGCAAGAAGCATTGTAGCTGGCAATAAATCAGACATTCTTCAGCAGTCAAAACTCAAATGTACATCGAAAGCTGTTGTTATCCTTCAAGGGCTAGAGAGGTGAGCAACAGTAATGACTCATTAATATCAGGGATTTTAGTTATCAGAAAAGTTTCAGAGGGTGGGAGGGGATGTTTGCTTTCTTTGGGAAAGACTTTGAGGTGACTTGATTAAAAATTTCAAAGGGACTGACGAGCGTTCACCTTTTTAAGTTGTTCAGCAGGAGCCCAGAGTATAAATACTGGGAGGAACAACTTAAAACTTTGGAGCAAGAAATAAAGTCGGGCAGAAGTTCAGCGGGGAGAAAATGTGAAATCAAAACAAGATTGCTAGAGTATGTTTCAAAGGGATGAAGAGAGGCCCAGCCTAGAGGGGGTACAGTGTGAGTAAAGGCTCGCAACAATAACTAGAACTTTTTTGAATGATTGGAGAGATTAGCGACAATATGATAAAGTTAATACTTGCAGTAAAAATATAAAACCAAGGATAATCCCATGAGTCGACGGGAAGCAGAAAACAGAAATTAAACGGGATAAGAGTATGAGAAAAGACTGGTCAACATAAAAGCAGGTTAGAATACAAGAAACGATGAAGCCAGAAAGAGACAATTTAAATTGGTGATTATATAACTCTGCCACCCCTGCATTATGAAGGAGGGAGAAAGAGCAGGGTGTATCAGAAGACTTTTAAAAATGGCAAATACACCAAGCAAAATGGACTAAAACTGGAAACTAATTATAGCCAAGTACTGCAAATTGTTACAGCCTTAGTGAAAAGGGGCTAGCAGCAACCAAGGTTAATGCTAGACCAGTTAAGTTTATTGTGTCACATTAACACTGCTATGAAGTTACTGTGAAAATCCCCTTGTTGCCACATTCCAGCACCTGTTAGAGTACACTGAGGGAGAATTTAGCATGGCCAATGCACCTAACCAGCTGGACTGTGGGAGGAAACCAGATCACCTGGAGGAAACCCATGCAGACATAGGGAGAATGTGCAAACTCCACACAGTTACCCAAGGTCAGAATTAAATCTGGGTCCCTGACACTGTGAGACAGTAGTGTGCCACTGCCCTTAGTGTCACTTGTTCTGCACATCATCCCTGTAGAGAAGTTAAAGATTCCAGGAAGGACATCCACATTCTATTTTCATATTTAAATAAAGTTTGAACCTGTTCCACATGGAATCTTTGAATTGCTATCCAAAGCCTCATTGTAAACATGAACAGTGCAGAAAATGGATGATCACTGGGACAGAGTACTGCCAATTATAATAACTTGTTCTGCTTCGTCACCATCCGTTTCTGGGTGCTATTTGGCCCAACTGATCCATTGCTGGGGTTCATCATCGAGAAGCCCCTCTTTCTTCATCTCACCCCATCTGTATATCCTTCAATTCTTCGTGTACTTATTCAGCTTTCCCTTAAACACATTGATGCATCTTGCCTTAAATATTCCTTGCAGTAGTGACATTCTTACCCAGTGACAGGCAACCTAAATTAAAGGTTTAAAGGTTATTTATTATCACAAGTAGCTTATATTAACACTGCAATGACGTTACTGTAAAAATCTCCGAGTCACAATACTCCGGCGCCTGTTTGGGTACACTGAGGTAGAATTTAGCATGGCCAATGCACCTAATCAGCACATCTTTCAAACTGTGGGAGGAAACCCATGCAGACATGGAGAGAACATGCAGACCCTGCACAGGCAGTGACCCAAGCCGGGAGTTGAACCTAGGTCTCTGGCACTGAGGCAGCAGTACTAACCGCTGTGCTGCTCTGGGCTAGTGAATGAGCTGCATGAATGGCCCTCCCTCATTTCAGTGGGCTGCAAGATGCAAATCGGGCTTGTACATGAACCATGACACCCTGAATAAGATCAAATACATTTGATCATGCCAAGTATTTCATAACAAGTTATAGAAAATGGTTCATCATTTATATATCAATAGAACTGCCATCAAATGGTAAAAACAAAAGATATATTTACACTCTGGGTGCATGGCTCTCACCGTCAATATCGTGAGCAATCAATGCGCTCCTTGCTTAACATGAGAATCACTTCAGTCACAGAATTATAGAATCCCCACACTGCAGAAGGCGGCCATTTGGCCCATGAGGTCTGTACCGAGTCTCCAACAGAGCAACTCAACAAGCCCGCCTCCCACTCTATTCCTGTGACCTCATGCCTTATCCAGCTAATCCCCCTAACAACATCTTGGGATATTAAGGGACCATTTAGCATGGCTAATCAACTTAATCTGCACGTCTTTGGACTGTGGGAGGGAACTAGAGCATTAGAAAGGGCTGAATGGCCTCCTTCTGTGTTGTCAGCCACAGTGGGCAGTAACTGGAGTCCTGAGACCATTCTACCTCATTCATTTCAGCATATGGGAATCATGGCTGAGACTTCGATTGCTGTAATTATGATACAAGAGAGGATTGGTGAAGCTAAATATGTGAGATTATGGGAATGGGCTGAGCCTGGGTGGGATGTACTTTCAGAGGGTCGGTGCAGACTCGATGGACCTGCTGCCTCACAAAGCCAGGGACCTGGGTTTGATTCCTGGCTTGGGTCACCATCTGTGCAGAGTCTGCACGTTTTCCCTGTGTCTGCATGGGTTTTCTCCGAGTGCTCCAGTTTCCTCCCACAGTCTGAACGACGTGCTGGTTAGGTCATTAAACTCTCCCTGTGTACCTATACAGGCATGATGTAAAGATGCCGGCGTTGGATTGGGGTGGTAAGAACTCAGTAAGAATTTAGCAACACCAATTTTTAATCCAACCGATTTATTTGATAGTAAATCTGCGAGCTTTCAACACTCTGTGTCTTCCTCAGGCACCTGAGGAAGACACAGAGTGTTGAAAGCTCGCGGATTTACTATCAAATAAATCGGTTGGATTAAAAATTGGTGTTGCTAAATTCTTACTGAGTTCTTACCTATACAGGCATCAGAGTGTGGCAATTAGGGGATTTTCACAGTAACTTCATTGTTGTGTTATGTATGCCTACTAGTGACACTAATAAATAAACATTAAACTGAGGTTACCCATTTAAGATAACAACACCTGTTAAAATGAATACTCAGGCCAAATGTAACTTTTTCCTATTGAACGACTAGAGCATGGTTCCCCCTTGGTCTTATTGATGCCATTTCTATTATTGAGAGAAGCAGGTACTACAACAATGATTTACAGCGGTACTCGTGCTATATGTTTATTAGGGACCTGAAGTAGTTTCCTCTTAGCATCAATGCTAAACTTGTGAATCAGGTAAAATTCACAAGTGCTGAAAAGGCTCATTCCTGCAAGGAATGCCAATATCATTTAACCTGGTGATAGGTTAGGACCTGACCCCAGATTCCCAACCAACACCTCAATACATTGTGCTGCCTTTCACACCCCCCTCCTCCTCAAGGCCTTCGCTGGTACTTCTGAAATGTAAACTTACCAGCTAATCTGCACATGCCAAGGTCCACAAACCGCAGGGAGATGAATGGCCAATGAGTCAGTTTTGCTGGTGTTAGCTCAAGGACAAATATTGGCTGGGTTGCTGGGAAAACACTACTTTCATTCTGAAAAGTTTCGAGGGATTCCAAACAAGCAGACGCAGCCTCAGTTTAATATCTGCTTTGAAAGATATTGGTCCTTCACCGCTGTATTGACTGTCCATCAAGATTTTGGATTCGAACACAAAGGAGGCACTTCAATGCGAAGTGATGCATTTTGGTAGACTGAACCAGGGCAGGACTTAGTCAGTTAATGGTAGGGTATTGGAGAGAGTTACAGAACAAAGAGAACTGGGGGTACAGGTTCATAGCTCCTTGAAAATGGAATCACAGGTGGACAGGGAGGTGAAGGTGGCATTCAGCATGCTTGGTTTCATTGGTCAGAACACTGAATACAGCAGTTGGGACATCTTGTTGAAGTTGTGTAAGATACTGGTAAGGCTACACTTGGAATACTGTGTACAGTTCTGGTCACCCTTTTATAGAAAGGATATTATTAAATTAGCAAGAGTGCAAAACAATTTACTAGGATGCTACTGGGACTTGATGGTTTGAGATAGCAGGAAAGGATAGAAAGACTGGGACTTTTTCTCTAACGTAGAAGGTTTAAAGGTGATCTTAGAGGCCTATAAAATAATGAGGGACATAGATAAGATAGATAGTCAACATCTTTTTCAAACAGGAGGGGAGTGTAAAACGAGAAGGCACAGGTTTAGGTGAGAGGGGAGAGAGACAGAAGGGTCCAAAGGGGCATTTTTTTTGCACAGAGGGTCTGGAACAAGCTGCCAGATGTAATCATAGAAGCAGGTACAATTCTGTCTTTTAAAAAGCATTTAGACAGTTAAATGGGTGAAGAGGGATATGGGCCAAACATGGGCAATTGGGACCAACTTAGTGGTTAAAAAAAAAAGAGCAGCAGGGATAAGTTGAGCTGAAGGGCTTGTTTCCATGCTGTAAACCTCCGTGACTTTATAGTTCTCTGATGTGAAGATGAGAGTGGTACCAGTGATCTAAGCAAAACTGTCTTGCATGAAAACTGTGGTGGTGACGTAGCCTAAGCTAACAGCAAGAGATAAGGGCATTATTCTCTGGGCAGTACCAAGCAACTTCACAGGCTCTGAATATATCAACCCATTGAGAATCACCCATTTTTTGAGGTTCAGTGCAAGTCGGATGTGTGTTGCCAGAATCAATGAAATAATAACATAATCACATAAAATACTTACGCACCTAACAATCACTTCCAACAATAACAGATAAAACTAGGAAGTATAGCCTATCTGATGGACTATAAGTAATAGAGGCCAGTGCTTACAGAATACGCACAGCAAACTATATAAGCAGGAGAATCCTTCTAACTGTTCTGAGTTTTCTACTGTGCTTGTCTTTGGTGGTAGATATTGTCGGTGCAGACTCGATGGGCTGAAGGCCTTTTCTGTACTGTATGGCTCAATGACCTCAAGGCACATAAAATACAGCTTTGGAGTAAAAGGCAACGTGCAGCAACAGGCTTCACGTTATCCAGCATTAAGCTATTGGTGTCATCAGACTTAAACCTTCTTATCTCCACAAGTAGTCAAATCATAAATAAGTGGGATCAATTGCAAGCACATTGATCTGGAGTCAGCTTCAGATTGATGCTGAACTAGTTCAGCATGGGGACAAAGCTGAAGAGACTTCATGCTGACAGTAAATCTGCAGTGTAATTGCAGCCATCAATCACTGCTATCGCATCTCAGCAAACCATTATAATTTGACATTCAGAGCTTAGAAGAAAACAAAAAATAACAGGGCAAACGGTTCCGCAGAGAACAACACTCTTTGTATTCATTCATTGTTTCTTCTGGCTTTGGGACTGTGACTAGAATTCCTTGTGTGGACCCTTCTCATGAAGTTTCCTTTTGAAATCACACACACGTGCATAACATACAGCCCAGGCGCAATACACACACAATGCATACACACCCAGCTCAAAACCATCATGCACATCATCAGTGGAACAGTATGCTCAACACCACTCCCTTGGCTCCCTGCCCTGGCAAACATCAGTCCTCCACACATCTGCCGGCTTGCAACCCTCCACAAAACGATAGGAAAAGTTTGCAACGATCCCTCTAAACTTCATGCTAATCAATTCAGCCCCCTCCCGTCCCCAAAGGATGACTCCCTTCAAGAAGGCTGTTCTATAACGACTCTCCCATGCAGGACTTCAATGCAAATTTCATCCGGACCAATGAATGGGAAATCACTGGATACGACAAACGAGTACCTGGTGTCTAACCCAACCCAACAGCTGTTTGCTTTCAATCTTCCAAGGAAGGAATGGCCCACTCCCAACAGGACAAGCCATGGCCCCTGCTTGGCCAACCAGCACAGATGTGGCATCAGTGCCAGCATCCTGTGCCTGTGGGAGAGAGCAAACCATTTATTTATTTACTATTAATTAGTGTCATAAATAGCCTTACATTAACTCTGCAATGAAGTTACTGTGAAAATTCCCTACTTGCCACACTCCGACGCCTGTTCGGGTACACTGAGGGAGAATTCAGCATTGCTAATGCACCTAACCAGCATGTCTTTCAGATTGTGGGAGGAAACCGGAACACCCAGAGGAAACCCACACAGACACAGGGAGAATGTGCAGACTCCGCACAGTGACCCAAGCCTGAAATTGGACGCAGGTCCCTGACGCCATGAGGCAGTAGTACTAACCACTGTGCCACCTTATGCAGATAGAAGAGTATTCAATCCATAGACTCAGGGAACCCTATCCGCACTCAACATAGCAGGACTGGAAAAAACTGCTGGGTTCAGGGACTTCACATCCACTGAATAAATAAAATGAATTCATGGAATTTGGACATCGCTGGCTGGGCCAGCATTTATTGCCCATCCCTAATTTCCTTCGAACTGAGTGGTTTGCTGGGCCATTTCGGAGGCATTTACGAGTCACCCACATTGTTGTGGGTTTGGAGTCACGTGTAGGCTAAACCAGGTAAGGATAAAAGATCAGGTAAAAATGGCAGATTCCTTTCTCTTAAGGACGTTAGTGATCCAGATGGATTTATTTGACAATCAGTTTCATGATCATTATTAGATTTTTAATTTCCGAGTTAATTGAATTCAAATTTCACCATCTGCTTGTGGTGGGATTTGAGCCTGGGTCCCCAGAGCTTTAGTCTAAGTCTCTGGATATCTAGACCACTGACAGTACCACGGCATCAATGCTAAAAGCTGCAAAGTCCCTTTAAATCCTAGAATTTTTTTTCCCAGTAGTGGGGTCTTATGGACAGATCTTTGTTGCTGCAATAAAAGCCTTTGCAAAGGTAGGTATTTTTTCAAACTGTGCAATTTAAGCATTTCTCATTACTTTCAACCTCACACCAGGGCATCCAGCTCAGCAGCTGATGCTCATCCTGCTCAGATCAGGAATTGAAGCCCAACTCCCTTCCCCACTCAACAAATTCCATTCAGGTAAAGTCCCGGGCATTCAAACAGGGAGGGTGGGGGTGGTCACACCAGGAAAAAGCTTGGAAAGCACTGATTTTGTACTCACGTTGCTGAGAAAGTGCTACAATGAAGGAGGGGCCCATCTTTCACGAGACATCAAACAGGGACATTACCTGTTGTATCAAGTGGAAGGTGAAATGTTGCCTGGAACTATCTGATGAGTGGGCAGAGGAGATTGCCCATGATTTCCTTATCTCATGACCAACATCACCAAAATAGATTATATCATTGCCATTTGTGGGTGTTTGTGGTACAAAATTCAGCTGCTGCATTTCCGACCCTACAACAGTGACTTGCACTCCAGCAAGGTATCATTATTTTTGGCTGTAAAATGCTTTGAAACATCCTGAGGTTGAGAAAGCGCTCTCCTCTAATCATGGCTCACAGAAATCTACTTACGAAACCAGAGCGTGAACTGAAATGGGGTCAGGTCAAGAGGTGAGGAGCAAACTGAGACAGGCGTCTGGAAACACTGAGGACAGCAAGAGGTAAACATGGGGTATGCATTATGCTTCTGTGCTATCAGCTCACCACAGCTCCGGCGGTGGGGAGTATATCGCTTGCTTTTGTGATGAGTCGGATTTTCCAGCAATGTTGCCAAAACTGATGTAAACAGAGGACAAGTTTTTCAACCTGGCCCAAAGACTTTTCACTGTATCCCAATACACATGACAATAATAAATCAAATCAAATATTTGAACCCATCACTTCAAATATTCAGCCTTAAATTACACTTCACCAATGACCCGAAAGTAACACCAATACCTTCTGTTTGCTCTGTACCCCACATGTAAATACTGAGACTGACTGAGTGACAGAACTATATACTGTGCAGAAAATTCGAGCCTCACGCTTGGACCCTGTCTGGGAATTCGCCACGTTCCGCTGGCATACCGCTTGCATTTTACTGAGCTGCCTCCCCACCTTCTCGGAGTGTTGTCAGCTGTAAATAATTTACTAATGTCACAGTCTGTGCGAATGAATTCCCAGCATCGTTACCCAACATATTTGTGTATCTGCTGTGAGCAGTATACACACACACCCCTCTATCCTCAACTCATAAATTCACTGCGTTCTCTTTCTCAATCAGGCATTACCGCTTCTTCTGACATGAATGCATCAGTTTCTGCACTGCTCTTTTTCTCCCAAGTTCCAATTTTCAGGGAGAGTGGGTCTCCCTGTTCATGGATATTTTGCCTTCCCCAATGTTCTTCTGCATTATCCTTCGGATGGAACGTCCCAGAGAGCCTGTGAGAGGTTTCAGCATCACTGGATAGTCTTCCTGGGATGGTCTCTAAAGATTACCTGCATAGTTGGAGCAGCATAGTGGTATACAGGGTGACACAGTTGTTAGCACTGCTGCCTCACAGCGCCAGGGACCCGGGTTCAAATCCGGCCTCAAGTCACTGTCTGTGTGGAGTTTGCACATTCCCCCTGTGTCTGCATGGGTTTCCTCTAGGTGCTGTGGTTTCCTCCCACACAATCGTCTAGATTGTGTTGGTTAGGTGGATTGGCTGTGGTAAATTAACCCTGGTGGCAGGGGGACAAGGTAGGGTAAATATGTGGGGTTGAGGAATAAGACCTAGATGGGATTGTGGTCGGTACAGGCTTCTTGGGCCAAAAGACCTCCTTCTGCACTGTATGGATTCTATGATATGAGAGGGAGCTTCACAATCCTGCCCTTGCCACACATGCTCTCAGGCACAAAGTTTGATAGTGGGACCGATGTGTGGGGATGGGGGGTGGCGGAAATTTGAGCAGCAAGGATAATGGGGACAATTGCTCTGCTGGGGCTGAGATTAGCTAACTCACACATCCCACAGACTGAACCCAGGGTTCAGACAAGACACAGTGCCCTTACAGCTGAGGAACCTGGGAAAGCCAATTATCACCATCACCCCTGCATTTACAAATTTGTAATTGTTTAAAGTCTTTTAATTAAGTTTCTAAAATTGTCACAAGTAGGCTTATATTAACACTGCAATGAAGTGACTGAAAATCCCCTGGTTGCCACACGCCAGCACCTGTTTGAGTACACTGAGGGAGAATTTAGCGTGGCCAATGCGCATAACCAGCACATCTTTCAGACTGTGGGAGAAAACCAGAGAACGCAGAGGAAATCTACTCAGACACATGGATAAGGTGCAAATGCCGCACACACAATGATCCAAGCCAGGAATTGAACCTGGGTCCCTGGCGCAGTGAGGCAGTAGTGCTAACCACTGTGCCACTGTCTCCATCTCATCATACCATGATGGCCAAATCAAGAATTTCTGGGTGGTGGTCTGTATGAGGTAACAGTGTTATTGGTATTTAAGCATATATTTAAGTCTAGAAATGGACAATAAATACCAGCCTAGCTAGCAATATCCACATAAAAAGGTTGCTTCCAGACTACGTTATTATGCTGAAGATAACTTAAAACATAAAATCTGATTTTGACACCTCACTGTATGGTATAATTCTTCTTCTGGGTATGTAATCTGATCATCTCTTCAGCTGTTCCTCTGTTTCTTCTGAATAACATTATCCTTTGCTATGCAATGTAGCACTGGCCCTCTCTGTCCTCATTCCATCGTTTCAGTTAATAGCTCCATCACAGTGGGAACACCGCGACATGGAACAATCTATCCTGGTTTCCCCCCCTATGCTAAAACTATAGTTAACAAAGCCCACCTACTTTCTTAGAAGGCTAAGGATATTTGGCATGACAGCTACAATTTCCTCCTACTTTTACAGATAGAAAGCATTTTTTCTGGTTGTATCACAGCTTGGTATGACTCCTGCTCTGATCAAGACTGCAAAAAACTACAAAAGATTATGAATGTACTCAATCCATCATACAAACCAGCCTCCCATCCACTGACTCCATCTACACTTCTTGCTGCCTCGGAAAAGCAGCCAGCATAATTAAAGACCCACACATGCTCTCTTCCACCTTCTTCCATTGGGAAAAAGGTACAAAAGTCTGAGGTCACATACCAACCGACTCAAGAACAGCTTCTTCCCTGCTGCCATCAGACTTTTGAATGGACCTACCTTATATTAAGTTGATCTTTCTCTACACCCTGGTTATGACTATAACACTATATTCTGCATTGCCTCATTTCCTTCTCTATGAACAGTATTCCTTGGCTGCATAGCATGCAAGAAACAATACTTTCAATGTGACAATAATGAATCAAATCAAGACAAATCAAAAGGTGCTAGTGTGCGAATGCAACATGAAATTGAGAAGCCAGCCTCCTGTTCTGGTGGTTGAGGTGAACACAGATGTTTCAAGGCAACTGACGGAAGATGGTCAGGGTGTGTGTGCGTGTGCATGTGGGGGGGGAGAGATTCTCTGTAGGGTCTAACCTTCCTCACTCGATTATCACTAAAAACAGACCGATTAGTAGCTTACAGCTGTTTGCATGATCCCATGAAATGGATGCCACATCTGGCTGGTTAACAAACCATACGCACAATTCACTGAGTGAAGGGCCCAGAACCGCTTTAACACATGGAACACTTTTTCCTGAAAGAAAATCTTGCATTTCTATTGCAGCTTTCGTGACTTTAGGACACCTTCTCAATACCACCCAACTAATTCAGTACTTTCTGCTGTGGGATCGCTGTTGTAATTTCAGAGAAGCAGCAGTCAATCCCCATGCAACAAACCGCCATGTAGAACCAGAAGTGCAGATGATCCAGCCTGACGGTGCTGGCTGCGAAATAAATACTGGACTGGACAGCAGAGAAAGCTCTCCTAAATCCTGATTATAGAAAGGATATTACTAAACTAGAAAGAGTGCAGAAAAGATTTACTAGGATGCTGCCAGGACTTGATGGATTGAGTCATAAGGAGAGGCTGGATAGACTGGGACCTTTCTCCTGGAACGTCAGAGGTTTAGGGGTGATGTTATAGAGGTCTATAAAATAATGAAGGGCTCAGATCAGCTAGATAGTCAACAACTTTTCCCAAAAGTAGGGAAGTCTAAAACTAGAGGGGGTAGGTTTAAGATAAGAGGGGAGGGATACAAATTTGTCCAGAGAGGCAGTTTTTTCACACAGAGTGGTGAGTGTCTGGAAAAAGCTGCCAGTGTTGTAGTAGAGGCGGGTACAATTCTGTCTTTTAAAAAGCATTTCGACAGTCACATGGGTAAGATGAATATAGAGGGATATGGGCCAAGTGCAGGCAACTGGGACTAGATTAGGGGCTCAAAAGAAAGGTGGCATGGACAAGCAAGGCCAATGGATGTCAAGGGGTACAGGCCAAATGTGGGCAATTGGGGCTAGCTTAGTGGTAAAAACTGGGCATCTATGACTCTGTTTATATTCACAGAATACCTGAATGGGCAGAAGGTTAAATTTTCACCCAGGTGATGGCGAAGCACTCTGCAGTACAGGCGGGAGAGCCACCCGGAGATTGGGCTCAAATCTCAAGTGGGATGTGATCTCTGAATCAACAGGTCATGGAGTAAACATTGGTGAAGAAGAAGGTGATGCGGGCATAAATCCCACAATTAGGATACGCAGGTGGTCAGCTGCCAGAATGTTCAGAAAAACAACACAAAACTTAATTATTGGCAGAACTGGTGGGGGTACGATGAATTTCTCTGCATCCCTCATAACACCTTTAATATCATTTGTTCGTGAAGCACATTTTGTTCCAAATGTGGTCCCTTTTTAACCTCTAATATTTGAAATGCATATGGTATTCAGAATCTGATGGGGACACACAGTGCTGGTTCTCTCTCCCTGGGACACACAGTGCTGGTTCTCTCTCCCTGGGACACACAGTGCTGGTTCTCTCTCCCTGGGACACACAGTGCTGGTTCTCTCTCTCTGGGAGAATGTGGGATGTGACTGGACGGTATTTACCTCATTGTCTATCAGCTCCTCGGCCCGGGGGTCGCTGTGGGACATCCTGGGGATGTCCTTGGTGGCGAAGCTGTAGTTCCTCAGCTGGACCGGGCTCCATTGCCGGCTCTCCTCCTCGCCACTCGGCTCCGCCATGGCCTTTCCGTGCTCCGTGAAGATGGACAGATTTCCCCCTTTCCCCCCAACTCACCCCCCTTCACTATCCCTGCGGCCGCAGCTCACCAGCCCGGGGACTGGGCGCCGAACCAACCAGCCTGACCTCCACAGGCCGCACCTCCTGCAGGCCTGGAGGACCGCCTACCCGCTTCCCCCGTCCAGCACCCGAAACCTCGGAATAGTGCCCCCTCCAGCTCGGAGGACCACTTCGCCCTTTCCAGCTCCCGACCGACACCTGCAAGCAGCGCTCTCCCCAGCCCGGAGGACCGCTTCGCCCTTCCCAGCTCCTGAATGAAACCTGCGAACAGCGCTCCCTCCAGCCCGGAGGACCACTTCGCCTCTCAGCGCCGCCCCAGAACCTGAGAGCAGCGCCTCCTCTCGTTTGGACAACGGTATCACCCCTAGCTCCCGACCGAAATCTGCGAACAGCGCCCCTTCCAGCCCGGAGGACCATTCCGTCCCTCCGTCCAAGTCTGCGAGCAGCGCCCTCGCAGGTCTGGAGGACCGCTTTCATCGTCTTCGGCCCGCAATAGCTCCGCCCTCGGAATCTCAGAGCCGCGCCCTCTCCGGATGGAGGACAGCTTAGTATTTCTCCTCCTGAGGAGAACCTGAGAACAGCCCCGGCCCGCCCCCTCCCGTAGATCCGCTTCTCTTCCTCGTCCTCAACAGCGCCCTCACCGGCAAGGAGGATCTCCTCATTTCCCAACAGCACCTGCGCAGTGAAGCGTCCCTTTCCTATCCCGGCATGCTCTTCCTCCTCCGCGCCTGCGTCCTGGGGCGGAGAGACATGGCGTTGAGGGGGAGCTGGATTTGCTCCCTGGGCCGAGGTTTAAGGAAGACCCTGCAGCCCGAGTGCATTCCGGCTTCCGTTAGGGCTGGTGAGTACTCGTGATTGCACGGTACTTTATAAACTGTACTAAAGGGGGATGGCAAGATAGGTGTCAATGTCGGTGCGGTAACCTTGGAGATGGGGACAGTGGGGTTAGGGGTCAGACAGGGATTTTCGCATCAGTCTCTGACACTGCTGTGGCTGCAAACTGGGGCAAATGTTGGAAACCAGCCGTGTTGTCAGTGAGGAGTTTCCAAAATTAACTAAAGTTTTTAAAATTTATTGATTTGTGTCACATTAACACTGCAGTGAAGTTTCTGTGAAAATCCCCTTCAGCGCCTGTTTGGGTATACTGACGAGAATTTAGCATGGACAGTCCACCCAACCAGCGTGACTTTCAGACTGTGGGAAGAAGCTGAAGCACCTGGAGGAACATAGAACAATACAGCACAAACAGGCCCTTCGGCCCACGAGTTGCGCCGATCACATCTACCAATCCACAGACCTATCTATAACCCCCTATCCTATTCTTTTCCATATACTCATCCAGAAGTCTCTTAAAAGACCCCAGTGAGTTTGTCTCAACAACCTCCGACGGCAGTCGGTTCCATTCACTCACCACCCTCTGAGTGAAAAACCTACCCCTGACATCTCCTTTGTATTTGCTTCCCTGCACCTTAAATCTGTGTCCTCTCGTAGTGACCATTTCAGCTCGGGGAAATAGTGTCTGAGAGTCCACCCTATCTATTCCTCTCAACATTTTATAAACCTCTATCAGGTCGCCTCTCAACCTACGTCTCTCCAGTGAGAAGAGTCCCAGCTTCCTCAACCTATCTTCATAAAGCCTGCCTCCCAATCCAGGCAGCATCCTTGTAAATCTCCTCTGAACCCTCTGAATAGCCTCTACATCCTTCCTATAATGAGGTGACCAGAACTGCGCACAATACTCCAGCTGGGGTCTGACAAGAGTCTTATAGAGCTGCATCATTACCTCCTGACTCCTGAACTCTATTCCTCCATTAATGAAAGCCATTACACCGTACGCCTTCTTGACCACTTCCTCCACCTGCGGGGCTGATTTAAGAGTCCTATGGATCCGGACCCTGAGATCCTTCTGCTCTACAACACAACTAAGACTCCTGCCCCTTATATTGTACTCCTTCATCTCATTATTCCTGCCAAAATGGACCACTACACATTTATCTGCGTTGAAGTCCATCTGCCATTTCTCCGCCCAGTCTTGCATCCTATCTATGTCCCGCTGCAACTTTTGGCATCCCTCCAGACCATCCACAACACCACCGATCTTTGTATCGTCGGCGAACTTGCTAACCCATCCCTCCACTTCCTCATCCAGGTCATTTATGAAAATGACAAACAGCAGGGGTCCCAGAACAGATCCCTGGGGCACTTCACTGGTTACCGACCTCTATGCAGAACAAGACCCATCCACAACCACTCTCTGCCTTCTGCCGGCAAGCTAGTTCTGGATCCACGAGGCCAAAGCCCCTTGGATCCCATGCCCTCTCACCTTCTCCAGAAGCCTTGCATGGGGGACCTTATCAAACGCCTTACTAAAGTCCATGTACACTACGTCCACCGCCCTTCCTTCGTCAATGTGTTCAGTCACATTTTCGAAGAACTCAACTAGGCTCGTAAGGCATGACCTGCCCTTGACAAAACCATGCTGACTATTTCTAATCAGTCCAAACTTCTCCAAATGTTCATATATCTTATCCCTCAGAAGCCTCTCCATCAGCTTACCAACCACTGAAGTCAAACTCACTGGTCGGTAATTTCCTGGACTATCCCTGTTCCCTTTCTTAAAGATAGGAACCACATCCGCAATCCTCCAATCCTCCGGAACCTCTCCCGTTTCCATGGACGACGCAAAGATCATCGCCAGGGGCTCTGCAACCACTTCCCTCACCTCCCACAATAACCTGGGGTACATCCCATCCGGTCCCGGTGACTTGTCTATCTTGATAGAATTTAACAGGTCTAACACATCCTCTTTCCTAACATCCACATACTCAATCTTTTCCGTACGCCGCAAGCCTGCAGTACAATCTCCCAGTTCACTTTCCACCGTGAATACCGAGGCAAAGTACTCGTTAAGCACCTCTGCCATTTCTTCCCATGCAAATGTAGGGAGAACGTGCAAACAACAGACAGACAGTCACCCAAGCTGGGAATTGAACTTGGGTGCTCTGAGGGAGCAGTGCTAACAGTGTTTTGTCCCTAAAATCTCTTATTGTCAATTGGTTGAGTAGAGCAGTAAGACTTTTGCTGCAGTGAGAAGACGGTGCATTGAATCCCCAATCCAGGTAATTTAGAATAATTGAATCCCTACACTGCAGGAAAGGGGCCCTTTGGCTCATCATGTCTGCATTGACTTGGCATCTTACCCAGCACACCCCCTCCCCCAGCATGTCTATTTCCAATAGCCTGTGCATTTCCTATGGCTAATCCACCTAACCTGCACATCTTGGGACACTGAGGGGCAATTTAGCATAGGCATTCCACCTAACCTGCACATTTTTGGACTGTGGGAGGAAATACAAGCAGACATAGGGAGAATAGGTGCAGAAATTTGCATAATGTTGTTAGGGCAGAGTTAGTGATAAAAAGCAAAGTATTGTTGATGCTGGAGATCTGAAATAAAAGCAGATAAAGTTGGAAAAACATGTAGCAACTATAGAGAGTAAATTAGACTTAATGTTTTGGGTCATTGCACGACATTGATTTGACGATACTGTCTTTCAGATGAGAGGTTAAACTGAGCCACTGTTCAGGTGGATGTAAAAAAAAATGGAGAAGTCCCATGGTGTGCTAACTACTACTCAGAGCACCAACAAAATTCTGGGGATGCTGGAAATTTGAAGTAAAGGTCAAAAATAGTCAAAATACCTGGTGGGTCTGGCAGCATGTGTGGAGAGAGTTACAGAGTCATCAGATTGATGACTGACCTGATTATTTCCAGAATTTTCCATGTTTCTACCTGCAACATGGTGGCTTCTTTAACACTGATGTAATTTTGGATATTTTCCAATTGTGTCAAAGAAAAGAAGAAAAGAAAGTGGGTGGCATGGTAGCACAGTGGTTAGCACTGTTACTTCACAGCTCCAGGGACCTGGGTTCAATTCCCAGCTTGGGTTTCTCTCTGTGTGGAGTTTGCACATTCTCCTTGTGTTTGCATGGGTTTCTGCTGGGTGCTCCAGTTTCCTCCCACAGTCCAAAGATATGCGGGTTAGGTTGATTGGCCATGCTAAAATTGTTCCTTAGTATCTTGACATGCATAGGTTAGAGGGATTAGTGGGTAAAATATGTAGGGATATGGCAGTAGGGCCTGGATGGGATTGTAATCAGTGCAGACTCGATGAGCTGAATGGCCTCTTTCTGTGCTGTAGGGTTTCTGATTTCTATGAATCAAAGAGGTAGATATGAATGTTAATTTTTAGGAGAGTTGTAAAGGCTTGCAGAGGCCGAAGTGATGAGAAAGGGAATTTCAGATTATAGAAACATTAAACTTTATAGCAGTTGGAGGCTATTTGGCAAGCCTTGCTTGAGCTAGCTGAAAAGGAGCTATTCAGCTTGATCCAACTTTTCCGGCTCTTAGTCTCTTCAGATTACAACACTTTATGTGCACATTGAAGAAGCTTCTGCTTTACCACACATTTGGATGTTGGCTAATCATGGAGCCAAGGCAACCTGAGGCACTGTAATTACGGGTGTATAGAGGAGGGTGGTGCTAGTGCTGGTGCTGGGTTGGAATGCAAGAGAGGATAGTAGAACAGAAAAGTCATGCAGGCTGTAAAGCTAGAGAGAGGTTATCAAGATGAGGGGGTGTGAGGTCATGAGATGATTTAAAGAATGAAAATTTTAAGTTACAGTTGTTGTTGTCTGGAACCTGGTGTTAATCAGTGAGGATAGGAGTGATGGAGGAAAAGAAGCTGGTGTGAAATAGGATGCTAGCAGTGGTGTTGATTAAATTGAAGTTTACAATGTGTGGAGTAAGGTGGGGTCAGGAGAGCTTTGGAAAAGTCTCATCTTTATGTAAAAGAGGTGACAGCAAGGTGAGTGAGCTATGGGTGGAGGAGGGTTACATAGATGATGGTGTGTTACAGTTCACTTAGCAACATACACTTTGACATGCAAGTTGTAGTCTGGAGCTGTGGATAATCATGGGAGAGGCAGTGATGTTCTTTCCATCACTTGGCTAACCATTAATCTCATCCACTCTTACTATCTGCCTACATTGGAAGGAATTGCATGTTGTCTCAATCTCTTTGGCCATCAGCTCCTGGGGTAAGAATCAAACTCAATCAAAGAATCAAAAAAATCAAAAAAAAATGTAGTACGGCACGTTGGTTAGCACTGCTACTTCACAGTGCTAGAAACCTGGGTTCGATTCCTGGCTTGGATGACTGTCCACGTGGAGTTTGCATATTCTGTCTGTGGCTGCGTGGGTTCCCTCCGGGTGCTTCGGTTTCCTCTTACATTCCAAAAGTAACTCCTGGTTAGGTGGATTGGCCATACTAAATTGCCCCTTATTGTCATGGGGACTAACTAGGATAAATGCATGGGATTATGAAGAGAGGACCTGAATGGGATTGTGGTTGGTGTAGTCTTGATGGGCCGAGTGGCCTCCTTCTGCACCGTAGGGATTCTGTAAAACCTGGTGGCACAGTTAACACTGCTGCCTCACAGTGCCAGGGACCCGAGTTCGATTTCAGCCTTGGGTGACTATTGGTGTGAAGTTTGCATATTCTTCCCATATCTGCATGGGTCTCCCCATGGTGTTCGGATTTCCTCCTACACTCCAAAGATGTGTAGGTTAGGAGGATTAGCTGTGCAAAGGTGTGCCTTAGTGTTCCAAGATGTGTAGGAGAATGCATGAAATAAATACATGAGATTACAGGTATAGGGTGGGAGGGGTTGAGCTTGGATATGGTGTTCTATCGGAGAGTCAGTACAGACTCGATGGACCGAATGGCTTCCTAGGGATTCCATTCTGGCGCTTCTGGCTCAGAAGCGGGACATGATCCAAATTCCTCATTATGTAAGTGGAGAGGATTTGAGGTAGAAAGCTCGGCTTGAAGTCAAATGTGATATCAAGGTTCAAAAGATTTGGTTTGGCCTCAGACAGCAGTGGGCTAAGCGCGAATGTTGACAGCCTTGGCTCTTCGTCTCAATTCCTCAACAAAACGGACCCAATTTTGACAAGGGAGGAATCTAAGGAGCATAATGGACAAAACCAATAAGTATGGTAAGTAGTTTCACAACACCAGGTTAAAGTCCAACAGATTTATTTGCTGGCACAAGCTATCGGAGCACTACCCCTTCAACAGGTTGAACTCACCTCATGCAGGGTACATTCTGAAAGCTTGTGCTACCAAATAAACCTGTTGGACTTTAACCTGGTGTTGTGAGTCTACTTACTGCGCCTGCCCCAGTCCAAAGCCGGCAACTCCCCATCATGGCTACCAATAAGTGTGGGCAGAAAGCTGTTGCCTTCCTGCTCCTGTGACTTTGTTTCCACTTGCCATAAACTGACTAGCACTCTGTTTCCCAGACAGGAGTGGCAGAACCTTTTTTATTTAAAAATGTGAAAGGTTAACTCCAAATTGTTTTTGTTAATGCTTTGGATTTTGCTTCGCAGCCTCCGGTATTTCTCGGGACATGCTGCCAGGTCCGTATCCCAGAACAATGGAGGAAAGAGAAAGAGCAGCGAAAAAGTATAATATGAGGGTAGAAGATTATGAACCATATCCTGATGATGGAATGGGGTGAGTTTATTTCTGCAAAATAGATTTTATTATATTGGATAACAGAAATCAGAGGTGTGCCAAAATTTCACATACCGGGAGGAGAAAATCTAAGAGAAACTGCGAAAAGTTTAGTTCCTGGCTTTAGTTGTTTTATTTATTATTGTCACATCTTCTTGCAGACAAAGCATACTATTCATAGAAAAGGGAAGGAGAGAGTGCAGAATGCAGTATTACAGTTGTAAGGTGAAAAGAAAGATTGACTTAATATATGATAAGTCCATTCAAAAGTCTGATGGCAGCAGGGAAGAAGTTATTCCTGAGTTGGTTGGCACGTATTTTCAGACTTTCGTATCTTTTTCCCAATTGTGACGATCATGAGGGGTGAGATATAACTCCGATATCAGATGAACGTTTTTTATGCAGAAGGTAGTGGAGGCCTGGAATGCACTGCCAGACAGGGTGGTGGCATCATTTAAGAGTTACCTGGATAGTCACATGAGCAGCCTGGGAATGGAGGGATACAAACGAATGATCTAGTTGGACTGATGCACGGCACAGGCTTGGAGGGCCGAAGGGCCTGTTTTCTGTGCTGTACTGTTCTTTGTTCTTTGGAAGAGAGTATGTCTGGGGTGCGTGGCGTCTAGATTATGCTGACTGCTTTCCTGGGGCAGCAGGAAGTGTACATGGAGTCAGCGGATGAGAGGATGGTTTGTGTGATGGATTAGGATATGTTCACAATCCTTTGTAGTTTCTTGCGGTCTTGGCAGAGCAGTAGCCATACCAACCTGTGATACGTTGGGAAAGGATGCATTTCATAAAATAGCTGAGAGATGTAGTGGATGTGTTTCTATGCCTGTGAGGTTTCCCTTTGGCTATTCATGACTTGAAATAATTGGTATATCGCTTTTCTTAAACCTTTATTACTAGGTATTACAAAGACATCATGATAAATACGTGTTCCTGGGCAATACCTATTCTGTTCTGCGACGTGGGTTTTACTGGTAAGGTCAACATGTATTGCCCGTCCGTAATTGTCCTTGAGAAAGTGATAGTGAGCCACATTCCTTAATACAATTGGGTGGGTTGCTCAGAGATTTCAGACGGCACTTAGACACAACCACATTTCTGTGGATCTGGAGTTAGATAAAGGCCAAACCAGGTAAGGATGATAGTTTTCTTTCCAAGAAGGAGATCTGTGAATCTAGTGTTTTATTTTTGGAAAACAGCAGTTTCATCTGGAATGCATGTGGGGGGAAGAGGGAATGTACAGAAGAGCGGGTTGACTTTTTGAAAAAGGATCGGAAACACAATGCCAAAGCAATGGCGGGAGAAGTGCATGTGGATGGGAAATAAAAGAAATGGAGAAAGTGGAAATCAATGAGAAGTGGCAGAGAGTGGAAAAAGCTCTTCACAGGTTGGAAGGGAGTGAAAAGATAGTGTGATGAGTGATTTTTGTCTGAAGCTAATGCCAGAAGATAATCAACACAGCCTTTAGAAACAAGATTATTTGTGCGCAGTGTTATTTGTGCTGAGTATTTGCAGTTCTGCTGACATGCAGAGGACATGTCTCATGGAGTACAATGTTTATTGAACTGAGTAACGGATCTGTGCAGCAGATAAATATCATATTTAACTGAATTTGATGTGACTTCCTCTCTGTTTATACTCGGTGTCAGTGAAAAATATCAATGTGGAAAATAGAATAGGAAATTCACAGACTTTAAAACTGAATACTTTGTAAAGGCCCAAATACCAGAAAAAACGTTTACCCTGGAGAATAAGCTTATATGCTCGACAATGCATCTATACCATGTTTATTTTGACATAGACTAGTTCATGCCTTCCTTTTTCTGTTTTCTGGAGTCACACTGGGGTGTGGAGTGTAAAATCTTGAGTAAAGCTGAAAATTTGATTTCCTTGTGACAGATTTGGTGACTACCCAAAACTACCGGACCGGTCGCAACAAGAGCGAGATCCATGGTACAACTGGGACGAACCTGACTTGCGACGGAATTGGGGTGAACCGGTAAGCAGTGATGCTGAGGGCTAATGTAGCAGACCTGAGAGGGTGGCTTCCTAGCTAAAGTATTGAAAACATCTAAATACCATTTCTCTGATTTAAAATCATTTTCCGGTTAACAAAAATGATCTAAAAGTAAATCAAAAATATATTTTCTGTCCAACTTCACAAGAGCATCGTAGTTAAAGCAAATCCTGATTCAGTGTAAACTTGTTCAGTTTCAAACAAGGGACATTGGACCACCAAACATACATTGGGAATATCTTTAATACTTCTGTCCCTAATTTGTGGTACTAAGATGATTGGAACTCATGATTGTCCTGGTTGAGATTGGTTAAGGAGGTGGAAAGGAGGGTGGCACAGTGGCAAGCAATATTTTACCCACTCTACAAAATCGTTTTATTTGTATGAGATATTTGACACACTTAGATCATTCAATGAGATGCCACATTAAATTTACTTTGTACTAAATTCTCTTTTAAACATAACATTAACATTTTTTAAAATTGCTTTTCTAGATGCACTGGGATTTTGACATGTTCATTCGGAATCGTGTGGACACCTCTCCAAGTCCTGTGGACTGGAGTACTATGGTCAAAACCTTGGGTGGCTTTATAGGATTGATGCTGTTTTTGTTTTTCGCTGGGGAGGTATTTCCTTCATATCAGCCTGTGGTAAGTTTTAATTCTAAATCTGAAGGCACTAAAATCCAAAAATCTTCAGAGTGAAGTGAAAACTCTTTAGAACCGAGATGAGGATTTTCTTTAGCCAGGGGGTGGTGCATCTGTGGAACTCATTGCCACAGAAGGCAGTGGAGGCTAGGTCATTGAGTGTTATTAGTCTAAGATGGGTTCTTGATTGGTAAGGGGATCAAAGAGCATGGGGAAAAGATGGGAGAATGGGGTTGAGAAACAGCAATCAGCCATGATTGAATGGTAGAGCAGACTTGGTGGGCCAAATGGCCTATTACTGCTGCTATGTCTTATGGTCTTATACTTTGCTGAAGTGCTTTGGGGAATGGTCTACATTGAAGGCGTCGTATAATTGCAAGTTGGTCTGATATGGGAGCATTCCATTATTAGATATCTTCCCACTAGAAGTATGTGTGTGCTGACATCGAGTAAGGACAGGGTTGTGGTGTGTCTCATTCCTACCCGTTGAATAGTTTACCAGCACTCATTGCCAAGGGTCACTTGTGAGTCGGGAGAGGAGCCAGAGGATAAATATCTTCAGGAAGAGAGGGAGAAAAAATACCCAAAGGCTCATTGGAGTGACGTAAATCATCTTGACTGAAATTTAATTATCAGTTATCTTTTGCAGGCTCCTAAACAATATCCCTACAACAACCTCTACCTGGAGCATGGAGGAGACCCTGACAAGGAGCAGCCTGAAGTGCACAATTATAAAATATGACTCATTTTCCTTGTCTGATTGAATGGTGCAGATCATTTTGGAAATGGTCTCTGATTCTGTACAGTGAATAATTTTTAATGCCTGAATAATAAATAACTGAATATTAATCAAACGACTGCCATTCTATTTATGGAAAATAAAAATTAACTATGTTATTGGAATATTTCACCAACAGATATGGTGAAACAAAGGGATAGACAACACTATCCATGGCACAGTGGTTAGCATTGCTGCCTCACAGCGCCGGGCACCCGGGTTCAATTCCAGCCTTGGGTGTGGAGTTTACACATTTTCCCTGTGTCTGTGTGGGTTTCCTCCGGGTGCTCCAGTTTCCTCCACAGTCCAAAGATATGAAGGTTAGGTGGATTGGCCATGCTAAATTACTTCTTAGGGGATTAGCAGGGTAAATATGTGGGGTTACAGGGATAAGATCTGGGCGGTATTGTTGATGTTGCAGGTTTGGTGGACTGAATAGCTTCCTCCTGTACTGTAGTGATCCTATTCTATGAGCAAAGTCTTGGTCAAACAGGTAGGATTGAAGTGTATTAAACAGAGATTTATGGAGGTAATTAAGAGCTTTGGACTGAGGATGCTGAAGGCATGGTTGCTGATGGTTTGTCAATTGTTCCTTTTCAATTTGATATTTCAGCCAGTAAATCTTTGTAGAAATCTCAAGAGCTTGGTATCCAACTCTCTTTTCACAATTGCTTCATCATTAGCAATCATGCCTTTACCTTCAGCCCAAAACTCTTCAGTTACCTCCGTAAATCTTTCTCCTTTAATACACTTCTTAAATCCTATCTTTTTGACCAAGACTTTGATCATAGAATAGAATCCTTACAGTACAGGAGGTGGTGATTCGGCCCATCGAATCCACACCGACAACAATCCTACCCAGACCTATCCCTGTAACCCCAAATTTTTACCCAGCTAATCCCTGCCATAAAGGGATAATTTTAACATGTCGAACGAACCTAACCCATACGTCTGAGACTGTGGGAAACTGGAGCATCTGAATGAAATCCAAGCAGAATATGCAAACTCCACACAGACATAAACACAAGGCTGGAATTGAACCAATTCCACCATGTGCCACCATGCTGCCATTTGTCCTGTCTCCTTATGTGGCTCAGGTATCAAATTCTGTTTATATTGCTCCTGTGATGAATCTTGGGATGTTTTATGTTAAAGGCAGTACATAGGTACAAATGTTTGTTGTGATGTGATGTAAAATGAAGCAATACATGCACTGTGCTGTTAATCTGGGATTATCTTGTGCTGTTAATCTGGGATTATCTTGTGTTGAGCCAATGGATTGTTATCTCCAACAAGAGAAAATTCAACCAACTCCCCTTGGCATACAATGGTATTATCACTGAATTCCCTATCATCGACATTGACCAGAAACTGAACTGGACTAGCTTTTTAAGTAGTGTGGCTACAAGAGCAGGTCAAAGGCAGGGAATTCAATGGGGTGTAATTTACTTCCTGATTCCCCAAACACTGTCTACAAAAAAATACATTAGGAGTGTGGTAGAATGCCTGGATGAATACAGTTGCAACAATATTGGAAACTTAAGACAGCAGCTTGCTTGATTGGCACCTCATCCACAAACATTCACTCCCTCTGACTCTGACACAATGGCAGTGTACCATTTACAAGATGCACTGCAGGAACCCACCAAGGCTCCTTAGCCAGTGTCTTCCAATCTTGCAACTTCTACCACTAGAGGACAAGAGCAGTGGCTATATGGGAATGTCGCCTGTAACTTCCCCTCCAAACCACTCACCATATTGACTTAGAAATATCACTGTTCCTTCATAGTCACTGGGTCAAAATTCTGAATTCGCTCTCCAACATTGCTGTGAGGTTGTGGGTATCACATTCTCAAGGGCAATTACAAATGGGTACTAAAAATGTTGACCTAGGCATTAACATCCTTGTCTGCTGCTAACAAAAGATCACCAGGGTAGTAAGGAATATAGAAAAGGTTGGGTTGAGATACAAGACAAAGCATTGGTTGTTTCAGGATTTGGCTATGTGGTTCTTTATGCTGCTCTGCTATTCATTTTAATATGAAATTCAATATCCTGATTTGCCCTCCCCCCCAATATCCTTTTATCTCTTCAGCCCCAAAATCTTGCATCAGGCCTTTCAGGGATGCATTTCATCCTGAATTTTGACAGGAGATATCGTTTCTGCCTGTGCATTGAATGGTTGATATAGTAATGTTGATCCAGGGTATCTTTGGGGTTCTTTGGTACAAGTGGCCAACATCATTGTTGGAGTGGGTTGCGTGCTCTGCGTGCAGTCAATGCCACAGCAACCCATCACCCCCTCCGCACCTACACACACAACCCACCACCCCATCCCAGCCCTGGTCTCGAGATGTAGTCAATAATACACGCCCTCCCTTGATAAAGTTTTCCTTATTCTACTCAACCTTATTCACCCAGCGAAGGTTCTGGTCCAACCAGCACATGCTACTTTATATTGCTTCCCCCATTTTCACTCACTTGAACCTACCATCGTAATCCTCTATTCCTTTCGCCTGTTCCGATGTTTTGATTGTATTGTTAATTCCCTGTGGCGAATGCATCATCCTGTACTAAGATGGTGGACCATATTAACAGCAATGAATGCGGGAATCTCAGGCGCCCCAGGTTCCTTTAGCAAGATGGCGCGTGCACGGATTTTTCTCCGCATTACCTGGTTAGCGGCTTTCTCTTGCTCGCGCATTCGCCGGCTCCTTTGCCAAAATGGCTGACGCACCTGATGTCTCCCGCCGGCTGCTTACCAAGATGGCGGACTCACGAGGGGTACGCTCTCTCCTGCTCCTTCACCAAGATGGCGGACACAACGAGCCCTGATTCGCTCATTGCTTCACCAAAATGGCGGAAGCATTTGGCACGCTCTCTCCTCTCCTTTACCAAGATGGCAGACTCAACGGGACTTCGCTGTCAGATGTTCCTTCACAAAGATGGCCTCTCTCGACTTAACCCCCCTCCCCTTTACAAAGATGGCGACGACGACGCGGCCTTTTGCTCCGCCTACTTGGGCACGTGTGTCTGTCCCGGGAGTTGGCGCCGGCGCAGTTGCCACGTCGCGGCGCCTCCGGGCTGAGGGAGAGGTGTTGGTGGCGGACCCGCCTGGAGCGGGGGATTACTTGCAGCGTAGTTGGACGGTAAGCAGCAACCAGTGGCGAGATGGAGCCTGAGGAGTGGGTGTGGGGCCGGAGTGGGTGTGTGCCTCTGCCCACACAGCGGGTATGCGGGCGGCTAGGCCTGGAGCTGCTAGGCCCGGGGGCTGGAGTGAAGCCGCCTCCCTGTGACAGCAAGGGGGAGGTCAGGATCCTTTACCCTGTGTATCTCCCCATCCCCATGAGCCCCCCCGTAACCCTCCCTCCCTCCATCCCCATGTAAACCCCCCTGCCCTCTAACTCCCCTTCCTCTAACCCCCCTTCCCTGCGCCCCCTTAACCACCCGTTTACCCCCCTTCTGCCCAACCCTCCCCACCCTTTATCTCTGAGTCTGCAGCCTCTACCTGTCCAGAGATTCCTTTGCCCCAGTAATTGGGCCCCTCAGTTACTGACACCCACTTACTGCAGCCCAGTGTCCTAGCTCCCACTCACCACCTTCCTGTAATCTGCAGCTCACCCCAGTCACTTGTTGCCTGTCTTGCCATCCCACAACACAGCAGGTTCTGCTCACTCGCCCCTTTCCTTGCAGATTTATTTGGCTGCTGATAATCCCACTGTCCCAGATTTCAAATTCTCTCATTTTCAAGAATTTAAACCTTTATTTAAACTTTGCTCCACTCCAAACTCTCCTGTTTCTCTGGCCCTTCTCCTGTTTCCCCTGTCTCACCTTTTGCAGGGTGCACAGCAGTTAGCACTGCTGCCTCTCAGTGTCAGGGACCTGGGTTCAATTCCAACCTCAGATCACTGTGTGGAGTTTGCACATTCTTCCCAGATTTGTGGGTCCTCTCCGTTTTCCTTCCACAATCTGAAGATGTGTGGGTTAGATGGATTGGATTTGCCAAATTCTCAGGGGATTAGCAGGGCAAATACGTGGGGTTATGGGGATAAGGCCTGCATAGGATTGTTGTTGGTGCAGGCTCAGTGGACTGAATGGTCTCCTTCTGATCTGTAGGGATTCTATGACTCTGTACCCCATCCTGCCTAGTGAATGTGCCTTCTATTGATTTAATTTATTATTGTCATATGTAGTGGGATACAATGGGAAGTATTTTTCCTTGTGCGCTATACAGACAAAAATGGATCTATCCTTACTAATTGTGGTATGTGATGTTTGCTCCTGTGTACCAAACTTTGAAATTACATGCTCTGCCTCTCCGCCTCCTCTCCTTCTTTAAGACTCACTTTCAAGATGTCAGTCTTTAACTCAATAGGCGACACTCCTATTTCTGAGTCTGAAGACTCTTGACTGAAGTCCCACCCCAGAGCACAAAAACAAAAGCAAATAATCTTGTGTGGCACTGAGGGAGTGCTGCACACTTGGAGATGCTGTTTCTCAGATGAGGCTTGATGTTGTTGCCCCATCTGTCCTTTCATTTGAATGTAACATGTCCTATAATGCTAGTTGATGAAGAACCGGACATTCACTTGGTGTTTAGACCTCCCTACAATCAGCTCCAAAATCGAATAATCTAATCAATTATATTGCTGCTCGTAGAACTTTGATTTGGCAAACTTTGGCAACGTTGCAACATTTTAAAACAGTTGAGTTGGTCACAAAATGTTTTTGGGACATTTTCTGATCTTGAGAGAGGCCATATAGTGGTCTGGAAACACTCAGCATGTGTGGAGATAGAAAGGGAGTTATTACTTTATGTTGATGGCCCCATGTGCCATCTTTCCTGTTTGAAACATTATTGATGTACACTTGCTGTGCTTGTTCCTGATGATGTGCCCGTAACCTCATTCATAGACATTCTTAGCTGTGCTCTCTTGTTTCCCCTATGGTCCATACGTTCTCCACACACGCACACACACCCGAGATCCCATTGCAATTCCTTTGCTCCCTCAATCATCCCCTCACTGTATGTCCCTCCTAACCTTCTCCTGAGGGAACAGAATTCAGACTCGAAACATTGGCTCTATTCTCTCTCAGGCCTGTTGAGATTTTCCAGCATTTCCTCTTTTTGTTTCAGATTCCAGCATCCATAGTAATTGCTCTCATCTTAGATGCTTTGCATTGGAATGTTGTCCCTAACTATTAGGGATTTGAGTTCGATGTTTTGAGCTGTTGGATGAGGTTGATGTTCTTGGGTGATTGCTGGCAGTTAAAAAAAAAATAAAGTTTTAAAAATTATTCTGTAGAATTTGGGTGTTGCTGGCTCGACCAATATTTATTACCCACCCCTAATTGCCCTTCAGAAGGTGTAATGTATGCAAAGTATGAAGTAAATATCCTACATTCAATCCAACAATGTATAGTTTAAATTACTGGGTAATTTGATTATTTTTTAGCAAACAATAATTTGTTTTATTTGAATTGCTTAATTCAAAATTTCATAGAATCCCTCCAGTACAGAAGGAGGCCATTTGGCCCATTGAGTTTGTACCAAGCACAATTCCACCCAGGTCTTATTTCTGTAACCGGACACATTTACCCTGCTAATAATCCCCTTGACACTAGGGTCAATTTTAGCATGGCCAGTCAACCTAACTCTCACATCTTTAAACATCCAGAGGAAACCTATACAGACACAGGGAGAAAATGCAAATTCCACACAGTGACCTGGTTCCCCTGCATGGTGAGGCAGCAGTACTAACCACAGTGCCACTGTGCTGCCCTTTAAGGTAACATGATTGCCAAAAAAGTAGGAGTTGATTACACTACAAACATTGATCATTTTCCGTCATTTTTTCTGTGTTGTTGCTTTTTGTTTAATGCTATTTTTTTGATCCGTGTAGCATATAAATCTGGCAGATATTCCAGTGCAGTGCCGAGGGTGAGTTGCATTGTTGGAGGTACATATTTCAAGTGAGATGTTAAATAGGCCCAGTTTGTGCTGTTAGGTGGATTTGAAACAGATGTTCCCAAATGGTGTGGCAGAGACAGCAAGTGGGATTGCAGGCTCCCCCACTTCTGAGACTGCATCTCACACTGAGGCACAGGGGATGTCCTGTCCTGCTCCCGCTCTGCTTGTCTGTTAAGTCACACTCCCTCCCTCTGAGTCAGTTAGGAGAGTTCTGCCCATCGCCAACAGGGTGAACAAGTTTGACATGTGAATCATTGATTTCTTCCTCCCCTGCTTTATTCTTCTCCCATTGAATCTTTTTATTGGATTTGATCTTGGCACTGGCATTTTCTCCTCAGAAAGCTGATGTTGAATGCAGCTCCACAGTTGAGGTCTGAGCTGACAGAACTGCTGTACCACTGGCTGACTGACCTGTGTTTTGGGAGGGAGGGAGGGGTTGATTACTGTGTTATTCCCAGTGGTGGTGTGTCCAGAACAAGGGATCACAATCTGAGGATAAGAGATAAACCATTTACGACTAAGGTGAGGAGAAATTTCTTCATCCAGAGAGTAGTAAACCTGTGGAATTCTCTATCATAGAAAGCAGTTGAGGGGAATTTCACAAGCATGACCCCCGGAATGAACGATTTTGATTTGATTTATTATTGTCACGTGTTAACATACAGTGAAAAGTATTGTTTCTTGTGAGCTATACAGACAAAGCATAGAGTTCATAGAGAAAGAAATGAGAGAGTGCAGTATGTAGTGTTACAGTATAGCTAGGGTGTAGAGAGAGATCAACTCAATGCAAGAAGATTCATTCGAAAGTGATGGCAGCAGGAAGGAAGCTGTTCTTGAGTCGTTTGGTGGGTGACGTCAGACTTTTGTATCTTTTTCCCAACGGAAGAGAGAATGTCTGGGGTGTGTGGGGTCCTGGATTATACTGGCTGCTTTTTTGAGGCCTTGGGAAATATAGACAGAGTTGTAGATGGAAGGCTAGTTTGCGTGATGGATTGAGTTACATTCATAATCTTTTGAAGTTTTTTGCGATCGTGGGCAGAGCAGGAGCCATACCCAGCTGTGGTACAAGCAGACAGAATGCTTTCTGTGGTGCATCTGTAAAAGTTTGAGGAGTCTGGGTCTGTATTGTTGGAGTTCAGAAGGATGAGGGGGGATCTAATCAAAATTGATAGAGTAGTAAAAAACCTGGATGGAGTGGACGTAGAGAGGATGTTTCTACTAATGGAATGACCAGAACTCGTGGGCACATCCCCAGTGAAGGGACACACCTTTAAAAGATGAGGAGAAATTTCTTTAGTCAGAGGGTGGTGAATCTATGGGACTCATTGCCACGGAGGGCTGTAGAGGGCCAGTCATTGAGTGTCTTTAAGACAGATAGATAGGTTCTTGATCAATAAGGGGATCAAAGGTTATGGAGAGGAGGCAGGAAAGTGTGGATAAGAATCATATCATCCATGATTGAATGGCAGGGCAGATGTGATGGGCCAAATGGCCTACTTCTGCACCTATACCTTATGGTTTTATTCATCCTGGTATCCTGTCCAATTTTATTCTTTAATCAACGTTACTGAAAAACCATTTTTGATTTGATTTATTACTGTCACCTGTATTGGCATACAGTGAAAAGTATTGTTTCTTGTGCGCTATACAGACAAAGCATTCCATTCATAGGGAAGGAAAGGAGAGGATGCAGAATGTAGTGTTACAGTCATAGGGTAAAGAAAGCTCAACTTAATTCAAGTTAGGTCCATTCAAAAGTCTGATGGCAGCAGGGAAAATGCTTTCTTGAGTTGGCTGATATGTGACCTTGGCCTTTTTCTTGACAGAAGAAGGTGGAAGAGAGAATGCCCATGGTGCTTGGGGTCCTTAATTATGTTGGCTGCTTTTCTGAGACCGCGGGAATTGTAGACAGAGTTGTAGATGGGAGGCTGGCAGGAGCCAAACCAAGCTGTGAATCAACTAGAAAGAATGCTTTCTGTGTTGCATCAGCCAATACTTTTGGCTGACATGCCAAATTTCTTTAGTCTTCTGAGAAAGTAGAGGCGTTGGTGGGCTTTCTTAACGATAGTTTCTACATGGTTGTGGGGGAAGGGAGGAGACCAGGACAGGTTGTTAGTGATCTGAACACCTAAAAACTTGAAGCTTTCAACTCTTTCTATTTTGTTCCTATTGATGTAGACAGGGGCATATCCTCCGCTACGCTTCCTGAAGTTGATGACAATCTCCTCCATTTTGTTGACATTGAGGGAAAGATTATCTGGTCATTCTCACATTGTGATGGGAGCTTGCTGCATACAGGTGGAAGGAAGGAGTTGGGGTTTCAGTGGCAGCAGCAGGTGGTCCTGTGGCGTCACTGTAGCATCCGTACCTCTGGGCCAGAAGACTGTAAAGTGCTTTGGGATATGCAGGGGGTACAATAGAAATGCAAATTCTTTCCTGTTTGGTTGAGTGAAAACTTTTTCCATGTCACTGTTGCATAAATATCTCTACAACTTTGTGGGTCTGTCTCTTCTGAAGGTGATATGTGTTGTTTCCTCTTGTTGCTGAATGTGACTCTGGTGAGGCCAAAGCTCCAGGGTTTATTTATTTATATTTCTTTTCAATGTACAATATGTTCTCTGTTTGATCCTGTGCATGGTTTTTACTGCTGTTGGAAAAGTTCTCGGATAATTTTGTTTTCCAGGCATGTTCCACTGTTTTGGTGCACTGCTGTGCACTTGTTGGCTTCTTGCAGAGTTATCAGAAATTATTTTTGGTCCATTATCATGAAGTAATGTTTATTATATTCACTGGGTTAGTGTTAAAGGATTTAGGGTTCAGGATTCTCAAGGGCTTGACAGAGTAGATGCTGAGAGAGTGTTTCTCCTTGTAAGAGAGTCTGGGACCAGAGGGCACCATCTTAGAGTAAGGCCTGTTTAAGACAGTGAAGAGGAGGAATTTCTTCTGAGGGGAGTGAATCCATGGAATTCTTTACCGCACAGGGTTGTAGAAGGTAGGTCATTAAATACATTCAGGGCTGAGATAGATAGAATCGAGAGTTATGGGGATAAGGTGGGAAAATGGGCTTGGGTGACTGTGTGGAGTTTGCATGTTCGCCCCATGTTTGTGTAGGTTTCCTCCAGGTGCTCTGGTTTCCTCCCCCACTCCAAAAATGTGCAGGTTAGGTGGATTGGCCATGCTAAATTGTCCCTATGTGTATCAAGATTTGTAGGTTGAATAGATTAACCATGATAAATGTATGTGGTTATGGGGGTATGACGTAGAGATGCCGGCGTTGGACTGGAGTAAACTCATTAAAGTTTCACAACACCAATTTGGTTGGATTTAAAATTGGTGTTGTGAAACTTTACTGAGTTATGGGGGTAGGCAGAGGGAGGATGTGGGTGGGATGCTCTTTCAGAGAGTTGGTGCTGTCTCAATGGGCCAGATTTCTGCAGTGTAGAGATTCTATGATTACCTCATTGAATGGCAGAACAGACTTGATGGGCCAAATGACTACTTCTGCTCCTATGTTTAAGGGATGATTGTTCAATTTGGGGAAGGTTTGGAGTTTCTTCGCCATTGCTTTATTGTTCAAGTATCCAGTTTTATGTGAAATATTAAAAAACAAACACCTGCTGATTCTTGCCACACTGCTGCAGGTGTCTTGTAAATGTCCATCTTGGAGCCAGCAAAGGTTGGCACTACTGCTTAATTTTTTTCTTGTGACAAATGGCAAAATTAGCCAACAGTCTTAAAAACTAGAAGGACAAACAACCTGACTTTGCAAATTTGGATGAAGTCACTAAGCACCACTTATGCTAGCTGAGCATCTTTGGCTGTTTAAGTTGATTTTAGTGCCAGAAGTAGGCTTACATTATCACTACAATGAAGTTACTGTGAAAATCTCCTAATTGCCACACTCTGGTGCCTGTTTGAGTACATTGAGGGAGAATTTAGCATGGTTAATGCACCTAACTAGCACATCTTTCGGACTGTGGGAGGGAATCCAAAGCACTCAGAGGAAACCTGCAGATACAGGAGAATGTTCAGACTCTGCACAGACAAATACTCCAAGCAAGGAATTGAACCCTGGTGCTGAGGCAGCAGTGCTAACCACTGTGTTATCATTGCCACCCACTGGGTCTTAAGACACGGTCTTAGTCACAGGCAGAATGTCTAGAGGTCTGTTGGAGGCTCGCTGATTTTGTTGTAGTGTAGGTTGCTTGCTACCTTGGGGAAAGGTAAGATTTTCAGGAAGAAGTATGGTATCAAAAAATGACTTTCTCTCTTATGCACCCTTTGTGCTTTATTAGATCCTATATCTTTGTTATATTGTATATAAATGAAATAATCTTGCATTAACTCCCCTGGCCAGAAATGCAATATCTTTTTGTCATGCAGGCTTCTGAGCGCAGCTTTCTCTCCTCCCTAATCAAAGCTGGTTTTGTTCACCTCCGCAGTGTTAGCTGTTGCCTGCTGCTCCTCTTCCAGATGCAATGCTCGAGGGCGTTGGAGACCATTGGATTAGGCCATGTTGTGCGTGGCAAAGTACTGCAGCAATTTAGCGTTGATTTCTGAAATCATGACTGTCCAGGAAACTCTTCCTGCTCTTTATCACCGAGGCGATGACCTTGTATTATCGTTAGGCTATTAATCCAGAAACTCAGCTATGGTTTTGGGGACCCGCATTCGAATCCTGCCATTGCAGATAGTGAAATTTAAATTCAATTTTAAAAAAATCTGCAATTAAGAATTTACTGATTACCGTGAAATTATTGTTAATTGTCAGGAAAAACCCATCTTGTTCGCTAAAGTCTTTAAGGGAAGGAAATCTGCTCTTCTTATCCAATTTGGCCTGTGTGACTCCAGAGTCACAACAATATGGTTAACTTTCAGCTGCCTTCCAAAGACAGTCAGGGATGGACAACAAAGCTAGCCAGTCGGCGATGCCTACGTTCCACGGATTAATTAAAAAAAAGCCCATGTGATATCAGGCAGGTTGGGAGAATTTACAGACTGATAACTAACCTATTTGGCCACGTTGTGTATGCACTTTCAATGGTCAAATCCCGAGTTGGGACTTGAACCCAGAGCTCCTGGCCCAGAGATATGGGCGCTAAAACTGCGCCACAATACCACTAGTTGCTGCTGGTGCTGAAACCTTTGCTCCATGCTTCATGGCCCCTCCTTCAGTGGGTGAGTCACCTAATGAAGGAGCTGTGCTCCGAAAACTCGTGATACCAAATAGACCTGTTGGACTTTAACCTGGGATTCTAAGACTTCTTATTGTGCCCTCTCCAGTCTAATGCTGGCATCTCCACATCAGAGTTCATCAGAACAACCCCTGGGTGAGTTGCCTCGTGCAAATGATGTGCCAGTCCTGCCACTGCTGTTCATTTGAATTATGCTATGATGTGTTCTGTTGGATCTGTTCATCATTGGTTTATCCTGCATTCTCCAGGTTGGGAGCAGTTAGTCCTCCTGTTCGGGTTGAGCACAATAACAATTCCTTACTCCATACACTTTTACTGATGTGTGCAAGGTGCCAGATGTTATGGACCATTTTAGCTAATGGCCGATAATCAAAGAAAACTAGAGGGATCAGTATTAGAGCCTCAACGTTTTAACAATTCATGAAAATATCTTAGACAAAGGAAATAAAAGTACGATTTGCCAAATTCACTGGTGATACAAAGAGGGGAAAGTAAATTGTGACGAGGACATAAAGAGGCTACAGGAGGACACTGATCGGCTAAGTGAGTGGGCAAAGTCCTGACAAATAGAGTACAATGTAGGAAAAAGTGAAATTGTCCATTTTGACTGGGAGAATAAAAGAAGAAACCTACTTAGCTGGTGAGAGATTGCAGAGCTCTAAGACTCGGGGATCTGGGTTTCCTTGGGCATGGATCACAGAAGGCAAGTATGCACGTGCACCAAGTAATAGATAATTGTGAGGGGAATTGAATGTAAAAGTAGGGAGGTTTTACTTTGGTTGTACAAGACACTGGTGAGACCACACTTAGGATATTGTGTGCTGCCTTGATCTCCTTATTTAAGGAAGGATATAAATGCACTGGAAGCAGCTCAAAGAAGGTTTACCAAATGAATACCATGAACAGGCGAGTTGTCTGATGAGGAAAGTTCAGATAGGTTTGACTCAAAGCCTCTGGAGTTTTGTGTGATTTTGGGGCATGTCATTGCCTTTTTCCCCACTCTTTGGTATGTAAAACAAATGTTTCAGTGTGGTATTTGCAAATGATCAGGAAAGGGTTAAAAAGTGCAGCTCACTACTACACAGTTGTTGAACTGAATAGTAAACCTAGTTAAATACTTAAGGAAGAGAATGCAGAGTATGTTGCTTGAGTGACAGAGGCTTGTTGCTGGTGTTGGACTAGCTTGGGCACAGTAAGAAATCTCAACACCGGCTTCAAGTCCAATCGACTTATTTGGAATCATGAGCTTTTGGAGTGCTGCTCTTTCATCATCGCTTACCTGATGATGAAGCAGTGCTCTGAAAACTCGTGATTCCAGATAAACATGTTGGACTTTAACCTGGTGTTGTGAGACTTCTTACTGAGAGTGCTAAGGAACTGTTTATACTTAATTTAGTTCTTTTCTGGTGAACCGGCTGCAATCAGCAGGCTGAATGTGGAGAGACTTGCTTATGTTTGCCTGCAGCATCACAGTGTTAACAAGATGACTGAGCAACGCTGGCAAGTTATACCACATGAAGTGTGTGTGTTCTTGTGGGCATGAGATTGGTTCAACGCTGAACATTTCAGTTTTGAAATAAGCCTATCATTGGAATTGTTATGTGGAAATGCCGGCGTTGGACTAGGGTAAACACAATAAGAAGTCTCACAACACTAGGTTAAAATCCAACAGGTTTATTTGTAGCAAAAGCCACTAGCTTTCAGACCATTCGCTGCTTTGTCAGGTGAGCACCTGACGAAGGAGCAGCGAGCGCTGTGAAAGCGACTAGCTTTTGCTACCAAATAAACCTGTTGGACTTTAATCTGATGTCAGAGTTCTGTCAGGAATCTGTCTGTCTCTTGTTATCAGACTGTGGATTTCTTCAAAATGATGTACTTGCTCACAGGTGCCATCTAATCTCCCAGTAGTCTGCTCAAAAATGTCAAACTGAACCTCTCTTCACTATTTTTGTTCACTTCACCATTCCCACTTCTGCTGAAGGAGAAAGGCTTTCTCTAGGTCACTTGGACACACAAGCTATACTATTCCAGTCTTGGTCTTTTTCCTATGTTCTGACCAACTATCTGATTACACAACCCATAAAAGTCATCAATATAATATTGAATACCCCCTATGAAACTCTGTATAAGTTTTTTATTAGTGTCACAAATAGACTTGCAATAATGCTGCAATGAAGTTGATGTGAAAATGCCTTCGTTGCCACACTCTGGCGCCTGCTCGGGTACACTGAGTATTAGCATTGGCAATACACCTAACCAGCACATTTGTGGGAGGAAACCGGAGCACCTGGAGGAAACTTATGCAGACTGCACACAGACAATAACCCAATCTGGGAATCGAACTGGATCCCTGACTCTGAGGTAGCAGTGCTAACATTTATTGACTGCTACTGTGCGGTGAATGCACGCTGTTTTTGACCCATCAGTATTTTAGTATTCTCTTTCTGGAATGCACACTGATTCCCTGTGGATAAAAACACTGCATGGCTTGTGTACATGCCTGGGGCATAACCAGCTTCCGGGGAAAGTAGCTTTGAATATGTAGAAAGTGAATGGAATTTGACTTTGAGTGTGATTTTACTGTGATTGCCTGAGGGGGATCTGCACTATATCTCGTACAAAGTGTTTGCATGAAAACACTACCTCATGAAGTGTTTGTTAACCTCTTTTATTTGGGGAAATTAGTTAGTTGAACCTGCAACCACTTTTCCATGAACACTTTCTTCCCAGGAGCAGCCTCCAATACTGTTGTCAAAACAGCCTCTAACTTTGTTTAGAAATATTTTACTTGAGACTTTGCCTGCCAATTTTTCTCACCTCCAGACTTAGTGACCTTCGAGCGTACTCCCGACTGAAAAAGGCAGGTAGCTGAGCTATTTCTGAGGTATTGCTGCTCTTGTTCGGTTGTTTTTCAAGCTTTAGAAAAAATGTGATGGTTGATGTATTACAATGTCTTGGGCTGTGGACAGACAATCAGCAATACCGTTACATAGTTTGTTCCTCCAAATTTGGATTATAAACTGAGAGACCAACTTGAACTGCTTTACTCTTGCGGTGAAAAAATAACAGTTGTTGGATTTGTGGCTGTGTTAGGAGCAATTTATGGAGATGAAGTAAGAATACCACAGGAGTGCATTGCTGCAACATTGCATTGTATTGGCATAAGTGTGTAGTTTTCCCTCATATCTCAGGGCAAGAATTAGTTGTACAAAAATCCTCTTCCCCCCCCCAGGCCACTTTAAACTTGATGGTGCTCCGGTTTCTCCCCGCTCCCCGTCACAGTCCAAAAGACGTGCTGGTTGGGTGCATAGCCCATGCTAATTGGGCAGCATTGTGGCATATTGATTAGCACTGCTGTCTCACAGCACTAGGGACCTGGGTTTGATTCCCGGCTTGGGTCACTGTCTGTGTGGAGTTTGCACGTTCTCCCGTGTCTGCTTGGATTTCCTCCGGGTGCTCCTATTTCCTCCCACAATCTGAAAGGCATGTGGGTTAGGTGCATTGACCTGAACAGGCACTGGAATGTGGAAACTAGGGCAATTTCATAGTAGCTTCATTGCAATGTTAATGTAAGCCTTATTTGTGACTAATAAATAAACATTAACTTCAACTTTTGAATTCTCCCTTAGTGTACTGGAACAAACACCAGAGTGTGGTGACTAGGGGATTTTCATAGTAACTTCATTGCAGTGTTAATGTAAGCCTACTTGTGATACTAATAAATAAACTACAAAACTTTATTCTCTCATTGGTAAAGTTTCATTTGGTGTCCTACATGGATAAAATACAGTAAAACAAGCACTACTAAGCTGTTTTCTGCTTGCTATGCCTATGTAGAAGGCTGCCAAATCTGATTGCAGTAAGGACACCCGTGAGACTTGCACAGGTGTCTTTTTTTCACAGGTGTCTTTATTTTCAACTTCTGATTTTGGTATACTTAACCTGGCAGGGGTGAAATTATGATCAAGTAGGTCAAGGCCTGCTCATTGCAGTGAGGGTATGCTGATGCAAAATGATGGTGCTTTGCCAAAGATAGGGTAGAGTAATGGATCAGGATAGCCAATGAGATTAAATTGAGACTTTCCCTGATGCAATTTTTCAAAACCATCTTGGTCTTTCGGCTAAGATGAAGCATTACATCAAACCCGGGAGTGGGTGCAATGCCCCATCCTCTGAGCTCGGATCTTGTTTGCCTCTCAGTGCCAGAGACCTAGGTTCAATTCCGGCCTTGGGTCATCGTCCGTGTGAAGTTTGCGTATTTTCCCCGTGTCTGCAGGGGTTTCCTCCAAGTGTTCCGGTTTCCTCCCACAGACCAAAGATGTGCGGGTTAGGTGGATTGGCCATGCTAAATTAATACTATTGTCAGGTGGATTAGCTAGGGTAAATATGTGGAGTTATGGGAACAGGGCCTGGCTGGGATTGTGGCCAGTGCAGACTTGATGGGCTGAATGTACTGCACCGTAGGGATTCTATAATTCAGTGTTGCAGTTTGGATCTTGTTTGTTGCTCATGTGGGGACCATGAATTGGATTCAATTTGATTTGTATTTTTTGGTTGGAATAAAAGGACCATAAGGTGCCAAAAAAGCGTTTATTTTTTTGAAAGTGTTAATTTATCTCTTTTTTTTTGTGCTTTGATATTTTTCAATCAGTCTGGAATATTCAGTAACTGTTGAGGACCGTTCTGATATCGAGGAACTCAATTTACTTTTTTTGACTTTTCATTGCATTGATATGAAGTAAACTGTACAATGGATCTCCTAAGGCAGCACAGTGGTTAGCACAGCTGCCTCTCAGCGCCAGGGATGCAGTTCGATTCCCAGGTTGAGTCACTGTCTGTGCGGAGTCTGCACATTCTCCCTATGTCTGCTTGGACTTCCTCCGGGTGCTCCAGTTTGCTCCCACGGTTTGAAAGACATGCATTAGCCATGCTAAATTCTCCTTCAATATAACCAAACAGGCGCCGGAGTGTGGTGACTAGGAGATTTTCACGGTAACTTCATTAGTGTTAATGTAGCTTATTCATGACACTAATTAATAAACTTAAAAAACGCTGTGCATAATATCATCCTCCAGTGCTTGGTGTGCTACAGCTATATGCTGTAAAATCTGACATACAGGTAAAATAAATGTTGATCTCAGTCTGCAGCATCATGCAGATTGAAGCAGTTAATGTTTCAGATCACTGGTCCTTCATCACAACATAGTGTGCTGTCTAATATTGGGCAGTTTTTCATGATCCATTGTGTTTTGTTTAGCAGGTCAATAAGATAAAATGAAGCTGAAGGAGATTGAGAGGACAGCCATTCAGACCTGGAGTCCTGCATTGCACCATCCCGTCTTTTTGGCTACAGGTAACTTCAGAAGCTTCATCAAACCATAGGAAACGTGACCCTCGGCTAAACAGCTTCAGTTCTGGAATTGGTGTTAATATATCATTTTTATGGATATGGAAGGTGGGGTTGGGGGAGGGAGCTGATGCATACTTAATATTCTTTAATAGAATTTTGTTTTAAGTTGTCATTCTTTATATTTTGTATGAATTTCTCAGATTCCTTCTACTAAACTTGTGCTCCAAATGTGCTAGAAAATGGATCAGTTTTCTATTTGGTGCACTTGGCCCAGCTTTGGGACCCAGTGATTTCAGGACATGCAACTTGAGACCCAATGACATAGCATCACACATTCAACCCACATTAAATGATATAGCTTTGTGCATCTAGCAACACATTTAGCACCTTCAGTAAATTTGGTTGATTGGTTGAATCTTGACCTTTCCCTATATTCTAATGCTGACAGTGCTTTAGTATTTAACTGCTGATAAGATGTCTTGAGACAGTGGAAAGTTCTGTTTAGACATTAGATAGTTTGTTCTTTTGTATTGCTTGTTTATCTGTATGCATTATTGTTAAGGACCAGACCGGAAACTCCAAGGTGTATTATGCAGTTAGCCTAGACCCCAAATCTTTGCATTTGATTTTGGCATTAGGGTGAACAATAAGGTGTTTCACTCCAGGTATGATGTAATCGACCCACTCTGAAACAACAAACTTTTTTTCAGAACACTGTTAGAATATAAAATAAAGAATTAGCATAACTTTTACCAATCAAAATATTCAAACATGACATAGTAGAATTCTTAACACCTAGTTATCTCTGTTGTTCCAATTTGAAGCAATATCCCGGCAGACATACACCTTTCTCCAGAATTAGTTAGCATAAAAAAGTAGTATGTTCACGTGGTGCTAAATTTCCAGCCTTTTAATACTTCTGGACAGAGATCCAGACAGCGGTTCCAAAAAAGGATAGATCCTCAAACTGCAACTCTGAGAAAGAAATACTCTCATCAGTAGAATCTCAGCAAAAGAGACCCACCCCCTGGAAGTTTCCAGTCTCCAACTTCAGAGAGGGGAAAATACAGGCACTGCTCTCTCAACTCCAAGCAACAACTAAAACAATAACTAAGCCTGAATTCTGTGTGAGCCTAGCTCCACCCAGTCATATGAACCTAATCATTTCTGCTCCACAAAACCCCAGAGGAAATCTCAAATATAAACCTGCATTAAAACAAACATGCAGAAGTTAAAATCAATTATGCTGCTGCAAAAACAATACAGAATGCCAGTCACAGACAAAAGGGCACTGATAATAACTCAAATAAGGAAACATGACTAAAATACATTTCTTAAAGGCACAGTATCGTCACACTATGTTACCAAGTCTTTTGTTGATGCCTTCAGTCACTTGAAAGGTGTGTTTGTGCGTATGTGTGAGTATTGCTGTCCTTATTTGAAATTCAACAAAATAACTTGGCCAAAAAAAACCAGCCAGAGCAGTTTTTAAAAAAAGTACTTTCAGTAGACAATTGCATAAGTCTATCAAATATGTTGAAGTCTAAGTTACAGTATCTTTTGCACTGTAGGTACTTCAGCACAACAGTTGGATGCCACCTTCAGCACAAGTGCAGCACTAGAGATCTATGAGCTGGACTTTTCAGATCCCTCATTGGATGCAAAATTGCGAGGTTGCCTACCAGCTACCAATAGGTGAGTGCTTGGTATATGTGCTTAAATGCACAAAAATAAAAAAAAAATTGATAGCTTTTTTAATTACGTAAGGGCAACATGGTGGCACGGTGGTTAGCAGTGCTGCCTCTTAGCGCCAGGGACTGGGTTCAATTTCTGGCATGGGTTGCTGTCTGTGTGGAGTTTACACATTCTCCCCTGTCTGCTTCGGTTTCCTCCAAAGATGCGAGGATTAGGTGGATTAGCCATGCTAAATTGCCCTTAGTGTCAAGGGGACTAGCTAGGTTAAATGCTTGGGGATAGGAGCTGGGTGAATGGTGGTCGATATAAACTCAATGGGCCGAATGGCCACCTTCTGCACTGTAGGATCCTATTATTCTATGTACTCTAAGAAGAATAAAGACTTTAAGCAACTGAGATTAGAATTCACAGGATAACTTGTCTTTGTCACTCTTAGAATGTAGTTGTGAGCATTCCTATTTAGGGTATGTTTTAACATACTTCCCTGTCCATTGAAGGAATGCTGGTTCACATTCAATCTAGTGAGCTAATGATTTGCCCAAAAGAGACTCTTTGTTTCTGCCTGCCGTAACAGAAGGAGAGTGGGGAAAACTGCCACTGTGCAATGCACTTCGGACAACTTAGTTGAGTTGTTTAATTTATAACATTTCTGTTCTTTTGTAAAAGTAACTCTGACGTGGCGACTCTTACAGATTTCACAAGCTGATCTGGAGCAGCCATGGCACAAGCTCTAATGGAGTCATAGCAGCAGGTGGTGATACAGGAACCATCACCCTTTACAGTGCAGAACAGATTCTTGCATCAGGAAATGATCCCATCATTGGGCAGAGTGAGAAACATGCAGGTCCTGTTCGAGGATTGGATTTTAACCCCTTCCAGGTATTGGGACTACATTTTTGTTTCCTTTCACAAACAGCATGCTTGAGCAACTTCTGAATCATCATCCACCAGCCCTCATAAACCAAAATCTTAATTCTCATTATGAAATTTTGGCAAAGTGTAATGTTTTAATATATTCCAGTGGAGAGGAACTTCAATTATGTGTATAGATTGGGGAACATGAGACTGTTTTCCTTGAAGAACAGAAAGTTGAGAGGAGATTTGGTGGAGGTATTCAAAATCAGAGTATTTGGAGAGAAACTATTCCCATTGGTGGAAAGCTTGAGAACCAGAAGTCACCAATCAAAGATACTTGACAAAATAAGCAGTGGCTCTTAATGTCTTGTCAATTACATAATGTTTGCATATATAATCGTATCTTTTGTGTTACATATTTGTACATTTACCAACCAGAAACATTGTGGTAATAAGTGACAGAAAGTTGTTGGAATCAATGTATTGTCATGGACAAAACTTTTTCTTACTGCCAGTGATCTTTGATATATTTGTGTGTGGTGTGTACTTTCTTAGACTCCAAGTTAAATAACTCCATCAAACTATTTTAGTTGTTGATATTTTGGTTGAAGTGAAGGTCTTGTAAGGCAGAGGGTTTTCAGTAAGCTGTGGAGAATCTTGTAGTCTGCTTTCCAGGAGGTAATATTTCAGGTGAACTTGAAATTGGAACAGATTGGGAGAGTCCTTCTATCGAGATATGGTCGATTGTTACCTTGGCTGCTGAGTTGATGTGTAGCTGGTTGAATGGCTACTCAATGGATTCTGTCCAGAACAGCTTTCTGATTTAAAATCAGGAAGCAGATATGGCTGTCTTACCACATGACCTGTTACAAGCCCAAAGTACTTTGCCAAATAAGATGGGCGGCTAAGTCGGTTATCCATCCAGTTGTGATGACTTTTACAAATGAGAGTTTGCAATAGTGAGTGTCATTGTATCTGAATGTCCACTTCAGTTTGAAATTACTCTTTTGCGTTAGTTTAGGAAAAAGCATTGAGCTAACGTCAGTCTAGAAAGATCCTTTAGTCCCCACCTGAGACAGAGGTGTTCTAAGCCGCAGGAGAAGTTAGGTGATCCACAGATGGTTGTCTTTTTTGTAGCCTTGTAAGGTTTTTAACAATGTAAAATCTTGACTGATATATTGGAACATGACAGTATGTACAAAATTACAGCAGAAAGATTGTTGCAACTTTGTACATCTTGCTAATAGTTTATCAAGGCAAGTGAATGTTTTACTCCAAATCAGGAGTAGGAGTAAGGTATGTTTGATTTAGAATGTATTGAATTCCATTTTTGAGTCTTAATTAAAAATTGTTTAACAAGTACACTATTTATCTTTGACCTTTGGCTTTCACCGCAATAGATTATATACATGGATATTCATTGTTTGTATATTTGTGTGTACAACAGCGATGCCTAAGGGACTTGTGTAATGTTCCTGAGGTATAGGATATATACAGGATCACTTGGAAACACTCTAAGAATATCAGGGATCATCAGTTAAACAAAACTCTTCAACTAAACTAATCGCATCACTTGTGTCTTTGTTTTCTGACCAGAGATTATTCTTCAGGTTTCTTTTTCTTATTCTTGATGAGAAATGTTGCTCAACTCTCCCCATTTCAGGCACAGCATCAAAGTTAATTATACCATCTTTGTAGCCCCAAGGAAAGGCCATTCAGCCCATTGAGTCTGCATTGACTTTCTAAAAGAATATGTAATTGGTGGAAGAATTAGAGTGGAATTGGGAGGGATATTTTCACTCAGAGGCTGGTCAGGATCTGGAACTCATTGTCTGGAAGGTTGGTGGAGGCAGAACTACACATCAAATTTCAAATTACTTTGAGGGAATAACTCTTTCATGACTACACTGTCCCATCAAATACTTCCCAAACAGGCACAGCACGGGGTTAGATACAGAGTAAAGCTCCCTCTGAATGGTCCCCATTAAACACACCAAGGACAGGTACAGTACAGGGCTAGGTATTGAGTAAAGGTCCCTCTACATTGTCCCCATCAAATACTCCCAGGACAAGTACAGCACATGGTTAAATACAGAGTAAAGTTCACAGTGTGCTATCCCCATCAAACGTTCCCAGGGCAGGTACTGCACAGGGGTAGATATAGTGTAAAGCCCACCCTATGTCATCCCCCATCAAACACCCAGGGCATATATATCAGTGAATTAGATGAAGAATAAAACTCCATCTGCACTGTCCCTGTAGTGTAGGATTAACTCTGGTCACACACACTCGAGTCAGGCTCGACATTCCAGACCACTTGCCTTATTGTACTTTGATGTTGTATTTGGGAGAAGGGCAGGCGTGGGATTTGGACAAATGCTCATACACAGGATCAGCATGAGGAATCTACCAGAGATTAGGCAGAATCAAACAAGGCAACTCGTGTTGAATTTTTCATGCTTGCTTTGTGAAATGCTCTGTTTGTTAGAAGGTTGATCCAATGGAATTTTGTCCTTCTAGGATGGCAGTTACCGAAACAGATTTTACAACAACATCTTGCACCGTTAAGGTGCATTGAGTGTAACAGCATTAGTAGCTTTCCCACATTTAATATACTTTACAGTCTGAGCAAGGGTAGCAAATGCATGAGAGCACCACATCATGCAAGTTCCTCTATAAATCACATTTTATCCTGACTTGGATTATGTTGTGCCCTTTCTCCATTGGCACTGGGTGAAAATAATGGAACTCCTTTTGTAGACTTTACTATTGTATGAATCCATCTGTGAAATATCTACGTATTTTGTGTGTACGCTGACTGGCACGTGAAGGTATCCAACCTGTCTGAACTATTATCTCTGGATCATCCTCCTCAGCAGCAAGGCCTAGGTCATCACCCCTCAATAACAATGTTCCTTATTCAATCCAACCTGGCACTCTTGTCCAAAACCTCAGAATCTGCACCCAGAAAGGACAAGAAGGAATGGAGAGGTAGGGAGAATTCTTTCACCATCTTTAATCTGTAGCAGGGTCAACAGGAGTTGGGACAGTTCTGGACTTAATTTTAAGCAAGAATTTGGGCAGGTAGAATGGGTATCAGTGTGAGAGCATTTTAATGGTCACAATCATCGTTTAGAGTCAGAGCAGTTGTGCAAAAGATCAAGATAGACTGGGAGCAAAAGTTCTCAATGGGTAAGAAGCCAATTTCACCAAGCTGAGCTGCGACTGACAGACTGGAAACAGTTACGTGAAGATAGATCAGTATCAGAGTTCTCTACTCTGTCCCACCAACATCCCATAATTCCTATGATCAAAACATCACCCGTTGCTACCACTTTTCTTTTCCACTGCCACCATCTTGCAGCTTCTCAGAGTGAGAGTGCCAATTTATACTGGTACCTCGGTGCTCACTCTGACCTCAAGTGGGACCGCCCAGGGTAATACTTCACCTTGTATCCTGACAATGAGCAGATGTCAATGTTTACACTGTGCTGAAGTTGAACCAATCTGTCAGAGGAAAATATTTTGACTGTGACTGCTGTGAAGAAATTGTTAGAACTGTAAGAGAAAGCCATCCACCTTATCCTGTAAGGATCTTTAGTATTCACGTTGGTGGAAGTTGTGTGTTGAAGTAGTAATGGGGACTTCTGAAAGATGACCAAACTTTGTAAACCTGTGACTTCTACTGCCTAAGCAAGGGTAGCAAATACATGAGAATACCTCCTCACGCAAATTCCCCTACAAATCCCTGACTTGGATTATGTCATGCTATTCCTCCAATGGCACTAAAATAATGGAACTCTTTTTGTAGAGTGAGCACCGAGGTACCAGTATAAATTGGCACTCTCATTTCTCTCTTTGGCTAGATCCCTTTGACCAATACCCATTTGGAGTATTGCATTTGGTACTGATTACTGCATGCTAGGCAAGGTACATTGGCTTGATGGGGCGTGGTGCAGATTCAGCAGACTGATACTGGGTTCGAAAGATTAGATTAGGTTGGCAGTTTGCATACACTGGAGCTGGTGTTCTCTTTGAATGTGGAATATTAAGAGGTGACCCAATAGAAGTGTTTGAAGTGTTTTCAGAATTTGATTGGGTCGATGGGGAGAAACTATTTTGTTTGGTGGATGAGGGTGGGGATCAGCAAGGCATAATTCTAAAATTAGAGCTTGATAGTTCAGGAGTGATGTCAGGATACACTTGCTCACACAGGGGAAAAGGGAAAGCTGGAACTAAGATATCTTAAAGAAATTTATGGATGGAGAGGGTGGAGGAGGGTCAATTGAAAATGTTAATGCTGTGAGTATAGTTTATTTATTAGTGTCCCAAATAGGCTTACAGTAACACTGCAATGAAGTTACTGTGAAATTCTCCTAGTTGCCACACTCCGGCGCTTGCTTGGGTACGCTGAGGGAGAATTTAGCATGGCTGACACATCTAACCTGCACTGTTTTCAGACTGAGAGGAAACCCACACAGACACAGGGAGAACATGCTGACGGTGACCAAAGCTGGGAATCAAACCTGGATTCCTGGTGCTGTGAGACAGCAGTGCTAACCACTGTGCCAGCGTGTGATAGCTCTTGTTACTGTAAGGGTATTAAGGGAAATGAAATCAAGCTGGGCAAAGAAATGTTGGGATACAAATCAGCCACCATGTAATTGAAAGAGACTTGGGGAAGTGAATGGCCTACTTGGGTTCATATTTTAAATTTTTAATTTCATTTTATACTTTGTTCAGTTTTGTTTTCATATTTTCTTTAGAGCAATCTTATGGCTTCTGGAGCTAATGATTCTGAGATATATATTTGGGATCTAAATAACTTCAGTACACCAATGACACCAGGAGCAAAGTCCCAGGTATGTTGAACCCTGTACTAAATGGTTAACAGTCCTCATGTCTTTGATAAGCGTGTGCGAAACACCACGGAAACAAAATGATAATATTGATGCTGCCATGTTTGAGTGAATAGATTTTATGTGATGGAAATAGTTGTCAGAGTTATCCTCCACTTCAATATTGTGCATCACTAACTGGAACTTGCAGTATTTTTCCAAGCACTCCATTATTGCATGCAATAAGAATGTTTGATTAACCTTTAATGCAACTCAAGTAACAAAACTCTTTTGCTCTCTCTTCCCTGCCTGTCTATCCACAGCAAAGAGAGGTGAGTTTTGAACACATTCTGCAGATGTACTCTGGTAATGTAGCGATCTGCAGAAAGAATCATCTTTTTTCTGTTTCTCCACTCTGGTTGCCGTCCTCCAACTTTGTCTTGGTTTCCCTTTACTCATCCTCCCTCTCTTGCTTGTATCTTGCTTTACAGTGCAAGCTACCAATTGTGTATATGTGTTCCTCTATCTATAGCATTGTCTGTGTGATTGTCTCTCATTGCTCACAATGGGTGTGTGGCTACCTGCTCATCTGTGGCTATCTCCTCATTGTCCACAGTGGAACTAGTCTTTGGCTTAATGGTAGGATCACGTGTGAGAAGTTGTATGGTATAACTCTTGTCCCAGTTAGCAGAGACAGGAGTTCCAGCTGTGAATTCTGAGTCTCTTCCATCTCCTGTCCCTCCCACCCATCATTGTAAGGGTTATGGGGACCCATAAAGTTCTCTTGGCCTTTTTGGGTTTACTGCGGTTTGTCTTGCGTGATGTTTGTCATAGAATAGAATCCTGCAGTGCAGAAAGAGGCCATTCAGCCCATCAAGCCTGCAGCAACCGCAATCCCACCCAGATGCTATCCCCTCATATTTACCCACTAATCCATCTCTAACCTATGCATTCTACGACACAAGGGGGCAATTTAGCACAGCCAATCAACTTAGCCCGCACATCTTTGGACCATGGGAGGAAAGCGGAGCAGCTGGGGAAAACCCTTGCAGACACAAGAATGTGCAAACTCCACACAGTCAGCCGAGCAAGTCTTCTCAGGAGGGATTATAGATTAGAATTCCTACAGTGCAGAAGGAGGCTATTCAACTCGCTGAGTCTGCACTGATTTTCTAACAGTATCTTACCCAAGCTCCCTCCCTTGCCCTATCCCTGTAACTGCACGTTCTATGCAAGAGCTGCTCTTGGAGGTTGCTTCAGGAGTTGCCTAGTGCTTCACGTCGTCAGTGTATGCTTAAACTGGACCATCTGATGGGCAACATGACAGCTCAGAGACTGTCGCTGTTGCTGTGCTGACACATGGATTTGGGCCTGTGTCTGTGGGAGTTTGCGCGTCCTCCCCATGGAGGTTGCGTGGGTTTCCTCCGGGTGCTCCAGTTTCCTCCCACATCCCAAAAATGTGCTGTTAGGCTGATTGGGTAACAAATTGGCCCCTATATGGGAATCTTCAACAATAGGCATAGCCTAAAGACAAGGATATGTCATTAGGACGTTAGGACGGCGGCGTGGGCTCGTTGGGCCGAAGGGCCTGTTTCCCATGCTGTGTTGCTCTTTGTTCTTTGTATCTACCTATCTTGGGACACTAATGGGCAATTTAGCATGGCCTATCCACTGACTTGCAATCTTTGTACTGGGAGTACCCAGACTCAGGGAAAACATGCAAACTCCACAGAAACGGTCACCTGACGCCAGAAGTGAACCTGGGCCCCTGGCGTTGTGGGGCAGCAGTGCTAACCACTGTACCACCATGGATGCTAATCATTCTGCAAATCTTTCTATGACCTCACACGACACTTTAAGGGGCGAATGTGAAAAAATGAAAACAACATTTGCAATGTGTGCGCCTATCTCTCTGCCTTCAATGTGCATTCTGTTTGAGAAATTCACCCCATGTGCATTGGTTTTTCTCTGTCGCCACTCTGTCCATACTATTCACAAAGACTGTCTCCACTGTGTCCAGGCTATCAGTAGGCATCTCCTACCCATCAAGTTGTGTGTGCCTTGCTGTAGCTCTGTGTTACATTTTTGCTCATTCCCCTCTCTCCTTTAGTCCACAGTGGTGCTCTTTCCCATCTCTGCCTGGTCTCTGTTCTACACAAATGGTATTTCCAATTGCGTGTTGGCCCATTTCTGTCTTGGTTTCTCTTTTGATGCTCTTTGTCTGTTTTGAGTTCTGTGCACAATTATATAAAGAATTGTAGCAGAATTGTGTGATTTACGTAAGTGTTAGAAGCAGGGGAGGCCATTCAGTCCTTTGAGCCCGCGATGGTAGAAACTTTGACCTTTCCATCACATGGCTGATGAGGTATTTCCCTGCTCTTACTGTCTGCCATTGGCCTATGTTGGAAGGAGCTGCAGGTTGATCATCAACCAGTTTGGTTGCATCGTGAATATATCTTCCTTGGCCATCAAGTCCTGGAGTGGGACTCGAACCCAGAACTTCTGGCCCAGCGGCAGGGACACTACCCATTGCGCCACAAAATCTGCCAAATATCGGATACGTTGAAGGTCACGTAAATGCTCATGGTAATAACATAGCATAAAAGACTGAAAAATCTGAATCAGCAAATGATCAAGCAAGCAGTAAAAGGTGGCTTAAAGATTGACACACTTATAGACAGGGCCATGTCCATACATTTGGAATCTGATTAACATGAGCGAGGTATTAATTGGAGAGTTGTTGGAAGCACAAGTTCATGCGTGTCGCTCAGAGGACACAGTACCATAAATAGAGTGGTTTGCCATTGTGAGGTTCATTGGTAGAAAAATAAGAATGGGCAAGCAAATGAACGGCAAGGATTAGACAAGCGCAGTATACAGAACGTGCACATCAAAATAGACTTTGCAGACAGCAGACATGGAGACCATCCAAGATTAGTGAAGCTAACGCATCAGATGAGAAGGTAAGATTGCCACTGTCTGTAAGTGTAAATAAATAAACTTCACACTAATGCTGAGATTTAAAAGAGCTTCTTTACGAGCATAAGTGAGCATAATCCCATCAGATTGATGGGATCGAAGTTTGTTACCTCCAAATATTTTTGTACTACAACAATTCAAGGAGTTTAAGGTGAAGGTACCAAGTCTGCAGAACAAATGTTGTAAGATTAATCCGTTATTAAGAATGTATTCTTTTATGGGATGTGGATGTTGTTGGCAAGGCTGACATTTGTTGCTCGTCCTTAATTGCCTTCGAATAGGATGGCTTGCTGGTCAGAGTTTCAGCATTTCTGCAGATTCGGAATCACATGTAGGACAGGTAAAGCCAACAGATTTCCTTCCTTAAAGGGCACCAGTGAATAGGTTATCTTTTTTTGTTTTTGTATCCAATTCAATCCAATCAAAGTCTAATTTAAATTCTCAGCAAATGAGACATTCCAGATCGAAGCTAACAAGACAGAGCTCTCACTTCTGGTCCTGGGCTTGATCTACGTGATCCAATCTGATAGGGGCAAGCATTGCACCTTCTCCAAGGCTTGATATCATTTGCATCTTAGCCAAAAGGCTAAGATGCTGCTTCAAAAAATTGCTTCAAATGAAGTCTTAGTGTGTCCACATGACTTGAAACAAGTGCAGGATGTTGACATTACACTTGATCTTAAGCAAAAAGCCAAGAACCAGTTATGGGTCTTCGTGACAATCGATAATAGTTTCATGGTCACCATTAATGAAACTATCTTTTGATTCCTCTGCAACTGAATAGCTTGTTGCCACAAATCAGTCTGACTTATACTTGGACAACATACTGAACTATCCATGTCATTGGAAGAGTAGGAGCTTCTATAAGAGCTTAGGAGAAATTTGTTTTTTTTTAAATTAAATGCTCAAAGTTGACCATAATTTTCCAGTAGTTTGAGTCTCATGATTGAATGGAAATGTTGCATTGATGCATCTCGAGTTCAGAGTTAAGGCACGTTTCTGAGGAACAATAGAGTCTTCTGTTTTGCACCTTGCCATTCTGCAGTTGACTGGGAACATCTTGTGACAATGAGGGAAAAACGTGGAGAAGATCTCCAACATTGATCATTAGATTACAGCCATATACATTTTTATAAATATAACATCTTTAACAAGACTTTTTTAGCTCCTTTCACATTCTGTTTTGGCCAGGAAATTTGAACAAAAAAGATGAGAATTCCAAAAACTCTATCAGTCTTTAGGGCATTAAATAATGTTTAGAAGAGGTACGCCAAAGTTCTTGTCTTCATTTGGTCATAAACACACTACTTGTTCCATGTATTCTTTAGGCTTCCAATCTTGCCTTTCCTAAACAGCTAAGCTTGCTCTTTCAATGATTTGTAATGTGAAAGAGGCTAAAAGTAAGAGTTAACTTTGAATCTTCCAATTCAGTCTCCAATGTGGCACATGTCATCAGTTCCTTTTTTTTCTCGTGTTGGTTTTCAACTTGTTATGATACTTTGTCGTCTTCCTCGAATTAAAGAATGCCAAGTGAAAGGATGAATGTCTTTTGGGTCTGGTTGGTGTCTGCTGTCTCTGTTTCTTGTCTCTGGAATGTGACTGGCCAATTCTGCTCTAATTTCTACTTGTTCATGATGGCTCAGTCATCACTGACCAGGACTGGTTCCCTCTCCCAGTGTATTCAGGATAGATGATTGTTCTGTCTAAGTAGGTTAACAGTACACATAACCTTCATTCCTGTAATCCTTCACAACTCTAATCCCCTGGCTGCATTGCTGCACTCCATCACTTGTAACACAACCTTCTACTGCCTTGGCTCCACGCTGCGATTTCTCCCCTGCACGTACTTACATGTGCACATACAGCACACCATTCTTTTTTTGCCATTTACTTGTTTTCTGAAACTCTGCTATTCACCCACGCTTTCGGTAATCCCTTGAATTCTTTTCCCCTCTAGCTTAGTGTCCCTATTCCATCTGCGGTACACCACGGGCCATTTTTAATGTTAATGTTAAATATCAGTACAAACTGTTTCTTGTGCCAATGTTACTTTAAACTGCCATGGCTATGTATGGCATGACCCCTGCTGAGTTTTCTTTCTCTCAGTGCCTTAGCTGCTAGAATGCAAGTTTCTGTGTGCGTATGATATGTGTGTACTCTTGTGTTTGTGTGTGTGTGGTGTGTACGTACTCATATGTTTGCATTGTGTATGTCCTCGTGTTCATGTGTTATGTACTCATGTTTGTGCATGCGTATGTACTCTTCTTTGTGTGCCTTTGTGTATGTGCTTGTGTGCATGTACTGTGTGTGTGTGTGTACTATGGAGAGAGACATGTTTTAAATATCTGCTCAGTTGCTGCTGTTTTCTTGAATCTGGTTGCATGTGTTGTGAGGAGGGCTGGATGTGCTTTTGAAGGATGAGTTGTATGCAGTAGCTAGGAACCATTCTAAATCATCCTGTTCTCTCATGTTGGTTTAATGGGATGTTCTGAATTCACACAGCCTTCTGAAGATATCAGCTGTGTTGGCTGGAATCGGCAGGTGCAGCATATTCTGGCTTCTGCCCACCCGAGCGGCAGAGCTGTGGTATGGGACCTGAGAAAGAATGAACCGATCATCAAAGTCAGTGATCACAGCAACAGGGTGAGTGCTCACTCGCTGATCCTTAATATACCTTCTAGCGCTCTGCACCTTTGTTTGGATGGAAATGTGATTGCATTGCACCAACTGTTTATTGTAACTTAATTTAGCAGCTTATCTTAAAGTTTATTTATTCATGTTACAAGTAGGCTTACATTAACACTGCAATGAAGTTCCTTTGAAACTCCCTTAGTCGCCACACTCTGGTGCCTGTTTGGCTACACTAAGGGAGAATTTAGCGCAGTCTATGCAACTAACCAGCACGCCTTCTGGACTGAGCACCTGGAGGAAACCTACTCAGACGAGGGGAGAAAGTGTAAGCTCCACACAGACAGTGACCCAAGCCAAGAACTGAACCTGTGTCCCCGGCGCTGTGAGGCAGGCACCCCCTGCCCCCAGCGCCCCTGCCCCCACCCCATCTTGTAATTTTTTCACGTTGAATGTTTAAGAGAAACAAATGATTTTTGCAGCAATAAATACATTGTTTTCAAAACCAAAATCATTAACTATAGAATCCCTACAATTTCACAAGGAGGCCATTCAGCCCCTTGAGTCCGCAATCCCACCCAGGCATTATCCCCGAAACCCCACATATTTATCTTGCCATTCCCTCTAACCTACGTGTCCTGGAACATCAAGGGGCAATTTTGCATGGCCAATGCATCTAACTTACACATCTTTGGGGTGTGGGAGGAAACTGGAGCATCCACCCAGACTCCACACAGACAGTGACCTGAAGTTGGAATTGAACCTGGGCCCCTGGAGCTGTGAGGCAGCAGTGCTCACCACTGTGCCACCGTGCTGCCCTTTCCAAGTTTGTAACAAGTGCTGTACCTGACCCAGTAGTGTGTAATGCTAACAACGTCAGTGAAATGGGATTTCTCAACTGGCATCCTTCACTTTACAGAGGTGGTATGGCACAGAGGAAGTCATTTGGCCCGTTGAATCTATGCTGGCAATGGTCATAAGCATTTTCCCAAATAAACCTAAAGCTATGGTTTCATGTGACTCTTGCAGATGCGCTGCTCTGGAATGGCTTGGAATCCTGAAGTTGCAACTCAACTTGTTCTGGCATCAGAAGATGATCGAATGCCTGTATTGCAGATTTGGGACTTGCGGTTTGCTACCTCTCCTCTCAAAGTACTAGAGAATCATACCAGGTATTGAAAGACCAATCAGGGATAAGTGGGGCACGGGGTGAGTGCAGGGGCACAGGGTCAAACTTTGCTTTCTTAAACAACAAAAGGTAATGGCAGATGTAGAGATGGGCTGTACTCGAGGAGAATGCAGGATGAGGTCATTTGGTCCATTGAGTCCACACCAACTCTCCAAAAGAGCATCCCACTAAGGTCCACTCCTACTTTATCCCCATAACCCCACCTATATATCCCACTAATCCCCCTAACATACACATTTTTTGGATACTAAGGGTCAACTTGCATGGCCAATCTACCTAACCTGCATATCTTTGCACGATGTGAGATAAGCCAACACACCGGAAAGAAACCCACACAGATATGTGCAGAAGGTGCACGCGCTACAAAGACAATGATTCAAGCTGGGAATTGAACCCGGGTCCCTGGTGCTGCGAGGCATGAATGTTAACCACTGTGCCACCATGCCAGTCATATGGCTATGTGGTGATAGGAACGTTTGTTGTCTGCAGAGGGATGGGATTGAAACAGATTGTATGCTTACTATGAGTGTGGATTAAGGGACTTTGTGCTTTTGCTGATTTGTATATAGTTGTTCCTTACACTGTATGATTTGGATATTTAAAATGCATTGTTGCCTTTTTGGGCATCTCTACTCCAAATCCTTTGCTTCTGGTTATTTTTACTCTATTCTGTATTATTACTTATGCTTGTTTGTTCTTGGGTTTTGTTCAGTTCTTCCTCCATTCCTAAATTTTTTTTTCTTTTTTTGTGAGTGATTCCCTCCGTGGCCTCACTTATTGGACCCACTCCCTCTAGTTCTTCAGCCCCACTCCTGTCCATCCTCTTTCTGTCTCCTGTTTATAGAAATGGGCCTGTTGATTCCTACCTTCAGCTTCAAGGTGAATGTGGAAATGATGGCTGGTGGGGGGGGACAGGGTATCTGACACTCCTGTAAATTCTGAAATTAGCTACTCCACGCTATCGAAACCAATGCAGTTTCAACGCTAGGATGAGACGCTCTTAAAGGCTGAAAGCAAAATTAAGCCCATCTGGTTGGAAAGTAAATCCAAGCTGGATATTTGATGTTCAGGCCAGGCATACTCTAACGGATTCTTTAAATTTTATTTAGTATGTATGTTGTATTTTATATTGGAGAGTGAAGCACCTTTTCCTGTAGAATTGGCAGACTAGATGGTAAGGTGTGTGGGAACAAGGAACAGTAATGTTCTTCTTTTCCTGTCTAACGTTTTGCTTAGTAAATATTCCATCCCTCGTGACTGGAAACTTGTGCTTTGAGAAATGTCTGGCTTTTGCTCGTCTTCTCCTACAATTGCACGGCACAGTGGTTAGCACTGCTGCCTCTCGGCTCCAGTGACCTGGGTTCGATTCCTGACTAGTGTCACTGTCTGCGCAGAGTCTGCACATTCTCCCCATGTCTGCGTGGATTTCCTCCTGGTACTCTGGTTTTCTCCTGCAGTCCAAAGATGTGCAGGTTAAGTTGATTGGTCATGCTAAATTGTTCCTTTGTATCCTGGGATGCGTAGGTTAGCAGGATTAGCAGGGTAAATATGTGGAGTTATGGGGAAAGAGCTCGGCTGGGATTGTTGACATGCAGACATGATGGGCTGAATGGCCTGCTGCACTGTAGGGTTTTTCTGATTCTATGAACCTCTTCCCCCTCTCCATACCTACCCAGAAATGCCTTAAATTAGGTCTTGTCCTGTGAGGAATTGCAGGGAATGAAAGTGTCCCATGACAATACTTCTAAGATGCAAGGTTTATTCAGCTTAATTTCTTATATTTATAATTTTGTCATTCAGAGGTATACTGTCCATTTCGTGGTGCCAGGCTGATGCAGAGTTGCTCCTGAGCAGTGCAAAGGACAATCGGATCTTGTGCTGGAACCCCAACACTGGAGAGGTGGGTGACAGTCATGCAAAGAAATAATGAGCTCAATCTCACGGTTACGTTTTTATGACTCCAGATGATGTAAATTCTAACTTCCATGTGATTTGATTTATTATTGTTGCATCTATTAGCATACAGTGAAAAGTATTGTTTCTTGTGACAAAGCATACCGTTCATAGGGTACATAGGGGAGAAGGAAAGGAGAGGGTGCAGAATGTAGTGTTACAGTCATAGCTAGGGTGTAGAGCCTGGGTGCATGGGGTCCTTGATAATGCTGACTGCTTTCCCAAGAATGAGGGAGTTATAGATGGAGTCAACGGATGGGATTCTGGTTTGTGTAACGTACTGGGTTTCATTCACAACACTGCAGTTTCTTGCAGTCTTGGCCAGAGCAGGAGCCATACCAAGCTGGATACATCTGGAGAGGATGCTTTCTATGGTGCATTTATAAAAGTTGGTGAGAGCAGTAGTGAACATGCCAAATTTTGTTAGCTTCTTGAGAAAGCAGAGACATTGCTGTGGAGGGACCAGGAAAGGTTGTTGATGATCTGGATATCTAGAATCTTGAAGCTCTCGACCATTTCTGTTTCATCCCAGTTGATGTAGACAGGGGCACATTCTCCACTACACTACGTATCATCAATTGATGGGAACAAACTGTTCTTTCTAGCTCAAGTAACACCAGCCAGTTGGGAAATTTTGTGAACTCTGCTGTGCAAGAGCTCTGATTTGATCGTACACTAACTGTTACAATGAATTGATTTCAGGTGGTCTACGAGCTGCCAACAAGCAGTCAGTGGTGCTTTGACGTCCAGTGGTGCCCTCGCAATCCAGCAGTCCTTTCAGCTGCTTCCTTTGATGGGAGAATCAGTGTTTATTCCGTTATGGGAGGGAGCCTGGAAGCACAGAAACAAAGTCATGTTGACAAAGTAAGATCCTGCAAGTGAAGTGATGATGACCGGATGCTTTTGTGATGTTGATTGAGAGAGAAATATTGGCCAGAATGATCTCCCTTGCTGCTGTTCGAAGCATGATCTTTTGCGCCCATGTGAGAGGGGGGCAGCTTCTGTTTTATGTCACATTGGAAAAATGGTGCCTCCAACCAAGCAGCATTCCCTCAGTACTGCAATGGAGTGTCAGCCTTGATTTTTGTCCTCAAATATTTGGAATGGGGACTTGAATCCGCAACTGTTGAGCTCTAAAGCTGAAAAAGCCACTAACTGGATCACAGCTGATCCAGCAAATATGCATCCATGCAGCTTTAAAGTTTATTTACTAATGTCAAAAATAGGTTTACGTTAACATTGCAGTGAAGTTACTGTGAAAATCCCCGAGTCACCACATTTTGGTACCTGTTCAGAAAATTTATCATGGCCGATGTCCCTAACCAGCACGTCTTTCAGACTGAGAGAGAAAACCCAGGCAGACATGGGGAGAATGTGCAAATTCCACACAGATAGTGACCCAAATCCAGAATTGAACCCAGATTCCTGGCGCTGTGAGGCAGCAGTGCTAACCACTGTGCCACCGTGCCACCCTGCAGTGTGATCCATTGGAAGAATTCAAAACCATAAATGTTGGACACTCTGCATTTGACTTTCATTGAACAATTAAAATTTAAATTTTTGAAGATGTTCCCTTTCTAAATAAAATAGCAGACTATGTGTGATGTTTTAGGACAATGATTTTCACCACCTAGTCCAAACAAACGTTTCAGATAGCTCTGCAATTTTTAGAGCATTTGCTTTGGTTGTGCAGGAATTTGCATGGGTATAGAGAAAAAAATCAATGCGAGTTCTCTGGTTCAATCTGATTCAGAGTGGTTAGTATTACTGGCTCACAACCTCAGGTACCTTGGGTTCAATTCTGGCCTTGGGTGACTACCTGCGTGGAGTTTGCACATCCTTTGTTGTAGAAGTGCTGTTTAACCCATTGGAATGCTCTAAAGTGCATTTATTGATTTTGTTTTTGGATTTAGATTTCGTCCTCTTTCAACAACTTGGACCCATTTGGTACTGGACAGACTCTTCCTCTTCTGGATATCCCACATAAAACATCTCAGTCCACTGTGGTGCTTCCCTTGAAAAAGCCCCCCAAATGGATCCGTCGGCCTGTGGGGGCATCATTCGCTGTGAGTTGTGCCTTGTTGGATAGAGTTTTTGATCATTGAACCATCATCCCTAGTTTTTCCCAGTGTCAAAGTATGCCTGTACTTAATGCAACCAATAATCTAATTGTCATGTGTTGTCAAAGTAAAGTTGCCATAGTCCCAGATGACCAGAGGCTGCTCTTCTCTGTGAGGAGAGAGAGCTGACTGGTGGTGATTTAACCTGAGGGTCACGACACCTCAGGCAAGGTTGAGAAGGTGGAGTCTTTGTGAATAACCTCAGCTGGTATGGGAATTGAACCCATGCTGTTGTCATCACTCTATCACTCACCAGCTGCACAGTCAACTGAGCTAAACCAAATCCATGAAACAGGAATGCCATGGTGATTTAAAGGAGTTGCAGTGTTTAGCTACAACATCAAGAAAGTGCGTAATATTCAGAACCCGTGTGAGCAACCTGTTACAGAAAAATGTCATTGACTTCCTTCCTTGTGCCTGCTGTCAGATACCAGCCCTGTCACAGTTGCTGTTGGCTAGGTTGGCATTTTGAGCTTGAAGCTCTGAGCTGTTCATTACCCCATCAGGAATTAGTATAGAGTCACCATAGACTGTGGCACTGATTTTACCGGCACGCCTGCCCTGAAATAAGAGCAGCGGGGCTCAGAGAACAGCATTCTCTGTTGGCCTCAAGCGCGATTTTACCTGCCCTGGTCGGGCATGCTGGTAAAATTCCGGCCTATATTTTCATTCCCACTCCCCGGTGGGAAGCTGACAAAAAATATAGTTTTCAGTCAATCTCTGGTTAAAAGACAGCTTGTAAGAAGATTCTCTTGAATGTTTTTCATTTTCTTTCCTTGGTAATTGTAGGTTGTTATTTTCACCCCACCCCTTGATGCCATCCATTTAGAGTTGATAAGATTTGCCAGGCCAAAGGAAATGAGCTGCAAAGTTGTTGCCCAGAGTACAAGATGGCACAAGAGATGTCACGTATAAAGTTGGGAAGATGCAGCAAAGTCAGCCTAGGCACTGAAAACATTACACAGGCAATGTTGGACATCCCGGACTTGTCAAGATTCTTGGTGTATGGTTTCTGCTTTCTGAGAGTCCCTTAGGGTATCCTAGACATAACAAGAAGTTGGTGTCTGAATATGAACAAGCTATTTCCACAGCCATGGAGATGTTTTAATACATTTAGAAAATATAATTCCTGTATATCATCCTGTTAGGAAGTCAGTAAGATCGGTGCAGTAAAGTGAAAATGATCCTTCATCTGAACCAGTTAAACTTGTGTCTTAAAAGGCAAAATCTCTGACTGAAGCAACATTTATATCTTGGAGTGTATGAGTAGATATATGAAGATTTAAGATTGGATCTGTAGTGTATACTACATTTTTAAAGTAGTCAAAGACACTTCAGAGAAACTGGTTAAGTAGAGAATGTGCACCTTTATAAAGTCTTGAGATTGTCCCTCTGATCATGTCTTTTACATCTGTGTCTTCCATGTCGCAGTTTGGCGGGAAGCTGATTACTTTTTCCAACTCAAAAGCTGCTCCACCACAGATACAGCAGCCTGTCTTGCGTCAAGTGTTTGTCAGCGTGGTTACTACGGAGACAGAGTTTCTGTGCCGTTCCAGCGAGCTGCAGACAGCCCTCCGGTCAGAGGCGTTTGTTCAGTACTGTCAGTCCAAGATTAACACTGCGCCCACAGACTTTGAAAAGAACATCTGGAACTTCTTGAAGGTGCGTACTACTTACTAAAAATGTTAGATAAAAGCAAAATACTGTGGGTGCTTGAAATCTGAAATGTGGATGATACTAAAATAGGTGGGAAAGCAGGCACTGAAAAGGTGATAAAGATTTTACAGACAGATAAAAATAGGCTAGGAGAATGGGCCAAAATTTGTCAGATGGAATTTAATGTGGCTAAGTGTGAGATTGTCTGTTTTGGCTGAAAAAATAGAAAGGCATATTATTATTTTAATAGAATTCAGATTCAAAATGTGCTGAGGCAGAGGGATCTGGGTGTCTTTGTTCATGAATGACAAGGTCTGTATTCAAGTGCAGCATGTGATAAAAATGACAGATGGAATGATAACCTTTATTGTAAAAGGACTGGAGTATCTATATGAATAGAGAAGTGCTGTTGCAATTGTATAGAGTGTTGGGAGTATCGTGCCCATTTTCTCTCTCCTTTATTCGAGGAAGGGTATGGTGGCATTGGAGGCACTTCAGAGGAGGTTCACCAGATTGATTCTGGGGATGAAAGAGTTGACTTATGAGAAGAGATTAAACAGTTTGGGCTTAGACACACTGGAGATTAGAAGGATCGTAGAGGATCTGATTGAGAAATATAAAATATTAAAAGGGATTGATAAGGTAAACATAGACCAAATGTTTCCCCTGTGGGGCAATCTAGAACCAGAAGTCACAAATGTAGATTGAGAAGTGGTAGATATAAAACTGAGGTGAGGAGGAATCAGTTATAAAGTGAATCTACATGTAACTCTCTTCCTATACAAGTGCATCACTCCCAAATCCTAAGTTTGATCCTTTTGCTACAGCTGCCCATTTTGCGAGTTCAGTGAGAGGACCCATGTGGTGCAAGTAGTTTTTTGTTGAGTTTATAGCTTGGGCTTATACTTGCTGGAATTTAGAAGGATGAGAGGGGATCTGATCAAAGTATGTGATATTTTAAAAGGAATTGATAAAGTAAATGTAGACAAAATGTTTCCTCCTATGGGGCAGTCTAGAACAAGAAGTCACAGGTATGGGTTGAGCAGGGTAGATTTAAAGAAGAGGAGGAACTACTTCTTGCAGAAGGTGATGAATTTATGGAACGTGTTGTCCCATAGTGCGAGGGAGTCTGAATCATTGGTTTCAAGAGGGAGCTAAACTTTTTTTAATTTTTAAAAAAAGAGTTAAAAGGATATGGAGATTTCAGCCATGATCTGATTGAATGGTGGAGCAGCCACAGTTTCTGATCACTTGCTTCCATTTATGCAAAATCATCTCTTGAAACTGGTAAATGTTTTCAATAGTATTTGCATATGTACTCCTCTGCCATACAAACAACCAATCATTTGTTGAAGTGCAGTTTGAAGTAATTTTAAAAAACACTAATGCCAAAAGTGTTAATTATTCGAGGTATGTTTTGGACAATTTCATAATTGCATATTTGTTTCTGTCATATTGTTGTCATAGAATCCCTTAAATCCAGAAGGAAGCTATTTAGCCTGTTGAGTCTGCACTGACTCTCAAAAAAAGAGCGTCTTACCGAGGCTCACTTACCCACCCTATCCCTATAACCCTGCGTATTTACCATGGCTAATCCATCTAACCTACTCATCTTTGGACACTAAGGAGCAATTTAACATGATCAATCCACCTAAATGCCATAGCTTAGGCTCCATGAATCCATGTTAGGACGTCATTGGCCATGTCCAACTAATTAGAATATCTGTCCATTATTGTTATTTTGTTGTCTTCCTGTAGGCCAATTTCCTGCAATGCTTAGAATTATCTTGTATAGAACAAGCTTTGTTCTATACAAGATAATAGGCCTTCCAGGCCTGAACCAAGCATGCTGCTTGTCTGAACTAAAACACCCTACTGTTCCAGGGACCTCTATTCCCATTCTATTCATGTATTTGTCAAGATGCTTCTTAAAAGTCACTATCTTATCTGCTTCCACAGCCTCCCCTGGCAGTGAGTTCCAGGAACCTCTGTGTTAGAAAAAAAACTTGTTTGTACATTTCCTTTAAACCTTGCCCCTCGCACCTTAAACCTGTGCTCCCTAATAATTGACTCTTCCACCCTGGGAAAAATCTGACTATCCTGTCCATGCCCCTCATAATCTTGTTGACAATATAGGTAGCTGTTCCCTTTATTGGAGGCTCCTGTATGACCTTTTCTGCTAACTCAGTTGTTTTTTAAAATCTTATTCATACTTCCTCCGGTTTATGTCTCTGTCCGCTATAGATGCCTTGTTAGTGTGCCGTCTCGCAGCTCTCCAATTCCTTATCCACGTGGCTGCTCTACATGAGTCGGAGTGTTGATGGAGCTTGTCAACCAGCCATTCCACTGTATGTGAGCTAAGCGTGATCCTGCCTTATAATCCTGAGTGGGGATTCTCCTGCACACCCCGGGGACACCAAGGCAATTCCACGGTTCTCCTGAAATCAACTAACTTGGCACAGACCAATGATCTCCTTAACTCTGTGTAGCACAGTACTGTTTTGGCAATGCATTTATCCCTCAGGAAAGCTCTCTAATTAAATATCAAATGTGATAAAGTGGATTAAGCAGTTTTGTGCTAAAACAGATTATTGTTTCCCTTCCTCTAGGTAAACTTTGAGCCAGATCCTCGAACAAAATACTTGAATCTGCTTGGCTACAGTAAGGAAGCATTGGATAAAAAGGTAAACACACACTGTGGTTTAGGGGATGCTAAGTATACAAGATTTCACTGAGCGCTGCAGTTATGTGATGAGGTTCAAGTCTGGTGCTTGCCAGAATCAGTGGATGTGAGGTCAGACCATTTGCTAAAATTTCATGTTTCTGCACTTAACAGTGGAAAACAAGTCAGGGCCATGGTCAGTTCAGGAAAACTAACTTTCCTTTGTACAGAAAGTGCAATGTTATTTAAAATGAGCTTGCTGATCTCTTGTAGTTAGGCTAACTGTAAATATTCAAAATCTCCAATTCTTTCCATCTCACTTGATCTGCCTTCCACTGCACTTCTTCCTTTTGAGTCTCACAGCAGCACGGTGGTTAGTACTGCTGTCTCACAGCACTAGGGATCCAGGTTTGATTCTGGCATGCGTCACTATTTGTTTGGAGCATGCACATTCTCCCCATGTCTGCATGATTTCCTCTGGGTGCTCTGGTTTCCTGCCACAGTCCAAAATTCGTGCTGGTTAGATGCTAAGTTCTCCTTCAGCATACCCAAATAGGCACAGAAGGGATTTTCACAATAAGTTCACTACAGTGTTAATTAAGCCTCACTTGTGACATAAATAAATAAACTTTAAACTCCTATTGTTGCTTGTTCTCTTTGCTTGCCTTTTGCATGCTCTTGCTGCTACCTTCTTGTTTCTCTCTCTCTCTCTCTCTCTCTCAGTTGCTTTGTGCACTCTGTCTTCATACCTAGTTCTGCTTTCCCAAATGCATAACTTTCATTTGCCTTTCAGTTCATCTCTGTTTGAGTAATCTATAGCTGGGTTTTCTGCTTTATTCTTATTGGTTCTTGCTGAATGTTGCCAGTTGTTCACCACACTGACTTGCTGATTTCAGATTGCTTCGTCTCTGGGTAACTGTGTGCGACTGAAAACTCTAGAAGTGGAAGCTGCTGAGCATGCGCAGAAAATGCCAGTTGTCTCCGGTCAGGTATTTACTGGTTCAGTTGTATTTGTTTACTGGCCCTGACACATATTGTATGTGCACGATCATCTTTGTTTTGCCAGGTACGTTTTGTCAGTGAAAATGTTAGTGAAACTTACTTTATTTTGCCCAACAAAGTCGGCACAGTGGTTAGCACTCTGCTTCACAGTGCCAGAGACCAGGCTTTGATTCCAGCCTCAGTTGGCTGTGTGGAATTTGCAGTCTCCCCAAGTCTGCATGTGTTTCCTCCGGGTGCTCCTGTTTTCTCTCTCATGCCACTATCTACCCAATTTTGAAACCTTTTCATTTCAAAATACATCAACCTCTAAGCTCAAAGCAAGAGATTGAGTTTGACCCTGAGCGAAGCTGAAGGTCAGGAGGTCCAGCTGGCACAGACTTGGTAGCCCCAGGGCTTGCTGGTCACCGTACAAAGATGTGTGATCAATTTGCTGGGTGGCACGGTGATTAGCACTGCTGACTTGCATTGCCAGGGACCCAGATTCAATCCTAGCCTTTGTGGAGTTTACATGTTCTCCCCATGCCTGCATGGGTTTCCTCCCACAATCAAAAATATGTAGGTTAGGTGGATTGGCCATGTTAAGTTGTCCCTTAGTGTCCAAAGATGTATAGGTTAGGTGAATTAGCCATGCTAAATGCACAGGGTTAAGGAGGGCAGGGGAGAGGGCCTGGATAAGATATTCTGTCAGTTGGTGTAGATTCAGTGGGCTGAATGGCCTCTGTTGCTCTGTAGGGATTCTGAGTCTGTTCTGTGAATGCAAGCCACATGTGTGCAACCCTTTAGTTACACTGATGAATCTGTGCTATACCCCAGCCAAGGCCTCTATATAAATTCCTGAACTCAGTGCTAAGTACAAAGCAGAACAGTCGAGGTGGAGTCTGACCAAGGCTTTGGACAAGAGACACATCATTTGCTCAGCAATCACCGCCATCCTGAGGTAATGTTTTACCAGAATGGTATGAAGATTTGGGTGGCGTGGATGTATTGGTGAAGCTGGGGCTATCCTCCTAGGAGAAGTAGGGGTTGAGAGGAGATTTCGAAGCAATGTTCAGAATCATGGGGCCAGACAGGGTAGATAAGGAGAAGCTGCTCTCACTGGCTGAAGGGATGAGAACCAGACGATACAGATACAAGTTGGCTGACAATGTAACCAAAGGTGATATGACGCAAAACATTTTTGTGCAGCAAGTGTTAGGATCTAAAACCAGCTGTCTGAATAGAATCATAGATTCCGTCAGTATAGAAGGAAGCCACTCAGTCTGTCGAGTCTGCACTGACTCTTGACAGAGCATCCTACTCAGGACCATTCCCCATCCTATACTGTAACCCCACACATAACACCTAATCTGCACATCCCGTAAGGAGCAATTTAGCAAGGCCAATCCACTTAACCTGCATACCTTTAAAGTGTGGGAGGAACCCGAGCACCCAGAGGAAATCCACGCAGACACGGGGAGAATATGCAAACTCCACACAGGCAGTCATCCAAGCTGGGAGTCAAACCCAGGTCCCTGGCTCAGTGAGGCAGCAGTGATAACCACCGTGCCGCTCCGGATGGTGACAGATTCAATCATGCCTTTCTAAAGGGAATTGGATGAATAGCTGAAGAGAAAAATAATGTGGACCATGGAGGGAAAAGACAGGGGAATGGAACTAGCTGAGTAGCTCTTGTAGACAGCAGTTAAAGACATGATGGGCTGAATGGCCACCTATGCTGCCACCATTTAATGATACTGTAGTTCAGTGCAGTAGCTCTTAAGTGATTTATGGACATGTAAGGGGCAGGGAACTTTCTGACCATTTGCCCCACCATTTCTGTAAGGGGGGGGGTCAGAGAATTTGGCATTCAAACAAAACTGTTTTTACCGCAGTGGGATCAGAGAATCCCAATGGTGTGACTGGCTGGAAATAATGACTGGAAAATTCCAGTTGTAACATCCTGATGTTCCTACCAGCCTTACTTTAGGTTTGATGTTGCCATTGCCATCTTTGTCGTAGCTTAGATTTGAAAGGATGAATGAGCTTGATGCGTTGGATTTAGAAACTGGCTCTCAAGATCAAGCATAAAATGACATTTTTAAGAATGAGGTTAAGAAGAAGTTGCTAAATAGATGGAGTCCATTTTAAAGTTTCCAGAATACTTTGGGTCAATAAAAGCTACAAACAAAACTGCCAGTGCAGGTATTGTATTAAAAATAAATGAGAATGTCAGAAGCACAGTTTGGAAAGAGATTAGGAAGGAGGTAATTTGAAGGAGAGAAAGATCTTGGGTTAAAATTAGAGTTGTGTATATTGTCATGCTGTTCCTAATGCAGTCAGCAGATGGGGCAAAAGGAACACCACACCGTAACAAAAGATAAAATTGTGAACTAGGTTTATAGAAACTCCACCCTGAGAATTGGCTGTTTATAATGTCAGGCTGAATTCCTAAGGATCTTGAAGCTTAAAATAGAGATTGCTGTGAAATGTGTAAAAAATCTTTGGTATTATTGATGATACCAACATTCTAATTATACCAGAGATTAAGGGTTGAAGAGAACACTCAGTTGGTGGAGTTTACTTTATCCCTCGTTGAACACAGGGTGCAAACACAATCTGTAGACCACAAAAGAACACTGCAACATCTGATCCAGTTTCTATCTGGCTTTACGTTATTAGTGCATAAACTAGCAATTTATTTGCAAAACCGGGCACAACAGTTTGTAAGCTTATCACACATAAAATCATAGAATCCCCTGCAGTGCAGATGGAGGCCATTTGGCCCATTGAGCCTGCACAAACTACAAACCTACCCAGGCCTTATTCTGGAAATCCCAAGTATTCACCCTAGCTAGTCCCCCTGACAGGGCAATTTAGCATGGCCAAGCAACCTGACCCCGCACATCTTTGAATTGTGGGAGGAAACTGGAGCATCCAGAGGAAACCCACGCAGACATGGGGAAAGTCTGCAAACTCACACAGACATTCAGTCACCCAAGGCCAGAATTGAGCCTGGTTCCTGGTCGATGAAGCAGCAGTGCTAACTACTGTGCTATTGTAATGTAGTGTGAAATCGAGTGAACACGTACTGTGCAGGGGCTAATGTCTCTTCTGTCCTCCACAGCAATGACATTGGAATTTTTTTGTTCACTTGCCTTTCAGAGTTCAAGCTCGGAGGAGTCTGTAGCAGCAGGAGATGCCTCAACAACGTCTGATTTCTTTGACAATATTTCAGGAGAAAGGCCCCTCTTCGAAATCCCTGTGTCGGGAGGTAAATGCTAGATGATTGCCAAACAAAACGTTTCGGCAAAGCTATAGAAACGCGAGATATGCGATCTGATTTTAGAACCATCTCTGTAGGAGGGAACACCTTTACTTTGCTCCTTTTCCAACCTTACCCTTTCCTGAAGGTGCAGATAGAGGCTGGAGCCTGTGTTCTGCAGTTGCAAAATATAATACTGAACGACAATATCAATAAATGACTGCAGCACAGGAGTCATCCTCCAGTTCCTTTCTTCAAGTGTTTATTCCTCAGAATATAAGAGTCTACACAATGCAGAAGGAAGCCATTCAGCCCATTGACAGAGCATCTGACCCAGGCCCTATCCCCCTAACTTTACTCCACTAATTTCCCTAATCTACACATCTTGCAACACCACGGGACAATTTAGCATGGCAATCCACCTAACCTGCACATCTTTGGACAGTGGGAGGAAGCCTACACAGACACAGGGAGGATATGCAAACTCCACACATACTCTCTCAAGGCTGGAATCAAATCACTATGATGCTCATGCTGTGAGTGTCGGCCTTGGATCTGATGGTCCTTATCTGATATCAGCACAAGTATATTTTCCAACAGGTCCTGATGACCAGAACTCTGGCTAATTTTCTGTGCCTCCCTTTCTCTATAATCTCTATTGCTGATGCCAGTTCTAACATTCCAAATGCTGGAACCTGCCCCTCTTCCATTATGTCCTCCTTTGAAAAGTGCTACTTCACTCAAATTTGTGATGACCTCTTCTCCACCTTTCAGTTCTGTTTTTTCCTGGGAGTTAATAGCTGGAGCCTTGGATATGTCCCATGTGACTGAAGAGGTCCAGTTAGTTCTGTATTTTGGATTAATGGTGGATGATTGATGTGTTTTCAGATACTGAAGGATTGATCAGTCAAGCCCTGCTAATAGGGAACTTCGAAGGTGCTGTTGAACTGTGTTTAAAAGATGACCATTTTGCGGATGCCATCATTCTCGCTATTGCGGGGGGAGAAGAGCTTCTTGCACAAACACAGAATAGATACTTCGCCAAAAGAAAGACAAAGATTTCACGGGTAAATACCACCCGAGTTTGCAGAGCACGTACATATCCTTATTCATCCAAAAATGTAAAGCATTGGCTTATTCAAAATTCAATTTTGAAAGCAATGATCTGTGGCACACCTGGTTTTATCTGTTCTGGGAAGACTTTAAATATGCCTCTAGCTGGTAGGAGTAAGTCTCTTTCAGTTGGTAGCCCCCTAAATGAGATGAATTGAGGCAACATAGGCATTAGGAGCAGAAGTAGGCAATTCAGCTCTTCGAGCTTGCTCTGTTGTTCAGTTAGATCATGGCTGACCTCTTTCTGTTTGAGCCTCTCGGTTTCTGTTCAATGAAGGAGACACAAGTTCTGCTGCTTCATAAAATACCTTTTTCTCTGATCCAACACCACACAGTTCTCCACCAACATCCAGTGGTCCCTTTATATATCAGTGACTTCTATTGGGCAATTGACATCACAATAGGACTAATTGGAAGGTCTGTTAATCCATTCCCAACACCACCTAGTCTCAAATTCTCCTCTCCACCTGTTCCCCATATCCCTTTATCAGAAATGTATCTATCTCCCTCTTGAAACTATTTAATGATTCAGTCTCTCCCGCACTATGGGGCAGCGAGTTCCACAAATTCACCACCCTCTGCAAAAAGTAGTTCCTCCCATCTCTGTTTTAAATCTACCGCCTCTCAACCTATACCCATGACCTCTTGTTCTAGATTGCCCCATAAGGTGAAAAGTTTGGTCTGCGTTTACTTTATCAATCCCTTTTAATATTTTATATACTTTGATGAAATCCTCTCTCATCCTTCTAAACTCCAGCGAGTATAGCCCCAAACTGTAACCTCAGCTGAAAGCTGCTTGCACCAAGCAAGCCACCTCACTGAACTCACAAAATGGGCAGGTGTAGCAAAGGGAAAACGTTATATCTGGGATTTGGTGATGCAGTTGTTTGGGAGCAGGGTTGCAAATAGATTCACTTTGTATCTGATTTGTGTTATATCTGGAGTAACCTTCTTGTCTCAATAGTGCCTATATTGGAAGTTTCTGATGCCACAAGTGCATAGTAAGGAAACAAAGAGCTATTCTCACATACTCCTGTACCACTCAGTGTAGGAATGTTTTAATGCTGTAATATTTGTGAAAGAGTTGTAACTAAGCAATTGATAATATTATCAACAGTATATCCTGTATTGTAAGTGTTACCGTAATCAATTAAAATACTTTCACCAAGTTGTGTTAACAAAGTGCACAGTGATTGGAATAATATTTAAGCTATAGAGATAAATGTGTAATGCTATTGAAACTAGAGCAAGGAGCAAGAATTTTTCAGGATGGTAAAGCAGATTCAACTTTATATCTTAAAACTTCAAGTTTTTTAAATGTAACAATCAGCATGTAGTATTGTATGTCAATCATTATGTCACACAAGTGGCCCAGTGGTTAGCATTCCTGTCCCATAGTGCCAGGGACCCGGGTCCGATTCTGGCCTTGGGTGACTGTGTGGAGTCTGCATGTTCTCTCCATGTCTGTGTGGGTTTCCCCCAGTTTCTCCCCTCAGTTCAAAAATGTGAGTGCTAGGTGGATTGGCCATGCTAAATTATCCCTTAGTGTCCAAGATGTTTAGGTTCGGTGGATTGGCCATGCTAAATTATCCCTTAGTGTCCAAAGATGTCTAGGTTAGGTGGATTGGCTATGGGAAATGCGCAGGGTTATGGAGATTGGGGATGGGAGTGGGCCTTTGTAGAGGACTCTTTCGGTGGATCGGTGCAGGCTCGATGTGCCTAATGGGACTCTATGAGAAAGCAATTTTAATTAATCAACTTTTTTTTAGACCATTGTTTCTTTAGCATTTAAGTAGCTTCAAAAGTTTAAAAGTAAATGAGAAGATTCATTTTAACAGCATAAGTTGCAGAGTAAGCAAGTCAGTCAGGAATATCATACTAAGCAGTTCCTGAGTACAGTTCCACATGTTGTTATGCTTTAATCACTTGCTTAATTAGAGGAATACTGAATGCATTAAATGTCCTGTTGCAGCTTGTGTCCTCTGTCGTCACCCACAATTGGAGGGATATTGTCGAATCTTGTGACTTGAACAATTGGAAAGAAGCTTTGGCTGCCCTTTTAACATACACCAAACCAGAGGTCTTCCCCTTGCTCTGTGGTAAGCTTGCTGCTTCATTTCTTCTGTGTTTTTTTTCCCTCTGATCCCTACTCTTTCAGGAATTTCTTTCTTGTTTGCAATTGGTTTTACACTTGCAGGCACCCAGTGACCAATAGCCTAAGGACAGACAAGGAAAGTTAATGTTTTGAGTCCGGTCCAACTCTACCTCGGAACTCAAGCAATATTGCTTTTATATTATGTTATATTGAAGTGTGATTAATTACATGCAGGTAATTTGAACACCGTTCAAATGATCGGGGCAAACCTCATTTGATCTAGCTAAAGCTTGCCATAAAAGAGGCAACCACTAGTTAACATTCAGGTGCTGAGATACAGACTGATTTTTCCCTTTGCTTACACACAGTACAAAGGCTAATCAAATGGTTTCCTTAACGAGCAATGCAGAGCAGAAATTGAATAGAACCTAGAACAGTACAGCGCAGACCCTTCGGCCCACGATGCTGCGCCGAATATATGCCAAAGTCCTTGATCCCTATTCCACTATTCCCTGTATATTCAGGTGCTTATTTAAAAGTCCCTTAAACTCCCCTATCCTATCTACCCCCACCACCCCTAGCAGCACATTCCAGATATCTACCACTCTCTGTGTAAAAGAAAAACTGCTCCTCCTCTGAACCTTCCCCATTCTCAAGGTCATCCAGGATCTTGCTGGCTTCTGTAAGTCTCACTTATTCCCCAACATAATTCTGTCTCCCACTTCATACTTTGTGTTCAGTGTGGTCTGAATTTCCATTCATTTGATGCTGGTGGAACATGTTCTATGTTGTCAGTCAGCAGATTTTATGTATTGTATTGCTTGTACACAATAGAAGCAAATGCACTTGGCACACAATTTTATTGTGCAATACAGCTCACACTTTGTAACTTGAATTCCTTCTATTGCTGAGGACAATTTTTAAACACCAGCACTTCTCCCAATCAAGAAGTACTTAAAATTTAAAGTTTATTAATTAGCGTCAGAAGTAAGACTTACATTAACACTGCAATGAAATTACTGTGAAATTTGCTGAGTTGCCACAGTCCGGCACCTGTTCGGGTCAATGCACCTAATCAACATGTCTTTCAGACTGTGGGAGGAAACTGGAGCACCTGGAGGAAACCCACGCAGACACGAGGAGAACGTGCACATTCCACACAGACAGTGACCGAAGCTGGGAATCGAACCTAGGTCCCTGGCACCGTGAGGCAGCACTATGCTACGGTGCCACCCCTGTCCAGTCAAGCAGTTCATGTATGGATTTTTGTCCTTCCAAATATGGAATACTTGACTGGGCAGCAGTAGCACAGTGGTTGGCACTGCTGCCTCACAGCACCACGGACATGGGTTCAATTCTGGCCTCGGGTGACTGTCCATGTGAAATCTACACATCTGGGTGCTCTGGTTTCTTCCTACTATCCAAAGATGTGAGGGTTAAGTGGATTGACCATGATAAATTGTCCCAGAGTATCAGGCAGATTAGCAGGGTAAATATGTATGGAAATGGGGATACGGTTGGGGCAGGCTTGATGGGCTAAATGGTTTCCTTCTGCACAGTAGGATTCTGTGATTCTACGACAAAGGATTGCACCCATGACTCCAATAATCTCTCTATCCCGTGCATCTTTGGACAGTAGGAGGCAATTTAGCGTAGCCAATCCACCTAACCTGCACATCTTTGGACTGTGGGAAGAAACCGGAGCACCCGGTTATTGATGTACTTGTTTTTATCCTACTTTGGTCCACCTTGTTGCCTAACAAGGAGTATATACGCGATGGGTTGTGAGAGGGCTGCTCTTGGATTTTTTTTGAGGGTATCCTGATGCTTCACATCATTAGTGTACACTTGACCTGGACCATTTGATGGGCAACACGACAGCTCAGTGACCATTGCTGTGCTGTGCAGATACATGGATTTGGGCCTGTGTCTGAGGGAGTTTGCGCATTCTCCCCATGCTTGCGTGGGTTTTCTCCGGGTGCTCCGGTTTCCTCCCACATCCCAAAGATGTGCTCTTAGGCTAATTGGCTAAACAAATTCTTCCTAAATTGTCTCAAGTTAGAGGTGGGAACTTCAGGGTGGCGGCGCAGGCTCGTTGGGCCGAAGAGCCTGTTTCCTGTGCTGTTTTGTTCTTTGTTCACCCGGAGGAAACCCACACAGACACGGGCAGAATGTGCAACCTCCGCACAGACAGTGGCCCAAGCCAGGAATCGAACCTGGGTCCCTGGAACTGTGAGGCAAGTGCTAACCACTGTGCCAACGTGCCATGTGAAAATCTCACACTATCATTTTGTTATACTCTTACTGATATTTATTACTGGGACATTTAATACCAAGTAGTGCCTGAGTATAGCTGACACACAACAGAGGTACAAGAATTTGTAAAGTTTTTAAAAATCATGTTAAAGTAACAGCATGCGTGAGGGGCAAAGACTTCTCACCCTTCATATTCCTCATCCACCAGAAAAAAGTTTGAAAATGGAGGTCTTTGCACTTCACTAACCAAATGTTGAATCCCTCCCTCAGATACCCTAGGATCCCGCCTCGAATTAGAGAATGGGGGGCAGCTATGCATGCAGGCATGTCTTTGCTACATCTGTTCCGGAAATGTTGAGAAACTGGTAGAATGTTGGGTGAAAACCCATGAAAGTTCAACTCCACTCGCACTAGAGGTAGGAACCAGTCATTAAAATCTCTGTGCATTGCTGTGTTTATGTTTGTCCTATATATTCTGCATTTAAATGCATGGTGGATAATACAGAGTTGGAGAGAGGTGATGGGCTAATGGTATTGTCATTAGACTATTAATCCAGAAATTCAGTTAATGTTTTGGGGACCCGGGTTTGAGTCACCACCACAGCAGGCAACTGCAACCATTGTTGGAAAAAACTCACCTGGTTCACTAATGTTCTTTAGGGAAGGAAATCTGCCGTCCTTATCTGGTCTGGCCTACGTGTGACTCTGGAGTCACAGCAATGTGGTTGTCGCTCAACTGCCCTCCAGGGGCAACTAGGGATGGGCAATAAATGCTGGCCCAGCCAGTGGTGCCCATTCCCACAATGAATTCAAAAAAAGAAAAAAAAATTCACTGAGATGAGTTTCAAGCCTACCTCTGTTTGAAATCCGAAATTTTATACATTGCATTTACCACCCTATGTCTGAGGAGACACATGGTTTAAGCTTAAATCTGTTTATTAGTGTCACAAACATTACATTAATACTGCAATGAAGTTACTGTGAAAATCTCCTAGTTGCCACACTCCGGTGCCTGTTCGGGTACACTGAGGGAAATTTAGCCTGGCCAATGCACCTAACCAACACGTCTTTTGGACTGTGGGAGAAAACCAGAACACCCAACTGATTTCTGAAATGGCAGGACTGACATATGAAGACAGATTGGATTGACTGGTCTTGTACTCGCTGGAATTTCAAAGAACGAGAGGGGATCTCATAGAAACAGATAAAATCCTGAAGGGACTGGACAGAATTAGACGCAGGAAGAATGTTCCTGATGTTGGGGAAGGGCAGAACTAGGGGTTGCAGTCTAAAAGTAAGGGGTAAACCATTCAGGACTGAGATGAGGAGGAACCTCTTCACTCAGAGTTGTGAACCAGTGGAATTCTCTACAACAGAAAGCTGTTGGGGTCATTTTGTTAGATATGTTCAAGTATGATCTGGATGTTGCCCTTGTGGCTAAAAGGATCAAGGGGTGTGGAGAGAAAGCAGTAGTGGGATACTAAAGTACATGATCAACTGTGATCAAGTTGGATAGTGGTGCAAACTTGAGGGGCCGAATGGCCTACTCCTGTACCTATTTTCTATGTTTCACATGCAAACTCCACACAGTCCCTAGCTGGGAACTGAATAGGTACCTGGTGCTGTGAGGCAGCAGTACTAATCACCATGGCACTCTAGGGATGGACAACAAATGTGTTCCTTGCCGATGATGCATCCTATAAAAGAGTAACAGAAATTTACACTGTTCTTTGAGTTATAGAATCCCCTCAGTGCAGAAGGAGGCCATTTGGCCCATTGAATCTGCTCCAACTCTCTGACAGAGTCTTACCTAGGCTCTCTGCTCTCCCACCCTATCCCCATTACCCGACACATTTACCATGGCTAATTCCTGTAATCTTTGCATCTTGACACCTTATTGATGGGGAACGTTTTATTGATTCAGTTGTGTTTTGTCTCTTTCCCATCAGGACCTTGTGGAAAAGATTATGATTTTGCAGAAAGCGATTGAGTTACTCCAGGGCACAAACGTGGCAGCGGAGGGCCCAGTCTTTGCGAAGAAGCTCACGCAGTATGCTAGTCTCTTGGCGGCACAAGGAAGTTTGGAAGCGGCCATGAGCTACCTCCCGACTTCATCAGATCAGGTTTGCCTGCATCTTATTTTTCTATTCCTCCAGAGCATCCGGAGGAAACCCATGTAGATGTGGGGGAGAACGCACAAACTCCACTGAGACAGTGATCCGAGGCTGGAATTGAACGCGAGTCTCTGGCACTGTGAGCTGGCAGTGCTAATCACTGTGCCACTGTGCAATATAATGAATGTAAACTAGATACCTGTCCATAATGGGCATGAACTTGATTGTCGCTAGGGACGAGTGGAGAGAATCAAGATCACCCCCCACATCAAAAGAAGTCCCGGGAGCAGGTCCCATGATAATAATGCTGGCAGGATGGGTTCTGAATGAGGCTGGTCCGCCAGCAACCTTGACTTGGTGAGTGGTGCATACTTCACTCACCTTTGTACATATGTAACCTGGGGGAGGAGGGCTATCAGGTATTAACTCCTAATGTGCATAGTCAATGGGATGTAAATGGGGATCTCAATTTTAAAATCCCACCCTTTGTATTTCTGGTCTACAGTACATTTACCTAAATGGGAACTGTTGTCTCTTTCAGTTTACCGTACTCCAGCTCCGTGACCGACTGTTCCATGCTCAGGGAGAAGCTATGGTGGGTCAGCAGCCCCCTGCATTCCCATTTACCCGAGTTGTGACAAAGAGTATGCATCCAACTTCAACTCCTGCTCCCACTCCAGCTCAGCAGACACCACCTCAGAGGCCAGTCCAGCAGACTTCCCAACAGGTAGGCAGCACGAGGGCTGAGTCACTCACTTAACTTCTTACTAACTGAGTGTGCATTTTGTTACAATTCTGATCTGCGACTGCACCATTATCCTTCAACGTATGTGCTTTCCTACTATTCACGAGTGTTGCTGCTTCTTCATGCATTCTGTTCAGTGCGTGATACACATTTATATGCTTCTTCCTTCCTGAGTGCGTATCTCATTGTAAGTCCAGTTTCACTGTGCATCATTCCTATCAACCATTGATGGAGCAAATAGAAAAGTCTGCATGGACAAAAGTAATATATTTTGGATATTGTACTGTAAAATTTGCAGCTTATTCCATATTGTCCTTGACTTATTCTCCTATTGCCTTCAATATTAACACTTACTGTTGGCAACCTGGTGCCTGTTCTGTAAATGATCTGCAATTATTCTCAACTGCAAAACGTACTCTCTTAGTTCCCTCTCAGTTGCATGGGGCAAATGTAACTCATTGCCTTATACCCATCAGTATTCGCATAAGACACCTCCAAAAGTCTGGCATATTCAAAGAAATATGTTTCAGTAATCTTGCTACTTTGTCAGTTTGTCCCGAAGTCTGCTGGTTTTAAAATGATATTGTTGAAAAGTTAGCGCGCGCCACTAAATGAATGAAATCAGTTATGAAACTTTCGGCAGTTAACTGCCTAACATGGTTACCCCCCTTGTAATAATAGCAATTTCTTTTGTTTTTTCAGACTCCCTATCAACCCTGCTTTAGTCCTCAGGCTCCAATCTCTCATTCTGCTCCGACAGTATTCACTCCTCAGCCTGTTCCAGTTGCATCTGCAAATGTCCTCCCTGCTCAAGGCATGGCTGGCAGCGCCACCAACATGTACTCCAAACCAGGAGCGTCTCGTCCCACCTACCCACAACATCCTACCACAGTCTCTGCACCAGGTAATCCGTTTAATAGGTCAAAGCAGATTATTCATGTTCCTGTTTAAAATCAGTGACTAGTCAAGTTAAATCATGAGTTTCTCAGCATTGTGGGTGGTGGGCAAGGGGTCAAGTGATCAAGGCATGTGGAGAGAGAGAAATAAGTTTCTACGTCAATAAATGAACTGCTGTATAAAATTTTAAGTGTGTAAAATGTTATATATAGTAGAGAAACATACAACATATGTATACACGACGTACACGCAACGTATACATGACGTACACGACAGTTCAGTGACTATCGCTGTGCAGTGTAGATAACGTGGATTTGGGCCTGTCTGTAGGAGTTTGCACATTCTCCCTGTGCTTTCGTGGGTTTTCTCGGGGTGCTCTGGTTTCCTCCCACATCCCAAAGATGTGCTCTTAGGCTAATTGGCAAAACAAATTCTCCCTAAATTGTCTCAAATTTGGTTTTTAATCCATTGATCTATAAACATAGACAGGGATCACAGGTAGAGGTGGGAACATCGGGGTAGTGGCGCGGGCTCGTTGGGCTGAAGGGCCTGTTTCCCCTGCTGTTTTGTTCTTTGTTCTTTGTATGCATATGCATATACTTGCACACGTGCACACACATGAACATTATCTGAATCAGAGAAATTTGGGGGGCTATTTGGGAAGGGGAGAAAGCAGCATCGCCCTTGCAGAGAGCTAGCAGGATCACAATGGACCAAATGGCAGGGGGTTCTGCTGTAACCATTTGATATATACTTGTGTAATTTATGGCCTCGGGTCACTGTCTGTGTGGAGTTTGCACATTCTCCCCATGCTTGCATGAATTTCCTCCGGGTGCTCCAGTTTCCTCCCACACTTCAAAGATATGTAAGTTACGTGGATTGGCCGTGCTAAATTGCCCCTCATGTCAAGAGGGTTAGTAGGATAAATATATGGGGTTATGGGGCTAGGGCCTGGGTGGAATTATAGTTGATGCAGACCGATGGGCCAAATGGCCTCCTTCTACATTATAGGATTCTATGATTTTTTTAAAATGAAAATGCAATTGATATTTTTGAAATAACATTGTTAATCAATGTGTACATTCAGGTATTGAGTATTTTTATTTGGGTTTTGATTGCCAGTGTCAGTAATGAGTCATGTATATAGGCACAGTGCATTCTCTGCTCTTCGCCAATAATAGATTTCAGCTCTAATGTCACCACATCAGAGATTCTTTTCTATTTCCTGCAGCAATCATCTTTTAGTTTCATTGTGCAGTTGCCAGTGGGGACCAGTTTTAAATCGTATTCACTAGGGTTGAGATTGTGGAGACCCAATTCGTGTTGCCCTGGTCGAATCCACAGATCAAAGGAGCTCTCATCCCATTGGTATCAACTGGATTTGAAACTACACATTAAATCCTGGTGCCTATTCTGCGACTTTAACCAGGCCTCCTACTGTGTTCCATGATTGAAATGACTCATTTTCTTTTACATTGACCTGTTTTATGTGCATTTTCCTTGCACTGCAAACTCTCAGTTTATGGTGAGTCAAAGTGACTGCCATGTTAGGATGTCTCTTGTGCATTGTGTCATGAGTCAGTTGGCAAGAGATTGGTAAAGGATTATTGAAACTTTAGTTCTTTGCTCTCTAGGAAACACAGGTTCATTCAACAACTTAATTCCCAGTGGAAGTATATTATCATATCTAAATAACGAGGTAGCTTCTAATCAGATTTCTAATCAGTAAGGGAGTCATGGGGATAAGGCGGGAAATGGGAGTTGAGGAGTATCATACTGGGTCAGTCATTATCCCACTGAATGGTGTAACATTCAGGGCCAAATGCCTACTTCTGCTACAACGCATTATGGTCTGTAACCTCCTACAGTTTTTTCTGTTTGACTATCAGTTGATGTACCTTCAGCTGTCTGGCTCCACGGCTCTGGAATCTCTCCATGAAATCTTTCCTCCTCTAAGATGCCCTTTAGCTACCTGTCCAAATAAAGAGCTCAGTGGAAAGTCTTGCTGATCCTCTTGTGAAATACCTTGGATCATTTTACTGTTATTTTACATTTGAGGCACTGTGTAAATACAGGCAATTGATGCTAAGCACTGCATAGATTTTAGGCATTTTATTTGCCAGTTTTTTTTGTTCATTCATGGGACATGGGTGTTGCCGGCTGGCCAGCATTTATTGCCCATCCCCAGTTGCTATGGAGGGCAGTTGAGAGTCAAACATTGCTGAGACCCTGGAGTCACATGTAGGCCGACAGATTTCCTTTCCCAAAGGTCATTAGTGAATCAGATGGGTTTTTCCAACAATCAACAATGGTTTCATGGTCATCAGTAGATATTTAATTTCAGATATTTAATTTCAGGGTGTAGCACAGTAGTTAGCACTGCTGCCTCACAGCACCAGGCACCTGAGTTTGATTCTCAGTTTGGGTCACTGTCTAGGGATCCTGCACTTTCTCCCTATGTCTATATGGGTTTCTTCTCACAGTCTAAAAGACGTGCTGGTTAGGTGCATTGGCCATGCTAAATTCTCCCTCAGTGTAGCTGAACAGGCACTGGAGTATGGCGACTAAGGAATTTTCATAGTAACTTCATTGCAGTGTTAATGAAAACCTACTTGTGCCTAATAAATAAATAAATTTTAAACTTTACATTATTTATTGAATTCAAATTCCACCATCGATTCAAACCTGGGTCCTGGGTCCCAAAACATGAGCTGACTTTCTATAATAGTCTAGTAAAAATACCACTAAGCCATCGCCTCTCCATTCCATTCCCAAGTTCAAAATTGCTTTGGCCTGTGTGGCCTAACAGAGAACATAAAAATACAAGAAATAGGAGCAGGAGTAGGCCATCCAGCCCCTCCAGCCTGCCCTGCCATTCAATAAGATCATGGCTGATCTGTAGTGGTTCAGTACCACTTTCCCACTTTCTCCCTGTAACCCTTAATTCCCTTGTCAATTAAAAACCTATCCACTCTTGACTTGAACATACTCAGCAAGGAAGCCTCCACCACCTTATCAGGCACGGAATTCCAAAGATTCACCACCCTCTGTGTGAAGAAACTCCTCTGCAACTCCAATCTGAATACTCCTCCCCCCCCCCACCCCCCCCCCCCCCAAAAAAAAATCTTGAGGCTGTGCCCTCTAGTCCTGCTATCTTTGGTAAGCGGGAAGAGTCTCTCAACCTCTATCCTATCCATCCCCTTCATTATCTTATAGTCTCTATAAGATCCCCTCTCAGCCTTCTAAACTCCAAAGAGTACAAACCTAGTCTGTTCGGTCTCTCCTCATAATCCAACACTCTCATGTCCTGTATCAGCCTAGTAAACCTTCTATGCACCCCCTCCAAGGCCAATATATCCTTCCTTGAATGTGGCAACCAAAACTGTACACAGTACTCCAGCTGCGGCCTCACCAGCACCCTATACAGCTGCAAAAGAACCTCCCTACTTTTAGATTCTATCCCCCCTCGCTATAAAGACCAACATTGCATTCGCCTTCTTAATCACCTGCTGCACCTGCATACTATGTTTTTGCGATTCATGCACAAGGACCCCCAGGTCCCTCTGCACTGTCGCATGCTGCAGCTTTTTGCCATTTAAATAGTAATCCTTTCTACCATTACTCCTACCAAAGTGGATAACCTAACATTTGCTAACATTACACTCCATCTACCAGGTCCTCGCCCTCTCACTCAACCTATCCAAATCCCTCTGCAGGCTTTCCACACCTTCCACGCAATTTACTTTTCCACTCATCTTCGTGTCATCAGCAAATTTTGTCACCCTGCACTCAGCCCCTTCCACCAGATCATCTACGTAAATGGTGAATAGTTGAGGCCCCAGTACCGAACCCTGGGGCACCAGTTGCCAATCAGAATAGCACCCATTAATACCTACCCTCTGCTTCCTATTAGACAACCAATCCTCTATCCAGTCTAACTCCCTGCACCCTAACCTTCTGCAGCAATCTTTTGTGAGGCACCTTTTGGAAATCCAAAAACACCACATCCACCAGTTCCTGTCTATCTACTGCACTAGTCACTTCCTCATAGAACTCCAATAAATTCATCAAGCACGACTTCCCCTTAACAAATCGGTGCTGCGTCCGCCTGATCAAACAGTTCGTATTCAGGTGCCTCATTATTTCTGCTCAGAGATCTGAGCAGTGTTTGGTGTGTTCCTGCCAATTCTCTTATAGTTTAGGCAGAATATGAGAGAGAGAGAAATGCACTGCTGTCTTTTCAGGTTTGAACACAGGAAATTTTATGTGAAAGGTATTATTAGGAGAGAGGAACAAAATAAAGAAAAGCTAAATAAAAACTAAATGTTGCATTAATGCTAAAACTTGGATTTATCTTAATGTTTTTCTTTTCCCACCCCCCACCCCCATCCCAGGCTTTTCACAATTCCAGAATTTTGTACAGCCAATGGTTCCTCCGAGTGGACTCCCAGCCTATCCTCTTCAGAATCCTTTGCCAGGCTCAGGGCTGACTGGCCCATCTTTACCAACAGCCTCTCTCAGCGGTCCGACGATGCCTGGTGTCTCCATGCCGGGAGCGTCGCTAATGACCCCCACCTCCATGCCAACCTATCAACCCTCGAATCCGCTGCCACCCAGCCACACGCCGCAGGCTGGGCCACTGCCAACATACCCAGGTCACCATCAGCATCAGCCCCACCCTCCCACATCACTACCAGGCATTCACCCTACCTTTCCCCACCCCACTGGAACAGGAGGCCCTGGAGCTCCATCCTCCAAGCAGTTCACGCCTGCAACCGTTCCTCCTCCTCCGTCAACAGGTAATTCAGTCTATAGACACTAAGCTTTCTGCCTCATTTGATGTATGCATTGATTAGATCTGTGCTATATACCTTGTGTGAAATTTGAAAACGTGCTCTTTGGTGGCAAAGGATTATATTTTTGACTAGCCAGTGGTGTTCAGCTATCAGTGCACCAGACCTTATTTGTTATACACAAATAAAATGTATATGCACCAAACCTGGGCTAGTTTTCAAAGAACTGATCCATGCTTGTACACAGCAAAGCCAAAAGCGGTGTGTAAATCTGAATTTAAGAGCACAGCAAGTAACGTAGCACTTTGCCTTTTGCACCCGGTTTATGCAAAGAGTAATCTTCTGGGTGAAAGATGGCGAAGGAGCAAAGCATAGGTATTTAGTAGTTCTGCAATTTGCAAGCATGACTTTGAGGTATCATTGCATGCCCCAAAGTCACATTATACGGTAAACATTTTTGAGAATATGCTGCCTCCACTCTCTCTTCAGTTTCCTATTCTGTAGCATGAATTGCTTATCCAGCATTCCTGGTGTTTGGCTGAGGAACATCGGACTCGTACAGTAAATGGTGCCGGGAATGTTGAGAACAAGGTGCAAAAAAAACTTCATTAATTGTTCCTTCTGAAAACTAGTTTCACTTGTTCTTGAGCCACCTAATCTTTAAGGCAGATGTGATTCTGTTTAAAGGGTAGTGGCCTTGCCTGTCTTTAGCTTTGCATGGACCTTTTTGGATACATAGGAAGTTGTTCTTTACGCCACTTGCGCATGGCAAGGCTTGTGAAACTTAGAAAGAAACCTACTGAATGGTTTTGTTTGCAAAATCAATCCAGATTAATCCCTGGATTAATGCCTAATTTAATTTGCTGCAGCTATGGAGTTATCACCAGTTTTTACATGATGTGAGCATCGCTGGCAAGGCCAGCAGCATTTGTTGCTTATCCCTAAATGCCTTTGAGCTAAATCGTTTGCCAACATATGGCAGAGGGCAGCTAAGAGTCAATCGTTTTTGCCAGACCCAGGCAAGGGCTATAAATTGCCTTCCCAGAAGGACGTAAGTGAGTCAGATGGATTTTTACGATGATGGTCCTGACTTGCCTTCAATTCCAGGTGTGTTGAATTGAATTTAACTTGGATTTGAACGTGTGTCCCCAGAGGCTTAGCCTGGGCCTTTGGATTGCAACATTACCACCGTGTCACATCTCCCTCGAATGCTGTCCTTTAGATCTTTAGTTTGATTGTAGCACTTGTTTTCAGTATGTGAAGCTACAGTTGGTTCATCTACCAGTCATCCAAGTGAAAATTCCCCTGCTGTTGAAAATCGATGATTTTCTTGTCATGTAAATTCAAATCATCTGTTGTTGCATGGATGTGGAGATTGGAGAAAGTTATGTTACCCGGCTAATACAGGGGGAAAGATAGCTGGAGTTGAGGGTGACTTCCTGCAACCTTAGTACAAGCAAGATTGAATTGACTGTCATAACTCTTCTAAGTCAGTACGAGCCCTGTGATTTCACTAAGCTATGCATTGTTTCTTAGCTGGTTTGCGATAAGCACGTTGGTTGAATTATTTGTGCCACACAGAAATAGCTTTCTAAGATCGTATATAAGATATTAATATAAGATATTAATCATACATACTATGAAGTTGATTTTTTTAATGTCATGTAGGAGTCCTGTGAATAAATTTACATTTTCCCTTTCCCCTCTACTCCATCAGGTTTCAGATGCAAGTCAGTGAGGGTCAAGTGAAGGCCCAAATACCACCGCTGAGTGGCAGAGGGTGAATGATTCCTGTACGTTTCTTGTTGGTTGATTGGGAATGACATTACGCATCTCTGGGAGCTATGTACCCAGGTGACACAGTGGTTAGCATTTCCTGGCTTGGGTCACTGTCTGTGTGGAGTTTGCATGTTCTCCCCATGTCTGCATGGGTTTCTGCCACGTTCCAAAGATGTGTAGGGTAGGTGGATTTACCATGCTAAATTTTCCCTTTTTGTCAGGGGACTGGCTTGGGGAAATGCATGGTGTTGTGGGGATAGGGCCTGGGTGAGATTGTGGTCCATGCAGACTTGAAGGGCCGAATGGCCTCCTGCACTGGAGGATTCTATGATTCTATAAATGTTGGAATTGTATAAAACTTTGGTGAGGCCACAGCTGGACTACTGTGTGCAGTTCTATTCATCACATAATCAGAGGGATGTGATTGCAGTGAAAGAGGTGTAGAGGTGATTCATTGGGATGCTACCTGGGATGGAACATTTAAGTTATAAAAAGAGGTTGGATAGGCTTGGCTTGTTTTCTTTGGACTAGAGAAGACTGAGGGGTGAACTGATTGAGGGTACAAGATTTTGAGGGGCATGGACAGTGTGGATAAGGAGCAGCTGCTTCCCTTAGTTGAAGGGTCTGTCACGAGGGAATATGTGCTCAAGGTGAGGGGCAGGAGGTTTGGGGGGATGTGAGGAAAAGCTTTTTAACCCAGATGGTGGTGAGGGTCTAGAATGCACTGCTTGGGAGAGTGGTAGAGGTGGATTGCCTCACAACCTTTAAAATGTATCGGGATGAGCACTTCATAACGTTCAAAGCTCTGGCCAAGTGCTGTTAATGAGATTAGGTGGGAGATCAGGTGTTTCCTGTGTGTCGGTGCATACTCGATGGGCAGAAGGGCCTCTTTTGGAATGCACGATTCTTTGATTCAATGATACTGCCTGTCTGAGGGAGCTATGCATCCTGAATGTTGAATTCATTAGTTAATTCATTCATCCTGAATGAATTACCAGGATGTTGCCTGGTATGGAGGGAAGGTCTTATGAGGAAAAGCTGAGGGATTTGAGGTTGTTTTCATTAGAAAGAAGGTGGCTAAGAGGAGACCTTATTGAAACATACAAGATGATTAGGGGTTTAAATAGGGTGGATAGTGATGGCCTTTTTCCTAGGATAGAGAAAGCTAGCACAAAGGGACATAGCTTTAAATTAAGGGGTGGTAGTTATAGGACGGATGTCAGAGGTAAGTTCTTTACTCAGAGAGTGGTAAGGGTATGGAATGCCCTGCCTGCTGCAGTTGTAGATGCGCCAAGTTTGGGGGCATTTAAGAGGTCAGTGGATAGGTTTATGGATGAAAAGGGAATGATTTAAGTTAGACCGTCATTGCTTTTCCTTAATTGGTCGGCGCAACATCGAGGGCCGAAGGGCCTGTTCTGCGCTGTAATGTTCTATGAATGTTGGATCAAAAGCGGGAATGAAATGCTTCACAATGTACCTGAATATATTGTCTGATAGATTCGCATTTCAAACACCTTTTTTATTTGATCTCCCAAGCTCAGTTCTTGTTAGGGCACTTAATAAAATTATGAATCCCTCTGTATCAACACAAGCTCAAGTTGAGATCATACAAATCCTTGACCCTAGTCTTCTGTCAGTATGCCTTTGTACTGGTCCCGTTAATTGAGCTGTAGAACGAGTCTGCATTCTCCCCTCTCTCCTTGTCGAGAATGATTTTTGGGCAAGATTCTGAACTTGCATTTCAAAGAATTACTGATGAAGTTATGCATCCTGTTATTCTGTGGCATATTGATACATGAACCTATCATGTCAGAATTCATCATCTCAGTTGACCATGCAGATTTGATTATGATTGATACTATTATTTTGTCAGGGCATATTTCAATTGTGACATATTTGCAATTATTCTATTATAATTATTGCAAAAAGCCATGGACTGTAGATCAACACATTAAAATTCACCTGGTTGTTGAACTGTGAGTGATTAAAGCCAGGTATGTTGATAAGTTTTGTTTCATGTTTATTCTTGATGAAAATCAGAGTCTGAGACTCAATGAGCTGAATGGCATCCTTCTGCGATATAGGGATTCTGTGGCAAAGTCTCGTTCATTCAACACAGGCCAGTATTGTCCTTGTGGCCACGCAATTTTGATGTTCTGTGGGCTCAAAGTTTATTAAAAAGGAGCCAATGCCTAGGTGGTTGGGATTGTTCCCCTATAGCGTTACCCTGGGATTTGAGTTTGAAGATACAAGCCAGATTGAAGCAAGTGGAAGATTGTCTACAGCCCCTTGTCTTTATTTCTCTACAGACCGCCGAGTGGCTGCCCACAAAAACCTGATGTAATCTACCTCTGAATCCTCATAAAAGACATCAGGGGCAGGTGTGACACAATCATGATTTTTTTCTTGTTCTTCTGGAAATTTTCTGTTCAGTCCGAGCCTCCAAATCTTTGGTGGCCAGAATTTCCCAAAGACCGAAACTTGAGACCTGCAGCAGCCTCAGAATTTCCAGCCCCTAGCATGGGGCAACTCAGTGCCAGGGTTTACATCAACCTACTAAAATGCAATGGAGAAGTAAGAATGCTGTACCTTAGGTAGGAGTTGGGGGAGAGGGTTAACTTGGCCTTGTAAAACATTATGTGGGATACAAGGAACATGCTATATCACGATCAAGCTTTTGAATGAAATTGTGCAAAACTCAGATCATAGCTAGGAACCTTTTTTTTTATTTTATTCATTCATGGGACATAGGTGCTGCTGGCTGGCCAGCATTTATTGCCCATCCCTAGTTGCTCTTGAACTGGGCCATTTCAGAGGGCAGTTGAGAGTCAACCATGTTGCTGTGGCTCTAGTGTCACGTGTAGCCAAGACTGGGTAAGGACAGCAGATTTCCTTGGCATTAGTGAACCAGATGGGTTTTTGTAATAATCAACAATGGTTTCAAGGTCATCAGTAGATTCTTAATCCCTGATATTTTTTACTAAATTCAGATTGCATCATTTGCCTTGGCTGGATTTGAATCTGGGTTCCCAGAACATGAACTGAGTTTCTGGGTTAACAGTGTAGCGATAATACTATTAGACCATCACCTTTTCTGTAATCACCGCCGCTACAATCTGTTGTATTGCTGATTGTTTTAGGTTCTTGCTCACATTCTTATATACCATAATATTTCACTGGGCCATCTGTCCGCATTTTATTGTAACCATTACTATTTGTTGTTTAATTACTTTAGACTCTCCATTAATGTCTATGCGTAGAGAAGAGGTAGACTTTGTTGCAGTTAGACTTGTGAGTGCAACATATCAGATTATAGTCATGTATTACGTTTCACTGAGGATCTCTACATTTGGAGTTGACTGTAAATGTACTTGTAGATTATTGGAGAATGGAGGGTTGATGGATTGCATCAAAAATGTCTGGTGAGCATGCAAATAGGATTCCAACCACTCATTAATGTCCTAAATTACTCATTATTATTCAGAATAAGAGGCAGATCATTTAGGGCCAAGGTGAAGAGGCATTTTTCATTCAGAGGATGGTGAATCTGTGGAGTTCTGTACCCAGGGGGCTAAGGGAGCTCAAGTCATTGAGTATATTCAAGAGTATATTTAAGAGGGGTAGTAAGATAGCACGGTAGTTAGCACTGCTGCTTCACAGCTCCAGGGTCCTGGGTTCGTTTCCAAGCTCGGGTCACTGCACAGTCTCTGCTGTCTGCATTGGGTTTCCTCTGGGAAATCTGATTTCCTGCAACAGTCCAAAGATGTGCAGGTTAGGTTGATTGGCCATGCTAAAAATTGCCCCTTACTGTCCTGAGATGTGTAAGTTAGTGGAATTAGTGGGTAAAATATGTAGGGATATGGGGATAGAATCTGGGTGGGATTGTGTTCGGTGCAGACTCGGTGGGCCGAAGGGCCTCTTTCTGCACTGTAGGGTTCTATGATTCTATGATGGATTCCTTGATACTAAGAGATATGGTGATCTTGTGGGAAAATGGCACTGAGGTGGAAGATAAACTGTGATCTCTTTGAATACCAGAGCAGACTCGAGGAGCAGAGTGGCCTATTCTTGCTCCTATTTCCTGTGTTTGGAACAATATCATTTCTCTGGATCCATCTCATATTCATGTTCAGTGTGTTATGAAGTTCTCTTTGGATAAGGTGATGACAACATCCCTAAGATCTTAAACGTAAGTGCCTTCTGGTCCCAAGGGGAGTACAAATAAATAGACCTTCAGTGAGGAAAATGAAAGATGTGAAACAACCTTACTGTTTAATGTTGGTGCTAATGGTTAGATAATTGTGCTAGTTGGGCCCAGCTTTCTTAATCTAATCCTAACAATATTTAATTCACAAGAAATGATCTACTTTCCACCATGCAATTATAACCTCTTTATCACTATTTAGCCAATCTGTCTTTGATATTGCTGGGATAAGTTGGCTGAGATCCTTAAAATGAACTAGTATGAGGAAACTTAGTCTTATCCGCAAAGGGTAGTAGTATGATGGCACAGTGGTTAGCACAACACTAGGAGCCTGGCTTTGATTCCAGTCTTGGGTCACTCTGCGAAGTCTGCATGTTCTCCCTGTGTCTGTGTGGGATTCCTCCAGGTGCTGTGGTTTGCTCCCACAGTCCAAAAGATGTGATGGTTAGGGTGCATTGGCCATGCTAAATTCTCCTTCAGTGTGCCTGAACAGGTGCTGGAGTGTGACGACTAGGGGATTTTCACAATAACTTCATGGCAGTATTAATATAACCATACTCATGACACAAATAAATATAAGTAAATATAAGTCTGATCCATGTCATTATTGTCTATTTTTGCAAAATCTGGCAGTGCTTTGTGCTGCCATAATGCAGTTATTTAGAATTAGCATGCGTATAACAAAACTGCCTTGCTCACCTTGTGTCAGTTTACTAAATGTAACCCTGATCTATCTATGATTGCAGATAACCTCATGCTGTAGTTCCTCTTTATCTAAGATGGAGTTTTCTAGTGCTGTCAATCTGGGCTACGGAAGGTGTGCAATAGATTCTATCGTTTCATGAGGATTTAGTATGTCAACTCGGGTCCAACAGGGTTAACAAGGCTGCAAAATAGCTGAACAATCCAATTGTTTAAAGAGCAAGGGTCATAAGTTTTTAATATTTGATGGCAAGGCCAGGGAGATTGCTCGTGGTGACTGTCTGTGTTGATATGTGTGCGATTGTAGACCAGAACACTGCATTTGCCTGACGAAGGCACAAGAGTGTCGAAAGCTCGCAAATTTACTATCAAATAAATCGGTTGGATTTAAAATTGGTGTTGCTAAATTCTTACTGAGCTCTTACTACCCCAGTCCAACACCGGCATCTCTATATCCTGTCAGCTGCTCCAGAGTTCGCCTGTTGGGTTCCTGTTTTGATCTGTGCCCAAGTTTGGCTGTTTAATTCTCCCCGCCATTGGCTAGCGCTATTTACTTCTGTTGGATTGATGTTCCGCTCCTGCTCAGGCGTAAGTGTTAATTCTGTTTAAGAAGAGGCAGTGCTGCATATATCTCCCTGTATTGCATGATGGTAAAGAATGACAACTTGTGGATGTAAGCTGCAAGAATTGGTGTTCTTTGCTATGCGCTCTGCTTCTTGGTAAACACTAAGGAGAATAGCCACCTTGTTCTAAGATAAATAGTTAGCTAAATTATATTTATCTATTTGTGTGTAGTTTGCTGAGTGTTACTTCCATTATCCATAGAACCTCCCTGTATTCTTTGGTTTTTTCAGGATTCCTTCCATGGCTACAAAACCGCTCTTGTGTATCAGGTGAAAGGATAATAACAAGTGTCCTGGCTGGATCAGCTAGCCTTGTATGATGATTGTTCTACTAAAACGCTAGTGTTCTTCATGGCCTGTACTTTTTTACAGATCTGAGATCTTTTAGATTTTTCACATCTGTTTTTAGTCCTTTTCTTACAAAAAAGAGTTCTTCTGTATAATTCAAAGATTAAGCTATAAACTGATATTAAATCTCTTACAGTATGAAGAACACTGATGTTCCTTTGTTTAATTTACGTGTGTATTTTTTAAAAGTTCAATTTCTTGATTGGCGTGTTTTTTTTAAAAGACTGACTTGAAGTTGCTTTTGCAGTTAACAAAACGTGAGCTGGGATTCATTAATGATGTTGGACCAATGCACTGAACGAGAGGGTTTTTCATTGAGTGATATTATTCATAGAACCACTGCATGCAGCAAGAGGCTATTTGGCAAAAATGGTTTGGCACAGACAAGGAGGGCCAAAAGGCCTGTTTCTGAGCTGTAATTTTTCTATGGTTTCTATGGCTCATTGAACCTGCAACTGACAACAATCCCTATTCCTATAACCCTACATACTTACACTGCCAATCCCCCTGATTTAACATAACCAAGACACCTAACCCACACACCTTTGGATTGTGGCAGGAAACCCATGCAGACACGGGGAGAATGTGCAAACTCCACGCAGATTCGAACCTGGGTCACTGGTGCTGTGAAGCCACAGTGTTAACCACTGCTGCCCCTTGTTCTTTTTTTGTTAACCTTTTTGTTATTTTTCCTTATCTTTGACTCCCCCCCGCGCGCTCTTTTCATTTCCTGATTTCTTTGACAGGTGACCTAGACATAAGCTCTGTGTGTCCTACCAGTGAGAAAATGGTAGTCTGTGTGCAAGAGCTGGTTGGGTTGAATCTTAGTGCTGCAGTGCCATTTTCCTTTACCATTGAGAAAATACTTCAAAATTTGTGCCTTTCCCTGTATGAGAGGTATGGGCTCCCCATCCACACTGGGTGAAGCGAGCCTCTTGTGCACCAAGGTGCTTCCAGCTGATGGCATTAAGTGGTCGTGTTAATAAATGCAGATGAGTGGCTTAATCCAGACAGCAGAGCTCCTCAAGGGGATGGTCAGCTCAGAGCTTTATTCTGTGCTAATCCCTGCTTGGATAGGCAAATGAATTGTCGCTTTTTGTTCAGTAGCTCACCACTAGGTTTCATGTGAAAAAGCCATAACGTTTTCAGCACAAGCTGATAGGTGGGGGGCTGGGGAGGAAAAAAAAAACTGACCCATGGGGGGGGGTTATTGATGATGAAAATATCGAACAATGCTCCAGAAAACTTGTACTAATAACTTAGCAATTAATGGGTGGTCCATTGTAGGCTTCAGCTGACCTCTTGTGGTAAGGTTGCAGACTTTGTGATGAAAGGTTATTCCTGCTGAGATTCATCTTGAGGTTGTGACTGTACATCAAACAATGCATTGAAGGTACAGGGGCAGCAATGGAAAACCTTAAATATATCACTATGCCCAACCGAATGCTTTTCAAAGATTCAATCAGGGAGCCCTGGGGGAAGATTATACTAAAGAGCTCTCTGATACCAAGAGTGGGGGGTGGCATCTGTGACTGAAAGCATTAAAATGTTGAAGCTTTGCTATGTTGGCTTCTTCACATAAAAAGCAATAATGCTTTTACTGAGCTCGGTGTAATAGTATTGAAGCAATTGTAGGCTTGCCATTTTCTTTTTGAAAGAAAGCATCTTTGTCAGCAGTGTGACACACGAGATCTCTTTCCATATACACTGTCTCATGTTATTTACTTCAAATAGGGTTCCAGGATGGATGGAATGATCCTCCAGCAGTACGGGCTGGGCAAAGAAAGAAAATGGTAAGTTTACGCATTCTTGCTTATCACAAAACCACACTTGGGCCTGATCGACCTGATCCTCTTCCTTTGCACACGAGCTCCACCTTCGGTTTATCACCCCAGAGCTGTGTTGTCTTACAAATGATGTATCTCATCTGATTGACTGAATGAAGTATGTTATTAAAATGTGAATTTCTGATCTGTTTTGGCCAGAAGGGTGGTTAGCACTGCTGCCTCTCAGTACAGGACCCGGGTTCGATTTGAGCCTCGGGTTTGCACATTCTCACTGTGCCTCCAGGAGTTTCCTCCAGGTGCTCCAGTTTCCTCCCACAGTCCAAAGATGTATGAGTTAGATGGATTGGCCATGATAAATTATCCTTAGTATCCCAAGATTAGTAGATTAGAAGGATTGGCTATGCTAAATTTCCCCTTAATGTCCAGCGATGTGAAAGTTAGGTGGATTGACTATGTTAAATTGCTTGTTAATATCCCAAGATACTAGGTTAAGTGGATGTTAAATTGTTTCTTGGTATCCAAAGATGTGCAGGTTAGGTAGGTTGACCATACTAAATTGCCCCTTGGTGTCAGGGGGACTAGAAAGGTAAATACATGGGGTTAAGGAGATAGGGCTTGGATGGGATTGTTTTTGATGCAGGCTTGATGGACAGAATGGCCTCCTCCTGCACTGTAGGGATTCTATGATTTGCTGACAGAAGAAATTCCTCCTCATTGCTTTCTTAAATGGGAGGCCTCCTTATTTTGAAACTGTGTCCCCAATTCTAGGTCTCCCCCATCGGTGAAGCGTCTTTTTAGCATCTAGCTTCTTGCATCTTCACCCTCTGTGTGCGTCTTTTGAGACTGTGTAAAGCTGACCTTTGTCCTTGGAAAACTTACATGCAATCATTTAATATCTTCCAAGTCTCCCCATGTATCTGGGAGAGCACCAGATCAGGAGGAACTGAAGGTAAAGTCACCATAGTCCCAGATGACCATGGGCTGACTGGTGGTGATTTAATCCGAGGATCACTACACCTCAAGTGAGGGGCAAGGTTGAGAAGATACCAGTCTTAGCCGGTATGGGAATTGAACCCACACTATTAGTGTCGCTATGCTTTACAAACCAGCCAACCAAGCTAAACCAATCCCCATCTGGAAATTAAATCCCTTGTTAAAAACATTCAATGTGCCCTACTTATTTTTTGAGAAGCCAGGAAAGAGTCCAATGTGCAAGAAGCTCCGAAACGTAAAAGAATAGAAGATCTGAGCTGATTCAGGGTGTATTAATAAAGAATGAAATAGCTTGCATTTATATAGTCCTATGACCTCTGATAGGATGCTTTTAAAATGTGGCCTCTGTTGCAATGTAGGAAACTGCAACAACCAATTTCCCCACATCAAGATTTCTACACACAACAATGAGCTAAACGATCAAGACTCATGATATTAGTTGACGGATAATATTGGCTGAAACATCAGGAGAGCACTCTTGCTCTGCGCTGTAAGATGAGCAGAGATGTCACGCTTCACCTGAAAAAGGTGCACATCCAATTGTGCAACACTCCCTCAATGCTGCGCTGTCAGCCATATTATGTGGTCAAGTTTAAATTTTATTTATACATTAATCACAAATAGTTACTATGAAAATCCCCTAGTTGCCACACTTTGGCGCCTGTTCGGGTACACTGAGGAAGAATTTAGCATGGCCAATTCATCTAATCTACATGTCTTTTGGATTTTGGGAGGAAACCGGAGGAAGCTTACGCAGATATGAGGAGACCGTGCAAACTCCATACAGACAGTGACCCAAGCCAGTAATCAAACCCGGGTCCCTGGTGCTGTGAGGCAGCAGTGCTAACCATTGTGCCATTATGCCACCCATGCTTACGTACACATGACCTTCTGACTCTGAGACAAGGTTACCAAGGCAGTCTGGTGTTTCAGGTCAAGGCCATTGACATGCTGTCTTAGTGAAAGACATTTCCAGCACATCTGACCCAAGTTCTAAAGCCCTGTGTAACTAGAAACCAGATTTTACTGTAAACCATGTACCAATTTCTAAAGATGGAGATCATGATTCCTGAAATGTGGCTGACAAAATCCCAGATTCCCTTTAGTTCAGAAAGGAAACGTCACGTATTCCATCCCTAAAACAATGATCCTATGCTGATTTTATTTAAAGTATCCTGTACGTTTTAACTTCTAGCATCATGCGGGAAACGTAAGCACATAGGAAAGAAAGAGGAGATATGAGCATTCACAGACTACTGGAAATTGAACTGTGAACGTTAGCAGTATTCCAGTATTGCTGAACTTCAATCTAAAGGAACTAGCAATGAATCAACACGATAGGGAGTTTCAAAAAAATGAGGGAAAGAGTGAGTTTCAATAGAAGAATAAATTTAAAGTTCATTCTCAAAATATTGGCTGGCAGGAATAGCTGTGATTACCCATCCTTATTTTTATTGTGGGGTCTGCATGAATTGGAGGAAAGATTGGAATAATCAGCATGGATAAAGAACTGTCTGTTTTGGGAGGAAGCTGGAGTTACAGAGGGAGTGATATCTTGATTTGGAATGATCAAGTGCCTTATGTAAACGTTTACCCATGAACTAACCTCAACAGATCAGGTACAAATCAAACACTTCTAAAATCCCACATCTTAAAGGAAGACTTACATTTATATAGTGCCTTTCGCAGCAGACAGGCATCAGAGCCAACACAAAAAGAAAGCTTTTAATTCATTCTCAGAATGTGAACATCACTTGAGAAGCCTGGCATTTATTCCTAGTTGCCCTGAGAATGTAGCAATACATCAGAAGGGCTGACTAGCCTATTTCAGAGGGCAGTTAAAAGTCACGCTTATTGACATGGGGCTGGAGTCACAGTAAGGACAACAGATCTCCTTTTCTAAAGGATATAAGTGAATCAGTTAGTCTTTTGCAGTGTTCTCAATTTTGCCTTTTATTAATATTATTTTTATTATTTGTAGTTTTCTTTGAAATTGCATTTCTCTAACTAACATGGTGGATTGAAACTCATTCTCTGAAATATCGGCTGATGTCTCAGGATTGCTGGCTTGATCATAGTTAAGCCATCGTATTCTACAATCCGCGTTAACTGTGAAAGCTAACCCACATCCACATCAGAAAATCTGGGCTGTAAAGTTTTAAATCCACCTTCCCATTAATGTGCGCACATCTCAAACTATAGATGTGCAATTTTGAGTAACCACTTGGGATTGTAGGGGTGAGATCAGAACACTAAATTCTTTTGTGGGCAGTGCATCAGAGCAATTGATGCTTCCTTGGGGATCTGAGTAAACTACAAATGGTATTTGAAAGCCTTTGAAGCTTCCAGTTTGTTTTGATTGGATTTTATTGTCAAGTATATCTACTTCATTGGGTGAAAGAATCAGGCGAATGATCCAAGGAAGGGATTATAGATGGTGGAGGAAAAGGGCTGGTCATGTGAAACTTGGGTTGTTCGTTTAGACTGCAGTGTAATACCAGTCAAAGTAGGAGGTATCTTTTTTTAAAGTCTGCAGTAATCCTCTACCCTAATCCTCCCCTCCTTTGCTCCCAGTAGATAGCACAAGAGCAAAAATAAGCCATTTTACTCAAATAAGAATGATTAAACTTCCAAAACTGAATTGAGCAGGGCTGCTTAAATGCCAGTTTAAATTCATACAAAGTTGAACTTTATTTGGAGAAGCACGAGTGTTTGGTTGCCCTGCCTGAAATTATTTAGCTGTTCTGGAGGTGAAAGCTGTCTTCCATCTTACAGTCCCTGTAATTGCTTTCCTTCAGTAGATTTTACAGTTCAGCTGAGTGACCTGTTGTGGACATGATGAGCTTAGAGGGTTAATCTGAAAATCCTTTTAGCTCTGGATTCATGGAACCATTAACTGCAATTTCAGTTTGTGGTGCTGTCTCCACAGTGCCTGTAGTTCGGTCAGTCTGTGTCACTTGTACTTACCGTCAGTTGTGTTAACATTGTGCCAGTGATGTTAACCCTTCAAATGGCATGTTTTGGCAGGGGCATAGTCAAGGAGTAGAATAATCCAAAAATGTGTCACAAGGAAAGTGAAGATCCCATTTAACCTTTAAGTTGCTATTATCCCAATGGATATAGTGCAGACACAAAAGTGCAAATAAGATATAGGAGTGGAAAATGCAGTTATAGATTCCACAGCCTATCTGACCAATCTTCAAAACAACTGATCCTAGTTTGCCTGCTCCCTCACCTTTTGTCCAGCTCTCCATTAGGTTTATCCACATTGCTTGCCTTCTGGGACAGGAGGCAATCTTAAGAACCCAGTTCAGGTTGTTTTGTGTTAACTATCATTGTTCTGTGATCCGCAACATGAAAGAAATGCCATGGGCCATGAGTGTCTTTGGCTGACAAGCATTTATTGCTCATCTGTGGTTGCCCTTGAACTGAGGGGCTTAATTGGCTACTTCAGAGGGCAGTTGAGAGTCAACCACTACCATGTTTCTGGGATCACGTATAGGCCAGACGGGGTAAGGACGACAGATTTCCTTCCCTAGAGGACAGTCGTGAACCCGATGGGTTTTTCCAACAATGGTTTCACGATCGTCAATAGATTCGTAATTCCAGATACTTTTTAGTGAATTCAAATTCCACTATGTGCTGTGGTGCAATTTGAACACTCCTCTTCAGAACATTAGCTGAGTTTCTGGATTAATAGTCTGGTGATAATACCACTAGGCCACCCATCATTAGCAACAATATCCTTTCTATGGCATGTAAAACCAAACTGCTATTTAAATTTTGACTATTTGACCAGGTTTGACTGATTTGATAATTTCAGTCTTGTAGAAAGGGTTCATTTTGTAAACGATAGCTTGCATTTATGTAGTGCGTTAATGGAGTGACATGATCCCAGGGTCCATGGAAGTATTATCAAACAAAATTTGACACCAAGTCACAAATGCAGCTGACAAAATACTTTGGGCAAAGAGATGGGCTCTAAGAAATTTCTTCAAAAAGAGAGAGAAATGGGGAGTTAGAAATGCATTTAGGGAAGGAATTTCAGAGCTGAGAGCCTCGATGGCCAAAGGCACATTTACCAGTGGTGGTTAGGAGGGGTGGGGGTGGTAGCGGCAGCGAACCAAATCAGCAATGTGCAAGAGACAAGAATGAACGCAATATCGAACTCTGGAACTCTCTCCACTCTTCTAGTTACCTTTGTCAGCAGGTTACAAAGAACAAACAGCAACACAGCACGGGAAACAGGCCCTTCAGCCCAACGAGCCCACGCCGCCGTCCTAATGTCTTAATGACATATCCATGACTTTAGGCTATGCCTACTGTTGAAGATTCCCATATAGGGACCAATATAGGGACAATTTGTTACCCAATCAGCCTAAGGGCACATTTTTGGGATGTGGGAGGAAACCGGAGCACCCGGAGGAAACCCATGCAACCACGGGGAGAATGCGCATACTCTCGCAGACACAGGCCCAAATCCATGTGTCAGCACAGCAACAGCGGTAGTCTCTGAGCTGTCATGTTGCCCATCAGATGGTCCAGTTTAAGCATACACTGACAACATGAAGCACTAGGCAACTCCTGAAGCAACCTCCAAGAGCAGCTCTTGCACGACATGCCGCATGCATGCCCCTTGTTGGTCAATAAGGTGGACTGAATTGCCTGCGGAAACAAATGAGACTTAATTAAACATGCTAAAAAAACTAAGACGTTCCCGAGATGAAACTAAAAGATAGTCTACTACTATTTGGTCCTTCCGTTGCTGAGTACTTTTCTGTATGGTTAACTCTTGTTGGTAATTCTTGCGAGAAAAATATAACTGCACTCATCAAATCAGTTGCATTTTTACTAATTTGTGCTCGACATGTTGTGATCAGGGTACAAACCTTTGATTGTGACATGACTGCCTTAACTGCTTACCCATGAACCAAATGTCTGGCTGGTATAAGAATTTAAGTCATCAATAATCTTGTCAATGTTGGTGAGGCATGTAGATTTGAGAAATGAAGTCCAGGGCCTTTCAATTTGATGCCTAATGGGCAGTGGGTACATTTCCTTTGTTACTCTCCACTAGCTAACACTCTGATGCACAGCTAAAAGTCACACAAATGGAAAGGCTTATACTAGACCTTGGCAATAGGCCGCTGTCAAGACTTCTCGAAAGGTCAGCAGAAGTTTATCTTGAGCTTTTCCCGGCATCTTCACTTCTCTTAGTGAGTGACTGGACCAAGAAGGTTTGCACATCATCCATTTTCGGTGGTCACTTTAGGAAGTTTGTCTCTTTCTTTTTTGAGTTTTAATTCTTAAATCATTTAATAAATTCCATTTTCACCAAAGAGCTTGTTCTTGCAGCAACAGTAATAGACATATATGAGGGGACATAGCTTTAAATTAAGGTATGGTAATTATAGGACGGATGTCAGAGGTAGGTTCTTTACTCAGAGGGTAGTAAGAGCATGGAATGCCCTGCCTGTAGCAGTTGTGGACTTGCCAACTCTAAGAGCGTTCAGATGATCAGTGGATAGGCATATGGATAATGTTGGCATTGTTTAGGTCAGTGGGTCATTTAGATTGGTTCCACTGGTCGGTGCAACATCGAGGGCCGAAGGGCCTGTACTGCGCTGTTATTTCTATGTTCTGTACGCTCTCAGTTATCTTTTTCTACAGCTCTTGGAAAATGCAGGCACTCTCCCATGGTCGTTACCACGTGTCACTTACTAAGACCTTGGCGTTCATAGTGGACTTCATAGAATCCCTACAAGGAAGAAGGAGGCCATTTGATTCATTGAGTCTGCACCAATCACAATCCCACCCAGACCCTATCTCCATATGCTTACCCTACTAGCCCTCCTGAAACTAAGGGGCAATTTAGCATGGCCAATCAACCTAACCCATACATTTTTGTACTGTGAAAATCGAGAAAACCCAAGTAGACATGAAGAGAATGAGCAAACTCCACACAGACTGTCACCCAAGCCAGGAATCAAACCTGGATCCCTGTGCTGAGGAGCAGCAGTGCTATCCACTGTGCCACCATGTTGGCCCATAATTTCCAGGAGACTGGCTACTGTAGGAACTAGAAGAAATTTGGTTCTCCAGATTTTGTCCAGGTGCTTTGGTCCCTTATCAAGACTAAATAATCTGGAGTAACACCAACATCTTGCAAACTATACGTTTCATGTCAGTTCTTCTGGAGTGCATTGAAGCTATTGTAATCTTGTATATTTTTTACCCTTTTCAATTGCTCATACATTTTCTTCAGTGTGAAGAGGATAGTGTTTCTTAATCTAAAGTGATTTAAAATCACGCTTCCTGGGAACATGAATCCAGATTTTCCATAACTTGAATATTCTTGTTTTATATTCATGGTTTAAAATTCCTCAGCAGAAGTATATTCTTTTAGCCACCTTTCGGTTTTGAGAAAGCATTCAGTAGGTGGTGTATTTTCACCTGTAACACTTGTAGCAAGATTGCCATTTCTTTTCTGCAACGTATACAAGAATGTTTATAAATAGAAGAATCATGAAGGGACGGCACGGTGGTTAACACTGTCAGGGACCAGGGTTGGGTGATTTGTGGAGTTTGCATGTTCTCCTCATGTCTCCGAGGGTTTCTTCCAGGTGCTCCAATTTCCTCCCACAGTCCGAAAGATGTGTAGGTTAGGGTGCATTGGCCATCGCTAAATTCTTCCTCAGTATAGCCGAACAGGTGCTGGAGTGTGGCGACTAGAGGACTTTCACAGTAACTTCATTGCAGCGTTAATGTAAGCCTACTTATGACACTAATAAATAGACTTGAGCTTAAAAAACTTAAACATTGGTAATTAGCCTGCTGCCTTTGAAAATCGTGCTTACCTTCCCGTCACCCTGAAGTACACCTTGGTGAGTTAGAAATCGGTCCTTCCTTCCTTTTGTGATGTGCAAGTGATGCTGCCAAGAGGACAACTTCAAAAAGAGCCTTCTGCATTATGTAGGCTGAGAAAGGGGAATTTAAATACTGGCACAGGTGAAATATTCAGTGCACCTCCACGGATTACTGCAGCCTAGTTCAAAGAGCAGGAGATTTTTTTTTCTTGGTGAAATCATCTGAGTTGTAGAGGGATTATAAGATTTATAGAAGGAGCAGAAAAAAAGTTGCTGCTGTCACATCTGATTAATTAGTCCCAGTTGCACAGTAGTGCAATATTCTACTTTTGTAAGGGAGAAGAGTTTGTTACTGCTGTTCCAGAGTCTCTCCATGCTAGTCAACACAAACCACCAGATGGAGTCTGTGCTGATTTCTCAAAGAAGGGATTCAGCTTGTACACAGAATGTTTGGTATAGCCAGGGACAATGGAATATTACAAAAACTCAGTTTTAGTATGCTATTAACCTAGAACAAAGGCAAGACTTGAACTTGCAATGAAATAAGTTGCAGTCTTTTTTAACTGAAAGTATCTTCTTCTGTCAGGCTTCCCACAAAAATTGTATTGATGTTGTATCACTGCTTGGTGTGTGGAAGTGATCCGCGTTCTGATCTTTTTGCATTTAGTTCTGCTCTGTTCTCTTTCAGGTAGCCTGACGGCCTATTTAATGTTGGCTGCTGTTTTATAACATGCTCTTTACATAATCTTCCAGCTACCTGACAACTACACTCCTCCGGCTCCCATTACTGCTCCCGTCGTGAATTACTCTATGGATATGCAACAGCCCCGACCCCAGGGTTTCACTCCTCAGGATATCAGTCAAGGACCTCCCGGGGCACCAAAAGAGGCCAATTTACAGGTGCGTTCTTCCTTGCCAGCACGAGTTTGCCATTTTATTTTTCCTAGTTAGTGCCAAGGTTGTACATGTGGCATAATTGAATGCATCAGATACTAAAGTCTATCCATAGTCTTGCACTGTGAAGACATTATACAAATTGTAAGTATTTTCAGAGCTTGCAAAAGGAATCTAGAGGTGGAATGTCATTGTTGTTTTGTTAGGATTCTACAATATGAAAAGGAAAAGAATATTAACCCTAACCCTAACCCTTTCCCCATAACCCCATGCATTTACCCTACTAATCCCCCTGATGCTAAGGGGCAATTTAGCATGGCCATGCAACTAACCACTACATCTTTCGGACTGTGGGAGGAAACCGGAGCACCCAGAGGAAACCCATGCAGAGACAGGAGCCGCACATTGGGAATCGAACCTGGGTTCCTGGTATTGAGAGGCAGCAATGCTAACCACTGTGCCACCGTGCTGACCCCTGTGAAGCAAAATGTATTTAATGTAGATCAGATATTCCCAAACTGAGGATAATGCCCAGATTATCAAGGGAGGCACAAGGATTTGCTGAGTTGTCCAGAAGGCACAAAGCCCATCATCTTTGCCACCACTCATCCCTTTGTAGCTGTTATTTCAGGTGGGACCAGATAGATTGTAGCCTTACTTCCTATTGAAATCTTGAACTAGGCTTCCAATCGCACATACTCTCCATCTCAAAGACCATTTACTCTTCCTGCCACAGCATCTTTCATTTCATCTCCAGTCTATCCACTGCTTAGCTACAGTCTTATCAAGAAATTGGACTTGCAGTGCTTACCCATTCCTCTGAACACCATTAACTCCAGCTCTGACTCCAAATCAGAGGGCTGATAGGTGTCATGGCGGCATAGTAGTTAGCAATGCTGCCTCTCAGTCCTATGCATCTGGCTTCAATTCTTTCCTTGTGTGAAGTTTGTGCATTCTTCCCATGTCTGCATGGATTTCCTCTTGGTACTCGAGTTTCCCCCTTAAATAAATCTTTCCTTAAATAAGCAGACCACAACTGCTCTCAATACACCAGGTGTGGTCTCACCAGTACCTTGTACAGTTGCAGAAGGACTTCCCTGCACTCACACTCCAACCCCCTTGAAGCAAGAGCCAAAATTCCATTAGCCTTCCCAATTACCTGCTGATAGCTTTGTGTGTAAGTATTCCCAAGTCCCTTTGTGTTGTAGTTTTCTGCAGATTTTCTTGTTTAAATAATACTCTATTCTTTTATTCATCCTTCCAAAATGAACAACTTTGCATTTTTCCACATTATATTCCATTTGCCAATTTTTGCCCGCTTACTTAACCTCTCATGTCTCTTTGTAAACTGTTAGTAACTTGTCTTCCCACCCTATTTTTGTTTCATCTGCAAATTTGGCCACAATACATTTGCATTCTTCTTCCAAGTCATTAATCTATCTTTTGTAGCAGTTGTGGACCCAGCGCAGATCCCTGTGGAACACCAGGTTACAAGTCGCCAACCTGAGAGAGAGCCGCTAATCCCTCCACTCGCTCTTTCCTATCCATTTGCCAATTCTCTATCTGTGCCAATACCATACCTCCAAAACCATAGGCTCTTATCTTGTGACTTAACCTTTTGTGAAGTTCCTTATCTTCTGCAAACCCAAACACATCTACTAGTTCCCCTCTATGCATTCTGGTTGAGACTTCTTGAAATATTCTAATAAATTATTTAGATGCAGTTTCCCTTTTGTGAAACCAGGCTGACTCTGTTTAATTAGATTATGACTTTCCAAATGTGCCACTTTTACTTAGTTAATAATTGATTCCAACAATAGATGTTAGGTTAACCAGCCTATAGTTACCTGCTTTTTACCTCCTTGCTTTTTGAATTGTGTACCCACTGTAATTTTCTCCTTATCATTGGTGGCTGTGTCCTGCGTTGACCAGGCTTTTAATCTGCAATTGCTTTCGTAAACCCTTCTTTCTCTTGTATTGGGTACTTCCTTCAAGCCCACTATTTAGGCCAATCTTCAAATTATCAAGATTTTTCAAATCTTCAGTGGTTAGCATTGCTGCCTTACAGCACCAGGGACCTGGGTTCAATTCCCGGCTTGGATCACTATCTGTGTGGAGTTTGCACATTCTCCCCGTGTCTGTGTGTGTGTTTCCTTCGGGTGTTCTGGTTTCCTCAGAGTCCAAAAAAAGGTGCTAATTAGATGCATTGGCCATGCTAAATTCTCCCTCAGTGTAACCGAACAGATGCTTGAGTGTGATGACTAGGGGATTTTCACAGTAACTTCATTGCAGTGTTAATGTAAGACACCTTGTAACACTGATAAATAAACTTTAAAAGTTGCCCTTCTTATATCTCCTCCTTTGCCTCAGCCGTGTACATTCTAGACCCGAATCCTATCAATTACATAGATGTGCGAAGGAGCGATACCTTAGCAGATGATATTGTATCACCACTGTCCCCATAGTGTCATATATACAGATGAAACGGGAAGGAAAAGCAGCTTAGATATTCATTCTATAAAGTAAATATTGACTGGGCATTTTGTAGATCCAGTGTCGATCCTGATGAAACGACTGTTTAATAGTCCGAAAGCCTCTTTGTTCTCCAGTTGGAATTGTTAGTTCTTGTGTTTAAAAAAAATACAGAAAATGAAATGTGGAGGCAGAGCAAATTGATTAGATTTTTCAAATTTAGCACTGACTGAGGGGCATTGAGGGATCGTGATGCATTGGGAGAAGGTGTAAAAGAAAAGATATTCTTAATCTCACGCTGACATTTTGACTCTCTAGCTTATGTTGCCTCCTTTATTTCAATCACAGGAGTAATTGGAGCTGAGCATATTGGTTTTATTCAGTCTCCATTTTAAAGCAATTAAATATAATGGTGGCAACTTCCTGTCCCTGAAGAATATTTGTCTACCCGTTGTCTAATGACAGCTAGATTTAATGAATTCAGCTGTACAATTTGCTCTAGTGGGATTTGAACTCTCTGAAATACGATAACTACTAGGTTACCGGATCCATGTCGGTGTAGGTGTTAAGAAATGAGACAAAACACTCTCAGACGGATGGTACGGTAGCACAGTGGTTAGCACTGCTGTGTCACAGCACCAGGGACCCCAGGTTCAATTCCTGGCTTGGGTCACTGCCTGTGTGGAGTTTGCACATTCTCCCGGTGTCTGTGTGAGTTTCTTTGCGTTCTCAGTTTCTTCCCACAGTCCAAAGATATGCACGCTAGATGTATTGGCCATAGTAAATATGTGTAGTTGCAAGCGTAGAGTGGGGGAAAGAGCCTTTTATCTAACTTTAATAATGTGTAAAATGTCTGTATCCATTCCACAATAAGTTTTCCAGCAGTTTTCCAATGTATTTGTACACATTGTCTGACATGGCTTACTGCTGAGTTGACTGCTGGTGTACTGGAGTTTGCATCAAGCTGCAGCTTGCCATAGCAAACATATTGCTGTTGTAAAGACAGTGTCACTTGCCTTTAGTTCCCTCTATGTTAGCTATGTGATAATTTGCTGTGTGTCTTTTTTAATCATTCTCACTTTTAGCCACTGCAGCAGCTACCCACAGAGAAGATTGTGAAAAAGCAAATCCCAGAAGAGCACATGGTGTTGAAGACAACCTTTGATGGGCTGGTACAGCGCTGCCTTCTTGCTGCTGGTGACCCTGTATGTCACTGTTCAATCAGTAAAATAAGTTGATTGGTGTGTGTGTGTGTGTGTGTGTGTGTGTGTGTGTACTATCTGAAGTATTGTGGTATGTATGAGATGGGGAGTATTCACTGCTAGACCTGTGAAGTTGGATTGAAATTACTGTGGTACAATGGGTATCTAAGATGAGGAAGCTGGGTTATCTATCGTGCTTCTAGTTAAGATGTTTAGAATTTGACAGGGTGTGATGGCTCTTTTCTTAATTTCAAGTTAAAACCATCGCAAAGTGTTTTCCATCCACCATGACGAACACAGAGTCTTGTATTCTTTTTACACTTCCTTCTACCATGTCTCCTCCCAGCAGCAGAAAAAAGGTCAGGAAAGCTGTTACCACCCTGGATTTCCCACTCTCACTCATCTCCAAATAACAGAAAACTTTCCAAATTTTTAAAAATTAATTTATGAGATGTGATCATCACTGGCTGGGCCAGCATTTATTGTCCTCTGTAACTGCCCTCCATTCAGATTCAACCACACTGCTGTGCTTCTGGAATCACATGTAAGCCAGACCAGGTAAGGAGTGCAGATTTCCTTCCCAAACCACATTAGTGCACCAGGTAGGTTTTTACAATCTACGATGTTTTCCTGGCAGACTCTTAATTCCAGATATAAAGTTTAAAGTTTATTTATTAGCGTCACAAGTTATATTTTTCATTGAAATCCAATTTCACCATCTACCATGATGAGATTCCAACCCAGATCTTGCCCAGGGTCTCTGGGTTACTAGTCCAGTGATAATATCACTATACCACTGCCTCCTCTGTTACCTTGAATGATTCACCTTGAATGATTTACTTTTCACAGGAGGCTGGGTGGCAAAGGTATGTCATAATACCCACAGCAGAATGAAGTTCAACTGAGTGCAATGTTAGAAGCAGCGCACTAATATCAGTACCTTTCAACCTTGGGACAGTGAGTTTATGAAATGTTCAGCTCACCTGAGACTCCCATGTCTCTTGTTTTTTTTTAAATGTGGGTTGTTGAGAAGAACCCCCCCCCATCCCCCAATGCAAGTATCTCAGTAACACCATGCTCTTTATCTTGTTAGAATAAGCAAAGAGAAATTGCAGATAGAAGCAATTTTTAAAATATTCATTCATGGGGCATGGGTGTCGCTGGTTGGCCAGCATTTATTGCCCATCCCTATTTGCCCTTGAGAAGGCGGTGGTGAGCTGCCTTCTTGAAACCACTGAGACAACTGAGTGGCCATTTCAGAGGGCAGCTACATTGCTGTGGCTCTGGAATCACACTTAAAGATGGCAGATTTCCTTCCCTAAAGGACATTAGTGAACCAGATGAGTTTTTCTGACAATTGACAATGGTTTCATGGTCATCAGTAGATTCTTATTCCAGATATTATTTTTTATTGAATTCAGATTCCACCATTTGCCGTGGTGGGATTCGAACCCGGGTCCCCAGTACATTAGCTGAGTTTCTGGATTAATAGGCTCACGATAATGTCGCTAGGCCATCGCCTCCAACACGTGCGAGGGATCTGCTTCTTGCGGAGTCAGAGTTCAGTGTCTCTATCATTGGATTACCAGTGATTCTAAGGCTCAAAGGGCAATGAAAGCATATGAGTTCTTAGCCAAATAAGATCAATAATTGAATCGTTGCTATCAAGCACCTAAATGCTGGCTGCAAATTCTTGCAAACACAATTGTTTAATAAGGCTGTTTGAGTCCAAACATGCTTTGAGACATCTTATGAGGAAATGGTGGCAGAATGGTAATGCACTGAACTAGTAATCCAGATACCCAGGCAATTGCTCTGGCTCATGGGTTCAAATCCCACCATGTAAATCCAGTTAATAAATCTGGAATATAAAGCTGGTCTCAATAATGGTAACCATGACAGCTATCATCGAGTGTTGTAAAGACCCATTTGGTTCATTAACATGAACCCTTTCCAGAAGGAAGTTGGCCATCCTTACCCTGATCCGCAGTGTCATGGTTGCCTCTTAACTGCCCTCTGGAATGAAATAGGGAGAACTTCAAACCAGTAACTTTTCTACAAATTGTGCATTATCAAACGCTGCTAGATATTTTAAAAAAATGCTTTGCACCTCAGAGCATTTTTTTAAAAATCTGTGTCTAAATAAGTATTTGTCTGGATTTTGGCGCAAAGGCCTTACTGCAGTACTCATTGTTAGTGTGTAGTGAAGCCTCTTTAGCCTGGGTGACAAGCTGCCCCAGTGCTCAAATTGGATTTAGTACTGAACAGCCTGCATTGAGATTGGAGTCTCATACTTTATCCGCATTATTTCCAGAAACCGCACTCACTGATGGGGATTTTCCACATCTGGGTGATGATTTTAGCAGAGGCAGACTCCAATTAGGGTGTTCTCTGCTGAAGTAAATCCACTATTTTGCTACCAGGTCCCTTTTAATGGGGTGTGTAGAAGGGACAGTGTAGAAAATAACCACTTTTTTTGTGCACACCTCCATCTTTGAACTGTTGACATTCATCTCCTGGTGGCTGACAAAATAAACAGTGGAATTGGAGCTAGCTGCTAGGCAAATGCTTTGTGTCCACATTGCAGCGTTATCTCCTTGCAGTGTATTAGAAATGTTAAACTTCTAATACAGAATGTTGTTATAATTGCTATATTAATACAGAGGAACTATTCTCAGCCACGACTCTGATATCATACACCCTTTCAGCTGCAGTAACTCACCTTGTGTTTGACTGCATTAATTTTTGTTGGCTCATTCGCTGCTTCATTTCTGAACCATAATAAATACCGTTGCTTTAATGCCTTGGGGGTGATTGGAGTTAGAAATTTGAGTCAGTAAAATAGCAGTTCCCTGCAGAAACTTTGCATCTAATTAGGTGGTCTGAATTGTCTCGTGCTGACTCCTTGATCAGCTTGGGTCCTGTGCTGTTCAGGTTTTGTGCCTGGTCTGACCCTTGACCTATTGCCCTTGATCCAAGACTGCTACCACCCACCCTTGTGACATAACTCAGCAAATCCTGAGTATGGAATAATTATGCAAAGGAGTCAGTGGCATGGTAGTGTTATCACTGGATCGGTAACCCAGAGACCCAGGGTAGTGCTCTGGAGACCCAGGGTAGTGCTCTGGGGACCCAGGTTCGAATCCCGCAATGGCAGATGGTGAAATTTGAATTCAATAAAAATCTGGAATTAAAAGTCTAATGAAGATGATGAAGCCATTGTCAGTTGTCGTAAAGATCCATCTGGATCGCTAATGCCTTTATGAGAAGGAAATTTGCTGTATTTATTTGATATACCCTACATGACTGCAGACCCATAACAATGTGGTTGACTCTCAGCTCTCCTGTGGAATGGAAGGCAGTTAGGGATGGACAATCAATGCTGGCCCACAATAAATGTGAGGAATGCCCACATCCTGGAAAAATAAGTTAAAGAAAGTGTTAGCCACTGGTTATCTGGAAAAGCCCCACTAATTCATCCAAACTGACCCACAAAAGCACAGTGCTTTTTATGTCATGATACATAGACACTCCATCCAAAGTAGGGACAAAACATACAAAGCGCAAGTCAGTTTTGGGCGTAAGATCTGGGTAATTTTTCTCCAGCCTCTTTTTTGGAAATTAAACTGTAATAGAAAAGTTAAATAAGCCTCTGTCCCTGATTAATATACAGTACCAACCGTTTAGTTAAAATCTTGTATCTTTGCCTTAGCCCAAAACAGGTCCAGGTCTTAATCATGCTTTTATCATCTTGAAACTTCAATTATTCCAGCACTCAGCTCACCATTTCCAGAGCTACACCAGGCATAAGCTCAGATCATGCAGAGTTTACATTGTAATCACTCATGTCTTCATAGCCTCTGTTGCCTCTTCAATAAATACACAAAATTCTCAGGAAGATTATCAGGTCTGGCAGCACCTATAGAATAGTAATCCAGATACTCAGGCGAATGCTCTGGGTCATGGGTTCAAGTCATACCACTGGAATGTAAATCCAGTTAATGAATCTGGAATATAGTTTGGAATATAAAGCTAGTCTCAGTAATGGCACGCCTATAGTCGCCTGAAAAAGGAGCAGTGAGCGCTCCAAAACCAAGTGGGCTTTTACTATCAAATAAGTCTGTTGGACTTTAATCTGATGTGAGACTTCCTACAGCACCTGTACAGACAGAAACAGTTAACATTCCCAGCTGAATGATTGTTCTTCAGAACCCAGCACATCAACTTCTAAAGTAAAGTTTATTTATCAGTGTCAGAAACAAACTTAAGTTAACACTGCAATGGAGTTACTGTGAAAGTCTCCTAATCACAAAATCCTCAACTCAATTCCACTTCCCTTGGCAGTTTTACTGAAAGTTTATGTATATTTTATATCTCCTTGTACTCACTCTTTGCTTTTCCAGCTTTCTTTCTACGCACCCCATCTCTGATCCATCTTTAGTGTTGGAGCTTCCGTGTCTTTGTGATCTGGTGTTATTTCCTTAAGCTTTTGCGCTTTGTGACAGCTTCACTTTTAACAACAAAGTGCTTTCATTGAACTTTTGGACATCTGTCAGATTTCCTTTCCATCTCTTGTAGTCTGATCATTGTTAAAGTGCCTCAAAATATTTTATTAAACAGAAGTATAAATTTCTATTCCTAGCAATGTTGTATTAGCTGTATTGACTGATATAAACCATTGGCAAAATGAGCACCACAGGAACAGGAATTACTCAAGATTCATCAGCACTCCATGATCTACAGGATGGTTTGCCATTCAACTAGTTGTTTTGATAGTTAAATTAATTACTATGTGGATCCTGCTTTTGAAGTGCATTGAATATTTACTGCTTGACATGTTTAATATCCCTCCCCATCCCCACTACCCTGCACAGTAGCACAATGATTAGCACTGCTGCTTTACAGCTCCAGGGACCCGCGTTTGATTCCTGGCTCGGGTGACTGTCTGTGTGCAGTTTGCACATTCCCCTAGTGTGTGCGTGGATTTCCCTTGGGTGCTCTGGGGACTTCCACCCACAGTCCAAAGATATGCAGATTAGGTTGATTAGTTATGCTAAAAATTGCCTGTTAGAGTCCTGAGATATGTAGGTTGAAGGGATTAGCAGTTAAATATATAGGGATATGGGGGTATGGTCTGGGTGGGATTGTGGTCAGTGCAGACTCGATGGGCCGATTGGCTTTCTTTTGCACTGTAGGGATTCTATGATCCCTGTCCAAAAACCAGCGCAATAAACGATAATCATTCCAGCTTTATTGCTGCACCGCATAGCCCTAGTTAGCTAGGGGAACTTTACACTTGTATATATTGCCAATTCAAGTAATTGAAATCTGTGAACTAAAGTAAATTGATTTTGGAACTGTGTGTGTGTGTGATCAAGGAAGTCAGGTGTGTCTGAACCAATTTCACAGCAATGTGCATTAAATCATTAGCAGTGCGTCATGGTGATTGACTATTCTGATAGTGATTTATGGAAAAGTGTGTGTTTTGTGTATCTCTATACATTTGAGCGTGAGACCTGAAACAAATGCTCTGTGCACCAACTTATTCTTGAGAATTGTGGTGGTTGAGGTTTGAAACACTTCATTCTCTGAGGCCAGTGGAACATTGGCTGCCTCTCTTCCCACCCTGAATCTCACTCATTAAATGAATTCTGAATTATCCCATAGCAAACCAAGAGGAAGCTGGATGATGCTGCGAAGAGACTGGATTACCTGTACGATAAACTACGGGAGCAGACGGTGAGTGGAGATGGTTTGAGCAAGGATAATGGTATTTTAGCAGGTGGCTGTAGAGTCATGGAGGTATACAGCTTGGAAACAGGCTCTTGTCCATGCCACCCCTTTTTGTAACCCTTAAACTAGTCCTAATTGCCCACATTTGGCCCATATCCTTCTATACCCATCTTACCCATGTAACAGTCTAATGCTTTTTAAAAGACAAAATTGTACCCACCTCTTTTACTATCTCTGGTAAATTGTTCCAGACACTCACCACCCTCTATCTGAAAAAGTTGCCACTCTGGACCCTTTTGTATCTCTTCCCTCTCATCTTAAACCTATGCTGTCTCGTTTTAGATTTCCCTACCTTTGGGAAAAGGTTTTAGCTATTTAGCTGACCTATGCCTCTCATTATTTTATAGACCTCTGTAAGATCACCCCTAAACCCTCTATGCTTCAGAGAAAAGAAGTTCTGTGTCTGTGCAAATTCCTCCCACGGTCCAAAGATGCATGGATTAGGTTGATTGGCCATGCTAAATTGACCCTCGTGTTAGGGGGGAATTATCAGGGTAAATGTGGGGTTATGGGAATAGAATGTGGTCAGTACAGACTCGATGAGCCAAATGGCCTCCTCCTGTACTGTAAGGATTCTATGATTAATTAGAATAGACCAAACATTTATCCCGAACATCTTATTATTTTAACTCACCTCGTTCAGATAAGTAAACAATTTAAAAGGCAATGTCTAATTCCACACTGTATTTGCATTAAAAAATAAAACCCTGTGCACAAGTCAGACAAACTGTGTTATAAGGAGAGGTTAGGTAGACTGGAATTGCCTCTGAGTGTCTTAGAGGATGATTAGACCCTCTTTGTTGGAGATTTTCAATTCCAAGTGTTCGATTCCTGGCTTGGGTCACTGTTTGTGTGGAGTCCACACGTTCTCCCCGTGAGTTTCCTCCGGGTGCTCCAGGTTCCTCCCACAGTCCAAAGATGTGCAGATTAGGTGGATGGGCCATGCTAAATTGTGTCCCAAGGTATGTAAGTTAGATGAATGATAAACGTGTAGGGTTACTGGGATAGGGTGGGGGAGAGGACCTGAGTAAAATACTCTGTCAGAGAGTCAGTGCAGACTTGATGGGCTGAATGGTCTCTGCACTGAAGGGATTTTATGTGATGCAAAGTCATGCAGAAGAAATCTGAATTAGAAAATAACCAAATGTCAACAATGCTAGCACGTGTGTGATTTGTTGCAGTTAGGCTTTGTCAGCCAAGTCTCCAGAATTTACCTGTGAAGGGTGACAGTCACTGTCTGCTCAACCAAAGAATATCACGGCTAAACTTCAGACCACACTTGTCCAGTCCAAAATGCACTCCCGGTGGTGGGGATGCGGGGGTCACTGAAAATGAATAGAGGCAAAAGTGGAATCAGCATGAATCGGGAGTCTCTGCTGGTTAGAGTCACACTGGGTACACTGGATAAAGGGTTATGATTGTTGTTTATGCTTGTGGGATTATGAGAATAGGACCTGGGTGGGATTATTGTTGGTACAGACTCGATGGGCCAAATGGCTTCCGTTTCCATTGTAGGGATTCTATGGAAACCGATCCTCTCGTTCCCAAGGTCCCACTGCAGGAATTCCTCATCCTAGGCCCAACTAGTTTTAGCTACTTCATCAGTAATTTCCTCCCCAAAATAAGATCAGAAGTGAGGATGTTTGCTGATTATTGTAGCATGTTCAGTATCACTTGCAACTTTTCAGGAGATTGAGTTAGTCCATGTTCATATAAATAGAATTTGTGTTTGCATGCAGCAAAGCGTGGAGAATGGTCAGGCAAATAACATTTGTGTCAGATAATAACTATCTCCAACAGAAGAGAATCTAACCATCTCCCCGTGACATTATCATTGTTCAATTCCCCATCATCAGCATCCTGGAGATTCCCATTGACCAAAACTTTAACTGCACCAGCCAGATGAGTACTGTCTACAGTTGCAACTCAGAGGCTGGGAATTCTGTGGCGAATAACTTACCTCCTGATGCCCAAATCCTGTTCACCAACTACAAGACACAAGTCAGGAGTGTGATGGAATACTCCCCACTTGCCTGGATGGGTGCGGCTCCAAAAACACTCAAGAAGCTCAATACCATCCAGGACAAAGCAGTCCCACTTGATAGGCAGCTCAGCCAACAACTCAACCATTTGCTCCCTCCTCCTTGAGCATGGAGTGGCAGCAGTACGTACAAATTGTGATAATGCACCTTGCTAAAGCTCCTTCCAAGCACATTCTAAACTCGTCATATCCACCAGCTAGAAGGACAAGGGCAGCAGAAGCACAAAAACACAACTGGCAACTTTTGCTCCAAGCCCCACGCCACTCTGATCCAGAATCACATGTCCTGTTCCTTCACTATGCGAAATCCCTCCCTAACAGCACTGTGGGTGTACCTATGGCACATGGGCTGCTACGGTTCAAGGCATCGACACACCATCACCTTCTCGAGAAGGATAGGCAATAAATGCTGGCCTAGCCAGTGGTGCCCATATCCGTGAACAAAAAAAAACTTGCCTGGTTTCTGCCCGAGAGCAGTTGTGGTTTACCTACCCTCACTTTTTGCCAAGCTCAGCTAACCTGGGACAGACCAGAATCTGAACTCAGTGGCTAAACTATTTGAGCTCCTCACCCCCATCCCAAGAAACCTGGAATGATTCTTGTTTTTTGCAATTGTTTTATACCCATTCTTTGCACCATTTGTATCTGATTTATTTGGAAGAGATACTCTTAAACCTAACAGGACGGAGCCAGCGAAGATAATCTCAGATCTCACTCTGGTCTTGAATAATTAAGGTTGAGATTAGTGACAAGTTCAGTGCACTTTACCAGATAACTTTGCGTAAGGAAACTTGAGTGGCCACAAGAATAGGGCAATAATGCTGAATGAAAGGCTACATTGTTAGAGAATTAAAAGCAGTCACCACCTGTGATTGCTCCAAGATCATACCTGACACAGCAGATAAACTAATAATATCTTTGTGGGTGGAATACAAGTTCTCCATATTTGGGATGGGAGTCTGGGGCTGGTTTGAAGCTTCTCTTTAGCCCTGCGATATGAGCTGCACACTCTGCAGTGTGGTTTGAAGTGTTTGTCTGTAGGCCTGTGCTCAGTTGGGTGGTTGAAAAAGGGTGAACGCTTGCTTTCGAGGGAGTATAGTGAAGCTTTATTTCCTATACTGATCCCTGGGGTGGCAGAACTGCCATATGAGAAGAGACTAAATCGATTAGGATTATATTCACTGGAGTTTAGAAGAGTGAGAGGGGATGTCATAGAACTTATAAAATTCTAACAGGGTAGATTCAGAAAGAATGATCGTGAAGGTGGAGTCCAGAACTAGAGGTCATAGTTTGAGGATGAGGGATAAATCTCTTAGGACTGAAGTGAGGAGAAATTTCTTCACCTAGAGAATGTGGAATGTGTGGAATTCAGTACCACCAAATGTAGTTGAGGCCAAAACATTGCGATTTCAAGAAGCAATTAGATATCGCTCTTGGGGCTAAAGGAATATGTGAGGGAGATGGAATCACGGGTTTAAAATTTGATGTTCAGCCATGATCATGATGAATGCTAGAGCAGGCTCGAAGGGCCGAATGGCCTACTTCTGTTTCTATGTTTCTAAGCTCTGTAATGCCGTTTGGAAGTATTGATAATATTTGTTTTCTGCTACCCAGCTTTCTCCCCACATTCTGAGTGGACTGCATGAAATAGTGCGGAACATAGAGGGAGGCAGTTACCAGCAAGCGCTGGCTGTCCACACCCAAGTTGTGAGCAGCAGCAACTTCAGTGAGATCTCTGCCTTCATGCCTGTCCTGAAGGTGGTGGTGACGATCGCCAACAAGCTCAACATCTGAGGAAGGCTGCCCTGCTTGCCTGCCCGCCCAGCCACTGCGGGGTTTCACACTGACCTGAGGAACAAGGATAACTTGGGATTACTGAATTGTTTGCTTTCTTTTTCCTTCAGTGTTTTGATTCGTTGAAAATGAGGAAAGTGTTAACGTTTGCAATATTTAGTGGAGCGCCTCTTTTGAAAGTTTCAGCTTTTTGTACCTGTGAAATACGCCATCTCGGCTTCTTGGCTTTTAAGTGAGCTGGAAAGGGAGTGGAACCTGGTTCATTTCAAATGTTACAATTCTCTTCAGAAAGTTCTCTAATAAGCACCCGTTGGCGGGGACCGGCCGAAGAGCTTCTGGATTGTAGTCGCCTTGTGATAGGCATAAGCTACTTGTGTACGGAAGGTCAATGGGCAGTCACAAGACATCTGTGCAACTCTGTGTTAGGGACACCGTTTTCACTCCCTGCAGCCACTGATGTCCCACAAATAGCTAGAGTATAAGCGGTGGTTACTCAGATGCTGAATAAACTATCTAACGGGCACTGCCACGGAAAGAAGTGCAATCAAATAAATTGGCTTCATCTGAAATCCGCGGCTACTGTCTGTGTATCAGCCAGATGGGAAGCGATAGGAAATGAGGAATCCTTTCCGACATTGTGCTTCAGGCATTGGGGAGTGGCTGTGCTATAACTAAACAGTTCTGGGGAAGGGGGACAGCCTGTTGGTGCAGCCTGGGGAAGTTTGAGTGAATTGTATTTTTTAAACAGTTTGACCAGGAAAGCATTATCTTTTCTCTCATTCCGATTACCAAACAGTGGATTTGGGTCAGCTGGGAGATTGAATCCAGTCAAATGCTGCACTGTACACACTCGGAGAATTCAGCCTCACCATTGTCAGTTTGGTAGTCTGAGTACAGAGATGAGCGTAGTACTGGCATTGTAAATACTTGGCTGCCAACTTCAATTATGAAACTGTAAAGTTGGCACAACAATGGCAGGCTGAGCTATTTTCTTCCTTAAAAACACATACTGTGTTAGGAGATTTTTGCAAACGCCAGGACACTTTAAGGTCTTATTCTTTGCACTCATGATTCGCAACATAGGCCAGTGAGATATCTGGTCTCTCTCTCTCTTCTCTTGCCCATTGTTGTCCCAAAAGATCCTAGTGGATTGTACTATTAGATAAAATAGCCATCAGTCGGACACAGTATGTCCTGTGAAAATGTTCTAGTTATTTTGATGATATCAGTGTAAGCAGCTTTTTATGATTGCACAAAGAACCCAGTTACTGTGTTGCAGAGGCACTCAAATGCATAAATGCTGCCTTGTCTGCACAGATATTTATGACCTTATTGCCACAATAGCATATTTTTTCATCCAATATTGTGTATATGAAAACAAACATAATAAAGTTTTTCAATTGAAACCTTGTCTCAATGTTAGAAATGTGTAAGGATTTTAAGGAAGGCGATGGCCCAGTGGTATTGTCACCGGATTAATCAGCCGAAGTAACGTTCTAGGGACCTGGGTTCGAATCCCACCGTGGCAGATGGTGAAATCTGAATTCAACAAATATCTGGAATTAAGAATCTACTGATGACTGTGAAACCATTGTTGGAAAAACCCATCTGGTTCACTAATATCCTTTAAGGAAGGAAATCTGTCTCCTTATTTGGTCTGGCATACACGTGATTCCATAGTTACATCAATGTGGCTGGTTCAAATGCTCCACTAAAGTGGCCTAGCAAGCCATTCAGTTCAGGGACAATTAGGAATGGGCAATAAATGCTGGTCTAGCCAACAATGCTCATAAATCCATGGATTTTTTTTTAAAAACAGGATTAAAATACTCTGCAATCCTTCTCATATTTATACCATATTCTACTCTCAAGTATATTTCTTAAGCCATCAGATGAGCTAAGTGATTATACTTGGGAAATTGGATAGGCTGCATTTGAATCCTAGAATCCCTACAATACAGAAAGGCCATTCAAGGCATTGAGCCTGCACCGATAGCAATCCCACTCAGGACCTATTTTGTAACCTCGTCTTTACCCCACTAATCCCTTCAGCATTTGGGTAATTTAGCATAGCCAATCCACCTAACCCGCACATCTTTGGCAGTGATGCCCATTGGGAATTCAGTTTTAGCCCTGATGTCCTATTCTGCGGGATGTTGGGATTCCTACCAGCAGTGAGTGAGGGTTGGTGAATCCCCCCTACATATGAATTCCTTTGTCTGCCTCTCCAGTGACAACTTGTGGCTGTTCCTATGTATACTTGACATGTCTTGTATAAGTGCAAATCTATATATTCAAAGAATTGGGAGCATCCTCTTAAAGGTAAGATTTCCATCATACCAGATTTCCATGTATTCCATAATATATATCCCACAAATGCCACTTACTGATCCTGAGCAAACAAAGAATGGTAAGTATTATGCGAAATTGGAATTTCTTTCCAATTAGAATCATAAATTCTACAGTGCAGAAGGAGGCTATTCGATCCATTAGGTCTACACTGATCATAATTGCACCCAAGCCTTATCCCCCTAACCTCCTGCATTTACTCTGCTAATCTCCCTGACACAAGGGGCAATTTAGAATGGCCAATCCACCTAACCTACACATCTTTGGAATACGGGAGGAAACCCAAGCAGGGGAGAATGTGCAAACTCTACATAGTCAGTGAGAGCCAGGAATTGAACTTGAGTCCCTGGTGCTATGAGGCAGCAGTGCTAACCACTGTGCCACCCAGCAATTGATGAATGACTTTCGAAGTATTGCAGCCTCCATGCTGGATTGTACAAAGGTGCCCAGGTTCAGCAAATGAGAAGTTAGTTTATCTTGTTGCCATTAGAGATAGATGCTTTTGTATCATACTCAAGGGTGTAAATGCTGGGTGTGCACAGTCCTATGGAGTGGACTGGAGTCAATTCCCAATATTTATTTATGTTCTGTGGTTGACAAGGTGGTGAGAATCTGCTTGAATAATTAATGTTGCTCACATGTTAGTCAAGGAAAGCCCCATTTGTCTGTCCAGTGAAGAGACACATCTGCTTATAGGTTACTTAATGACCAACTAGTTTCTCTCCTTTTTGAGTGGGTGGGTGAGGGAAAGAGGACCTAAACTGCTTTACTTCGTCTTGATTTCAAGATGACATACCTGACATTGGAATGGAGTCTTTTAAGTTCTGTGATATACCAAGTGAGGTTTGCAGGACTAAATCCTGCCAATGATTAACAACCACATTAACTCTGGATAGGACTGCCTTTGAGGTTTGATATCTAATGAACAATAAATTACTTTTGAACTGTCTCACCAACAGGAGGACTGTTCATCCATACAAGGTCAAAAATTGATGGAAGTATTTAATCATTTTATTCATTCATGGGATGTGAGCATCACTGGCTGGGCCAGCATTTATTGCCCATCCCTAATTGCCCTAGAGTGGTTTGCTAGGCCATTTCAGAAAGCAGTTGAAAGTCAACCACATTGCTGTGGCTCTGGAGTCACATGGAGACTAGACCAGGTAAGAATGGCAGATCGCCTTCCCTAAGGGACATTAGTGAACCGCATGTGTTTTTTGCAACAATTATTTCATGGTCACTCCAGATTTTTATTGAATTCAAGTTTCACCACCTGCTGTGGTGGGATTTGAATTCGGATCCCCAGAGCTTTACCCTGGGCCTCTGCATTACAAGTATGCTGCTGCCTCCCTAGTTGCTTTGCACTGGATCACCGAAGAAGGACATTAGAAAATTATTGAATCCTGGGGTGGGCAAGAGTGAGATTGGCAACATTGTGATGGATACAAGGAAATGTTTTTAAACACAATAATAAGATCAAAGGAAGAATGAAGCACTCGGGATCTGCTGAGATTCATCATAGAATCCTGAGGAAGGAAGTTGGAGAGATTGTAGAAATTCTATTTTGGATTCAGCTGCAGTGATGATGAATGGTCTTATGCTTCATTTTTAAAAGGAAAGTAATTAATCTGAATAACTTGCATACCATTTATGGCAAGGAAATTGTACATTGAATTAAGGATGAAATTCCAATGTATCAATATTAGCAGAAAATTTCACTTCAGAAGGAAACATCAAATTTGATAACTTGGACTTATAAAGCACTTTTAATGTACCAAATGGCAAACCTTGTACAATTCTTTGAGGTAAACATGTGGTAGATGGGTAAATACACTCAATGTAGTATCCATGGATTACATCTTTGATAAAATACCACATTGGAGGCTAAGGGCAGCATGGTTATACAGTGCTTAACATGGTCTCACAGTGCCAGGGACACAGATTCGACTTACAGCTTGGGTCATTGTCTATATGGAATTTGCACTTTCTCCCTGTTCTCCAATTTCCTCCCATGGTCCGAAAGACATGCTGGTTAGGTACATTGGCCATGCTAAATTCTCCCTCAACATACCCGAAAAGGTGCTGGAGTGTGGCGACTAGGGGATTTTCACGGTGACTTCATTGTGTTGTTAATGTAAACTATTTGTGGCACTAATAAATAAATTTTAATCTAGATTAAAAGATATGGAATTGGAATGAGGGTATCAAAGCTGAAGGAAAAAGGGTCGAAGGAATATGGGAATAGGTTGGGTGAATATGATTCAAGCCATTTGCTTGTGAGGAGGATAAATGCAAATACCAATTGGCTGGGTCAAATCCCCATTCCTAAATTGTAAATTTGGTGTATTTTAATCTAAATTATGTCCTGGATGTAATGTTTGGTCTCATTCCAGCTCCAGGAATCAAAAATGTCATGCACAAAACAAATTAGTATACGCTAACGTAACTAATTGAATTTATTTACAACTAAACTATATACAGAAGCAAAAATATCAACACTGCCATTTATAATTTGCAATTCCTCTGTAATATTTCTCCAAGTACTGTGGAATAAAATGATAACTTGCCCTAGTCGCAGACGTTTAATTAAAGATATATGATTAAATCGCTAATTAAATCCTGAAATTGAACTGACTGTGCAGAAAACTGAGAAGTAAAGAATATACAAAGTTCCACTGTCCTATACCTTCAATTCAGTTGGAGATGAGATTGACCAAAGCAATAAAACAATTTGACATGTACTAATAGTGCACCATCTCCTAATCTTCATCTAAAATTCAACTATTACTATGAAGGTATCATAGAATCTGACACAGGACACTTACATTGCCAAACAGCATAAACAGCAAATGATAGCTCCGATAACCAACTGATCAGATCTAAGCTCTGCAGTCCTGCCACATTCAGGTGATGGACAGTTAAACAACTCACTGGAGGAGGGGATTCCACAAATACCCCCATCCTCAATGATGGAGGAGCCCAGCACACCAGTGCAAAAGATAGGAATCACAGTGCAGAAGGAAGCCATTTAGCCTAATGAGTCTGTACCAACCACAATCCTACCCAGGCTGTATCTCCATAACCCCATGCGTTTTCCCTAGCTAATCCCCCTGACACTAAGAGGGAATTTAGCATAGCCAATGCACCTGACCAGCTTGTCTTTTGGTCTGTGGGAGGAAGCCAGAGCACCCAGAGGAAACCCATGCAAACACTGGCAGAATGTGTAGTCTCCGCACAGACAGTGACCCAAACCAGGAATCGAACCTGGCTCCCTGGTGCTGTGAGGCAGCAGTGCTAACCACCATGCCTGAAAGCTGAAGCATTCGCAGCAATCTTCAGCTAGATAGATGATCCACCTCGGATTCTCTGAGATCCCCAGTGTCACAGATATCAGTCTTGGTCCAATTTGATTCACTCCAAGCAATATCAAGAAATGGCTGAAGGCACTGCAAAGGCTATAGGCCGTGGCAATATTCTGGCAATACTACTGAAGATTTACACTCCAGAACTTACTGTACCCATAGCCAAGCTCTTCCAGTACAGCTAACAACGCTGCCATCTACTCCACAATGTCCTGTACACAAAAAGCAGGACAAATCCAACCTGACCAATTACAGCTCCATCAGTGTACTCTGGATCATCAGTAAAGGGATCACGGACAGCGCTGTGAAGCAGCACCTGCTCAGCAATAACCTGCTCAGTGACGCCCAGTCTGGGCTAGCTCTGACTGTAACACTACATTCTGCACCCTCTCCTTTTCTTCTCTATGAACGGCATGCTTTGTCTGTACAGCGCACAAAGAACAGCACTGCATACTGAGACGTGCGACAATAATAAATAAAAGAAAGTATTTTTGGAAACTGTAACATTACGTTAAAGTTTGTGTAATTCGAGCAAATAAGCCACCTCCAAAATAAATGCCTGGGTCGATGGTCAACATGTATCCTGAGAGAAGTGGATGGAACTTTAATCCTCAGTGGAGATAACATCACGTCCCTCCTGGTCGGGTTTAGTGATCGTGTGTGTTTTGAGGTTGTTTGCAAGCATTTGTTGTTAAAGCCACTTGTTTGGATATAATACTTGCACTAACTTCTATTCAGCGAACAGTGTGAGACTCGGCAAATACCTTCCCCAAGCTCTTTCAAGCAGCTAGCTCGCTTATAGAAAGGGGAGATTACACTGTTCAGCAGCTGCGGATTGAGGCTGATTAAAGTCTTGAATCATTGTCGCCTCAATAAAGGGAGCCTTGATGAGTGAAAGAGCAATGCGCAGGGCAAGGCATTGGCATGGAGCTCCTCAGGAGACACGCACATTTTCCCAAACTTTAAGAGGGAGATCTAAGGTAGCGTGGAAAAGGGATTTGCATGCAAAATGAAGCAACGCAAGGATACGTCTTGCCCGCTTGTTTAATGTTTAAATCCTCCCAAAAGTTAATTAAACTTGCATTATACAGTAAAGCAACTTGAAATCGCGCTAATGTTGAGGTATTCCATGGAGATTAAGGGTCGCACAATGGGAATAGAATTTGCGTAGTAAATGCTAATATGGCCAATTAGATTGGGAGTTTGTAACCTGGACGGGTTCTGAAGAAGTCCAGCCAACTTGCCTAACATCTTTACACTTCAATCCTGTTCCTTCATTTTATCCGACTTTCGCACTGATATCTCCCTCACCTTTCCCCAAATGTTCCATCCCTTAACATTTGAAACATAGAGGCAGGAAGGGAAGAATAACAGGAGATGGGGTTCAGATCAGAATACTGGGGTGAATTAACTGCAGAACAGTGCCAGAAAGGATTCGGGCGAAGGGTAGAAAGCTAAGTGTTTATTTAATACATGGGACTAATAGGAGTTATTTTATGCATCACTTAATCTGCTAGATGTCTGATGGATGCCAGTGAGTAAAATGTGGCAACTGGAAAAGTCAGGACAATGTGCAGAAATATACATTTTATATCATATACACATCACACACACACACACACACACAGACGCACAGATATTTATGTACACACTCAAGCGATGATACATAAATATCTATATACTCCCACGAGGCTGTGTCCTCAACCCTTTACTATATTCCTTATAAACTTATGACCGTGTGACCAAATTCCCCTCCAACTCTATTTTCAAGTTTGCTGATGACATCACCGTAAATAGGTCAGTTCTCAAACAGTGACGAGACAGAGTATAGGAAAGAGATAAAGAGTCTGCTGAACTGGCGCAATAACAATAATCTCTCCCTCAATGTCAACAAAATTTCAGGAAGCATAGTGTGGGGACATGCCCCCATGAAGTGGAAATAGTCGAGAGCTTTAAGTTTCTAGTTGCCCAGATCCTGGTTCCTCCACGCTGTAACTAAGAAAGCTCACCAATGCCTCTACTTTCTCAGAAGACTAAGAAAATTTGGTATGTCAGCTCTGATTCTTGCCAACTTTTACAGATACATCATAGAAAACATTCTTTCTGATTGTATCACAGCTTGGTCTGGTTCCTGTCCTGCTCAAGACCACAAGAAACTACAGAGTCATGAACGCAGTCCAGTCCATCACGCAAACCAGGCCCCCTGCCCCCCATCCATTGACTCCGTTTACACTTTCCGCTGCTTCAGAAAAGCAGCATAATTAAGGGACCCAAGCAACGTGGACATTCTCTCTTCCACCTTCTTCTGCCAAGAAAATGATATGGAAGTCTGAGATTTGTACCAACTGATTCGAAAACAACTTCTTCCCTGCTGTCAACAAACTTTTGAATGGAACTACATTATATTAAGTTGATCTTTCAGTATAACTGTGACTGTAATTCTGCGCTCTCCTTTCCTTCTCCCTTAAGTACTCTATGAATGATATGCTTTGTTGGTATCGCGCTCAAGAACAATATTTTTTGCTGTGTCCCAACATGGTGGCACAGTGGTTAGCACTGCAACCTCGTAGTGCTAGGGATCCAGGTTCGATTCCCAGCTTGGGTCACTGTCTGTGTGGAGTTTGCATGTTCTCCCCATGTCTACATTGGTTTCCTCAGGGTGCTACGGTTTCCTCCCACAATCCAAAGACATGCAGGTTAGATGGATTGGCCATGCTAAATTGCTCCTTAGTGTCGGGGGACTGGCGGGGTAAATATGTGGGGTTATGAGGATAGGGCCTGGGTGGGATTATTGCTGGTGCAGACCCGATGGGCCGAATGGCCTCTTTCTGCACTGTTGGGATTCTATGACATGTGACAATAATAAATCATATCAAAATATGCCCACACACACAAGTGATGCTATAGTTATACATACATACGCAGTTTCATCTTGCTTATTAATGGGCTGAACACTAACTGCACCCCACCCCTCCCAAAAGCACAGCTTCGAAAATCTTGACCCGAAGTTTGAATCCAGAACCTCTCTCTGTTGTTACTGCACCCACCCGTTCCAACATGACCAAAGCTTATTAATGCTGTACTCCGGCAGACTAGTCCAGCACGTTGGGAATCTCTCTCTTTCTCTGTCTCTCTCTGTTGCCCCTCACCTGGAAGAGTGCAGTGTATACTGAGCTGGCAGCGTTTACACTGAGCCCACCCTCACACTCTCTCCTGGCGGGCGGGGGGGGTAGAATATTTCTCAATTGCTGGAAACTGCTTCAACCGGGGCCAATCTCTCTCTCTCTCTAGTATTCCCCCCGATTTGGAAATCTTTGTGAAGCAGTTTACTAAATTCCCCAGAATAAAATCCCTCTACCATCTAACGCGAGCTTGGCTTGTCCAGATGTCAATCGGTGAGTTTTTCAAAGCTTTCTAGGTTAAAAAAAAGGCCAGGGATTGGTGCCAGCTTTGAGGGGATTGGGGGAGGGAGCTAAACCTCAAACAATGAGAAATGTCTTAAAGAGGAGGCACAAAGCGGAGTAATCAGAAAGAGGAGAGAGAGTCCCACTTGCACCGTCTGACTGCTCTGTCTTGCTGGACCCTGTCTGTCCTCTCTAAATCTCCTGCTGGCTTCTCCCCTCTATTTAATCCCTGATTATAGACCCCCTTGGCCATTCTCTGTCTTTGTGTAGTTAGTTGTCACACATCAACAGAGACAGTGAAAACTGATGGAAAACACAAGCTTGGTGGAGAGGCACAGGGACTGAAATAGCAACACCAAAGGTTTTAAAGTTTATTTATTTGTGACACAAGTCGGCTTACATTAACACTGCAATGAAGTTACTGTGAAAATCCCCTAGTCGCCACACTCCGGTGCCTATATTGGTACACTGAGGGAGAATTTAGCATGGCCAATGCACCTAACCAGCACATCTTTCAGACTGTGGGAGGAAACCGGAGCACCCGGAGGAAACGCACCCAGACAAAAGGGAGAATGTGCAGACTCTAAAGGGATAGTGACCCCAGCCGGGAATTGAACCTGGACCCCCGGCGCTGTGAGATAGCAGTGCTAACCACTGTGGCACTATGCAAGTGGACAATCTGCTCAGGGACCTATATAAAGCAAGAGTCCAAAAGGGAAAACGCTGGAAAATCTCAGTGAGTCTGGCAGCCTCTGTAAGGGGAGAAAAGAGCTGATGTTTCGAATCCAGAAGACCCTTTGTCACAGACCAGACTCAGCCAGACGTGCTGAGATTTTCCAGCATTTTCTCTTTTGGATGTTCTAGCATCCTCAGTAATTTGCTTTAATAAAGCAGCAGAGAGATGGAGCCATGGTTTTACCCGGGTCAGTTGCGACAGGGAATGGGCTGCTTGAATCTAGATCCCAGAGCAACTTCCGAAAGGAAATCAGGTAAATGTTTGTAATGAGAATAAAACGCAAGGGAGTGGGAAGAACTGGATTCAGCTACATGTACCTGATAGGCTGAATGATATCATTCAATACTGTATCAATCTATGTTTATATGCAAATACATTAAATCTCCACATAGGTAGGGAGATATAAGTTTCCTTAGATTCCTATTCTGCAGTGAGCTCCCCGCACAGACATCCCTTTGCAAGCTCTTGTCAAACATTCTCTAATTCCCCAAACCCTGAGAGTAAAACTGGAGGAAGAAAAATAGAACATCGAACCCTACAGTGCAGAAAGAGACTCTTAGAGTCTGCACCGAACACAATCCCACTCAGTCCCTCTCCCCATATTATACCCACTAATCTCTCTAACCCTCCACTACCCTGGAGACTAAGGGGCAATTTCTTAGCATAGCCAATCAACCTAACTCGCACATCTTTGGACTGTGCGAGAAACTCCACACAGACACGAGGAGAACGTGCAAACTCCACACAGACAGCGACCCGAGCCGGGAATCGAACCCAGGACCGTGGAGCCGTGAAGCGACAGTGCTAACCACAATGTACCGTGCCGCCCATATGGTAAAATAGAAGCGATTGATGCCGGTGCCAAGGATTTAAAAATCCTAATTTGTTGCTGTTGTCCTTTCCATTTCAAAGGGGGAAAATCTCAGACATCTGCACTCTGAGAAATTCATTTAATCTCAACTCTCGCCAGAATGTGAAATATCGTATTGACGGCGAATGTCTCACAGGGCTGGATTTAAAGCCATTTCCATATTAAACTTTCTTTTTAAATATACTGTAGCAAGACTGATGTTAGACAAATTATTTGTGTCATGTGTACATGTTTGTGTGCGTATATCTTCATATATGTATATATGTTAATATATTTAAACAATGATATAATTACATGAGTATATTGACATACGTACAGGTATATGGGTATGTTCATATATAATAAACAGATCTGAAAGTATATGTATATAAAAGTATGTACACACAAGTAGATATGCTTAGAAGTATATACTTATGTGTTTGCCTATATATTTGTGTAAAAGTGAATATATATGTAAATATATGCATATAATATGTACATAAAAATGTGTACACAAATAAATATATGCTTAGAAGTATATATTTGTGTCTGTTTGCCTATATATATGTGCATAAGTGGATATATATGTAGACATATACATATATGTATATAAATATAGGCATATGCAAGTGAATATACACTTAGAAGTATACTTGGTGGCACAGTGATTAGCACTGCTGTCTCACAGCACTAGCGATCTGGGTTCAGATTCAATTCCCGGCTTGGTTCACTGTCTATGCAAAGTCTGCACGCTCTCCCAGTGCCTGCGTGGGTTTCCTCTGCGTGCTCCAGTTACCTCCCACAATCAGAAAGATGTGCTTGTTTACAGCCGGAGTGTGGCCAATAAGCGGATTTTTCACAGTAACTTCATTGCAGTGTTAATGTAAGCCTACTTGTGACTAATAAATTTTAAAAAAACTTGTGATTGTCTATATATATTTGCATATGTGGATATATCTATAGATATATACATTCAAGTATATGATTGTGTACATAAGTGTATATATAACACATTGTCTTTATATATAATGTACCTGAGTTTTCTTCAAGTTATTGATCCACTTTAGCTGATCTCTGATTCTGTGTCTGAGTGCTGAGGATATTGATGCTGTGTATTTTTCTTTTCGTTTGATCTGAGGTTGCGAGAATTATTGAACACAGGGTCAGGAGCAGCTTGGGTCACTGTCTCTTTGGAGTTTGCACATTCTCCCCATGTTTGCGTGGGTTTCCTCCAGGTGCTCCGATTTCCTCCCACACGCCAAATGTGTGCGGATTATGTGGATTGGCCGTGCTAAAATTGTCCCTTAGTGTCAGGGGGACCAGCTAGGATAAATGCATGAGGTTATGAGGATGGGGACTGGGTAGGATTGTTGTCGATGTAGGCTCGATGGGCCGAATGGCCTCCTTCCTCTCTGTAGGGATTCTATAATTACATACATAGAAACATAAAACAGTATAGCACAGTACAGGCCCTTCGGTACTCCCTCTCATTCTGGTCTATAGCACATGATTTTGTCGGAACATAAAATGAAGGGAGAAGCTTCAGAGATGGCCGAAGCCTGGAAATGTGAACAGACTCCCCGGTGCCCAATAAACTGTCCTTCTTGCTTATGGCTTCAAATTGTTTCTATCCCTAACAGTTATTACAAGTTGAATGTGCATAAAACTGTGTTAAAACCTTCTGTGGGGGTGGGGGGGGGAGGCTGAATAAACTTCAAACTTTGTCAAATAAGGAACGGTATTTCCCTCCGGTTTCTCCTTGCCATCAGTCAGGCTATGATATTTACATTTTCAAAGATGTATTTTGTAAAGAAATGCTTTCAGTGTTTGTGGGGTCCGGACTAATATTGATGGTTTCAGAATTCCCCAATCTTCTCGTCCCCCGTTTTTGACCCACAGAGGCAAACAGAAATCATGTGGCGATTTGTAGAGTTTTCTAAGTACTGTTGCAGCGAATAGAGGCAACTCCTATGTCTCTGTGTCCATCAGCACGACTCCTATCTCCAGAGTCTTCTCCAACAATAGCAAAGCTCAGGCTGCGGCCAGAGATTGAGGCAACTGGGTCCCATGTTCACAAGGGAACAAGGTCTAAATTCTCTTTAATAACAAATGGTACAACAACGGCTACATTTAACAATAACACACACAAAAAAACACTACCATTGAGAATCTACCAGATCCCAGCCCGTCCAGTGAACGTCGGGATTCAACGGTGCAATAAGTTAACCATTTACAAAGTGCTTAATATTTCTGGGTATAATACAATTAAACCGTCTTTTTTTAAATCGAGTTGTTTTGCTAATCTTGTCAAAACGGGAGAACCTCTAAAGATTTCAACACTTAAATAGGGGCAACACAGTGGTTAGCACTGCTCCCTCACAGCACCAGGGACCTGGGTTCAATTCCAGCCTGGGGTCACTGTCTGTATGGAGTCTGCACGTTCTCCCCGTGTCTGCACGAGCTTCCTCCCACAGTCCAAAGATGTGTGGGTTAAGTTGATTGGCCATGCTGAATTGTGTCAGGGGAATTAGCAGGGTAAATGTATGGATTTATGGGAATAGGGATCTGGATGGGACTATGGTGGTGCTGTAGACTCAATGAGCCGAATGGTTTCCTGCACTGTAGGGATTCTATTCCTGTGCCATTTAGGTGTATTGGCCATGCTAAGTTCTCCCTCTGTGTACCCCAACAGGAGTGTGGCAACTCAGGAATTTTTGCAGTAATTTCATTGCAGTGTTATTGCAAGCCTTACTTGTGACACTAATAAAATAAACTTTATTTTAAACACCATGGGTGGATCACTGGTCCGTGTTTGTTGTTTAGGTTTTGTCCATTTTCAAAGAAAGACATTGAAATATTAGATAAAATATTGCGGATGCTGGAAGCAAGTATTAAGCTTGGTTTTTGGTAATACACCTCACATGAAAGAGGGAAACTAACAGGATCAAGATTCCAGTGTCAACTCAAGTGACCAGGGTTTGGAGATGTCAAAAATTTTAGTTGCTTGGTTAATGCCACATAAAAAGAATTGATTCAGTAGTTGGGCTGCCAAATTTTACTTGTATTTATTAGTCATGAGTAGATTTGCATTAATACCATAATTAGGTTAGTGTGAAAGTGTCTTAATTGTCCCCTCAAGAGGATGTGTCCCAAATTGCTGCAGGATCATCGCCCTCCCTAAGCAACTGCCTCAGCTGCATGGGCACAGACCTCACTTCAATCAAACTGGGCCTGTGGAATTTGAATGGGCTGGCAGGGCAGGACAGGCTGGATGCAAAGATGTTGTTCCCTCTGGCTAAGGAAGGGGGTCTAGAACATGGGGGTCACACTCTCAGGACTTAGACCATTTAGGACGAAGATGAGGAGAAATTTCTTCACTCAGAGAGTAATGAACCACAGAACACTGTGGAGGTCTAGCCACTGAATATATTTAAGAAGAAAATAGATTTCTACACTCGAAAGGCATCAAGAGGTTTGGGGAATGAGCAGGATTGAGATAGAGGATTTAAAAATTTATTCTTTCATAGAATGTGAATAGCATTTGTTGCCCATCCCTAATTGCCCTTGAACTCAATATCTCACTCAGCCTTTTCAGAGGGCTGTTAAGAGTTATTGCTGTGGTTCTGAAGTCACATGTAGACCAGACCAGGTAAGAATGGCAGATTTCCTTTCTTAAATGTTATTAATGAATGAGATGGGTTTTTATACAATCGATGATCATTCAAAGTCTCCATTAATTCCAGAATGATTAATTGAATTCAAATCCCTCCAGCCGCTGTGGTGGGAGTTGAACCTCTGACTCCTCCTCCCTCCCCCTCCAAAGAATTACTGGGTTGTCACGAACCAAAATGGAAATAGATGTTTGTTAGCCAAGGATATGAAGTGATTCCAAAGAGTTTAATTTGGAGTCTAATCAAAAATGAATCATGATCTATGTAAGTGCCAGTAACAGTTTGAGGGGCTGAATGATCTACTCATATCCCTAAATTCCCACTGTATCATTTTAAAGAGAACACAGTTAAATTCCTTTCTGATACTTGCAGTTTCTCTCCAACTCTGCCCTGCTAATGAATAAATCGGATGATAATTACCTCCATCTATTTATTATTTCCAGTGCCCTCTGCCATAGATAGAAAAGTGACAGAGAATGGAACCTCTCAGGGTAGGATCATGCTACTTTGCCTTCCTGAATCGGGCCCTTCACCGGAGTGCCGTCTTAGCCTACGTGGTAGTGAGGGGACATTCTGACTGAATCCTGGTGGTAGTGGTGGTTGATGGGGGGAGGGGGGCATCACCAGTTGGCATCGCATGTCAGAACATTACGGGCACATTAATCACTGTAATCCGTTCAATGGTTGGGCCTCTTGTCAGAAGGCGAATATAATTCCTGCCTTCTGTGAGTTACAGAACATGGTGACAGTTCCAAGATTTCCAAAGAGGATCGACAATCCCTGGTACATAATTGCTGCGGGCATGGCTCCAGGAAGCAAGATCCAAAATACCTGCTTTAGGCCAGAACATTGGGATGGGGTGCAGCCATGGAGATAGCAGGTACATTGCATTCTCACACCCAGGCTGATTTAATACAACCCACTGGCTGTTAATGTGTTTTGTTAATGAGGGTGACACAATTACACAAGGTGATGCGGCTCTGCGGCTCCCAATAGTTGGATAATGGTTCCCCTGATTCTTCCTGTAGGCAATTCCTGAATTTTCACAGATCCAGGGAGAAAAACAGCAGAGAGAGAGAGTGACAAAGAGAGAGAGGGAGGAGACAGAGTGAGAGACAATTAATGTGTGTAAGGTGGAATGAGTGACTAGGGGAGAGAGAGAATGGAAGAGGGTGAGAGGGAGTGTGTGTGAGAGAGACGAAGAAGAGCAACAGAGAATGTGTATGTGAAAGAGAGAGGGTGTGTGCATAAAAGAAAATAAGAAAGATAGAATGGAAAAAAAGAGTGAGAGAGCGAGTGAGGCACAGTGTGAGAGTTAGAGTAAGAGAGAATGTGAGTATGTGTGTGAGTGAGATGGGAGAAAGAAAGAGAGAATGTGTGGAAAGGTGAGGGAGATAGAGGGACAGTGAGGAAGAACGAATATGTATGAAAGTGAGGAAAAAAGAGAGAATGTGAGAGAAAGTGTGTGTGTGAGAGAGAGAATGTGTGACAGACTGTGAGAGAGTGTGTGTGAGGGAGTGTGTGTGAGGGAGTGTGTGTGAGAGTGAATGTGAGGGAGTGTGTGTGAGAGAGAGTGTGTGTGTGTGTGTGAGAGAGAGTGCATGTGTGTGTGTATATGAGAGAATGTGTGTGTGTGAGGGTGAATCTGTGTGAGAAAGAGTGTGTGTGAGTGAGTGCATATGTAAGAGAATGTGAGTGTGATACAAGAGGTACTTTGGCTTCGATTGCCCGAATTCACTCCTTCTGTCACCCCCACCCAGCGAGGAAATGTTCACTAAATGAGCGTCAAGCTAACTGACAGCCCTTCCCTGACTGCAATGCACCTGGGGACAAGTTCAGGTCGCCACAGGCGCTATATAAATATAAGTCTAAGAGGTTTGGGGGAGGGGAATAAGATTGGTGAAAAGACAAACGGGAAACAGGTCCGGATTGGAGGGTCAGATTGATGTGGGAATGTGGTGATAGGGAGAGATGAAGATTATAGCCGGCAGCCTCGGGAAAGCAGCCAGGGTAAGTGTGGGATTTACTCCGCAGTCACTCCAGCAGCAGGAACTGTCCAAATGACAGTATGCTGGTCCTGGGAGAGATCTCACAAATAGGGAGAGAGAGAGAGACAGTGGAAGAAATGTGTTCAGGGAGGGAGCACTGTGCTGTTTTAAACAAAAAACACACATCTACCTGTGACTCTGCTAAGTGTGGCTGGTTGGAAAGCCCCCCATTGCATGTGTGTCTGCTGGTCAGTCCAGGCTGGGGAGTCCAATTTTAGTGCCTCCTCCCAGGGCGGCTTTCCTTCCTCTTTGGGGCACTCTGGTTCTTGCCTTTCTTCTCCTTTTTCAGGCAGTAATATTTGATGATGGTCTTGCGGCACTGCTCACACCTGACCGCGCAGCACCAGTGGAATTTGCAGTTGCAGCTACTCAGCATCTGGGCTCTCCTCTCGCCCACGGCCAGCCCGCAGTCTCCGCACAGCCGCTTGCAGCTCCGCTTCTCCCACTTGCTCAGCTGCCTGTCCCTCTTCAGGCACTCCCTGCCCTCTGTCCCCGCCAGCCCCAGGGTCCTGTTCTCCACGCAGTAGTCAGGAGACTCCTCCAGGTGCACCAGCTCCTTCTTGGAGATGCTGTTGAAGCTCTCGGCGATGGCCCCCCGGCTGGCGGCACTGTTGCCCGCACCCCGTAGCAGGTCTACCTTCAGCGCCCTGTGGTACTTGTCCTTCAGGTAGTCTCCCACCTCCCGGAACTCAGGCAGCTGCAGCCAGCAGGTCTGGGTGGTGCAGCTGCCAGAAACACCGTGACACTTACAGGTCCGCTTCATGGTGCCTTTCACCGCCTGCAGAATAAAGATTGCGGGTGGGTTTTTCAATCAAAGAGTGCGGGGGAATGCATTTATATAGCGCCGCAGCTGCAGCCCTGTGGGCAGCTCTGGCACACTGTGACCAGGTAGGGTAAAAATTCATGGGGTGGGTCGGTGGATGGGCTGAATGGCCTCCTTCTACATTGAGGTCTGCCTTTGGTTTGGGGAAGTTGGTTATAATCAGTGTTGCTCTGCCCTGTGCAGAAACTGGATTGGATCCAAACTCGAGAGGGTGCAGAGGAGATTCGCCAGGGTAGTGCAGCACAGTGTAACTCAATTACCTTCAACCCCAAACATCCCCTCAATCAACAGACTATACAGATAAAGCCCATTTCTCTTAATTCTACACTTCAAGAGGTGTATTTATCCAGTTCTGTGTATAGAGGGACAAATGTATTCATTTATCTGAAGTGCGTAATGATAATATTGCTTCTCCGTTTAGTTATTTTTGTTTTATTTATTAGTCACAAATAGGGGTTTTATTAACATTGCAATGTAGTTACTGTGAAAATCCTCTAATCGCCGCACTCCGGCGCCTGTTCGGGTACACTGAGGGAGAATTTAGCATGGCCAATGCACCCTAACCAGCACGTCTTTCGGACTGTGGGAGGAAATTAGAGCAGCCGGAGGAAACCTACGCAGACACGGGGAGAACGTGCAAACTCTGCACAGACCCAAGCTGGGAATCGAACCCGGCTCCTTTGTGCTGTGAGGCAGCAGTGCTAATCCATGCCGAGTTTCACTCCAGGATTTGATGGCCAGGTTCATAGTGTGCAGACAGGTTGATAATGAACCTGTGAACCGTTTCAACATGGCAGGTAGAAAAAGTTGAGGGGCGGGGGAAATGGTGGTGGTGGGGGGTTTCCTGGTTAGCCACACTGCAGGAGGAAGCGGGAAGCCACTGCAAGGCTTTACCAAGTGTAATGTGGGCCAACCCAATGGAGATCCCTGGGTGCCAAGGCCCTTAGGGAATGGTGGAGCAGGCAAGTGAGAGAGAGATATCTGATCTTTACCTTCCTCCCGGCCTCGTTGTTGTGCAGGTTCATGGCGGCTCTGGCATCCTGGCCGGTCTCCAGCGCGTCCACAAACTGTTTGGAGATGCTCTCCCCAAAGCCTACGTTGTCGCTGCATCCTCCCCACAGCCAGCCCTGTCCCCCTGCAACAAAAAAATGGAAACCACTGGGTTAGTGTCACCGTCACCGCTGCTCACAGAGCTTGTGCTGGAAAACCGGCAGCCAACACTTACCCAACTGCCCGTTCCTCGAATCATCACAGCCACAGTTCTCAAAGTCTCCCAGGCTGCAGTTCCTGGTCAGTGTGTACATCACCCCCGCGGAGCTAATGGCGTGAACAAAGGCAACCTCTCTGTTAGCTGGGGAAGGGGAATAAGCGAACCTCTGTTAGCTCACATACCACACAGAGTAAAAAACCCAATAAAACATTGGAGGAAACCCACGCAGACACAGGGAGAATGTGCAGATTTCACACAGACACTGACCCAAGCCGGGAATCGAACCCGGGTTCCCTAGCCCTGTGAGGCAGCAGTGCTAACCACTGTGCCACCGAGTCTCACTCCAGGATTCATTATGCAGTGAAGACCTCACCAAAGAAAGGGAGGGAGACTGGGAGGGTGAGACTGAGGGAGCACGGGAGGGAGGGAGGGATTGAGGGAAGGTGGGAGGGGAAATTGAGGGAGGAAGGGAGGGAGGGATTGTGGGAGGGAGAGGGGGATGAGCCAGGCAGGAGAGGAGGGAGAGATTCAGGAAGGGCGGAAGGGGGGATTGAGGAAGAGAGGAAGGGGTTAAGGGAGGGAGAGAGGAATTGAGGGAGGGAGAGAGGGATTGATGGAGGCAGAGAGGGCTTGAGTGATGGGTTGAGGGAGAGGGACTTGAGGGAAGGAGGAGGAAGGGTGGCAGGCGGGAGCGTTGATGGAGGGAGGGAGGGAGAGAGGGAGAGAAGGGAGAGTGATTCATAAGTAAAGGACCCATTAAGAAGCGGAAACTAAGGAAGAATTGGTAGCTGAGGTGAAGGGGAATGGAAAGGGTAGTCGGAGGTGCATAGGTGTGAGAGAAACAGAGTGAGAGAGAGGAGCCTGGAGGGAAAGGTGATGGAAACTTTATCTTTCTCATCTTTATATTTTTCACTATCCCCCTCTCTCTTTCATTTGCTCTCGTTTCTCCTGTGCCTCTCTCTAGTCTCTCCATGTTTCTCTCTTCCTCTCCCTGTGTGTGAGATTGAGGTCCACATCAGTGGGTCACAGAGAAGAGGATGAGGGTGGCCTAATGTCCTGTGAGTATGGAGAATGGGAGGATATTGTGAATGTGCAGAGAGGCTTCTAAGCAGATAAATCCTGGATAAAAACCCGGATAGGTTGAAGGAGAAAACAACAGACAAACAAATGAAAGAAGAGGAAAGAGAAACAAAGAGACAGGGATCGATGGAGGCAAAGAAAAAATGGAGCTAGGTGGCAGGACAGGCTCAGTGGGCCGAATGGCCTTCTCGCGCTTCAACAGCAAAGGCAAAGCAGACAAGGACACAGAGTGAGACCGGCAGAAAACTGTCGATAAAAGTTTCCATGCAGAGCATTCGATATAAGCAGAAAATCTAGATAGAGGCAGAGGTGTCAGCTAAACCAGAGAGAGGCAGGCAGAGAGAGAGAGAGAAATTACAACACAACAGAGAGAGAAAGGGAGAGAGAGAGAAACATTGGGAGAGACAAGAAAGAAAGGGGGAGAGAGACACACAGAGGGAGAGAGACAAGAGAGAGGAAAAATGAGAGAGAAAATGAGAAAGAGGGACAGACAGAGAGAGTGAGAAATATAAAGATGAGAAAGAGAAATACGGGGAGAAACAGAGACAAGAGAGAAACACAGGGAGAGAGAGAGAAAAAAAACTACAGATCTGAAATAAAAAAGCTACTGGAAACACATTTCCAAAGTTTCAGAAATGTTGGCGGGAGGGGAATGAAACGATATGAAACACAAATGCCATTAATTCCCGGGGAAATTCATCGAACTAAAGATAAACTCCCTCTCCTCTTCCCTCTCCCTCCCTCTCCTTCCCTATCCCCCACCCCCTCTCTCTCTCGCTCCCTCCCCTCATTTCCAGCAGTTTTATTTCAGAGTTGCACCGTTAGTTCTTTAGCCAGGGTACGGAGTTGAACTTGAAGCGCCGCGGTTGTGTGAATCTCTCTCTAATGGGGAGACTGTCTGATCACTGGGGGCTTGTTGATGGAATCAGGTTCCAGACAGGAGATTGTATTCGTCCGTCCGGATGGAGAGAGTGAGTGCCGCGGGGTGTAGAGACACAGGGGGAGCGAAGGAGAGGATTGATGAGTGTCCCAGTGTCGGATTGAAGGGGGACACCTTACCGCTCCTCAGGCCGCTGTGGGTAGACAGCTGCAGCGCTCTCTCGGGGCAGTTCCAGCGGTCCCATGCGAATTGGTGCTTGCATTCCTCGATGCCACTCTGGGCACCCGCTGCCACACTGCCCGAGTAAATCAGATAAGCCTGGGGGCAGGCAAAGGCACATTAAAAACAGGACAACAAATCCCCAACTCCCGCAGACCCACAGAGAGGAGAACCAGCAGATTAAAACCAGGGACTAAATCCCACCTCATTCAGTAAGGAAGATCCATAACACATATTAACACAAAGACGCTGTGTATATACACACAAATACAGTATATATACACATAAATACAAACATATACTGTCATTATACACACATAAACATACAGACTACATGCACACATACAGACACACACACACATAAAAGATACAAAAGTCTGATGTCACGTATCAACCGACTCAAGAACAGCTCCTTCCCTGCTGTATCAGACTTTTGAATGGCCCATTTCGCGTTAAGTTGATCTTTCTCTACACCCTAGCTATGATTGTAACACTGTATTCTGTATTCTCTTATTTCCTTTTTCCTTATTTCTCTATGAACGGTATGTTTTGTCTGTACAGCGCGCAAGGAACAATAATTTTCACTGTACACCAGTGACAACAATAAATCAGATATGCACACATATACATATGTATACACATATATATACCTATGCACACGCATACACACATGTACACACGCTCGCACGCACACACATATATATTACACTCCGGCTGCATTTTGGAAATGAATTCATTGAGATTCAATGCCCCATTCGGTCTTTTCCTCCCTATTTAAGGCATGGCAGGGTCCTTCTTCAGCTCTGTGGCGAAGGTAGGGTTTGGTGATAGGGGGTGGAGAGACATAGCATTGCCGGGGAACTGGGGTTTACAGCTGGGGCGGGGGAAGGGGGGTTCCCCTATCTGGGCACCTCAGATGAGGAAGCCGGGAGTCACAGTAGATTCATAAATTCTCAGTGACTGTATCTGGGGTTGGGGCGGCGGGTAGGAGAGTGGGGGCCATGGAGGGGGGGAGGGGGGTGGGTGGAGGACAGTTGAAAAAGGAACCAGTTTATCATCGAAAGTTCAATTTGTGATCTCAATCCATATCAAGACTTTCCCCCCGCCCCAAAGCCGGTGTTGATATCTGTCTGCGAATCTCACAACATGGGAGCTGATCCACACTTAAGGTTTTGAACTGGAGCAAAACTAGAGTTTTGAAGCCGTCACACTTGCTCAGAACAACAAAAAAACTCTATGAACTGTATGCTTTGTTTGTATAGCGCACAAAACAATAATTTTCACTGTATATCAATACATGTGACATAGATAAATCAAATATACACACATATACATAATATATACACATACATGTGTATATACACCCCCTGTACCAGTCTTTATTACCACAGTGTAAGATCACATCTTGTTGGATCTCCCTCAACACCAGATTTCCCTTTTCCCCGTGTCTCTCCATCTCTGCCTTGAATATCTCATGATGCGGAGATGCCGGCGTTGGACTGGGGTAAACACAGTAAGAAGTCTCAGAACACCAGGTTAGAGTTCAACCAGTTTATTTGATAGTAATCTCACAAGCTTGTGGGATTACTATCAAATAGACTGGTTGGGCTCTATCCTGGTGTTGTGAGACTTCTTATTCAATATCTCCAACACTAAGTCTTCCGGAGTAGAGATTTTCTTCTGAGTGAATACAGTAATAGAGTGAATCTCTCGTCTCAATCCAAAATTCTGGGGCTCTGAGATGTCCCTGATTCTAGACACCCCTCTTCCCCGCACACACAGACCTCACTTCAATATCTACCCCCGCCAATCCCTTTAAAAAATAACGGGACACTCTTCAGCTAGTTCACCTCTCATCCCAGTTAGAAACTTCTCCACACAGAAAGAGTTATGAACTCTTTTGCTAAATTCAACGGAGAACCAAAGGGAAGCTGGAGGTGTGTGAGGAGGGCCGGCCACTTTTACTAAAGGAGCGTGCGGGAACTTGTTAATCGAAAATAAGCCGTTGTTACACTCGGGTTAACGCTCAGTCTTCCTACCAGTTCAAAATTTTGAGATGTAAGATCGATTCGTTCAATTACTCCCCCCACCTCCCACCTTTAATTTCTTTGGAGTTAAATAAAAGAAAGATTGCACTGAGCGTTGGAAATTAAGCAACTGCTCGGGGTGTGAGGGAGTCATATTTGCTTACAAGAAAATATTCTCCATATTATAATTTCCAAAACACCAGGAAACAGGATCTCTTCCCTTAAAAGACCACTCCAATCTGTATTGTCATTTATCTTGACTAAATATAAATATTATTAATATAGGAATGGTCAATAATTTCCTTACCTTCGGTCCTGTCATGAGAAAATTATTTACTGACCTGTAAAATACAACACAAAATCCAAACGATTAAATTGTAGAAAACTCCTAACTTTCCCCTTTGAAAATATTTGTTTTTTTGTGTGTGGAAGTATTGGAGGGCGGCGGCGGGGTGGGGGGGAAACAGTGATCTTGTCTTAAATTCTTCAAATGGCTTCTGATGAGATAACCTCCCCCCCCCCCCCACCCCGCACTCCTTGTTAAAGTTGGTCTGATAACCTTTTGGTATTGGGGCCATCATGTGACTGGGACACAGGGAGTTGAGGAAAAGACTGGGAGAAGCTGGAATCTTTGTCTGGGGAGGATTGAGGCTGGCTGGCAGGCGGCGAGGAAGGGCAAAGTTGTGGGTAGTAGAAGGAGCAACAAGTGCCCCCCCCCCACACCGGAGGGACTTCACTTACCAAGCTTGGTACAGCTTCAAGTAGATGCTGAGGATTAACAGGGAGTGAAGGGTGTCCTGAAGAAACATCATCTCACAGAATGGCAGTCACAGCAATCAGAGGACAATTAGCAAGAGGCAGAAAGCAGTTGCGGGTCCGTCGCGGGCTGGGGAGACAGGCTCTGCTTGTGTACACTTTAGCATGTGAGAGGGAGGTGATATGGGCTGAAGCCTCCCTCTCTCATCCCAGGATCAGATTCGCGGATTTCCCTTCTCTCCCTGAGCTCAGCCAATCAGAACTCAAGTGGGCAAGAGGGTTTGTGAATTGATCAGGACTGGAACTCTTCACACAGGGAGAAGAGAAAAAAGGATCGGAGAGAGAGGGAGGAAGAGAGAGAGAGAGAGAGATCTGTACATATATAAAGAGATAGAGATGGAGATAGACATATGGATAGAAAGAATTGGAGATAGAAAGAGATGGAGACAAATAGAGATAAAAACATAGAGAGGTACAGATACAGAGAGAGAGAGATAGAAAGGAAGAGAGGCTGCAAACAGAGATGGAGACTAGGAGTTAGAGAAATTGCAGGGCAAAGAGAGATGGAGACAAAGAGAGACAGAGAGAACGTGAGACGGAGATAGAAAAGAGAGATAGAGATAGGGACATAGATATCCAGAGACACAGAGACAGAGATAGAAAGAGACATAGAAGATACAGAGAGAGACAGACACAGAGACTGAGACACAGACAGTGAGGCACAGAGAGAGGGACAGAAACACAGCGACAGAGTGAGAGTGAGACACAGAGAGAGGCAGTGAGACAGACAGAGAGAGTAGCAAAGAGACTACAGTAAACGAAGGATGGGAGGTAGAGAAAGGGGAAAAGGCAGAATGAGAGGTAAGAGCGACTGTAGAGTATAACAGGAGAAGGCAATAAAATGACTAAATAGAATAAGCGAGAGGTGAAATCGCCCCCGTTTCTCGCCACTGTTTCTCGCCCCCCGTTTCTTCTCCTCTGTTTTTCCCCGTTTCTCCCCATTTGTTTCCCCTCCTCTGTTCCCCAATCTGTTTCCACCCCCATTTCTTGTCCCATTTCTCTCCCCATTTCTCATCTCGTTTCTCCCCCTCTGTTTCCCTTCTTCTGTTTCCTGCCCTGTTTCTCCCTCTGTTTCTCCCCCTCTGTTTCCACAACTGTTTCACCCCTTGTTTCCTTCCCCCTTTTCTTGCCCCTTTTCTCACCCCGTTTCTTGCTCCTGTTTCTCCCCATTTCCCCCTCTGCTTCCCGCCCTCGTTTCTCACCCCATTTCTCCCCCTCTGTTTCCCCCCCCGCTTCCCACCCCATGTTTTTTGTCCACTGTTTCTCGACCCCTGGTTCGTGCCCCCTGTTTCTTGCCCTCTGTTTCTCACCCTATTACTCACCCGCTGTTTCTCGTCTGCTGTTTCTGGCCCCTATTTCTCTCCCTCTGTTTCGCCCCGTTTCTTGCACCCTATTTTTTGCCCCCATTTCTCCTCCTCTCTTTCTTCCCCTGTTTCCCTCCCGTCTGCTTCCTGCCTCCTGTTTCTCGCCCCCTCTTTCTTGCCACATTTCTCACCCACTGTTTCTTGACCTCTGTTTCCCACTTTTCTCACTCCCTCTTTCTCGCCCCTGTTTCTCGTCCGTTGTTTCTGGCCCCGTGTTTCTCGTCCACAGGTTCTCTGCTTCTGTTTCTCCCCCTCTGTATCTCCCCCTTTGTAGTTCCCCTCTCTTTCTCCCTCTTGGTTTCTCTCTCTCTGTTTCTCCCTCTCTGTTTCTTCCCCCCATTTCTCTCCTCTGTTTCTCCCGATTTTTCCCACTGTTCCCCCCTTCTGTTTCCTGCCCCATTTCTCATCCCGTCACCCCCTATTTCTCCCCTTCTGTCATCTCCCCGTTTCTCCCCCTCTTTTTCTCCCCCGTTTCACCCCCTCCGATTCCCCCACTGTTTCCCTCCCATTTCTCCCCTTGTTTTCTCGCCCCATTTCTTGTCTCGTGTTTCTCCCCGTTTCACATTTTTTGTTTCCCAATCCGTTTCTCGACCCGTTTCCCCCCTGTTTCACGCCCCCACTTTCTCCCCCTCCCTCTCTGTTCACACCTCCTGTTTCTCCCCCCGTTTCTCCTCCTCTGTTTCTCCCCCATTTCTCGCTCTCTGTTTCTCACCCCATTTCTCCCCCTCTGTTTCTCACCCTGTTTCTCCACCTGTTTCCCTCTTTCTCCCCTCTGTTTCCCACCCCCTGTTTCTTGTCCCTGTCTCTCCCCCTCTGACCACCCCCCTCTATTTTCTCCCACTGTTTCCCGCCCCGTTTCTTGCCTCCTGTTTTTATTTTCCTCAGTTAGAGAGTTGGCGCCCCCTCCCCCGGCGGTTGGGATGAGTGACCCGGATGGCGCAGTATGACCTGGCAGTGGAGGAGATGGCTGCCGACATGGAGCCCTGGGTCATCTTCGACGCCTGCAAGACCTCGCCGGGCTGAGTTTGATGACTGGCTGGACAGCAACCAACTCTCCTGTGTCTTTCGGTACGGTGAGCTGGCACACAATGCCATGCCGATGGGCTGGATTGTCATCTATCGACCTGGCAGCTCACTGGCGGGGGAATACGGTGGCTGCGACGAGCTGCAGGAGGATTGGGAGAGGCTGCTGGGCAGCGGGTGCCCTGTCACCTTCGAGATGGTCAAGGAGCTGGTGCTGAACCAGCGAGTGCTGAGTGGCAAGTGGCTGATGCACTTGGTGAACCACATCTGGGGCAGCATTTCCTGGGCAGTGTTGGACGGCAGAGTGCCTGTTGCCAATGTCAGCCCCTACTGCCTTGGATCGGACTCCAAACACATCACATGTGTGCCCAGTGACGACTTCAGTAATGAGCCAGGGCAGGTGGTTGAAGCTGTAGTAGGGGAACATGTGGCTAACAGTGACCACAATTCTGTCTACTTCAGGATACAGATTGAAAAGGATGCTTGTTGCCCTAGGGGGAGGGTGCTGAATTGGGGGAAGGCTAACTACAGTCGGGTGAGGCAGGAACTTCTGGAAACTGATTGGGAATGGTTGTTCGAGGGTAAGTCCACACTAGTCATGTGGGAGTCTTTCAAGGGAATACCATTCTATCGCAGAGGTACTTCGGTCCGCCTTGTCTAACAAGGGGCATACATGCGATGGGTCGTGAGAGGGCTGCTATTGGATTTTTCGAGAGTATCCTAGTGCTTCACGTCGTTAGTGTACACTTGACTTGGACCATTTGATGGGCAACACGACAACTCAGTGACTATTGCTGTGCTGTGCAGATACATGAATTTGGGCCTGTGTCTGTGGGAGTTTGCGCATTCTCCCCGTGCTTGTGTGTGTTTTTTCTGGGTGTTCCGGGGTTCCTCCCACATCCCAAAGATGTGCTCTTAGGCTGATTGGCAGAACAAATTCTCCCTAAATTGTCTCTAATTTTGTTCTAATGCATAGATCTATAAACTTAGACAGGGATGACAGGGATCATGGGTAGACGTGGGAACATCAAGGTGGCAGTGCGGGCTTGTTGGGCCGAAGGGCCTGTTTCCCGTGCTGTTTTGTTCTTTGAGGCACAGGTGGTGAACCTGGACTCTGCCATCCGATCTGCTGGCATCAACTGCCCCTCTCCTATAAACCGAATGCCTACTAACACTACTTCCTCACAGCACCAGTGACCCGGGTTCAATTCCCGGGGGCACAGTGATGCAGTGGGTTAGGACCGCTGCCTCACAGCCCCAGGGACCCGGATTCGATTCCCAGCTTGGGTCACTGTCTGTGTAGAGTATGTACAAAGAACAAAACAAAAACAGCACAGTAAACAGGCCCTTCGGCCCAACAAGCCCGCGCTGCCACCTCGATGTTCCCACCTCTACCCATGATCCCTATCTATGTTTATAGATCCATGCATTGGAACCAAATTTGAGACAATTTAGGGAAAATTTGTTTCGCCAATCAGTCTAAGAGCACATCTTTGGGATGTGGGAGGAAACCGGAGCACCCGGAGAAAACCCATGCAAGCACAGGGAAAATGCGCAAACTCCCACAAACACAGGCCCAAATCCACGTATCTGCACAGCATAGCTATAGTCACTGAGCTGTCGTGTTGCCCATCAAATGGTCCAGGTCAAGCGTACACTAACGACGTGAAGCACTAGGATACTCTCGAAAAATCCAAGAGCAGCCCTCTCACGACCCATCGCGTGTATGCTCCTTGTTAGACAAGGTGGACCAAAGTACCTGTAGGATAAAACAAATACATCAATATCATCGACAGTTTACACACTTCCCAGGGAACTCCCAAGGCTCATGATCCCTATTTTAAATCAGTTTTCTATATTCCTCCATTCCCATTCTGTTCATGTGCCCATCTAAGTATCTCTTAAATAACTCCAGAGTGCCTGCCTCCACCATTTTACTTGGCAGCACGTTCCATACCCCCACCACCCGCTGTGTGAAAAAACTCCCTCCAGCATCCAAATTATACCTTAGCCCCCCTCACCCTATGCCCATGACCCCTCATGCTATTTGAGTCATAAGAACATAAGAAATACATTCTCCCCATGTCTGTGTGCATTTCTACCGGGTACTCCGGTTTCTCCCCACACTCTGAAAGATGTGCTGATTCGGGTGGCTTGGCCACGTTAAAGGGGGGGGGGTGGAATTTCACAATAACTTCATTGCGTTGTTAATGTAAGCCTTACTTGTAATGACTAATAAATAATCTTTTAGTTTAAACGACTCCCAGTCAAACACTGAGTTCTTCCAGTTCCCTCCACGAGCCCACACAGACAAAAGGCACAGATCCCCCCAGTCTCACACACCACCCCCTCCTCCCAAAGGGTCCCGCATCCCCCGTCCCTCTCCCCTCCGCCCCCTCCCACCCCCGGGTCCTCCTAAGGAAGCGAGCGTTGTATTTTTTTCTCTTTGACGGCATGTCGTGGTTGGGGTGGAGTTATTGTTGTTGTGGTGGGGCTGGGCTCGTGTTTTGCTGGTTCTCTCTCTCTCTGTCTGGGTGACTCCTCTTCCGCGGAGGGCGGCCCGTTGCCGGCGTCAACAGCGCGACGGCCGGGAGGGAAGGCCCGCAGCGGGGAGGGATCCTTCACCGCATACACCAGCATTGCGTCAAAGAGGCGCCCGCAGCGGCCGCCTGATAGCAGCTGCCAGCCGGGGGAACAGCCGTGGAGCCGAAGCTGGGAGGAGGAGGAGAGAGGTTCAAGGAGTAAAGGGAAACCTCACCCCATTAGGGAGCGAATCCCTTTCTCTAAAAGGTAAATATTCTCCTCTCTCAAAACTTAGGGGGAGGTTTAATGGGACTCTTCCCTCTTTGCTATGGTTCCGTCCCGTTGCTAGGGAATGAGTTAATGAACTTTGTAATACTTGAGAGAATGAGAAAAAATATCCAGTAGTCTATATGCAGCTAGTCTTCATATTTCAGATAAATGTAACTTTGTTTTCGTGTGCTCAGACTGTAGCTGCCCTTGTTGTACACAAGTTTCAGGTGACCCAGACAGGGAGAGGGCAGCTGCTCTTGCTATTATACACAAGTTTATGATAAGACCACTCAAATGTAGGTGACTCAGCTTGTAGTTAAGTTGTGTCTTTAATTTCGTGGACTTTCACCTAACATAGTGAAGCCTGCATGTCCTAAATATATTTCATATATGTATATATTTGTTACATACTGCTTATGTGTCATGTACCAATATACTATACGTATACATTATACAACTTGTGAACATAGATTATTATACTGGCCTGTTAATTTTAACTTATCTTGTTGGCCTGTACATTAGCTTAAGGGATAATTACACACGTCAACTGGGGCCTTGAGATAACCATGAAGAAATGCCAAGGTGGAACGTGTTCCCATGATGCTGAGACTGAAGATGCGTATGTGACCGGGGTGGTGGTGGTGGTGGGGGGGTATAAATATATGCTCTTAACTTGTGTTTGGAGAGATGCCCGGGGAACCGCTGTTAGGTGCCAGGTGTATCTCCAAAAGCTTTCAAATGAACTACTGTACTTTGACTCACAATTTATCTCAGAGATATCTTTACTACAACAATTGGTGCCAAAACCCGTGATCTGTTTACGGGTCTGGTTGAATGGCCACAACCGGAGCTCTGGAATAGATTACCGAATTTAAGGGAGTGGGTCAAAATATAGTAGGTGCATTAGGTGCCATCTGTGATGAAAGAGTGTGAGAGTGTGTGAAAGGTCTGAACATGTACACACAAGGAGGCACCTGTCTTTATATCCAGCCCTTTATACCCTTTATAAAGGGCTTTATATCCTTTATACCCCTATTAACTGGTTGTTAAGAGGGGTAGTCCCCCCACGCGAAAGTCAGGAGTTTGAAGTGGGTATAAAGGCTGGAGAAAGATGCCTGGGATGTGATGTTCAGATGTGAGTAAAAAAGAATCTGTCTCAGTGATTGCCGGAGTAGAAGGAAAAGCTGGCTTAATGGTGTAAGCTCACGAATGTAAGCGGTGGTACGGAGGGCACTGATCACCCCTGACAGGTATCACCGGACTCTGATAAGAGCAACCTAGAAGTGGGAGAGTGAGGAAGGAGAATAGAGGACTCCAGGTGGTGAGTATAAACTTATTGGTGGGACAAAGACAGTGGGGACCCAGGATCCTTGATAAACAAGTATACAATGGAAAGGGACAAATTCATTAAACAGATGAGGAAAGAGGAGTGGGATCCATTTCACCCGCTAGATTAACAATGGAAATGATTGAAAAAAAAGGACAGAATTAAGAAAATTGGAATTCTCTTAGTTTGAATTAATTAAACAGGTTTAAACTGGATCAATTGAACAGGTCTCAGTCTTGGGTAAAAAAAAATGGGCTGATGACAAGGAGAGAAACCAAACGAAGTAGTATTGTTATGTATCAGTTAGCTGGACTAATTGAACAAGTAGTACTTCCACCAAGAAGTGGAGTGAGGATAAAAAAGATTAGGGAATTAGAATTCAGAGTAAGGGAGCTGAAGAAACAAAACCAAATGTTAGACGACTACTGCAGGGGGACAGTACTTCCCTACCCCAGCAGTATGACCATGAAACTCGCAGCGCCTGGGGGTGACTTTGATACTGAGAAGGAGGTCTACGACCTTGCTCCGGTAATGAGGGGAGAAAAGTAAATAATTCCATTGACCGATTTTAAATCCTTCACACCAGGGAAAAGACATCAGATCCTAGTGTTGCTGGGAAAACTCCAGCCTTGGAGTGCAAATGCTAAACTTTGTAATTATCGTCATCTCACAAGATATTTACAGTATTAGATATAGTTAACGAGTTCTATCCATCTCCTTGAATTTTAACTCAGGATAAATTTGGCTTCATAGTAGGCAATAAGCAGTATACATGGACTAGACTCCCAAGAGATTCCATAATAGCCATCATATTTCACCAAGTAATGAGCAGCTTCTAGAACAGTTGGAACTCTTGAAAGGGAGCGTAATCTTACAGTATGCAGACAATATTTTGATACCTCTGAAACTAAAGTGGAACTTCAGACAGCATTATACTTGATCTTGAAGCACTTAGAAAATCAAGGGTTAAAGCAAATCTGGAAAAGGTCCAAATAGGAAAGACACAGATGTTATATTTGGGACATTTAATATCCCAAGGGATCAAGGAGATGCCTGTGGACAGGAAAGCCGCCATATAGCAAATGATTAGGCTGGTGACTGCCTGAGGGGGTAAGGAAAGTTTTGGGGTTATTTAATTATAGCTGCAATTTTATGCCAGAGTTTGCTAAATTGGCTGAGCTGATACAAAGACGAGTGAAAGGGGGGAAGCCTGCTCTAGAAACGGTGGAATGGAGACCAGAACAGGAAGAGGCATATAGCAAACTAGAAGCAAGTTTGATGTCAGCCCACAGGGCTTGGACTATCTAATGTTAGTAAAGATTTTCATATCTATTGCAAGAACAAAGAACAAAACAGCACGGGAAACAGACCCTTCGGCCCAACGAGCCCGCGCCGCCACCCTGATAACGAAGGAGGATTTTATTCAGCAGTAGTAACTCAAATCCATGGGGACAAGCAGTGGCCGGTGGGATATTATTTGACAGCCGAAGGCCCTGTAGTGGCCGGCTTACCCTGGTGTATATCAGTGCTAAACTGCACAGCTTGGGCAATAAGGTTAGTGAACCCATTGTAATGACGGGGTATACAGTTTTACACACCAAGCATACCTTGGTAGAAAGTTTTCCCATGTTTAACATGTGATCTGTCTCCAATATGAGAAGGGTGAAGTGGGAAGCAGTGTTCCTCCCCTTCAGCATCACCATCATGTGACACATGAGAAAGATGAAGGAAGACCACAAACTTGTGGGAGTATAGATGAGGGAGCAGAGGAAAGTAGAATAAGGGAGGTGCCCCTAGAGGCACTAGAGGACACCCTGTTTGTGGAAGGGTCACGGAAGTATGTAGATGGGTCACTGCAAACGGGGTGGACTTACAAGTGGTCCGAGCAGGAAGGGTAGAGGGAGGTATGTCAGCACGAGTGGCGGAACCGGTAACTCTGACATAGGCTTTTACTAAGGTGTAGGGAGAACATTTATACCGATAGCAGATATGTATTTGGAATTGTGCATGACTATATGACTGAGGGAGAACAACAGGAGGCACCCAAATCAAACATAGTCAAATTTATTAGAGGCCAGTTGGTTCCCATCAGTAAAAGGTTAAAAAGAAACAAGCAGTGTGACTTTGTATGGTACAGAGAGAGAGAGAGAGTAACTGTGCAATCGAGAGCCTCGTGGTGTAATAGGGTATAGCCAATCAAAGTGAATTGCTTCAAGTTTAATAAATTACGTAGGGGATTGGACAGAGATTTGAGTTCTGCCATGTGGAAAAGGTGGCATTACATTACATCTGAAAATTATAAGGAGAGTTAACCATTTAAGCACACAATAGATTTGATTTTGTATTTGGCTGTGTTGGTTACAAAAGCAGAGCTGTAGAAATAACTAATCATGTAGATTACTGCACATTAAAATGCTTTCAGTATTTCTTTGTGCATCCATGCTCCAAATGATAAGATCCAGTTGTGTGGTCTTGTGAAATGTTTTGTTTTACTATGCCAGAATTATAAGAATGTGCAAGGGTCTTAATTTAGTGGGAATATTTACAGGTGATAAAAATAAATCTTACTTTGGATTTTCTGAATTAGGCTTTTGTTAAATGTAATAATGCGTTCTTGGTAGAACTGACAATGAAAGAATTATTGCTAAGTGTTTAAAGAGTTCATTTGAATGAATTTACTCCCCCTCCCGTTCTGTTGCAACAAGCAGAGAATTAACCCATTCTGTCCCAGACAGGATGGATCTTAGTGTTATAAGACTTGCAGTAATTTTAAGACATAAAAGTCAAAAAAAGTAACAGAAAAGGGAGTTACATAAGATAGAATAGGAGCATGTGTTTAAAACATGTGCAAGTAGTGAATCAATTACAATCCTGGAGTAGAGCTGATACCAAAGCTCACCCTGTCATAATCTTAGTTATTGTATTTGTGTGTTTGTGTAACCTGGTCTCTTGTCTTTTTGTGGAGTACTTACTGCGAACATTAAATGCAATGCTTAACATTTCAGTTTGACTTCAAACTGTTAAAGTATAAGATTTCTTGAATTTACTTCTGTTTTGAGTTTAATTACAGTTTGGAAGAGAGACGAATGAAGATGACTTTATCCATTTTGGAATGTATGTTGGAAACTTCCATGTGTGTCTGAGTGTGAAATTATTAAATTCATTGCATGGATATTTCCTTATTATTTGCTTTAATGTTCTTCCCCTAATTGTGATTTTACAACAATAAAATAAATAAAAACTAGAAAGTAAATTGAAGTTTAAGAAAGGATGTAGATCTTGGAGGGAACCATGCACTCTTTCTTTTGTCTTGAAGTAGAAATTATGCGAGAGTTAATTGAGAATTAAAAGAGTAAGTAACTCTGTAGAAAGATAGAAAAGTAGGAACAAAAGACTGGTTTTGTAATAATAAATAATAATGTACTGTTTGAGTCAGTTTAAAATATATCAAGTCAGTGAAGTGCGCAGCATATTGTGATTTACGAATGTTTGCCATTGAAATTTCATGTGCCATCTTGGTTTGCCTTGAACTTCAAAACTTTTAAACTTCTGTTTAAAAACAGAAACAATTTAAATTAAAAGGGTTTGGATATAATAGTTTTGATATGTAAAGTGTAATGATACATCTATCATGTGATTTTATACAGTATTACACTGCCATATAGACCCAAGAATAAAATCAAATCCTGAAAGGCCTTAACTGACTTCATTAACATGACAGGAAGTGAAATCAGATTACTGAGGAGAGAGAAAGAGAAAGAAATTGACTATGCAGCCAGCTCAAAAATCTTGCAGCATTCGGCTGAACACCACAGAAAGCTCATTACAACTTTTGGGTTATCTGTGATTTTTAAAGAGCTGGATACAAACTGTGTCTGGCTGCATAAACAATTCAGTAAGAATTTAGCAACACCAATTTATAATCCAACCGATTTATTTGATAGTAAAAAAGCGAGCTTTCGACTCTGTGTCTTCCTCAGGCAAATGCAGTGTTCTGGTCTGCAATAGCACACATCAGCACAGACAGTCAGAGATTGCTGATTAGAATGCGAATCCTTACATCTAACCTGCTATTCAAGTGTTAAAGTGGCTAACAATGTGTGTGAAGGGAATCCTGAGCATTGTTAGAGAATTGTGTATTTTCTCCAGACAGCACAGTAAGTGAGGTTTTTTGCTAACCCAGGCAAGTTACGGGGGTTACAGATAGTGTGTCATGAAGCCAAGATCCCTGTTAAGACCGTCCTCATGTGTGCGGATCTTGGCTATCAGTCTCTGCTCAGCGGCTCTGCGCTGTCGTGTATCACGAAAGCCCCCTTGAAGAACATTTACCCGCAGGTCGGAGGCCGAATGCCCATGACTGCTGAAGTGTTCGCCCACAGGAAGGGAACTGTTTTGCCTGGTGATTGTTGAGCGATGCTCATTCATCCGCTGTCGTAGTGTTTGCATGGTCTCCCCAATATACCATGCTTCGGGACATCCTTTCTTGCAACGTATTAGGTAGACAACGTTGGCCGAGTTGCAAGAGTATGTACCGTGTACCTGGTGAATGGTATCCTCACGTTTGATGATGTCGTCCATGTCTATGATCCGGCATGTCTTGCAGAGGTTGCTGTGGCAGGGTTGTGTGGTATTGTGGTCACTGTTCTCCTGAAGGTTGGGTAGTTTGCTGCGAACACTCTTCTTGCTTTCAGACAACCACACAACCTCAAACAGATCATTGTTGGCAGCAAACTACCCAACCTTCAGGAGAACAGTGACCACAATACCACACAACCCTGCCACAGCAACCTCTGCAAGACATGCGATCATAGACATGGACGACATCATCAAACGTGAGGATACCATTCACCAGGTACACGGTACTCTTGCAACTCGGCCAACGTTGTCTACCTAATACGTTGCAAGAAAGGATGTCCCGAAGCATGGTATATTGGGGAGACCATGCAAACACTACGACAGCGGATGAATGAGCATCGCTCAACAATCACCAGGCAAAACAGTTCCCTTCCTGTGGGCGAACACTTCAGCAGTCATGGGCATTCGGCCTCCGACCTGCGGGTAAATGTTCTTCAAGGGGGTTTTCGTGATACACGACAGCGCAGAGTCGCTGAGCAGAGACTGATAGCCAAGCTCCGCACACATAAGGACGGTCTTAACAGGGATCTTGGCTTCATGACACACTATCTGTAACCCCCGTAACTTGCCTGGGTTAGCAAAAAACCTCACTTACTGTGCTGTCTGGAGAAAATACACAATTCTCTAACCAATGCTCAGGATTCCCTTCACACACATTGTTAGCCACTTTAACACTTGAATAGCAGGTTAGATGTAAGGATTCGCATTCTAATCAGCAATCTCTGACTGTCTGTGCTGATGTGTGCTATTGCAGACCAGAACACTGCATTTGCCTGAAGACACAAGAGTCGAAAGCTCGCTTTTTTACTATCAAATAAATCGGTTGGATTATAAATTGGTGTTGCTAAATTCTTACTGAGTTCTTACCACCCCAATCCAACGCCGGCATCTGTACATCATGCATAAACAATTGGCATCTGTGACCACAAAACACTGCTATTTATCTCGAAGATCTTCTCTAGAAGGACCATTTCTGTTTAAACATCGCACTGTCAAATGTGGTCAAACAAATGATCAAATTAGATATAATGTAAGGGGATATTATATATAAAGATTGGAGCTGTACGGCATGTTATTTTAATGGGGAAAGTGATGTCTTTTGATGGGATTACATACAAATGAATGGATGTCCAGCTGCAGCCAGTGCAAAGTGTCATTTGATTCACATTAAGCTTTCTATGGAAGGGGGGTATGTAATCAAGTATATAATCCATTGGCTAAAGCCATACAGAACATGGGAAAAAATCTGAACAGAGATATTGCCCACTATAGTGGGGCTAAGAGCAATCACAAATTGGAGTAACCCTTATGAGTTAATGACCAGAAGGGCTATGCAACCGCACGAATCGATAATTACCAGGGAGACAGGTGTAGGCCCTCTACACTGGTTTCAATTGAAAAAGTCTGCCAGCACCAATTGATAATATGTAATGTGCTCAATTCACAGAGACAGCTGATCTCCAAGCAAGCTGATCGAGCTTGCGGGAAGCTGCATGTGAGTGATCAGGTTGGTGCAAAGTTGCACGTCACCGCAAGTGACTGGGTTCGCAGGAGGTTGCACGCGGACCTTTGGACCATTGTATAACGGTCACACGGGTTATAATTCAATAATATGATTCTCCTGCTGTTTCTCATAACCTTGGCCCTGTTACCAGCCTAACTATAACAGATCAGACTCTCCACCCCGGTTTGTTATGAAAAATCAATAGAGAGATTATATCTGCCTGGTAAAAAATGGTTCCATACGTGTTGGCCACAGCTACTGTGTTCAGCAGATTAATGTTACTAGTAGTGCCTGGACTCTGGTATGACAGGTCACAATCACTGCCGCACAACCAACATCTCAGTTAGTCTCATGACTGCCTATAATGACACCTGTTTTGTCTGTGGAAATAATGCCTATCCTTGGCTTCCGTGGGACTGGTTGGGGGTCATGTTATCTCCAACTTATGAAACTACTCTGAGATACACTTGCTCAGGATCAAATGAGCTATTAGTGGGCCAGAACAATTCCTAATGCTAACATACCCATTCTATGGGACAGCAAAGGCAGTGCAGAAGTTTATACTCATGGCCTTGACCCCAATGAGACTAGAGAAGTGTTCGAGAAAGTAAGTACAGCCATCTCTGAGATATCAACAGAGGTTGTAGTTCTCCGGACCATTGCCTTACAGAACCAATTGGCTCTCGATTATGTGCTAGCCTCCCAAGGAGGAACGTGCTGCTATAGTTGGCTCTGAATGCTGTATATATATTCCCAATGCTTTGGAGAATATAACTCGGTTGACAGATCATATCAAACAGACAGCCAAGATGATATGAAATGAGGGACACCAATATCATGACTATAATCCTTTGGGTTGGCTGGGTCAGTGGAGTTCATACCTGATGCACGGAATAATTGTATTAATTATAATTTATCACTTGCTGTGTTTGTATAATATTATTCAATACCTGTTGTAAAACAGTAACAGCTCAAATCGTACCAAATGCAAGTGTACAAGCTGAGGGACTAGACCTCCTGACGAAGGAGTTAGGTCCTTATGCCAGGAACAGTTAGTTCTGAATTGGTCTTGGGGCCATGTCTGAATGACCCTGTGACCAAAACGGGGGAGATGCAGTAGGGAATGAGTTAATGAACTTTGTAATAATTGAGAGAATGAGGAAAAAATATCCAGTAGTCTATATGCAGCTTGCTTTCACATATTTCAGCTAAATGTAACTTTGTTTTTGTATGCTCAGACTGTAGCTGCACTTGTTGTTGTACATAGGTTTATGGTGACAGCAGCTGCTCTTGCTGTTGTATACAAGTTTTATGATAAACCGAGTCAAATGTAGCTGACCCAGCTTGTAGTTAAGTTATGTCTTTAATTTCGTGGACTTTGACCTAATATAGTGAAGCTTGCACGTCCTAAATACATTTCATATACATATATTTGTTATATACTTATATATCATGTACCTACATATTATACATTATACAACTTGTGAGCATAGATTAATATACTGGCCTGTTAATTTTAACTTGTTGGCCTGTATGTTAGCTAAGGGCTAATCACACACGTCAATTGGGGCCTTGAGATAACCATGAAGAAATGCCGAGGTGAAACGTGCTCCTGCAATGCTGAGACTGAAGATGCGTATGTGACCGGGGTGGGGGGGGTGGTGTATAAATATATGCTCTTAACTTGTGTTTGGAGAGATGCCTGGGAAACCGCTGTAAGGTGCCAGGTGTATCTCCAAAAGCTTTTAAATAAACTGTTGTACTTTGACTCTCAATTTGTCTCAGAAATATCTTTACTTACAACACGCCTCTTTTCCCCTGTCGCTGGGGTTGCACTCCCCTTCTCTCCTGTCGCTGGGGTCGCAAACCACTTCCCCCCCCCCCCCCCCCCCCCCCCCCCAAACCACCACCACCACCACCACCAACCGGGAAGTCTGACCTTCAGCTGGTCTCTCATTGAAGCCTGGCTGTTAACCTGGATTGCTTCTCCCATCCGCAGGGTATTCGCCTTTCAGCGATTCCTCACCATAGTAGGTGTCCCAAAAACTGAGCATCGGGAGCTCGCCACAGTGTGAGGAATTTTCCGGTCAGTTAGCTCACATTTGCAGCTGAAACCTTGACCAGTGTGCCTGCCAAATCGGCCCCCAGACCCGCCTCTGATCTGTTGTTCCCTGCCTGAAGTCCCTAATCTTTATCCCCCACCCTCACCGAGGTTACACTCCAGACTAACACACAACCTACCGGCAATGCTGGGGCAGGGGGGAGAGTTATTTGGAATGAGAGGTTCAGAGGCTCTACCTGCCTCCTGAGAGTGGACATAGGACAATCGCACAGGCTATTGTTGGGTAGAAGAGCAATGGGGGTGGGGGGAACATGATTAGATTCTTATCGATCAGGGTGATCAAATTCTAATCGATTTATTGGCAATGGCCAAAAAGGAAGTGTGAAAAGGTGCTGCACAGCCAGGAGTCTCGATCTTTCTCTGACCCCACGAACATGCTATAAGAATGGTGAACATTGCCAGCAAGAGGAGAGCCACCACACCCAAGAAGAAAGGAAGAAAGACCAGAGCCAGAATGCCAGACCAGACGAAAGGATCAGACTATGCAGACAACTACCGAGACCAGTGCAGAGATAAAGGCCAATATCTGATTGGGTACTTGTCACAGAAAGTTAAGACTTGAATTGAGTCAACCCAGCCAAACTGGTAGTTGGCTGGGTGATTATTCATTGTGCGAGTTTAAATAAATATTGCTTGTACTAGTAAGATGTCTTCGTAGTTATACGTCCACTGCACAAGGGTTAAAACAGACTGGTTTTACAACCCCCTCTGTGTCATACCCCTCCCTCAGTGTTGCACCCCACCCTCTGCTTCTCGCCCCCTCTGCTTAACTGCACCTGTCTCTCGAACCTGTTTCTCCCCCTCTATATCTCCAACTTTGTTTCCCCCACCCCGTTTCTCTCCCTCAGAGGGTGGGAAACAGAGGGGAGAGACAGGGGCAGGAAAAAGAGGGGCAAAATAAGGGGCGAGAAACAGTTGGGGAGAAGAAATGGGACGGGAAACGGGGCAAGAATCAAGGGATGAGAAAGGGGATGAGAAGCAGGGAGCAAGAAATGGAGCGAGAAATGGGGGGGGGAAACGGAGAATGAAGAGGCGAGAAATGTGGTGAGAAATGGGGCGAGAAACAGGAGAAGAAATAGAAGGGGAGAAAGAGCGGAAGAAAGAGAAGGGCTGAAATGGGGTGAGAAACAGGAGACGAGAAACGAGGTGAGAAATGGGACAAGAAATGGGAGTCGAAAAACGGGGAGAATCGGGGCGAGAATCGGGACAAGAAACATAGGGAAAAACGGGGAGAAACAAAGTTGTAGATACAGGGTGGGAGAAAGTGGAGGCAAGAAATGGGTGGTGAAACGGGGGAACAGTGGGGGAAACTGGGCAAGAAACAAGGGGCGAGGAGCCGGGGTAGAAACAGAGGAGGAGAAACACAGGAGGAGAAACGGGACGAAATAAAACGGAAGAAAAGAGAAGGGGTGAAACGGGGTGATGAACAGGAGGTGAAAAACGGGGTTAGAAACAGGAGGTGAGAAATGGGGGCGAGAAACAGGAGCAGAAAAATGGGAAGAATCAAGGGTCGAGAAACAAAGTTGTAGATACAGAGTGGGAGAAACAGAGGGAGAAACATGGGGCGAGAAACGGGGCAAGAAACAGAGCAGGAGAAATGGGATGAGATACAGGAAGCAAGAAATAGGAGGAAAAATAGAGGAGGAGATACAGAGCAGGAGCAACAAAGGATGAGATACAGGAGGTGAGAAACGGGGCGAGAAACAGAAGGCAAGAAACACGGGTGGACTAATGGGGAGAAACAGAATGGGAATAACAGAAGGCGATAAACAAGGGGTGAGAAACAGGGGCTGAGAAACAGGAGATGAGATACAGAAGGCGAGAAATAGAGGTGGAGAAACAGAGGGGGTGAAACGGGTCAACAAACGGGGCGAGAAATGGGGTGAGAAATAGGAGCAAGAAACAGTGGGCAAGAAATGGGGTGAGAAACAAGGAGTGAGAAACAGGAGGCGAGAATCAAGGGTCGAGAAGCAGAGGGGGGGAAATGGTGCATTAAATAGGGGATGAGAAACAGGGAGCCAGAAACAGGGCAAGTCAAAGGGGGCAAGAAACGGGGTGAGAAATAGGGGCGGTGAAACAGAGGGGGGGAAACATGGGGCAAGAAATAGGGGGCCAGAAACAGAGGAGGAGGAACAAAGGGGGAGGAACAGAATGGTAGAGATGTTTTGCGCCCCCCCGATTCTCGCCCTCCCTGATTCTCACCCCCCCCTTCTCACCCTCTGTTCCTCCCCCTTCTGTTTCCTGTCCTCAGTTTCCCACCTTTTTTTCTCACCCCGTTTCTCGCCCCCTATATTTTGCCCCGTTCCCCTCCCTCTCTGTTTCCCCTCCCTCTCTTTCTTGCCCCCGTTTCTTGTCCATTGTTTCTCGACCCCTGTTTCTCACTTTTTGTTTATCCCACTCTGTATCTACCCCTCTGTTTCTTCCCCTCTTTTTCCCACACTCTGTTTCCTGCCTTCTGTTTGTTGCCCTCTGATTCTTGTCTCTGATTTTCTCACCCTCCCCTCTCTTTCTCCCCCTCTCTTCTCCCCCCTCTCTTTCTCCCCCTCTCTTTCTCCCCCTTCTTTCTCCCCCCTCTCTTTCTCCCCCCTCTCTTTCTCCCCCCTCTCTTCTCCCCCCTCTCTTTCTCCCCCTCTCTTCTCCCCCCTTCTTTCTCCCCCCTCTCTTTCTCCCCCTCCTTTCTCCTTTCTCTCCCCCCTCTCTCTCCCCCCTCTCTTTCTCCCCCCCCGCCCTCTGCTTCCCGCCCCATGATGCTCACCTCCTGATTCTTGTCCACTGTTTCTCCCCTCTTTTTCCCGCACTCTTTTTCCCACCCTCTCCTTCTGGCCCTTTGTTTTTCGCCCCGTTTCTTGCCCATGATGCTCGTCCCCTGTTTCTCCCACTGTTTCTCCCCCGCTGTTTCCCCCCCCTTTCTTGCCCATTGTACCCAAGCCACAATTCTTGCCACTCTGTTTCTCCCCCTCTGTTTTCTGCCCACTGTTTCTTGCCCCTGTTACTCCCTCTCTGTTTCACGCCCTGTTTCTTGCCCGCACTTTCTCACCTGCTGTTTCTCACCTTTGTTTCTCGCCCCCCCGTTTCTTGCCCCCCCATTTCTCGCCCCTCTTCCTCTCTGTTTTCTGCTCCGTTACTCCCTCCTGTACTCCACTCGCTCCTGTTACTCGCCCCTGTTACTCGCCTCCTGTTACTCTCGCCTCCTGTTACTCGCCTCCTGTTACTCGCCTCCTGTTACTCGCCTCCTGTTACTCGCCTCCTGTTACTCGCCTCCTGTTACTCGCCTCCTGTTACTCGCCTCCTGTTACTCGCCTCCTGTTACTCGCCTCCTGTTACTCGCCTCCTGTTACTCGCCTCCTGTTACTCGCCTCCTGTTACTCGCCTCCTGTTACTCGCCTCCTGTTACTCGCCTCCTGTTACTCGCCTCCTGTTACTCGCCTCCTGTTACTCGCCTCCTGTTACTCGCCTCCTGTTACTCGCCTCCTGTTACTCGCCTCCTGTTACTCGCCTCCTGTTACTCGCCTCCTGTTACTCGCCTCCTGTTTCTCCATCTCTGTTTCACCCCCTGTTTCTCGCCCGCACTTTCTCGCCCGCTGTTTCTCACCCTTTGTTTCTTGCCCCCCCCCGTTTTCTCACCCTCCCGTTTCTCACCCCCCTCTTTTTCCACCCTTTGTTTCGCGCCCCCCGTCTCCCGCGCCCCCCCTTCTGTTTCTTGTCCAGTGTTTCTTGGCTTCTGTTTCTCTCCCTCTTTTCCCCCCACCTGTTTCCCCCCACTGTTTCTCAAGCCCTGTTTCTCCCCCTCTGTTTTTCTGTTTCATGAATGCAATTATTCCTTCTGCTCCTGAATGACTTGGTTTAAAATCTGCAAACTTAATCAAAGAACAAAGAACAAAACAGCAAGAGAAACAGGACTTTCGGTCCAACGAGTCCACACCGCCACCTCAATGTTCCCACTTTTACCCGTGATCCCTGTCTATGTTTACAGAACTATGCATTGAAAACAAATTTGATACAATTTAGGGAGAATTTCTTCTGCCAATCAGTCTAAGAGCACATTTTTGGGATGTAGTAGGAAACCGGAGCACCCGGAGAAAACCTAAGCAAGCACGGGGAGAATGCGCAAACTCCCACAGACACAGGTCCAAATCCATGTATCTGCATAGCACAGCGATGGTCACTGAGCTGTCGTGTTGCCCATCAAATGGTCCAGGTCAAGCAGGTGAAGCACTGGGATACTCACGAAAAATCCAAGAGCAGTCCTCTCACGACCCATTGCGTGTATGTCCCTTGTTAGACAACAAGGCGGACTGAAGTATCTGTAGGATAAAACAAATATGTTAATATCATCGACAATTTACACACTTCCCAGAGAACTCCCAAGGCTCATGTTCCCTATTTTAAATCAGTTTTCTATATCCTTCCATTCCCATCCTGTTCATGTGCCCATCTAAGTGTCTCTTAAATAACTCCAGAGTGCCTGCCTCCACCACTTTACTTGGCAGCGCGTTCCATACCCCTACTGCCCTTTGTGTGAAAAAACTCCCACTAGCATCCAAATTATACCTTACCCCCCCTCACTCTAAACCTGTGACCCCTCGTGCTATTTAAGTCCATCCTAGGAAAAAGCTTAACCCTGTTTACTCTATCTATACCCCTCATAATCTTGTACACCTCTATTAGATCTCCTCTAAGTCTACGTCTTTCCAAGGAAAACAGCCCCAATTTACCTAACCTCTTCTCGTAACTCAGACCTTCCATACCAGGCAGTATCCTGGTAAACCTCCTCTGCACTCTCTCCAGTCTCCACATCCTTCCAGTAGTAAGGCGACCAGAAATGGACACAGTATTCCAAATGAGGTTTAACCAACGTTTTATACAACTGCAACATTAAAGACCAGCTCTTGTACTCTATACCCTTTCCTATAAAGGCTAGCATTTCTTCACAACCTTCTCCACCCGCTCTGCCACCTTCAGATGCTTGTGCACCTGCACCTCCAGGTCCCTCTGCGTTTCTATACTCTTAATAGATCTACCCTTTATCATATACCTCCCCTCTACATTCTTTCTCCCAAAATGCATCACCTCACATTTATCAGGATTAAATTCCATCTGCTGTCTATCTGCCCAAGCTACCAGCTAATATTCTGCTGTATCGCCTGACAATGCTCCTCACTATCCGCAAGTCCAGCCACCTTTGTCCTTCAGTGCTCTTGTACATCATCTAATGGCTCCATCTCTGTCATTGCCACTGTGAGTGTCTGAGCTGCGCAAGTATTAAGCATGATGTGGAAATGCCAGCGTTGGACTCGGATGGGCACAGTAAGAAGTCTCACAACAAAGACCAACAGGTTTATTTGGAATAGCGAGCTTTCCGAACACTGCTCCTTCATCACGTGAGTGTTAAATGTTAAGCTGCACTGAAGCGTTGGTGATTCTGTACCTGGAGAAGCATGAAAGATGCTATCAGGCACACTGACCTCATTTTTTATGTGGTTGGTAGAGTCACAACTCCCAATGTTGTGTAATACCATCAAGATCCACTGGATGGCAGGATTGCACAGTACATGGAAGGCAGTATTCCATAGAGATGAAAGGGAGTCTCGCCCACTGGCTGGAGAGTGGGTGAAAGCCCCATTTCACTTCTTTAGGGTAAGTCTGCCGCACTTTGCACCACTCAGGCACTTAGTGGGCCAGTGCCAGCACTTCCTCAGGGATCAAGGAAATATATTACCGTTTATTCACTGTTGCTAGATTCAAATCCTGAATTCTGTCCCCAACAACACTATGGGTGCACCTATACCTTAGGGACTGCAGAAGGTCAAGAAAACTCACTACTCAAGGGGAAATTAGGGATGGGTCATAGTCAGTGACGCCCACATCCCATGAAACAATAAAAAAAATGCATTCCTGCAGCACTATTGGGATTGGGATGGCAATACAATGGCTGTTATAGATGCAACATCCACCCAAGACTACAAGTGACTGATGGGTGGAGTTGCAAAGTGGGAGGAAGGCAGCAGCAAGAGAAGAGAGATGCTGGATTCCTCTATCCTCAATCGAATATTGAGGGCCTTTGAATAAGAGAGCCCTGCCTCTACTCCGCACCCAAGAGCTTCAACTGATGAGAATGGTGTCTACTGACACAAGATTCTATCCCCGTAACTACAGACCTGTCAGAGTGATTCGTAAATAGGAAACACACTGGAATATATAACCAGGCTGTGGTGGTAGTGAAGTGCCTTCTTAAACTGCTGCAGTCCCTGAGGTGCAGGTACGCACACAGACACACATACTGTGCCATAAGGGAGGGAGTTCCAGGATTTTGATCCAGTGATAGTGCCGAACTGTGATATATTTCATAGTCAGGATGGTGAGTGGCTTAGATGTTGTGTTAAAGTGGCCTCCTTGGGCGGAGGGGGGAGGAGGAGGAGGAGAGAGGAGATCCCATGTCAGGCATGTGATTGGGCTGTGTGGGAAGCTATGCCAATTGGGAGTGAGGTTACAAATCCTGGGACCAGGAGAAGAGAGTGGACATACACTACAGTTCAGTCAGACTCTCATCTTGTACATTTACAATTGGTGATCAATCAATTATTATTGAAGTCCCTTCAACTCTACTACAGTGGCAATGAGAAAAAGCTTCATTAGTTGTTAGGAGATAGCAGTGCACTGTAAAAGGGGTGTGGGAATGAACGTCAAAGCTAATAAAAACATGTACAAATGTCCTATCAAAATGTCTTTAATTGGAAAGATTGAAAACTGGTGGCAGTATATAAAAAAGTTGTATTATTTCTTTGTAGCAAATGAACTAAAGGGTGGCACAGTGGTTAGCACTGCTGCCTTGGCACCAGGGAGGCAAATTCAATTCCCAGCTTGGATTACTGTAATTGCGGAGTCTGCACATTCTTCCTGTGTCTGTGTGGGTTTCCTCCCACAGTCCAACGATGTGTAAGTTGGAGATGGAGGTGCTGAGTTGCCCCTCGGCATCCAGAGATCTGTAGACTGGGTGGAATGGAGGCAGGGTGTGGGGATGGTGGGCCTGTTATGATGCTCTTTTGGGCAGATGGGCCAAACGGCCTTCTTCTTCACTATTGGGATTCTATGGAGATCACCATGTAAGGAAAACAAAAGGTGATACCACTTAGTCTGTGGCCCACAAACTAACAGCCTAGTGAGGAGTCTAATATCACCTGACGCCCCCAACTCAAAGGGCAGAATTTTCCTGTCCCAACCACAATGGATATTGTAGCGAGTGGCATGGCAGATGCAAAGATCTGTTGGCCTCAGGTGGGATTTTCCAATCTGGGGCACGCGCAGCTGGAAAATCCCGCCCAGAGTCTTTTGACCAGGTAGTCAAAATTGTCAAATATCATTACAGTCACTGACCCTCAATCATCATGTTGAGGTATCTGTTTCAATCTGCAGTTCTGGAGTCAAGAGACACTATCTCCGATTTGGTAACCAGATTGAGAGTTAGCAGAGCAGTGCGAATTCAGCCCAACTTTTGGGAGATGCAATGAGACCATTTGGCCTGTGGGATTAACAGCCTCACAATACAGAGAAGGCTGCTGAGATTATAATCTCTTCAGGAAAAGCTATGGAGATGGCCCAGGTGACAGAATGTGCCGAGCAGGATCTAAGAGAACTACAAGGCATGCCCAACGAGATGAACCATTTGTGATAGCAAACAGCTGCTATGAGGAACAGCCCAAATGGAGCCTGTGAAAGTGAGTACAGCATCAGCGATGGAAGCTTAAAAATAAGCTTGTTTTCAATAGGAGGGAAAGAACTCCCAGCAAACTTGATGGTGCAGAAATTGCATATGATTCCCTTGCAAAAGGAAGGGCTACTTACAGGCATTGTGCAGAATAAAGCAGACAGGGCAGAATGTGCAAAACAAAAACGGTTAGTTTAACACTATTAGAGCAACTGAACGAAGCTTCCAAGAAGGGCTACTTGTTCTTTAAATAAGCACCAATTCAGTAAGGTGTCTGAGAGAAACAACCTTGAAAGTCAACAGCAGATCTCTTGAAACGGAAGTCAACATAAGAGCCATGGTCATATTCACAAGTGAACAAGCATTCCAATACCTCCAAAAAGTCTGAACCCTTGAGACTGAGTAATTCAGAAGTTATTCTGTCTGCTTATACAGGAGAGAAACTGCATGTGGGCTTGTGTTCATATACACTGAGGCTCAGGGTTTGTCTCTGTACACTGGAGGCCTGGGTTTTATTTATATTGACTGGATTCCTGAACTTACATCCCTATACATTGAGGTCCTGGGTTTGTGTCTTTGTATAGACTGCAGCCCTGGTATTTTAATTTGTATATGTTGGTTTCCTGGGCTTCTGTTTATATACATTGTTATCCTGGGTTTGTGTTTTTATACAGTGGGATCCTGAACTTGTTTTCATATATTAAGGCTCTGGCCATGTGTCTCTATGCAATGGGGTGGTGGTCTTGTGTTTACAAATACTGGGGTCTGGGTATGCCTCTCAACACATTGGGATCTTTGGCCTGGATATAAGCACTGTCATGATCCATAGCAAGCATCCCAAGCTTGTTGACCTGGGAATAATACTTATTGGGGTGCAGGGCTTGTGTTTACTTATACAAGGGTCCTGGGTATATATCACTATACACTGCAATCCTGGCCTTGTGTTTATGTACACAATTTATCTGAGTATTCTCTAAGACTTGCTGTGCACAAATCAGCTCATGTGTGTTCTTCATGATGACACATTAAAAATTCTTGATAGACTGTGGAGCCATTATGTGCACTTTTAAATGGGTGTTCATTCTTCCAAAGTGATCGTGTCTCAAAATGTTCTCCAAGCTCTTCCTGCAGGATTCCAGGATTCCGTTCCCCAGCTTTCAGTTTTATAACTCTTGGTCATTGAGTCAAACCATGTTACTAGAGATTCCTGATTGCACAGACTAGGTCAAGCCATTCGGTGGCTACAAACAGAGTAAACAGATTGCAGTTTTCCTACATTTGGTGGCCAAAGGACGAGAGGTAAGCAGGAAACCTCATGGGTAGAATTTAGAAACAGAAAAAGGTTTAGGACTGCTGTGGCAGTCATTTACAGGTCTCCAGTAGCTGCTGTGAAGTGGTTGACTGTCTAAATGCAGGGCTTAGATCAAACTGTAACAAAGGCAAAGTGGTTCTAATAGGGTTTACTGACTTTCATCATAAACTTGGGTAAGCAGATCAGATTTCTGAATTGGGGATAGTTTCTTGCAGCAATATCTCATTGATCCAATGAGGAGGCAATGTCATATTAGATTTAGGAATAGTATTAGGTCAGTTTACACTACCAAGGGCAAGATCTCTATTTGAGTCAAAGAATAGCCATGGGCAATTAAAGAGGGAAGAAACAATATCAAACTAAAAGAAAAGTTATACAAAAATGCAAAGGTTCACACAGATCCAATGTTTAAGAGTGACAGTAGGGAATATTTAAACTCATAAACAGGATGAAAGCTGGCAAGGCCAGCATTTATTGCCCATACCTAATTGCCCTTCAGAAGGAGTGGTGAGTTGCCTTCTTGAAACATTGCGGTCCATGTGGTGTAGGTACACCCACATGTAAGGAGGGAGTTCCAGGATTTTGATCTAGCGACAGTAAAGGATCAGCGATACATTTTCAAGTCAGGATGATGAGTGACCTGGAGGGGAATTTATAGGTGGTGGTGATCCCAGGTATCTGCTGCTCTTGTCCTTCTGGCTGGTAGAGGTTATGGATTTGGAAGGTGCTGTTTCAGAAACTTTGGTAAATTGCTGCAGTGCATCTTATAGATGGTACACACTGCTGCTACTTGTGTCAGTGATGGAGAGAGTGAGCGTTTGTAGAATGTGGTGCCAATCAAGCAGGCTGCTTTGTCCTGGTGTCGAGCTTTCTGAGTGTGTTGGAGTTGCATTCATCCAGGCAAGTAGGGAGTATTCCATTGCACTCCTGGTTTGTGCCTTGTAGATGGTGGATAGGTTTGGGGAGTCAGGAAGTGAGTTACTCACTACAGGAGCCCCAGCCTCTGACTTGCTCTCAAAAAGAGCAATTGCAAACAATATCAGATTCAACTCAAATGCTTAGAACAATTATAGCGGGAACAAGTAGATGGTGAGGAACAATGTTTGATCATCATTTGGGAGACACAGATTAATCAAGGACAGTCCATATAAATTTGTTTGGGGAAGATGTTACTGCATTAACCCGTTTGAGTTTATTTTGAGGGAGTAACATGGATGCTTGCTGAAGGCAGCACAAATGATTTTGACAAAGTCCCAAACAGCAAACTGACCAGTAAATTAGAAGCTCATCAGATCTCAGCTCATGGGATCCAAACCTAGTTTGATTACAGCAAAAGGTTGTGACTGGCAGGATGCTGCCTGGGGAGGTTCCTCGGGGCTCTATATATTCAATCCCTAGCTTTGTGTAGTATATTTCTAAGATTTAGACTTAAATGTAGAGAGTATGACATAGGTCTTTCAGATGATACAACCACTGGCCATGTCATTGATCATGAAGAAAAATGCTGCAGAGTGCAGGAAGACAGCTTGGGTCACTGTCTGTGCAAAGCCTGCATGGGTATCCTGTGTTCTCCAGTTTCCCCACTTAAAAACTTCTGAAGTTTATTTCTGAGTGTCACAGGTAGGCTTACATTAACGCTGCAAGGAAGTTACTGTGAAAATCTCTTAGTCACCACACTCCAGCACCTGTTCAGGTACACTGAGGGAGAATTAAGCACAGCCGATGCACCCTAACCAGTACACCTTTCAGACTGTGGGAGGAAACCAGAGCACCCAGAGGAAACTCACACAGACACAGGGAGAACGTGCAGACTCCACACAGACAATTGACCCAAGCCAGGAATCAAATCTGGCTCCGTGGCGCTGTGAGTCCGTGATGGTAGTCATGTGGAGATGTTGGCATTGGACTGGGGTAAACACAGTAAGAAGTCTCACAACACCAGGTTAAAACCTGGTGGACTTTTAACCTGGTGTTGTGAGGTTTTTTTTGCTGAGAGGCAAATACCGGAATGCCGCTCCAATGTGTTTACTCTGATGCAGCATTCCCCATAACGAATGTTGGATTTGTCCCACGCTTTGTTGGCTTTATTGAGCCAGAAGATGTCCACATGAGGATTGTTCAGGTGGAAATTCCTGCCTGCGGCAAGTGCAGTGAAAGTTTTAAACAGCTTCCTTACATGAACGTTGTTTTAATGAGAGAGAGAGCGCCCTGGAAGGTAACGGGGCACTTACAGTCCTGGAGACATTTTCACACTGAATCTCCCGCTGCCATTTTGATTACCCCCGCGCATGGCGCGAGGCATGAAGCGTTTAACGGTCACTCCACTAGTCCCGCCCCTCCCCCCTGGTGCGAGACGTTTAACTGTCACTCTGCTAGCCCCGCCACGCCTCCACTCGTCACCCCAGCAACGTGCCATCCAATGGGCGGCCAGCTCAGCAACTTCCGGCTGCCTCGCACCAGCCCCTCCGGGCTCTCCCATTGGTTGGCCCCCGCTTAGGGCCCAGTGCTGCGCTGCTATTGTCCGCTCCTATCCACCCCCCCTCCCCTCCCCCCACCTAACTGCCACTCGCCAAGCTTCCAGAGTTTTCCAACCACCGCTGCTGATGCGAGTCGGAGTGGGAAGGTCAATGACCGGCAGTAACTCTGGCTGGAACGCGGGAGAGGGGAAGAGACAAGGTGATCATAGAGTAATAGAGTCAGTCTGATATGCAATTCTCACAGGATCAGAACGTCCCTAATAATGCAAAAAGGAGGCATTTCGGCTGGTTGAATCTGAGCTGACTCACTGACTGACAGAGCGTCTCATTCAGACCTCATGCCCATAACCCTGATCATGGCCAATCCTCCACATCCAAAGAGAAAATGCTGGAAAATTCTAGCAGATCTGGCAGCATCATAGAATAGAAAACCTACAGTGCAGAAGGAGGCCATTTGTCCCATCGAGTCTGCATCGACCACAGTCCCACCCAGGTCCTATCCCCTTACCCGTGCACATTTTACCTGCTAATCCCTCTATCCTACGCATCTCAGGACACTAAAGAGCAATTTAGCACAGCCAGTCAGCCCAACCCACACATTTTTGGACTGTGGGAGGAAACCCACGCAGACATGAGGAGAATGTGCAAACTCCACACAGACAGTGATCCAAGCTAGGAGTTGAACTCAGGTCCCTGGAGCTGTGAAGCAGCAGTGCTAACCGCTGTGCTACCACATCACCCACAAAATTGACCCTTCACTACACCTTAGCTAGTTTAAACTTTATTTATTCGTCACAAGTAGGCTTACATTCTCAAAGCAATAAAATTACTGTGAAAATCCCCTTGTTGCCTCACCTGGATGGCACAGTGGTTAGTACTGCTGCCTCACAGTGCCATGGGCCTGGATTTGATTCCTGGCTTGGGTCACTGTGTGGAGCTTGCACATTCTCCCTATGTCTGTGTGAGTTTCCTCCAGGTGCTCTATTTTCTTCTGCAGTCAGACGTGTGGGTTAGGTACATTAACCTGAACAGGCAACAGACTGTGGCGACTAGGAGATTTTCACAGTAACTTCATTGCTTTTTGAACTTACTTGTGACAAATGAATAATCCTTAGTCTTAAATTTTAGCTCTGGCATCTGTTCGGGTCCACCACAGGCGGGTGGCCAATGCACCTAACCAGTATGTCTTTCAGAATGTGGAAGGAAACTAGAGCAGAAATGAGGGGAATGTGCAGACTCCACACAGACAATCACCCAAGTCAAGAATTGAGTCCGGGTCCCTGGCACTGTGAGGCAGCAGTGCTAATCACTGTGCTGCTCTTATCACTGCTCATATAACATTCTGCACTCTCTCCTTTCCTTCACTGTGTATGATATGTTTTGCCTGTTTTGCATGCAAGGAACAATACTTTTCATTATATGCTAATACATGTGACAATGATAAAGCAAAAAAAAACATCTGTAAGAAAAGAGCTGACATTTTGAATCCAGATGACCCTTTGTCAAAGCTAAAAGGCTTTGAAAGTAGGAGATATTTATACTGCAGGGTGAGGGAATGAAAGATGATTCATAGTCACAAAAACACGAGGAAAGGCTGTTAATAGCAGCCGATTGCTAACATTAATAGAGAAATGGAAAGCATTGAAGGTGGATAGCGGAGAGAGATATATAGAAATCCTGTTGAAGTGAACAGCAGTACTTTTTCAGGGTACGCATTCCTAGAAAAAACGTGGTAGTGAGTTAAACACTGGATAAAAGCAAATTGCTGTGGATGTCAGAATGTGAAACCAAAAGAGAAAATGTTGAAAAATCTCAGAAAGTCTGACAGCATCTGAAAGGAGACAAAAAGCTGACATTTTGAGTCCAGATGACTCTTTGTCTTCTGCATGTATTTGGAACATATGGTTAGGAGCAGAAATAGGCAATTCAACCCTTCCAACCTGCCCTGCCATTCAATCCGATCATTGCTGATCTTCCCCTAGTCTTATATTCATCTCCCTATCTGTTCCCCATATCCCTTTGTCAGAAATATATTTATCTCTGATATCTATCTCTTGTCCACTAATCTAACCCGCACATTTTGGAATGTGGGAGGAAACTGAAGCATCTGGAAGAAACCCATGCAGACACGGGGACAATGTGCAAACTCCATACTGACAGTGACTTGAGACCAGACTTGACTCCATATCCCTGCAGCTGTGAGGCAGCAGTGGATGGGATTGTCGGGGGTTGGATGGGGCTGCCGAGGGATGGGGATATTGGGGGAGGGGATGTTGGAGGAAGGGTGGGGGTATTGAAGTGGATAATAAGGGGATGGGGGTGTGTGGATACAGGGAGGGAACAAAGTGAGGTGGGGAGGAGAGGGGGACAAGCTGATGGGATGTTTTGTGGAAGTCAGGACAAGCTGACAAGGGTGTGTGTGGGTACGGGGAGGGGACAAGCTGATGGGGTTACTGGGAAGGGGGGAAGTCTGGGAAATGTACAGAATCAGAATGCCCCTGGTGCAGATAAATACAATCAACCAGGCACAACCACAACAGGGGGCAGCAGTTGATTTTCTTGGTTCAGCTGCTATTAATTCGGGGCAGTTTCTTCACATAGTACTTCACAGATCCCATTCCCACGAGGTGGCCAATTTAGTCAGGACTGCTGGGAATGTATGGCCACAGCCGCCAATATGATTTGTATTAAAACATTGTCAGCTAAAGTGAGGGGAATGGAGTATTGGGGTAGGGAAGTGAAACAAAAATTCTGCTTACACACACACACACACACACACACACACACACACACACACACACACACACACACGTGAAAACCCCTTTCCCATGGTGATGAAGCTTCTGAGCTCAGTTAGGGTAAAGGTTTAAGCCCAACTTCATCTCTGACTATTACATGAAAAGCATTCAATATTACCTTGAAATCAGCATCCAATCCCTGAAGACACGTGTACGTGACAGAATGTGTATGAGTGTTTGAGAGTGTGAGAGCGAACATGTGAGTGTCAGTGCACGTGTATATGTGTCAGTGGATGCATGAGTAGTTAGAAGTGTGTGGATGCGTGTCAATGTATATGTGTTGATGTGTGTTGGTATATGTGTGTCAGGCACAAATTGGGATATGCGAGATTATAGTATATGTGGATTATGTGTCAGTGTACATATTTGGGTGCGAGTTGGCATATGTGTATACATGTTTGCCGCCTGAATTTGTTCTTGTGCTCCTGCCCTAATTGACACTGAAGTCAGATCTCAGGCCCTGCTAGGTAAAATGCTGTGAGAAGTCTCGCAACACCAGGTTAAAGTCCAACAAGTTTACTTGATAGTAAATGCCACAAGCTTTCAGAACTCTGTTCCTTTGTCAGATGAGCATCAGTGGGTAGAGGCTATTCACTGGCCACTTTAGTAACTTGATTGGCATCTGGATGGGAGGGTCGTATGCCACCCTCATCTTGGTAATGAAGATGGTTGTGCCGATGTGAAAAGTAAGGTGGTAAGGTGGTTGTGCCGATGTGAAAGTTTGCCGTGCAATTTGGTTCCTAATTGCTGATTTTGGAGACACTAAAATCAATGCCAGGTATAGCACTCAAGTGCTAGACAGAAGCAATTTTCATTTAGTGGTACATGTAGCCACTTCACTTCCACTGAAGGAGTGGTGTACCCTGGCTGATTCATGGTGATGGGTAATGGCTCAGAGACTGAGCAAAGGTACATTGATTTTCAGATGCAGCAATGGAGGTCGAGGGAAGGAAATTCCTATACCCCCAAGCAGAGATGTACTGCACATCATATCCTTGACCTGTCCTTTTCAAAGGACGGCACGGTGATACAGTGGTTAGCACTGCTGCCTTACAGTGCGAGGAACTCAGATTCAATTACGGGCTTGGGTCACTGTAGGGTGTTCTTATATTCTCCCTGTGTCTGCATGGGTTTCTTCTGGGTGCTCCAGTTTCCTCTTACAATCGAAAAATGTGCAGGTTAGGTCTATTGGCCATGCTAAATTGACCCTTAGCATCAGGGGGATGAGCAGGGTAAATACATGGGGTTAGGAAGATAGGGTCTGGGTGGGATTGTCTGTACAGGCTTGATGGGCTTCTTCTGCGCTGTAGCTATTCTATTAATTCTTTTCTCCTACAATAGCTTTCATTGTTCTACCTGCCTTCATATCATCTGTCCTATCCTCATATCCAATGTTGCTAGTGAGCACTGGCAGACAATGTAAATGATGATCAGTTCTGTAATGATGCACTGGAGGCCATTCCTACTGTACACAATCACTTCATTACCAAGATGATGTCTTGTGCTAAACTGTTATATTAGATCTTGGCTGCCTGAGAATCGTTGGTGTCTAAAACGCTGCTGTAAATCACTCTCTTAGTATTCAAGGCTGAAGTGAAGGGGTTAATTAACATGTTGGGACCTGGATCCATTTATCTGATACTGTTAATCACCAGAACACTGCATTTGCCTGACGAAGGCCATAGAGTCGAAAGCTCGCGAATTTACTATCAAATAAATTGGTTGGATTTAAAATTGGTGTTGTAAAACTACACTGTTAATCTCATGCAGACTTCAGCTGCATTTTCAGGAAACCAATCAATTTCCCGGTATAACCTCCTAGTTACATTTTTTCTGGTTGCTGTGACCACATTTTCTCGCATCCAACAAGACTGAAGTCTCACAGGGGCTGTGGTTACTACTCAGTTAAAGCACAGCCATTTACAACTCTCTCAAACTCTGTACTCTCCTAAAGAAATGTTTATTCATCGAGGTGTGTTGTGTAGATCGTGAATTGTCAACTTCGGCCATCAGACCAGAAGTGGGGGCCATAAGTCTCAGGGAAAGCTTCTTTACTCACAGAGTAGTGACAATATGGAACTTGCCACGGCAGGGTTAGTTGAAGTGAATAGTACGAGTACAGTTTTGGTCCAATTACCTAGGGAAGGATATACTTGTCACTGAGAGACCACAGCAGTGGACCACCAGACTAATTCCTGGAGTGGCAGCAATGTCCTACGAGGAGAGATTGAGGAGACTGGACCTATATTCACCAGAGTTTCAAAGAGAAGGGATATCATAAAAATCTACAAAATTCTTTAGGGGCGAGACACTTAAATGGAGAAGGAATGCTTCCTCTGACTGGAGGGTGGGGGAGCATCTAGAAATAGGAGACACAATAAGGACTGAGGAAATTTTTCTTCACTCAGAGGACATTGGATCTTTGGAATTCTCTAATCCTGTAATTATTGAGTATATTCAACACAGAACAATGGATTTCTGGAGGCTATTGATATCAATGGATATGGGAACTATTAGGACCTTAGGCCATACTTCTAAATTTTTTGATAAGGTTCGGTTTGGGACCAATAACCTTTTCAAAGTAGACAAGTTTGAGTTTCAAAACGCTTGCTCAGTGAATAATGCCACACTTTGCTATACAAAGTTGGAAAGGTGACACCATTTACTGTATCTTATCTTATACGCTTAACTTCAGGGGTTAATATGAGGTGGATGTGAATTAATAGGCAAACTGTGGTCAGACACATCACATTGCACAATAAATGACAGATCAGCCAAGACAGAGTCCACTGATGTCTCAACAATCCACCCAGACGTTGGTAATCACTGTGAGTCAACCAAAATCTGACTGACACTCTGTCGCAGGAGATTCCACCTTCACAGTTTGAAGATTTAATCTGCAAATTTTCTCCAAAAGTCGTTACAATGCGGGAGGCATCAACAATAGCTCACTTCACAGGGTTTCAGTTGCGATTTGCAAGATCCTCTTACCTGGATCCCTGAGCATGCACTTGAGTGCCAGCTCACAAACACAACTTCAACTCTTTGGTTGCGCCAGGCAGAACTGTACTGCCCTTAAGGAGTGCTTTTGCCCTGCAGCACAGAGTCACCCAATCAGTAGCTGCCTTTTTTGCTGAGATTTTTTATTGTTCTTGCACTTTGCACTTGTTCCCTTAATAAACATCTTTTCAGAAGACCCTCCCAGGCTAACTCCCACTGCTTTTTTTACATGCTTCAGTCACCGCTGACTATTTATGCACTCTGCTGACAGCCTATTTCCTATGACTCTTTTTAATTCAACCTGGACCCTTGCATCTTCCTTTTTTCTCTCAATGAGACTCTTCTAAGGGTGATATGATAGCACAATGCTGTCTCATAGCACCAGGGACCTAGGTTCAATTCCTGGCTTGGGTGACTGTGTAGAGTTTGCATGTTCTCCCCATGTCTGCATGGGTTTCCCCTGGGTGTTCAGGTTTCCACCCACATTCTGAAAGACATGCTGGTTAAATGCATTGATTCAGACAGGTGCTGAGTTCTGCTGACTAGGGGAATTTCACTAACTTCATTGCAGTGTTACTGTAAGCCTTACATGTGACTAATAAATAATCTTTAATTTTTTAGGACCTCTCACTGTTTCTTCTCCCCTTTAGGACCTCTGATCGCCTCCTCTCCCTGTCCCTTGCCTGAAACACTTGCGGAGTACAGACAGTGGTACTCCACTCCTGTAAGAAGTCTTACAAAGTCCTTGGACTTTAAGCTGGTGTTGTAAGACTTCTTACTGTATTCACCCCAATCCAACGTCAATCCACATCATGACTCCACTCCTGGACACATGACATGCTGCATGTTCTCCCTCAGTGTATCCGAACAGGTGCCGAAGTGTAGCGACTAGGGTGTTTTCATAGTAACTTTATTGCAGTGTCAATGTCAGCCTACTTGTGACACTAATAAATAAGCTTCAAAACTTTTATCCAGATACATATAATTTTTCTAACAAGACGGTGTGGGAAAATGGCATTGAAATGGATGATCAGCCATAATCTGGTTGAATAGCGGAGCAGGCTCAAGTGTCCAGCTCCTATTTCTGGTGTTCCTATATGTTGAGGAGAAAGCTAGATCGTTATGTGAGAGGGAAAGGAATAGAACAAAAAGGAAATGGGGTGAGATGAAGAGGGCTGGGAAGAGGCTTGTATGGAGCATAAACGCTGTTGCGTCAAGTGGCCTGATTCTGTGCACTGACATTCTAACAGATGACTGGTGAGAATCGTGTGTTACATGCCCAGCACAAGGTATGATAGGGTGGTGCTTTTTTTTATAAAAGATCAGGCGATGCTGAGTAATCTAAAATGTCTGTCAATCCCCCTTTCCGTTTCCCCCCCTCCCCCTCGCCTGCCTAGACAAAGCCTCGCTCCCCAGCAGTGACTGTGTCAGTGCAATGACTTTGAGTAACCTTTTGGAGGAAGCCAAACTGCAGCTGGTAAATCAGAGTGGAGGCCTCTCCCAGAGGGTGGAGCCTGGGTTCGTGTTACTCAGATCGAAGCAATTTAGTCTCTAAGCGTACAACCGGGCCAAGATAAAACATATCACCCATCAATACAGACTTAGGAGCCTTAGCAAAGGCTGCATTATAATTACAGCTACAAGATTTTGCATGCAAGTAAATAAATAAAAGGTTACAATGCAGGCCTAGTCCCATGTAAACTGTATATATTGCCGGCATTTCCATCAATATTGGGATCACCATGACGTATTAGTGCTGAATCAGCCTCGCAGGTCAGCGTTTTTAGGTTCTAATGTTACCGAGAGGCAGTTGTCCTTTTTCTAACTTTACCTGTTTCACTGTCAGAAAGTTTGAGCAGAGCTACACACAGACTAATGTTTCCATCCCAATTCAAATCCCTCCATGCCTCTCTTCCCTATCTCTGTCAGCTCCCCAAGGCCTATAGCCCTTTAATTCTGACAACTTAAGCAATTCCGGCCCCACTCCCTCCGCCCCTCCATTGGCAGCTGGGTCATCAGTTGTCTGGAACTCTGGAACCCCTTCCCCAGCTTCTCTGCCTTAATGTCTGAGAAAGCTTTTAGTCACCTGCTTTAGTATTTTTTCAGACGGTGCCAAATTTTGGCTGGGATAGCTTTGCTTAGGGCAGAGAAAGCCGAAGGAGGACTTGATTCCTGATTGATGTGTACAAAAAAATAAAGGACATAGTGTGTGGCACAGTGGTTAACACTGCTGCCTCACAGAGTCAGGGACCCCAGTTCAATTCTAGCCTCAGGTGACTGGAGTTTGCATGTTCTCCGTGTGCCTGCATGGATTTCCTCCTGGTGCTCTAGTTTCCTCACACAATCCAAAGGTGTGCAGTTTTGGAGGATTGACCATGCTAAATTGACCCATAGTGTCAGGGCGGTTAGTTGGATAAATGTGTGGGGTTATGGGGAAAAGATGTATGGTTTTTACATCAATGAACAATAGTTTCCTGTTTACCACACCATTACTGAGACTGGCTTTTAATTCCAGATTTTTTAAAAAGTTGATTTTAAATTCTGTCTGCTGCTGTGCTAGGATTTGAACCCATGTCCCCAGAGTATTTGCCTGAACATTTGAATTATTAGCCTATGACATTACTACTACATCACCACCTCATCTGTTAGGCCTAAACCCTCCTCCTGATGTCTGAGATTGGAACTGGGGAGTTGATAACTATTTGACTGTATGGGGCATCGATAAGTCTGATCTCAAGCCCAATTGTGTTCCATGGTCTCATCCTTAAGTACAGGGGTCACTGGGTTAGGTGATTGACTAGATGCAGTTCATCACAAGCCAAGAATTGAACATTGAGTAGCTAGGTCTCACCGGTAATTGGGTGCTGCTCCCTTTTATAATCTGTTGACAATAACTTTGTTATTTGGTATAGTGATGCAACAGTTATGGTACTGGACTAATAACCAAATGACACGTTCAGATCCCACCAGGAACAAGTTAGAAATGAACTTCAATAAACTTGGTTAGTGTGGCCAAGCATCAGATAACGTAACCCTGAAGGAGACTGGGTTACAATAAAGATCAAATTGCTCTGCCAGTTTTACCCAGACCATATGTGCATCCAGTCTTACACTACCTGGTTAACACTAAATGTTCCCAAGGCAAACAGGGATGGGCAGTAATCACTGCTATTCCATGCTCATCTACACCTCAAGAACAATTACACGAAAGTGGCCACGTTGACATCTTTAACTTTTCCAATTTTGTTCAAGGGTCATTGACCTTGAGCGCTAAACCTATTTGTCTCTCCACAGATGCTGCTGCAAGCTGTTGAGTGTTTCTAGCATTTTCTGTTTCTGTTTCAAATTTCTAGCTTCCTGATGAGAAATGGCTGTTGTGTTTTGTAGATAAGCTAACATATCTTTCCCCTTCCCATTGAAGTTTGCCTTTGCAGGCGAGTTGCTGGTTTTGGAATTTGATGTAGCAGCCTAATGTTGGTTCAATGGAAAAGTGCGAAGATGGTGTTTTGGTGATCATAGCTGACATGTCCAAACCCATCATTCACTGAGCCTTCTGCTACCATTCATGTGATCTAATTGGGAATTGTGTGAGAATGTGTGTGTGTATTGGGTCAGGATAACCTTGTATTTGGTTTTGATACCCTTCACCACCCACTACTGCACCAGGCTTGCATCTAAAGCACAGCCCTCAGATAAGGTGCCACAAATCCGAACAGAGGGCAATTTTTACTGCAGTGGAATAACGTCCGAGAAGAAATTTGTTTTTTCAAATGGGAGCATTCCTGGATTTGACAGAAACAAGAGGTTTGGTTCCGTGGGCTCAGCTGCGTAGCCATATAAATGAGGGATTTATATGCCTCCCAGAGACGCCATAACTTCTCCCCAGGGACTCACTACCATAGCAACAATCCCCAAAAGACTCCTTGGCATAGCAACACGTGAGTGAGATTTTCCTCTTATGTTCGGAGTTGCGCTATAGGCTGAGACTATTGTCCAATTACCCCACCTGCTCCCACCTCCAATGCAGTTCCCAACCCATTTTGGAGTAACAAACTGATTGGAAACATGAGGACAGCCAGTGTCCACGTGGAAATCTATGCACAAACAGGAAACAATTGAGGTTAAATGTAAAAGAGTTTAGTGGCTAATATGTTGCCCTGTTATTTCTGCAACATATTTGAAGATTCATTTACAACGTTTGGCCTGTTCAAAACAGAATCAAAACTCTCTATTTGAAAAAGTTAATTGTGTTTTTGTTAACGATCTTCAATAATATGTTTAAAGAGGATACAGCATATATTGCCTGGTGATGTACTCACTCACATTTACTACACAGTCAGATGCAAGTTAGTTTATCTTAACCAGTGCATTCAATGTGCTCTATTTGGAGAGGAAAACCAATCAGCCAGGGTTCCCACTCCAGAATGTTCTCCAACAATTCGTTGTATTTGCAAATTGAGTATGGATGAGGATTAAGTCCAGTTGTGACACCTCACAAATTTGAACAGCATCTAGGGTAGTATCAGAAGAATCGTCACTTCGTGAGCTAGCTGGTATTCATAGACCTGTCCTTATGCACTGGAACTATTCTCAAATCCAGGTCCAAAACCAGAACTTGACTAAAACAAAAACCAGATCCAGAACCAAATTCAGAAGCAGAATCAGACCCAGATCAAGTCCCAGATCCAGATTCAGACTCAGACACAGAGTTGTACTCCAGGCTTTCAAACCTCTTTCCTAGAGTCAGGCCCTAGACAAGGCTCAGGTGCAGATTCCTAATCTCTTAAGTATTTGAATTCATCGGTCACTCCTATCCTTACTACTCCCTGCTCCCTGACCCTATCCTGGGCCAGGTGTGGCCCGTGTTTCCAACTAACATAAGGCTCCATTCTGCTACAAAACCTTTCATTTCAGTTTTCAGCTCTTCTACTGTCCGTCATAGTCCAGTCAAGTGTTCCTTTTTCGCCCCAGCCTTCAGCTCCCTTTGCCCAATCAGCCATACAATTGGAACACGTTCCCGAAAAATTGATCCCAGTTAGACCATATCTCAGGATTAGTGTGGTAGTGACAGAACAAAATATCAACTCTCAAGTCAGCACCAGATGGCAGCCATAACAGTACCAGGGCTCAGACCAAATTTCTTTTCTCTCTCTCTGGCAAACTGTACCTTCCTTTCATGCCAGAAATTGTCAGTGTTGCTTTTCCAGAGGTGACAGCAGGTTTGGGATAAGGTCTGAAATTCTGGGGCCTCCAAAGTTTGTTCATTGTGAGACAATGGCTAGGGCAAGGAATGACGTCAGTGCTGATGAGATCAGAGTTTATGTTGGAGCCAAAGTAATGTTTATATTCTTGCTCTGAATAAAATCTATTGGACTGAATTTATGTACAATTAGTAAGGTAAGGATAGCAGAAGGGTTGAAAGAGATGACATGAAACTCAAATTATAGTATGAAGGTTACTCAAAACACTGTGATGAAGGGAAATCTTAAGGTTTCTAATTAATATATACATCAATAATAATACCAAGCATTCACTATGACTATAGGATACATAGTTGACTTCGGTCAACCTTGTCACCAAATTTAGGACAGAAATAAGACATAAGCAAAACTGATATATCATTAAGACGTTAGGACGGCGGCGTGGGCTCGTTGGGCCGAAGGGCCTGTTTCCCGTGCTGTGTTGCTCTTTGTTCTTTGTTCTTTGTTCTTTGATCTTCAAGACTATTCCCACAAGCTGAACAGCCCGTGGTTTCAGAAACTCACAGAGAAGGATGTCAGATATAGACCTCTGTCTAGAAAGATTGTGATGGAACGAATCTGTTCAGCAAACTTAGCAGGTGATGTATTCTTGTGTCACTGATTTAAGTAGATATTGTCTTATCAGGCCTTTGATGCATATTCTCTGCTCACGTTTATAGCTCTTAATGCTTCTCCACTGCCTCGCTACTTCTGACTTCTGTTGTCTCCTAGAATCTTTCCATACTCTGAGTTTTTCCAATGCCAACCATTTGGATAACTCTTTCCCATTGGTAACTTTGTTTTCTGCCAACTAGGCCAAATTCTCGGGCTTTGCCTACTACTTAATCCCCTCTGCCACCTCCCTGTCTTCCTCCATAACACCCATTGAAATCATGCCTTCCCACTCTTTAACTACGCTTAAAGTTGACCTTTCCTTTGTCTCACTGTCCATTTCACTCAGGTGTCTGTGAAGTCCATTACTTAATCTACATTACATTGTTTTATTAGACTATCTCAATGACTGCATGAGGAACGTTGCATGTTTCTAGTTAGGGTTGTCCCTCAGAAAACAGCTTTTCAAAGCCAGGAATATGCTAATCCTAACCTCTTAACCTTCCACATTGTCTGCCTTCCTACTAGAGCTAAGTGAAAGGAGATCTTGTGGCACAATGGGGAGTGCCCTTGCCTCCACCTCTGGGTTTGAGTCTTGCCCCAGGATTCAATTGCCATAGCAGATGTGAATATACCTGTTAATTCCTTCTTATTTAATGATGTACCTTTTCGTGGAATATGGGCATGGTTGGCAAGGCCAGCATTTGTTGCCCATCCTTAACTGCCCTGAATGCTCGCTAGGCCAGAAGACTGTTAAGTGTCAAACATGTTGCTGTGGGTCTGGAGCCACATGTAGGTCAAACCGGGTAAAGATAGCAGATTTTATTCCCAAAGGACTGTAGTGAGCCAGCTGAGTTTTTATGACAATTGAACATAGTTGTTGCATAGCCACTGAAGCCAGATTTGTTTTCCAGATTTTAATGGACTGAATTTCAATTCCACTGTGGTAAGACTTGAATTCATTTCCTCAGAGCATTGGCCTGGTTTCTGGATCACTAGTTTGATGGCATTAACACTTTGCCGGCATCTTCCCACTGGCAGGCAGGAACAGTCGGAGATTTTCCTGGTCAGCTGAACTATGTGGTGGCTGCAGTGTAATAGCCTCTCCACAAACACAAACTCCATGCACAAACACTCGCCCCAGGCTGCAACCTCTATCAAGTATCCTCATCACTTTGAGAGACTGCTAGAGAGAGATTTAAGAGACTAGTGGAAGCAGGTACAATAGAAACGTTTAAAAGGGAATTCAATAAATACTTGAAAAAGGGAAATTTTCTGAGCATTTGGAAAAGAACATGGAGGAGTGTGATTAGTTGCTGGCACAAGGATGATGGACTGAATGGCTTCCTTCTTTGCTGCATGATATTATAGTCATTTTTTTAAAATAAAGATTTGGAAATTAGATGTGAACTGGACATTCCTATAAAGGTTCCTGTATCCAAAGGGGTAGAGTTTCTATTTTAGATGAAATCAGCAATCTGGAATTGCACTAGTTCTCCAAATTGATTTATTTTTGCTCAAGAGCTGTGCTGAACTCTTTTTTTCAAATTATAGAAAGGATAAAGAGGCCCTGGAAAAAGTGCAAATATGATTTATAAGGATACCAATACTGAGAGGTTATACCAAATCAGTAAAAATTGAACACATTGGGACTTCTCTCTGGAAAGGAGAAGGCTGAGAGAGACTGATGAAGTTTGTTTTAAGAATTTGATTTGGTAGACATATGGAGATGATGTTTCAACTTGTGAAGAAGACCAGAATTAGGGACTACAAATCCAAGATAATGGCTAGTAAATTAAGTATGGAATTTAGGAGATACTTGTTTATTCATAGAGTTGTTAGAATATAGAACTAACTATCCAAGGAACAGTTGAGGTGAAAAGCCTCAATGGATTTAGCAGAAGCTAGATAAACACATGAAGGAGAAAGGGTTAGGGAGGTTCTGTTGATAGGAATAGAGGAAGAGAGGGGTGAAAGGCTCATGTTGAACGTAAACACCAGGATAGAACTGCTGGGCCGAGCAGTTTGAGTCTGTGCTGCAAGCACTGGATAATTCTTTGTCCCACCCATCTGGAATTGCTCAGTTGCCCCACTTTGGTCATGAAACAAAACTCTCAACTCATTTCAAAAGAAAAATCAATATGTTCTCTTCATTTGCATTATTTCTCACACCTCTTCAATAATGCCATGTGGGTGTAAAGCTGCTTGAAAAATAATTTAATGGACTGTAAAGAGACTGAATTGTTTCCTCCATGTTGTTGACAGAAACTGATTCAAATCCTGAGCCAGGCTGACTTAGAATCCCAGCTTGAAATGCACCCTTATTTTATATTATCTTGGGTTTAAGAGGTTTGAAAAGTTATCTAATTGAATGGTTCAGAATTTTGAAAGAATTCAATAGGGTAGAAATGGTAAAACGATGGCTGGGGAATCCAGAAAGCATGCATGAATTTCAAATTAGAGCTAGTCTATTTAAAGCTTTTTATTTGTTCACAGGATGTGGGCATCAATGGCTAGGCCAGCAATTATTGCTCATTCCTAATTGCTCTTAAGAAGGTGGTGGTGAGCTGACTTCTTAATCTGCTGCAGTCTCTAAGGTCTAGGGAGATCCATAGTGCTGTTAGGGAGCAAGTTTCAGGATTTTGACTCAGTGACAGTGAAGAAACAGCCAATATATTTCCAAGTCAGGATATTGAGTGACTTGGAAGGGGGAATTGCAGCTGATAGTGTTCCCATGTGTTTGCTGCCCTTGTTCTTCTTAATGGTAGACGTTGTATATTTGGAAAGTGCTGTTGAAGGAGCCTTAGTGTAATTAGTGCATCTTGCGCGTTGGTGATGGAGGGAGTGTATGTTTACAGTGGTGGATAGGTTGTCAATGAAGCAAGGTGTTTTATCTAGAACAGTGTTGTGCTTTTTGAGTGTTGATGGAGCTGCACTCATCCAGGGAAGTGGAGAATATTCCATCTCACTCCTGATTTGTGCCTCGTAGATGGTGGACAAGTTTTGGGGAGTCAGGAAGTGAGTTTCTCACTGTGGAATTTCCAGCCTCTGACCTGCTCTTATAGCCATAGTATTTAATGTTCAACATGGGAGATTACTGATTCAGCAGATCAGGGGGGGCAGTAGGAGGTTTTCCTGCTCATGTTTGATCTGATGCCACAAGAATTCAAGGGGCCTATATTCAATGTTAAGCTCTCCTGGTATTTCTTTCACCTGACTATATCAAAACGTGCTGCACACTTTTTATGCAAATGGTAGCAGAAATCCTGACTTCTCCCTCTCCCTGGATGCAGGGGGTTAATTTTAGCTTTCAGGACTGTTGTTGATAGTCTGTCACTGTGTCAAGGTGTTAAAGGATATGGATCAAAGACAGATAACTGGAGTTGAGGTATCACAGTCAACCATGATCTGATTGAGTGACAGAACAGGTTCAAAAGGCTTAATGGCTTCCTCTTGTTCTTACATCCAGTGTTTTTGAAAAAGCTTATAAAATTTTAAACTTTATTTATTAGTCACAAGTAGGCTGATATTAACACTGCAATGAAGTTACTGTGAAAAATCTCCTTGCTGCCACTCTCCAGTGCATTTTGGGTTTACTGAAGGAGAATTTAGCCATGCAGCTAACCAGCATGTCTTTTGGACTGTGGGAGGAAACAGGAGCACCCAGAGGAAACCCACAGGGAGAACATGCAGACTCCACACAGTGACCCAAACTGGGAATCAAACCTGGGCCTCTGGCGCCATGAGGCTGCAGTGCTAACCACTGTGTCACTGTGCCGCCAGTAGAGAACTCCATCCACTATCTACTAGCACCAAAACCTGTATGTGTTCAAGACTACGATGCAGATCCTAAAATAAAAATGCTTAACTTATTTGTATGCGTGAGTGTGTGCAAAATCCTCTCATGCCTGCCAGCTCAGTCTGAAATTTTGCAACTTCAGTCCAGCTCGCTGTGGCTGTGAGTGAGGTCTGCCCTTGAACTGCCTGCAGAGCAAATTAGATCTATAAACATAGACAAGGATCACGGGTAGAGGTGGAACATCGGGGTGGCAGCACGGGCTCATTGGGCCGAAAGGCCTGTTTCCCGTGCTGTTTTGTTCTTTGTTCTTTGTTCAAACACAAAGCTGGCTGGATTGGGAATGGAAACATCAGAAACATGACATAGCTATTCCTTTATTTTTTCATGGGGTGTGGGCATTGCTGGCAAGGCCAGCATTTCTTGCCCATCCCTAATTGACTTGAACTGGCTTGCGAGGCCATTTCAGAGGGTAGTTAAGAGTCAACCACATTGCTGGGGATCAGAAGTCACATATAGACCAGATCAGGTAAGGATAGCAGATTTTCTTCCCTAAATGGGCATTCATGAGCCAGATGGATTTTTACAACATTCGTTGTTAGTTTTCTGATCACCATTTACTGAGATTAACTTTCAATTCCAGATTTATTAACTAAATTCAGTTTCCACCAGTTGCCTTGTTAGGATTTGAACCCAGGCCCTCAGAGCATTAGCCTGGGTTTCTTAAGTATGGAGTCCAGTGATGTTACCATTATGCCACCATCTACCCTATTCAGACATCTTTGAAATCTTGTATCAACAAGAAGCTTTTCACAATTGCAAAATCTTCCCAAAACATTTTACAAATAGTGTAGTACTTTTGGGGTGCACTCACTGTTGTAGTGTAGGAAATTATGTAATTGGGATCATGGAGACCTGTCTCCAGAGTAATCAGGGTTGGGAACTCAATATCCAGGGTTATTCAATATTTAGGAAAGGTAGATGGGAAGGAAAGATGGGGGAAGGGGGGATTGGTAGCATTGCTGGTTAAGGAGATTAATGCAATACTAAGGAAAGACATTAGCCTCGATGATGTGGAATCTGTATGGATAGAGATGTGGACCATCAAGGGACAAAAAACACAAGCAGGAGTTGTGAACAGATCACCAAACAGTAGTAGTAAGGTTATGGATGGCATCAAGCAGGAAATTTGAGATATGTGTAATAAGGGTATAGCAGTTATCTAAATGACTTCAATTTGCATATTGATTGGGCTCACCAAACTGGTAAGAATGTGATGGAGGATTCTTGGAATGTATAAGGGATGGTTTTACATAGTCGAATGTATTGAGGAGCCAACTAGAAAGCAGGCCATCTGAGACTTGGTATTGTGTAACAATTAGAAACCTGAGGAAGAGTGACTTCATTAAGATGGAGAGTGACACAGTTAAGTATGAGACAGGGTCCTGAATTTGAAGAAAGCTAACTTTGATGCTGTGAGACATGATTGGCTACGATAAGCTAGCAAAGGATACTTAAAAGGTTGACAGTGGATAGGCAATGGCAGATGTTTAAAGAACACGGTGGTGCAGAGGGAGGACAATACAGAGGAGTTAGGAGTGGAGTCGCTGTGGGTGGAGTTGAGGAATAGAAAGGGGGCGATTACTATGCTAGGGGTGTATTATAGGCCACCCTACAGCCTGCGGGTAGTTGAAAAAGGCATATGTAAAGACATTTTGGATAGGTGCAGAAAGAACAGAGTCATTATAGTGTGAGATTTTAATCTCCCTAGGCTGGATTGGAAACCCCTACCTAGAGCTGGGGGTTTGGACGGGCAGGAATTTGTAAAATGTGTACTGGAAGGATCGTTGGAGCAGTATGTGGCTAGCCTGACTAGAAAAGGGGCTATATTGGATTTAGTTCTGAGTAATGAGCCAGGGCAGGTGGTTGATGTTGTAGTAGGGGAACATGTGGCTAACAGTGACCACAATTCTGTCTACTTTAGGATACAAATGGAAAAGGATGCTTGTTGCCCTAGGGGCAGGGTGCTGAATTGGGGGAAGGCTAACTACAGTTGGATTAGGCAGGAACTTATGGAAACTGATTGGGAACGGTTGTTCGAAGGTAAGTCCACACTAGGCATGTGGGACTCTTTCAAGGGAATACTGAAAATGTTGCAAGAGAGATATGTGCTGGCTAAGAGGAAAGATGGGAAAGGTAGGATTAGAGAGGCGTGGATTACGAGGAATATTGAGGACTTGGTTAGGAAGAAAAGAGAGGCGTATGATAGGTCAAAGCAGCTGGGAATGGAGACAGCATTGGAGGAATATACAGAGAGTAGGAGGGAGCTCAAACAGGGAGTTAGAAGGGCAAAAAGGGGGCATGAAATGATTTTGGCGGACAGGATTAAGGAAAATCCAAAGGCTTTTTACTCCTGTGTTAGGAATAAAAGGGTGGTTAGAGGAAAAATCGGACCTCTTAGGAGCAGAGGAGGGGAACTGTGCTTAGAGCCCGAGGGAATGGCGGAGATCCTGAATGAATACTTTGTGTCGGTATTCACGAAGGAGAGGGGCTTGTTGACAGCTCCTGTCTCTCAGGGAGCTGTGGACCAGTTGAGGGAAATATCCATACTGAGGGAGGAAGTGTTAGTGCTTCTAGGTAGCATTAAAACTGATAAACCTCCGGGGCCTGATGGCATTTATCCCAGGCTGCTTAGGGAGCTGCGAGGTGAAATTGCTGGGCCTCTGACACAAATCTTTGTCTCTTCTTTGGACACAGGTGAGGTCCCAGAGGACTGGAGAATAGCTAATGTTGTACCATTATTTAAAAAGGGTAGTAGGGATAACCCTGGAAATTATAGGCCGGTGAGTTTGACATCAGTGGTAGGGAAGCTGTTGGAGGGGATTCTTAGAGATAGGATGTATAGGCACTTAGAGCGTTGCGATCTGATTAAGGATACGCAGCATGGATTTGTTAAGGGGAGGTTGTGCCTTACAAATCTGGTAGAATTTTTTGAGGAGGTGATGAAAACGGTGGACGAAGGGCGAGCCGTTGATGTCGTCTATATGGATTTTGGTAAGGCGTTTGACAAAGTTCCTCATGGGAGGTTAGTCGAGAAGGTCAAGGCTAATGGGATACAAGGACAGGTAGCTAGATGGATAAGTAACTGGCTTGGTAATACGAGATAGAGAGTAATAGTGGAAGGGTGTTTTACTAGCTGGAGGTCGGTCACTAGTGGTGTGCTGCAGGGCTCGGTAATGGGACCTCTTCTATTTGTAATATATATAAATGACTTGGAAGAGGGAGTAAGTGGAGTGATCAGCAAGTTTGCAGATGATACAAAGATGGCTGGACTTGCGGATAGTGAGGAGCATTGTCAGGTGATGCAGCAGGACATAAATAGGCTGGTAGCTTGGGCAGACAGATGGCAGATGGAATTCAATCCTGATAAATGTGAGGTGATGCATTTCGGGAGAAAGAACGTAGTGGGGAGGTATATGATAAAATGTAGACCTATTAAGAGTATAGAAACGCAGAGGCACCTGGGGATGCAGGTGAACAAGTCTCTGAAGGTGGCAGAGCAAGTGGAGAAGGTTGTAAAGAAAGCATATAGTATGCTAGCCTTTAGAGGAAGGGGTATAGAGTACAAGAGCTGGCCTTTAATGTTGCAGTTGTATTAAACGTTGGTTAGACCTCATTTGGAATACTGCGTCCAGTTCTGATCGCCTTATTACTGGAAGGATGTGGAGAGTCTGGATAGAGTGCAGAGGAGGTTTACCAGGATGATGCCTGGTATGGAAGGTCTGAATTATGAGGAGAGGTTAGGCAAATTGAGACTGTTTTCCTTAGAAAGACATAGACTTAGAGGAGATCTAATAGAGGTGTACAAGATTATGAGGGGTATAGATAGAGTAATCAGGGTTAAGCTTTTTCCTAGGATGGACTCAAATAGCATGAGGGGTCACGTGCTTTGGGTGATGGGGGTAAGGTATAATTTGGATGCTAGAGGGAGTTTTTTCACACAGAGGGTGGTGGGGGTATGGAATGTGCTGCCAAGTAAAGTGGTGGAGGCAGGTACTCTGGAGTTATTTAAGAAATACTTAGATGGGCACATGAACAGAATGGGAATGGAGGGGTATAGAAAACTGATTTAAAATAGGGATCATGAGCCTTGGGAGTCCCTGGGAAGTGTGTAAATAGATGATGATATTGATGTACTTGTTTTTATCCTACAGGTGCTTTGGTCCACCTTGTTGTCTAACGAGGGACATACACGCGATGGGTCATGAGAGGACTGCTCTTGGATCTTTTTCGAGATTATCCTACTGCTTCACGTCGTTAGTGTATGCTTGACCTGGACCATTTGATGGGCAACACGACAACTCAGTGACTATTGCTGAGCTGTGCAGATACATGGATTTGGGCCTGTGTCTGTGGGAGTTTGCGCATTCTCCCTGTGTTTGCGTGGGTTTTCTCCGGGAGCTCCGGTTTCCTCCCACATCCCAAAGATGTGCTCTGAGGCTAATTGGCAAAACAAATTCTCCCTAAATTGTCTCAAATTTGATTTTTAATCCATAGATCTATAAACATGGACAGGGATCGCGGGTAGAGGTGTGAACATCGGGGTGGCGGCGTGGGCTTGTTGGGCCGAAGGGCCTGTTTCCCATGCTGTTTTGTTCTTTGTTCAAAGAGGGGGCATATAAGCTGGCACGAAAAAGCAGGAACTGAGGACTGGGAGAAATTTTAAAATTTGGCAGAGGACACAGGACTTAATTCAGAAGGGGAAAATATAATACAAAAGTAGGCTTATAGAAAACATAAAAACTGACTGGAAATCTTCCATAGATTTGTGAAGAGAAAAAGACTGGTGTAGACAAATGTTCTAGTTAGAAATGGGTGAATTCATAATGGTCAATGAAGACATGGCAGACCAGCTGAACAAATACTTTGAACCTGTCTTCACTAAAGAGGACACAAATAACCTTTCAGAAATACTAGGGGAAAGAAGGTCTAGCATGAAGAAGGAACTGAAGGAAATCCTTAGTAGTCATGAAATTGTAGAAAAATCCGTTAAGTCCATAGAGCCTGATGCTCTGCATTCCAGAGTACTCCAGGAAGTGGCCCTAGAAATAGTGGATGCATTGATGATCATTTTTCATCATTCTCTGGACTCTGAAAGAGTTCCAGTGGATTGGAGGGTAGCTAACGTGACCTCACTTTTTAAAAAATGACGGAGAGAAAATGGGGAATTATCAACTGGATAGCCTGACATTGGTGGTGGAGAAAATGCTGGAGTCAATTATTAAGGATGTAATAACTGAGCATTTGGAAAGCAGTGACAGGTCCAAGTCAGCAATGATTCACTGAAGGGAAATCATGCTTGTCAGATCTTCTGGAATTTTTTTGAATATGTGATCAGTAGAGTGGAATGGATGCTGTGTATCTGGACTTTCAGAAGGCTTTTGGCAAGATCCTATACAAGAAATTAGTGAGCAAAATTAAAGCATATGGTATCGGGGGTAATGTACTGACATAGGTAAAGAACTGGTTAGCAGACAGGAAGCAAAGAATGGGAATAAATGGGTCTTCTTTAGAGTGGCTGGCAGTTACCAGTGGGGCTATTCACATAATACATTAACGCTTCGGACGAAGGAATTGAATGCAATATCTCCAAGCTGTGTGGTAGTATGTGCTGTGAGGAGGATGCTAAAAGGCTGCAGAGTGACTTGGACAGGCTGACTGATTCCTGAAATGGTTGGACTGACGTATGAAAAGAGATTGATTGATTGGGCTTGTACTTACTGGAATTTAGAAGAATGAGAGGATTTCATATAAAATTTTTATGGGACTGGACAGAGGTAGACATGGGAAGAATGTTCCTGATGTTGGGGAAGGGCAGAACTAGGGTTTACAATCTAAGAATAAGGGGTAAATCATTCAGGATGAGGTGAGGAAGAACCTCTTCACTCAGAGTTCTGAATCAGTGGAATTCTGTACCACAGAAGCTGTTGGGGTCAGTTTTATTAAATATGTTGAAGTGGGAGCTGGATGTGGCCCTTGTGGCTAAAGGGTTGAAGGGGTATAGAAAGTGGGAGTGGGATACTGAAAGTGCATGATCAACCATGATCATATTGAATGGTGGTGCAGGCTTGAGCAGCTGAATGATCCACTCCTGTACCTATTCTCTATGTTTTAAACTCAGCAGCCAAAAGGCTAAGTTTTCCTCCACCAGAAATGTTCCTTTGTGTAGGAATTGCAGTGAAATTGTGGATGTTTAAACGCACTTCCTCAGTGCAAGTAGACTAAATCCCAACCCCAGTATTTGAAATGAATGTTCCAAAAATTATCTAGTAGATAGAATGTGTTTTGGGCTTGTGAGTGCAGTAAATAAAGACTCTTATCTAGGTTGTTCCCTCTGCATAATTTTATTATTTTTTCTGTTCATATCACACACACAAATTGGCAAAATCAGTTAGAAGGGGGCAAATAGCATGATTGTTGGAGTAATTTCAATAGCATTTCCAACACACTAAAGCATTGGATGCAATTCCTATCTATAGGTAATGCTTGCCATAAAACACAATTAAAAAAAATACCAGTTCAATGGGCCTTCATACCCAGAATCAAGATTGCACCTAAGGATTTCAGCTAGTTGGCATCTGCTTGTATTAAGAGTTGGGCTCAATATTTTTATTTATATTATTTTAATTGGCTTTTTATCTTAACTCTTTTCATTTGGCGCTGAAATTTCTCCACTTCTGCAGCGAGCAGTGTCTGTCAAGCGCTCCACAGTGTTGGGTGATGATGGCACAACAGGAATGTGTTTAAATGACTGCATGTTTATTGGGTGAAATTGTCCAGAGCACTGTAGAACAGTCAGTATTGCATTGGTTGCACGTAATGCCCTCTGCCTGATAATCAGTTAATCAGTTCCTTCGACCTCACTGGAACCAAATGTCTGGCCTAACAATTCCTCTGTCAGGGCATAAACGTCAGTGTTTATGTCCTGCACTGATCATCTTTTACTCTAACTAATCTCAACCTAATCAGCACACCCCAATTTTCCTTGCCTTCACATTTTCAAGTGATCAGTGTAACTCCATTTGTTCTGTGCCTCAACCAAAGTTCAGTTAAAGCCCTACTATGCCAACCATGTGTTCGTGAGCCACACAGTTCAGGCTGAGTGACAGTATATCAGATCACAGAGATAGTCAAGGGCATTCACGTTGGCAACACAGTGAAACGTGGGAATGCTTCACAAACTGAAATGAAATCAGGTAAAATATCACACGACAATGGCTTGCACTCAAATGCAAGAGCGAGTAACTAGGATTTCATCTGAATTTGTCATGGGACTAATGCTATACATAATGCAGTGAGAGCTATTCACACTAATAAATAATCTCGTAATTCAATTTCTCCAAGGCTTTCCTTCTGAACTGGTTCAGAAATGCAATGCATCAAGCAGCTCTTGATTTTAAGCATTTTATTCCCCGGGAATGCTCTGTTCCCCTTTTTTTTCCCCTCACGTGGTTCAGCACTTTTCCCGTGGAACTGTACACTCTCCAACATCCCCTGATAATGTGCCCACAACATACAGTTAACTGGATCATGCATCATTGCGTGTATGTGTTCTTGCCTTCCTGACAACAGTGGATTGTTAGATTATTTCCATTGTGATTCCATAGATCTTGTCCAGTGCAATGTTAGGGAGAGGGAAGGAAGTAGGTTGGGATTCAATTAAGCAGAATCATTGGATTGATGTAAAGCTGTGATCTATCTCCCCAACTGTCCAGTCTCTAAATGGTTGTAAGTCAGTAAGTGATGTTGAAAGTCAGAGATAAACATTGGATTGAACTTCGAAGGAAAATTGATCAAAATATCCCTTTCAGTCAAATCATATATTCTTCCTGACTCCCTAAAGCCTATCTATTTGTGGTCAAGGCACAAGTTAGGAGTATGATGGAACTCTCTCCATTTACTTGTATAGGTGCAGCTCCAACAATACTCAAGAATCTTGACACCATCCAGGGTAAAGCAGGCTGCTTGTTGCCACCCCATCGACCATCTTCAACATCCACTCTATCACCATAATGCCAAAAATGTGCATCGTCTACCAGATGCACAGCGGCAACTTACCAAGGCTCCACTGACAGCACCTTCCAAATATGCAAACTCTACCATCTAGATGGACAACAGCAGCGGGCATATGCGAACACCACCACCTGCAAGTTCTTCATGTCACAACTATGCCAGCATGGAATTATATTGCCATTCTTTCACTATCACTGAGTCAAAATCTTGGAACTTCCCAATGACACCTTGGATGAACTTACTGCACATGGACTGCAATGGTTCAGAAAGACAGACCACCACCACCACCTTCTCAAGAGCAATTAGGAATGGGTATTAAATGCTGGCCTAGCCAGTGATGTTCATATCCCATGAAGAGTGAAAAAAGGTCTTGCTGATGTAACTCTTTCAGTAACATACACTTAAATTTCTCCCATTTGTTTGAACAAGGGATGATGTGGACATATAGATCAGGAGCTGCCAATCACACCATTAATAATTCTGAAGAAAGCACTTCAAAGTCCCAGGCCTGAAACAGGATGGACCAGTGACTGAGACAGGTGGTCAGTGAGAGTGATGGCCTGGGCATCACTACCATTGGAACTGGGATTGAACTCAGTCTGTGAGAAAGAACAAGGCAAGGCTAACTTTATGCATTTGAGGGAGAAAAAAGTAGATATGTTGATCTGGTGAGAAGCAGTTGTATCTGTGGAGGCTCATGTGGAGTATAAACATTGATATCGACCAGCTGGGGCAAATGATGTCTCTTAAACATAAATTCCATGTAAAAATCAAGGTCCTGTTCACCAGCTGACCTCACTACTCCAGTTCGTCAGCAGGAAATGGGAACGCTAGAATTATTTAAACAACAAGATGGGATTTCATTTTGAAACCTTTCCCAGGATTAAGTTGTAAGATATTAGGAGGGGGCAATGAATGCACATTGTTGCCTTTATGCTGCAGATACGATGTCAGAATCAGGATCATGGGCACAAGTACAGGTTAAAGATGTGCATGTTAGGTGGATTGGCCATGTTAAATTGCCTTTTTACTGCCCAAAGATATCCAGGTTAATTGGATTGACCATGAGAAATATGTGGATTATAGGGCAAGGGCAGGTGCAAGAGCCTGGTAAAGGTACCCTGTCAGAAATCAATGTAGACTTCATGGGCAGGAGTTCTAGGACTGTGACCTGTAGAACAACCATCCACCCCCCCCCCCCCCCCCCCCCCCCCCTCATATTACAGACTGGTCCAAAAGACAGGACTGGCTATCTTTCACTTCATGGGAATTGGTCAGAGTGCTGTATCTGCCAACTACTTTCCTCGAGGGAAACACCAGACTCTCCATAGCTCTTTCACAGTTCTCTGCCAGACCACCAAAAGCTCTCTCCACTGCATTGTCCATGAAGGCTGGTAATGGAGCCCATCCTGACATGTCCATTGCCATCCTGCAGCAAGATGTGCCACAGAAGCTGCATCTGAGAGATGAAAACCCCTCTCAAAACGGTGGACCCTTCTCTTCTCATCAGCTAACAGTATAATGCTTTTTGGCCAGAAGTTGCTGACAAGAGTACAGTTCCTCAAAATATCCCAAACTCATTGTCAGAGCCAACTCTTTGCATGAAAATATTTGAAATTTGCTGCTGGGATCACGTTCTGGAGATACTAGAATAGCTAAGATGACTTCAGCGAGAACCACTCTTTCTTCAGCCATTTTTACTAATTATGACCGATATTAAAATAGAGAAGCTCATATATGAGGTCACCAGCACCTGAAAGTTGTTGGCTTACTGACAAGATTCAGAACAATTATTCTTGCTACCTATCTACAAAGGATGGCACTGCTCCAAGGCACAGCACTCAAGACTGCAAAAAATTGCAGCTGCACCATTCTGAAGTTCAACAGCTATCCTGTGTCCTTTGATTTATATGTATGCTCAGGTTTTATAGGAGATCAAAGCTCAACAAAGCACATAAGAGTAGCCTGATTTGAGAGTATCAAAGAATTCCTACAGTACAGAAGGAGGCTATTTGGCCCACTGAATTCATATCCCACCTCGACCTATTCTCATAATCCCACACATTTACCCTACTAATTCCCCTGACACTAGAGTCAATTTTGTATTGGCCAATCAACCTAACCCCACACATTTTTGGAGTCAATCCAAATAAAAACAAAGTTGTTTTACCAAAGAGGATAACAATCATCAGATCCTATCCTGTATAGTGCATCAGGGCTTACTTTGGTTAACTGAATGAATCAATTTAACAGATGGAGGGGGAAGTGCCACTTTATCCTGAAAGGGACACTGCATCAGAATAAACTGAATCCCAAAGGAAACTTAAAACATCAAAAAAGTAATCTCCACAAAGCCTTGGTGCTGGCAGACACTGCATCCTTTCCAGAGAGGCACAGGAGCAAAGAATAGTGTGTGTGTGCTTTCACTCCTCGTCCCCACTCAAATGTTCTGACATACTACAACTTAGAAGAACCAATTTCATGCACCCATACACTTGGAGATCTGAACATTAGGAGCAATGAGAAGGAGGCAGTGCTTGTTTAGTAGGTGACAAGGGACAATAGTACAGCTACGTCAAGGATCTGTATACAAACACACACACACACGCTGCAATCTGAAACTTGCTGTGAATTATGTCAGCGAACAGTGCATTGCTAAAATCACAGACACAGATTCCATGAAGTGGAAATAATTGCTTCTGGAGTCAAGGTGATACCATCTGGGCAGCCTGTGGAACGTAGGCAATCAAGTTCTGGGTTAAGTGAGTCCATCAGACAAGGATAGGGAAAGTGGTGGATGATTGAGAAGTCATAGTTGGCTGGGGTTCTACCATGTTTGAATAGCTTGCCTGATCCAACATCTTGGCTTGGACAAAGGCTGGAGGCAGCAAAGGGATATCTGTTGCTCTGTCTCTAACACAATTCCCTTCTTTGTGGTTTGGGCAGGGGGGAAGTGGTGGGCAGGAAGGAGACAGAGAGAAGACAAAAGTGAAAGTATTTCTTTAAAGTAGAACTGGTGATAAAACAAGGATGGCACATCTCACCACCATTACTGGCATTGGCAAGTAACCATCTGGGGACTTTAATCTCCCCCAACTAAATTCATAATCCAAAATTAATTAAGCATGCACATAAAAAAATGATTCTGTTGCAACCAAGTAGGGCTGGCAGGTTTCACGAGCAAGATGGGCCTACAGCAATGCCCCTGACACACATGCTATAGTCAGGTTGAGGCCCAAGTAGTCCAAACTAGAATTAGAATTGTCTTGTAGATTACATGGTAGTGGAAGGGGAATAATGGGGGAAAATCATGCCTCGTGAAATCAAAAACACTCTAAAATGAGTTCCAGACACATCCTCAGATCAAATTACTGGTCAGTATGGGTGATTTAGTGTAACCAGCCAAGCATTCAAAGTGCTGGAGACCTGTTCAAATCCATAGTGTGAGGGGGACCAACAGAATTTGCCATCTTGGTGGTGAGATCTACATTGTTGGGTTACTGTATGGGAGTTCAAATACCAAAGGATCACCACCCTACACCAGCTATTTCTTCCAGACAGAAAGCTGACCTACAGCAGTTGGAGCTTTGAGCTGTATACAGAAATAATGAAAGAGTTGATGTGGGATGGGAGAGGAGTCATGACCCCATTTGGTTTTGTAGCTGGAGCAGGGTAGTGTGGCAATTTGGCTTTTGGACAAGCCAAGTTACTAGGGCCAGTCTGTTAGTTTTTTTTCCCCTCTTTGTAGTGTTTTAATTATATTACTATTTATTTGCAGCATGATTATTGAAGCATAGGAACATTTAGTCACAACAATACAACAACATCATACCATACGACAAAACACAAATTGAAAGGCCAAAAAAACCTCGAGTTTTTCCCAAAATGCAAACTTTACATGGGTACAGTTCCAACCATCTAAAATGCCAATACCAGGAAAATTCCATAGACCAACCGTGGAAAGGTTGGGCAGATCATTGGAATATTGGAAACAAGGATTTGTTTGGTGCTGGTGTGTTCTTGTGCTGAAGGTGCTTTCATGTAATCTCAGATAATAAAGAAGCACAATGTGTACTCCACGTTGATTCACTCCTCTCCCCATTGATAAACAGAAAACTAGTTTCTGATTTTCAGTTGTATTAAGAGTTGTTACTAGGGGGAGGGTGGAGAAGGCAGGGGGTGGGGGTAGGAAACAGGTAATTTTAAAATCAAAATCTCTCTGCGCAAAAACTGGTCAATGGGCATCTTTGCTTGTTGGCAGAAGAGAATTATAGAATGTTACTGGTCAGCACTTAGGAATGGATGGAGGCTGTGGCTTTCTGGAAGTGGTGGGGGACTGGGGGGGGTTGAGTGCTACTGCAGCCCCCCTCCCCCTGCTAGAACGCTCCAGCACTGAGGAAAAAGGCACATGGCTGCCGTTTCCGGGAGCAAAGGTTTACTGAGGCAAATTTTTCAAAATCTGTCAGCTTGTTAGTTCTGGGAAGGCAAATGGGCATACCGTATACTGTGCGGCTGTTGTATCCCGACCTGTGTAACTGAAAATGCATGACAGGCAGTTAGTTAACCCTTTCCTTCCAACAGCCATCAAGAGTGGCCTACCCCCACCCTCCCTCAGTCTTGGTTGAATCAAATCATGTGTGTGCTAGGTATGCCCCAAAGCACCAAATAGCTGCAGAAAGCACTTCCCCCTGTCAAGACTGGTGTGTGTGTCCCCATGTACGTGTGTGTGTGTGTGTGTGTGTGTGTCCCCATGTACGTTTGTGTGTGTGTGTGTGTGTGTGTGTGTGTGTGTGTGTCCCCATGTACGTGTGTGGAGAGTCTCCAACATGTGGCTGTGGCAAAAGTTAAGATGCAATTGTTTTAAGGTGGAATCTTTGGGGTGGGGAAGTGACTTCATGGATTCAGAACACTTAACACTGGTACTGAGAGCACTCTGGTAAAAACAAAAAAAAAAAAGGGTCTTTTACACAGTGGCCCCAAAGATTACCATTCAGCAAGAACTCGATTCCAAAATTCAGGAAGAACTGTCTCTACTGTCAACAATGAAGCACAATTGTTAGAATTAAAAGCTGTCCCAACTATTCTCAAGTCTTTTCATCAGTTTATCTGGGACATGGTCAGATGAGACTTATTAATCCGAAAATAAAAAAATTCCACCTTAAAAGAAAAAAATTGTTTTAGCTGTTGACAAAAATTGCCTGTGTGACCGGTCGCGTCTTTGGCATTTTAGGGGTGCGTCAGTGACTCGACAGTCTGCTCACTCGAGCGGGTTCAGCCACTCCGGATGCTCCCGTCGCCCGTTCGCCTTCTGCGGGCCAAGATGGCTTCCTTGGACACCCTCTTACAGTTACTGGCCAGTCCGAGCCAACACACCGCATCAATGAAACAGGTGGTGATGTTCCCTCTCCAGCCGTATTCACTGGTCGAATAGTCATATGGGAACGTGTGGTGGTAGTTGTGGAACCCTTCTCCTGCAGCAAGGTAAGGTGGGAAACTGGTCAAGCCACTTATGGATAACATGATTTACACCAAGTTCAAAACAGATCAACACTCAGGTCTCCAAATTAGCTTTGGAACTGACTATTCCAACCCTCCTCCTCGTTGACCTCCCATGTTGCATCCTTTATAGACTTGAACACATCTAATCAAAGAATCAGAATCCTGACTGTGCAGGACACCATTTGGCCCATCAAGTCTATACTTTCAACAATACCAGCTAGGCCCCATCCCTGTAATGATGCTAGTCCCCCGACAACCCTACATATTTAACCTAGCTAGGCCCCCGACTAAGGGGCAATTTATCATGGCCAATCTAACCCACACATCTTTGGACTGGCAGAGAAACCAGAGCACCCAGAGGAAATCCACTTGATGGAGAGACTGTGCAGACTCCATACAGACACCAGCAACTGGAATTGAACCAGTTCCTGGCATTGAGGCAGCAGTGCTAACCACTGCCACCATGTGCCAAGTTGACCTGCAACAGTTCTCATTCACTCATTGCCCCTGTGCCAACTGGCCCCTATCCCAGTAACCTCTGTTTAAAATTCTCATCCTCAGCTACAAACCTTTGTGGCCTCACCTCACTAGATCTAAGCTGCCTTCAGCCCTACCACCCTTGCGATGTCAGCACACCTATTCTGGCCCTCTGTCTGACTTTTCAGTCCCACTATTGTTAGCTGTGCCTTCAACTACCTAGGCCCCAAGCTGTGGAGACACCAGCGTTGGGATAAACACTAAGAAATCTCACAACACCAGGTTAAATGGTGTTTGCTACAAATAAACTTGTTGGACTTTAACATAGTGGTTACAGACTTCTTACTGTGTAGGCCCCAAATGCGAGAAGTCATCCATCCAGCATGTTCCATCTCTGCCCCTGAATTGACTAGATGGATACACATGCATTTAGAAGCCCAAGGCAGATTGAAAGAAACAGTGTGAAATGATCTGATAATGCTCCTGCAAAATGCCACATTTCAACACACAAGTAAATGATTCTAAATTAAATACAGTTTGTTGCAAAGGAAAGAGAGCTTTACATTTACATAGACCCCAAGATTAGGCCAAATTAATGGCAAATGGAATTCAATGTGAGAAAATTAGATTGTTCATTTGGGAAGAAAAAAAGATGTAATGTTATTAAATGGAGAAAGATTGCAGAAAGCTGTGGTACAATGGGACTTGGGGGATCATTGTTCATGAAAGCCAGAAGGCTGGCACACAGGTCCAGAACATTAATAGGAAAAGCAGATGGAATGCTGCCTTTATTTCAAAGAGGTATGGCTGCAACTATCCAAGGTATTGGTAAGGCCACATTTAGAATATTGCACACAATTTTGGTCCCCTTATTTAAGGGAAGAATGAATCATCATTGGAGGCTTACAGGTGAGGTTTACTAGGATGATCCTGGGTATAAAGGGACCACCAAATGAGGAAAGATTAAATAGACTGGGTCTGTAAGGGCAGCAGACACATGGAAACACCACCGGCTAGAGTTTCCCCTCCAAACCATTCACCATCCCGTTTTGGCAATATATTGTTATTCTTTCACTATCGCTGGAACTTCCTCTCCAATAACATTGTGAATGTATATATACACACCAGACTGAACTGCTGCCTTAAGTGTAGTCATCACCAGCTTTTCAATTTCTTTTAGGGATGGGCAATGAACATTGGGCCTAGCCAGCATCCCTTGAGTCTACAGTTTTTTTTTGCCAATAGCTTCTCTATACTACTGGCCCTAGTATTTCAGACACTATAAATAATCTCAGTACAAGGGGCTTGCTATGAAGGTTTCCATTGTCCAAGGCACTAGTGTTTGTACTCTCATTAGTGAATTACATTTTATATTGGTTCAGATAACAGCTTCTTCCACTCTTTATAAAATCCTGTCTGTTACATCTGAACTCAAAGCATCAATATTATATACATCAAAAATAAGATTCAGCTAATTGAAGGGTAAATAACTAAAAATGGCTCAGAGCTGGCCTAACCTTGAGGTGTAGTCAATTGAAACCCATGGTTAATGGGCCCCTGGTTAATAATTTCTTGATTCAAATATTTAGACTGAGTTATTAACTGCAAGAAGGATTATGTGCCTTATCAACAAGGCCATCAATTACTGTTTGCATCATTGGACACTTAAAATCGTTTACTCAATAAACAAATCCAGTCCTACAACCTTCCAATTCTGGCCTTTTGGGCACTCTTCACTTCGATTGCTGCACTCACTGGCCATCAGCTGCCTAAGCCCCAGATTCCAGAATTCCCTCCTTAGCAACCGCCTCTAATTGTCTTAACCAACATTTGTCTTACCTGCCCATATCTCAATGTGGCTTCATATTGAATTATACTCCTGTGAAGCACTTTGGAATAGGATCACAAAATTATAGGAGCAGTATTAGGCCATTCAGCCCATCAAGTCTCCTCCACCATTCAATCATGGTCATCTCCACCCCATTCTCCTGCCTCTTCCTCATAACTTTTAATCCCATTACCAATCAAGAACCTATCTCTATCTTAAATACACTCAATGATCTAGCCTCCACAACCTTCTATGGCAATAAATTCTATAGATTTACCACCGTGACTGAAGAAATTCCTCCTCATCTTGGTTCTAAAGGTTCAACCCTTAACTGAGGATGTGCCTTCAGATTCTTAATCTCTCCCGCTAATGGAAGTACCTTCCCCTACATCCACTTTATCCAGGCTTTTCAATATTTTGCAAGTTTCAATGAGATTTCACCCCCCACCCCCCCCCCCAAATCCTTCTAAACTCCACTGAGTAGAGACTCAGAATCCTCAAACACCCCTTATTTGTCAAGCTTTTCATTCCCAGAATCATTCAAGAACATTATATATATTACTTTGAAGTTTACATGCAAGTTGTTGCTGTTCTGCAAGCAGAGATTAAAACTGGACCTGTATTTCTCTAGAGCCTAAAATGAATGAGAGATAATCTCATTGAAGTGCACAAATAGATACAGGAAGATGTTTGCGCTGGTTTTTGGCAGGGGGAGGGAGAAAATAGGGCAGGCGGTCACCTAGAGGCAGGGGATACAGTCTCAGAATAAGGAGCAGATCATTTAAGACCGAGAGGACAAATCATGTGTTGTGCATAAATCCCTAAAACCTCCCACCATCCACAAGGCATAAGTTAGGAGTGCAATAGAATACTCTCCAAGTACCTTAAACACCATCCAGGAAAAAGCCATCTACTTGATTGGCAACCCATCCATAAATGTTCACTCCCTCTACCATGGACTCATGCATAGTGGCAACTGTGTACCATCTGCAAGATGCACTGCAGAACCCCGCTAAGGCTCCTTTGACAGCACTTTCCAAACTCAGGACCATCTAGCAGGACAGGGACAGCAGGCACGTGGGCATACCACCACCTGGAGGTTCCCCTGAAGGCCACTCACCATGGAAACATATTGATCATTCCTTCACTATCACTGGGTCAAAATCCTGTAACTTCCTCCCCAACTGGGTGTACGTACACCATATGAATATTTGGAATTCTTTGCCCCAGAGATTCAGGGGCCTCAGTTGTTCAGCAAATTCAAGAGTTTTTTTGGTACTAAGACATCATGGGATATAGGCATAATGCAGGAAAATAGTGCGAGGTTGGCAAATGAGCCATGACCTAGTTGGATGGTGGAGCAGGCTCAAAGGGCCAAATGGTCTAGTCCCTGCTTTAAGTTCCCATCCCTTGCAGTGGAAGGGCATCTACATAACATTTAATTTGCAAGTGGTTTTCTTGAAACAGAAAAAAATAACTTGTATTTTGTTCCTGGCCATGGGTGCAAGAGCTCTTGGATTGGGGGTGGCAATAGTTAGTACTGCTGTCTCAGCACCAGGGATTCAATTACACGAGACCAGAACTGAACCTGTCTATATGGAGTTTGTACGTTCTCCCCGTGTCTGAGTGGTGCCTCCAGGTGCTCTGGTTTTCTCTCAGTCCAAAGATACGCAGGTTAGGATTGGCCATGTTATAGTGCCCCTTAGTATCCAAAGTGTGTAGGATAAGCAGATTGGCCATGGTAAATGCGTGGGGTTATGAGGATAGGGCCAAGGTACGATAGTCAGCCAGTTGATGCAGACTCGATGGGCCTAATGGCCTCATTCTGCAGTGTAGAGATTCTATATGTGGGGCAAAGAAATATTGGTTCAAGTGGAGGCTGAAGTCAGATTAAGAGAGATGAATATTCTCAAAGTTTGCTAGGTTACTTTGGGGCCTAGGAGAATATTTACTTACTGTTCCCCAAGGGGATTCACACAGCTGTAGCAGCAAGTGTTTACCAGAGAGACAGGGAAGGATGATGATCCATTTTTCTCTTAAAAAACACTCCTCACATTACTGATATCTCACAGCAGCGAAGTGCGAGTGATCTAATTTAGTAGGAACACAAGCAACTGCCACGATAATTTTCATCAATACTCAATCTGCAGAAATTCCAGAAACCTCTTGGTGGCAGCATGTGTGGAGAAAGTTAATTTTTCAAGTCAATAGCTCTTACAGGCAGGGTGGTGAAACACTCACTCTGTTTCAGTCTCCACAAATGCTGCCAGACCAGCCAAGTTGGTTCCTGTGTGTACTTCAGACTGCCAGCATCCACAGTATTTAGTTTCTTATTTTGTAAGAGAAAGCCAATCCTTTAACCTTAGCTACAGTGGCAGAGACAGGGGTTGGTTGGGAGTGGTGGCAGCAGATTTTGGTTAACTGGTGCTGTCAAGCCACCTGGATACTGCAGAAAGGCCTCTAGTGGGAGTGCAGGCTGGTAGCCTACCAGTATCAATGTGGAAGTTGTTCACTGCTATGCCACCTTCTTACCTTGCACCATCCAGAAACCCATGCTCACTTAACATGTTGCTGCCCACATCCCAATTCCATTTACCCCATCACATCCCCATGTCACTGTCAGTTTGAAGATCCTCAAAGCTTCTCCACTTCAACTATTGCCAGCCATGCATTCAGCTGCTGGGCCCCGAATCTCAAACTTCCTCCCCAAAAGCCTCTCATCTCCACCTTTTGCCTCCTGAGGTGCTCCTTAAAAACCTGGCTCTCCTAACATCTCCTTCCGTGGATCATTTTCTATCTGCTATGTAAATGGAAGTCTTGCTGTGGATTCCAAAGAATATCAACTATGCAACCAAATCTGAACCGCCATTGATAGCTAAAATAGATTTGCAAAGTGTTGGAAAAACTTAGATTAAAGCTGGAAACACAGTCACTATATTCTCAAATCATTGACATTTACAGCACAGGAGGCTATTCAGCCCATTGTGTCCATGTGGAAGGTCACTACACTAATCCCATAGCCCTGGAGGTTACAGCAGTGCAACAGAATGTCTAAATACTTCTTCAATGTCATGAGAGTTTCTAACTCGCACACCCTTTCAGGCCATGAGTTCCAGTCTTCCACCACCTCTGGGTGGAAATGTTTCTCAACTCCCCCTTGGCTTTCTATGTCTTACCTTAAGTCTGGTTATTGAGCCTTCCATTAATGAAAAAAGTGCCTTCCTACCTATGCCCCTCAATCTTGCATACCTTAACAGGTGCCTTCTAAACCTTTGCTGCTCAAAGAAAAATAGCCTCAATCTATCCAATCTTTCCTCATAGATCAGTCTCCAGCCCAGGCAGCATCCTGGTAAATCTGCACCATCTCCAATGCAATTAGATCCTTCCTATAAATGGATGCAATACTCCAGTTGCAGCCTAACTCTCTGCTCTTGTATTCTGCATTAAAGGCAAGTACCCCATACTCTGTCTTGAAGGACCAGATGTCAGAAATAATTTGCATTTATATAACATCTTTTATAACCAAGCATCCCAAAGCACTTTACAACCAATGAAGTAGTTTTTGAAGTGTAGTCACTGTAATGCAAGAAATGCAGCAGCAAAATTTGCACATAGCACTCTCCCATAAACAGCAATGATTCCAATACTTCCTATTCTTCAAATAATACCATGGATTTTACACACTACAGAGATGGCAGATGGTCCCTCAGTAGGGAATGATGGCTGGATCAGCATTCTTTGCCCAACCCTGATTGCCCCTTGAACTGAGTGGCTTGTTCGGTCATTTCAGAGAACAGTTGAGAGTCAACCACATTGCTGTGGCTCTGAGTCAGATGTAGACCAGACAAGGATGGCAGATTTTCTTCCCTAAAGGACATTAGTGACCCTAAGATAGATTCTTATGACAATTGACAATGGGTTTCATGATCTTCACTTAGACTTTTAATTCTAGATTTTTATTGAATTCAAAATTTCACCATCTACATGGTGGGATTTGAACCCGAGTCCCCAGAGCATTACCATGGGTCACTAATTCACTATGCCACCACCTCTGCACATATCATCCAAAGGTTGGCATCTCTGACACTGCAGCATTCCCTCAAAATAGTTTATTTTAGTGTTACAAGTAGGCTTACATTAACGCAACAATTAAGTTACCATGAAAATCCCTCAGTCACCAGAGTCTGGCACCTGTTCAGGTACACAGAGGGAAATTTAGCACGATCAATGCACTCAACCAGGACTGTGGGAGAAAACCAAAGCACCCGGAGGAGAATGTGCAGACTCCACAAAGCGACCAAAGCTGAGACTCAAATCTGGGTCCCTAGTGCTGGGAGGTAGCAGTGCTAACTGTTGTGCCACCATATCCAAGAGTGTTAGCCTAAATGGCGTGCTCAAGACTCTGATGTGAGGCTTGAAACTAGTGTTTGAACTCCAGGGATGAGAGCGCCTCCAAACAACTGCCTGATTACAAGTTGCTTGGAAAAAGGCAACACACGCCAGGATGTAAACACAAATAAATCTGGGCTCTCACCTATTGCTCCAAAAGCGACAAATCGATTCTCGCGGGGGTTAATCCAACGGTCATAGGGCCGGTTCCCAAACATGTGAGCAGCGCTATTCACCAGCCAGGTAGCATTTAACACCAGTGTGTATCGCAAAATGGCAGCAATAAAATAAGAATGCCACAACGACTCATCCCAGAAATACCAGGGCACAACCGTGGGGATGAAGAAGCACATTAACAATACGGAAAGCTTGTAGTACCTACAGGAAAGAAAGGGGAAAGGTATGTTAGAAACAAAGGACAAGAGTCATAGATTTCAGCCAGCAATGCTACAGTCAAGGGCACACATCAGGTTTCTGCAAGTTCAATGCTGATCCCTGCCTAATCAGCCAAAGAGCCATACTTGATTCACAAACAGTTTACAACAGAATCAGGCCTTTCAACTCAACTGGTCCATGTTGGCATTTACCTCCGGAGGAAAATAGCTCTCTTCATGTTTACCCACACTGTTTCCATAGATTCTTTACCCATTTAGTCTGGAATGTTGTGGCCTAACCCATTAATAATTCATAACCTTAACTGCTTTTTTAATTCTAGTGGGTATCACTGGCTAGGCCAGTATTTGTTGCCTGTACTTGAGAAGGAGGCAGTGAGCTGCCTTCTTGAGCTCACTGCACTGTATGTGGTGTGGGTACACATGCAATGGAGTTAGGGAGGGAGTTCCAGGATTTTGACCTAGTGACAGTGAAGGTACATAATAATGTTTTTCTAAAAAACTCATTCAGGGGACATGGGTTCACTGGCTGGCCAGCATTTATTGCCCATCCCGACTTGCCCATGAAAGGTAGTTGAGAATCAGCCATATTGCTGTGGGTCTGGAGTCAAGGTAAGGATGGCAGATTTCCCTCCCTAAAGGACATTAGCGAACCAAATGGTTTTTTTTTTGAAAACATCAATAGTTTCATGGTCAGATTTTTTTTATTCAATTCAAACTCCACCATCTGCCGTGACAGAATTCAAACCCAGGTCCCAAGAACATTAGCTGATTTTCTGGATTAGTAATCTAGTGATAATATCACCAGGCCATCACTTCCCCATATTCCAAGTTAGGACAGGATTTCTTGAAGGGGAATGCTGAGGTGATGGTAGTCCCATGCTACTGCTGCCCTTGTCCTTTTGGATGGTAGAGCTTATAAATAAGGAGCCTTGATGAGTTGCTGTAGTGCATCTTGTAGGTGGTATACTGTCACTAGTATGTTTCAGTGGAATGGTGAAGGTGGTGGATAGGGCAAAATCAAGTAGGCTGCTCTATTCTATTTTGCTTACCCTCATCCTCCACTGCTTAACAGTCTGTTTCAGTTTACCCTGTCGCAGTCCTTTTGTTCCTCATATCCAAATGAGCAGAATGTAACAAACCCAACAGAATCACTAATATCTCCACCCCATTGCTTGTCATCTATTGTCACATATCCTTGTAATCCAGTGTGTAGCACTCTCACCTCTGGACCAGAAGGTGGTAGGTACAAGTCCCATTCCAGAAATGCAAACACAGAACTTGGCACTCCATTGCCAGGACTGAGGGAGTGCTGCACTGTGGGAGGTGCTGTAGTTCAGATCAAATAATAAGCCATGGCCCCATCTGCCCTCAAGGTGAGCACAAAATATTCCTCAGGCATTATTTCAAAATAAGAGCAGAGGTTCCTCCCACATTCTGGTTGCTACTTTTATCCCCAAACCAAAAGCTACAAAATGATATGCTGATCATTAGCACAATGCAATCCATGAGACTTGATTGCGATTCAGGGAATATTCTAACATTTCAGATTCAGAGTGAGGCCAAGAGTTCATGCAGATCCAAGTCCCTTGACCACAAGCTCTGCACTCAAAACCTGACCAGCAAGTGGATGGAGCCTGATTTAAAAAAGTGGATGATGGTGGAAGGAACTTGGGGTGGGGGGGAATGGTTCCGAGGGGAGGGAAGAGAAGAGTATCCTCTTGCATTCAAAAATAATCCTTCCTTCTGAAGGCACTGGGGCCATCCGTTAACTGGCATAACTATTTCACCATGGTTAGCCAAGTGCTCATGGCAAGAGGCCTACAACATTTCAAAGGCTGGGCTTAGTCAATGTACACCTGGGAGGTATAAAGGGGCAGGTTGCAATGAATTTCTGAGGCTTGACCTCCACAGGCCCAGAAATCTCTGGGAAAGATAGAGTAGGGAAAGGTGGCTGTCATTCCAATCAGCCACCTCAATTTTTTTAAACTCTGCTGAACTCACTTTCCACCAGGCAGGAGTTGAAGGGTTTCTTTAACTTTTCCTTCTCTCCTTCCCTTCAAACCCTACCAACCAGGCAGTATCAGCCCTGGCCAAGCAAGATCTTTGTTGCACCTCTGCAACTAAAGTAGCTCATTTTAATCCGCTAATAGCACCTTCTGGGCACACTGCACAAGTATAGAGACTGTGCAAAAATCTGAAGCCTTTTCTGGCCTGGAGAGGTCAATGCCATCTTCCGGGCCAATTGGAGATTACATCAACTGGTCATCTGCAGAAAACAAGAGCTCTGTTCCACATTCACATCTGGAGTTTAAATCCAATTCAAATGAAGCTAATAAAAGGTCATCGCCATCTATATGGCCAAGCACTTCATAAATGGGTGCACTCCTATCTAAACTGCCTGCATTGATCATCTCACCCAGACACCAAAATACTGTCACAAAAAGCCACTAATGTCAGGGAGATGCCTGCAACTGAGGAAATGGAGACAACACTGCCAGGGCAAGCCTTATCTTGTCCTATCCATGACCCAGGAATGTTTGACCAAGTCACACAGAGGGAGGCCTACTGGGCATTCGATTCAAGCTTCACTAGAGATTTTAATAAAGGAAGCGAATAGAAAGATTATTCAATATTAACTCACCTGAAAGAAAACCAGAATATGCCTGGGTGTGTAATGAAGGCACTTTTTAAAAAAGTCATGCAGTTAACCCAACCTTCAACAAGCATCTAACAACATTTAGGATGAGTTGATGGTAGAGTATATAGGGGAAATCTTGAGGCACAATGGGTTAGTATTCCCACCTCTGAGCTAGAAGCTCCAGGTTGGAGTTCCACCCCAGGACTTGATGGTCAAGGAAGGTGCATTCATAATGCAGTCGAGTAGGTTGAGTGTCAACCTGTAAATCCTTCCAAACATCAATGGCTGGTGGTAAGAGCAGAGACACTCCTGGTCAGTCATGCTTGATGAGGAGTGGCACCCTTCAAGTTAAAAGTGCACTAAGAGAATTGGAAATTAAAAAGGTGCATTACAACCCAACCTCTGATGGCAGATTGTAGAAAGAACTTCACTCTGGTCTTTTTTAATTCTATAACCCAATTGGGCTGCAGCAAGTTAAGCTTTACTTTGCACCCAATCTCCACTTGGATGGAGCATGTTTGAGAAGGTACAACAGGCGAAATGTTACTCTGCAATCAGCAAGCACAGTGTTTTTACTCTCTACTCCGAATCATAGAATTTGGCCCAGCCTGCCCCAAAAATCCTGAGGCCCTATCCTCAGAACCCACTTATTTAGCATAGCCAATCAATAACCCACACACTGGGATGAAATAAAATCCATCCCATTTCTCATTCATGACAAAGATGTACTTAAAGTACCTAAGAGAAGACAAAAGGCTGACAGCAAAGCTGGGACATTCTGCAATAAACAAGTCTAATTTTTCACTTCCCCACTACTCTTTCTCTGGCTGCTTTGAAAACACGTGCCCTCACCCCCATATCACTAAAAAATAAAATTTAGCTATTACCTCACTGCTGTTTGCAAATCATTTGCCTATTTTTACATTCCAAGATGAGCAAAGCACCTGATTAGCTGCAAAGCCCTCTGGAAGGTGCTATGTAAATGAAGATTCTCTTTTCCCAAAAGTGCTCACTCCCATTACAAGATGGCCTAGTAACTTCAGCACCTGCCTCACCAACTCTTCACGCATGGATTTAGATACCAAAGGTGGAAAGGTCACATACCCATGAGGCATGTTCCCGTTTGTCAATACCTTCCCAGGAGCAGTCTCTGAACAACTGTCCCTCACTTGGGAATAGAGGTCACCCACTTCACTGGCTGAGGGTGTCACAGTGCTTAGCATTGTTGCCTCTCAGCATCAGGGACCCAGATTCAATTCTGGCATTGGGTGACTGACTGGTGTTGACACATTCTCCCTGTGTCTGCACAAGTTTCCCCCCAGGTACTCTAGTTTCTTTTTGCACTCCAAAATTGTGTAGATTAGGTGAATTGGCCATAATAAATACACTGGAGAACTGGCCTGATGGGATACTCTTCAAAGAGTTACTGCAAACTTGATGGGCTGAATGGCCTCTTTTCTGCACTGTAGGAATTCTGTGGTTCTAAGGTCAATTAACAGCACAGGTTAGTATCTAATCTCCACTGAACTGGCTGGCTACTCAATCCTCAAAAGTTAATCCCATGACCAAAGAATGGAACACATTGTTCACTAAGTCAATGGTTAACTTGGGGCTGTCACATTAACTTGTCTGCTACAAGGAGGAGTGTCCAAGGCTCCTGCTTCACTTGGGGAATTGGGCCTTGACAAGATCCATTTCAGAGGACCTTTTCACAATCAGGGCCAGGCTTGTACTCTGGCATTGAGCCAACTTGAATAAGTGTACTCACTTTTTCTGAAACATGACAACAGGGTCCGCCTTCAGGTCACTGAGGTCCAGCTTGCTCCCCTTCTCGATCACATCTGGATGCTTCCGCACCATCAGCCACCCAACATGCGAAAAGAAAAAACCACGGGTGGCGTTGTGAGGGTCAGCATCTGTTTCAGAGAACTTGTGATGCACACGATGGTCACGAGCCCATTCATAAATATGATTCTAAAAAAAGAGGGAAAGTTACACATTGTTAGTAACTACAACCTCAGTCTTGGAGCTGTCTCCTCTCCTTGCTTTTCCCAGTCACACTCCACTCATCATTTCTGCTACCATTCCCACCCAGTGCATTCTTCCCAACTAGTAGGGAGAGGGACAAACAGATAGCACATTAGATTTTAAAGCTTGTAACAATTTATGTTGAATGTTGTGGTTCATGTCAAAAAGCATCCTTTCAGCACTGAGGCTGAGTTTTTTAATATTCTTTAATGGGTGTGGGCATTAGTGACAAGGCCAGCATTTGTTGCCCATCCCCAATTGCCTTGAACCGAGTGGCTTGCTAGAGCCATTCCAAAAGCAGTTAAAGTGTTCACCACATTGGCATGGGCTCAGATGAAAAGTCATCCAGATTTGAAACATTAGCTCTATTCTCTCCTCACAAATGCCGTCAGACCAGCTGAGATTTTCTAGCATTTTCAGACATTGCTGCATGGCTGGAGTCACATGTAGGCCAAACTGGGTAAGAATGGTAGATTTCCTTCCTAAAGGATGTTAGTGAACAAATGGACTTTTACAATTGATGCTAGTTCACAGTCATTACCATCAAGACTAGCTTTTATATTCCAGATTAATTAACTGAATTTAAATTCCACTAGCTACTATGTTGGGATTTGAACTCATCCTTAGAGCTTTAGCTTAGGCCTTAGTCAGGTGGCATTACGTCACGGTTCCAGAAACTAAGATAGATGGGATAAGCTTGGGTATCTGTAATAGTCTTGCATATGGAATGGGCCTTCTCCATTCAAGAAGAAAGTTGATCTGATATTAACAGACAATGCCAACTTTGAAATGAGCAGGCTGCCCAAGTGACATTACTGCAGTGTTGATACTGAGTATTTGCAGAAATACTTCAAGGTCAGGCATACACTGGCTCCAATTAGCCCCAAAATCTATAGTTATGTGCAGTATTGAGGGAAGTAGCAGAATTGTCTCTGGATTAGCAATCCAGAAAACCAGAGTAATGCCCTGGGGACCTGTGTTCGAATCCCACCACGGCAGGTGGTGGGATCTGAATTCAATATCACCTGGAATTGAAAATCATTGTCAGAAAAACCCATCTTGTTCAATAATATCCTTTAGGGAAGGAAATCTGCTAACCTTGGTTTGGCCCACATGGGACTCCAGATCCACAGCAATATGCTTGACTCTCAAAGGGCAGATAGGGATGGGCAATAAACATTAGCCCAACCAACAATGCCCACAGCATGTAAAAGAAAACAAATTAAAATAAAAATCCCACACACTGGCATTTGGGCCAGCAATATTCACACACAAATCAACTCTACTAGCATGTGCTTTGCTTTGGATTGTCCCATTTGAATTTTGTGGGCCTGTTGGTTTGAAAAGAGATGTTTTTAACGCTGTTACATCTCAGAGGAAGATCTCCTCAAACAGTACACTTAAATCTGCTATCATCAGTAGACCCCAATGTACATTGATTAATTGGCATCAAAAACAAGGGATCACAGTTTCATGATGCCAGTAGGCCATCAAGAACAGATAAGGAAAGGCTTTTTCACTCAGGAGAGTGGTGAACCCGTGAATTCTCTACCACAGAACGCTGTGGAGGCCAAGTCGCTGAATATGTGAAAGAAGGCAACAGATGGATTTCTAGGTGTCAAGGGATATGGCTGAGTATGGTATTGAGTTAGAGGATTAGCCATGATCGTGTTGAATGGTGGAGCAGGCCCAAAGAATCAAATGGCCTACTGCTGCTCCTATCTACTGTGTTTCTGATATGCACTCAAACCCACTAATTGAGTCTGCAAAAGCTTTGAGCTTAATTCAGGTACAAAGTTATACTGGTCGATAGTATAGGGGTCATTGTGTTATTTTCCTGTAGTTTCCACATAAAATACAACAGACTACAAAATACATTAGATACATCACATTGTGATTGTATTAAAATTTATAAACATAGAGCGGCCTTTTCAGGAATGTACTATAGCTTGTGTAGATTTTACACACTGGTTTGATCACTGTATGCAGTTTGCATGGGTTTCCTCCCTCAGTCCAAAGTAGTATGGGTTAGGTGGATTGGCTATGCTAAATTGCCCCTTAGTGTCAGGGGAACTTGCAGGAAAGAGCCTGGGTGGGATTGTTGTTGGTGCAGGCTCAATGGCCTCCCTCTGCACCGTGGATTCTGATATGCTGTACATTTTGTCGCTAGGTTATAGTACCACAATCAAATCATACAGGACACAACACATTGTACAAGAGGCACGGCCCTGTCTGTCTATATCAGACAACTATATTGTGTCTTATAACAGAATACCACGTCCAAGACTTAGACAGTACATACTCTTGTGTACACTTCATAGGGAACTGTTACATTATTGCACAGACTGTACCATTGTTACGAAGCAGAGAGGGGAAAAATCTGCATCAAAAAGGTTCAGTGGATCAGTCAAGGAAAAGCCTTGAGTTAATGTGTCAGGCAGAGGGAGGTCATCTGCATGCAAAAAAAAAAATCACATACCCACACACATTATGCCAGACTAGGATATTAAATGTGAAGTGAGGGTGCTATTTTAAATGGACAAGGGCTACCAGTCACATGCATCCTGTTGATCTGACACAGGATGTCACATTAGCAACACCTGAACAGTTCTGAAAAAGTTGAAAACATATTTCAGTTTTGGGCTGCAGACCAATCAGACAATGATTTGCTTTCAAAAGAATGCCGGGCCCAGTTTGAAAAAAGGAAGTGCTGATGGTTTTCCATTCAACAGCGCTTTTGCTAAAGTGAACAACATCTTAACATCACCATAATGGATATTTATAGAATTTGCATTCATGTAGAACATTTAAAATATTACCAAATCCCAAGGGATACCATACAGAAGCAAAGTTTGCCAGCAAGTCACACAACATATTAAAACAAAAACTGGTGGAAGCATAGGCTTGGGGGAAAAAAAAAGATTTTTTAAAGCTGCCACTTAGAGACAATTCCAAAACTTTGCGACTGTAGAGCAAAGAAAATGGAAGGTGTACAAAGTTTTAAAGTTTATTTATTAGCGTCAAAAGTAGGTTTACATTAACACTGCAGTGACATTGCTGTGAAAATCCCCTAGTTTCCACACTCTGGCACAGTTCAGGTACGCAGAATTTAGAACGGCCAACGCATCTATGGACTCTGGGAGGAAACCAGAGGGAACTCATGCAGACACCATACAGATAGTGACCCAAGGCTGGAATTAGACTCAGCTCCCCGGCACAGAGGCAGTAGTGCTAACCTGTGCCGCCTTGAGTGGTCAGGATCAGAGATACGCAGACCTGAAAGGGCTAGAGGAAGTAACAGAGTGAACAAAGAGCAGCAGTAGGCTATCAGCTCCTTTCAATATTATGGCTGATCTGATAGCAACCTCAAATCTGCATTCAGCCCACTCCCAATACATTTGCTCATCAAAAATCTATCCATCTGTCTTAATATTCAAAGACTCTGCTTTCACCACCTTTTCAGAGGAAGAGTTCAAGACTCATGACCCACTGAAAAATATTTTAAGGCAGTGGTGAGGCAAAATGGGTGGTCCTTATTTTCAAACAATGACCCCTAGTTCTAAGTTCCTCCAAAAGAGGAAACATTCTCTCCATATCCACTTTGCCAGGACCCCTCAGGATCTGAAAGAGTAAGAAGTGGCTTGATTGAAACTTAAAAGTCCAGCAGATGCAAGCCTAAACACCCAATCTTTCCTCAAGGCAAACCTGCCCAATCCAGGTCTTCAGAGAATCCCTACAATGCAGAAGGCCATTCTACCTATTGAGCCTGTACTGACAGCAAAACCACCATATCCCAGTAACCCCATGTATTTACCCTGCTAGTGCTTGACTAAAGGGCAATTGAGCATGGCCAATCAACCTAACCCACACATCTTTGGATTGTGGGAGGAAACCTACAGACATGGAGAGAATATGCAAACGTCACACAGGCCTGAAGCCAGAATTGAACCCACTTCCTTAAATATTTATCAGTGTCATAATTGGGCTTGCATGACCACTGCAGTGAAGTTATTGTGAAGCTCTCTCAATTACCACTCTGGTCTCTATTCAGGTACACTAAGGAAGAATTTAGCATAGCCAATGCATCCAACCAGCATGTTTTTTCACTCTGGAAGAAACCCACACAGACACAGGGAGAACATGCAAATTTGCATCGATAGTGACCAAAGCCAGGAATTAAACTCTGGTCCCTGGCACTGTGAGGCAACAGTGCTAGTCACTAACACCATGCTGCCCAATTTTGAAAAGGGACTTCGTCCAGTATAACTTGTTTAAACTGTTTCCAATGCACGAAAGGATTTGAAAACGAATTTGAGACACACTTTGGAAATCAAGGCACTACTATAGGAGTGGAAGCTACTGATAACATAAATATCGGAACGTTTACCACCGAAGTCTGTATATGCCAGACATATGGGAACTTAATTCTCTCTAGGTGCGTGTGCGCCAGTGAACGCCTGCACGAGTTTGCAGTTACATATTATCTAACACTATTTTGAGGGCAGCATCTGCTGAAACAAAAACAGCATAAACGGAATGAAACGTTTCATTTGTAAATAAAATCTCACAACCTGCAGTGTCCAGAATGTTTTGGCTACAGGAATTAACCACGGAGGGAATGGGGCGGTTTCTCGCCACCACCCTTTTCAATTTTTTTTTGGAGGGGGGGCGGTTTACATGCTCCTACCCGAAAAGATTAGCTAGTAGAGATTGTTCCTTTTTCACACCCACCACCCTCCCCCGTCACGACTGCTTTGTACAAAGCAGAACAGGCCACATCGCCGGGGACGATTACCTGGAAAGCCATTGAGTTTGCAATGGCTAGGAACACTCTGAGGGGTGTAGTGGCTGTGTATGACCGGTGACTCCAAAGTCGGTGCGCTCCAGCTGTCACCCCAAGGGCACTAAGCAAGAAGCAAACGCAGGCTGCACAGGAATTAAAAACAAAGTTACATTTCCTTTTATTACTGATTTAGAGGGTGGAAAGGGAGGGAGAGGGTAGGGGAAGAGAGGGTGAAAAAAAACCACAAACGCAACCCTCTTCCAAACATGCAACCATTTTGTCTCGGCAGCCCATTTTCATCCCCTTTAAGAGGAAGAACAAAAGACACATTGCGAAGGCTCTCAAAATACGCAGCAAAATATGGAAAGCGTGCGCCATTGAGAAAGCTGTACAGAGATGAAACTGAAACAAAATCCAGCTGCATCTCTGACACACTTCCCACTATATTCATGTTGAATTTTGAAGGTTATCTCTGCATTTCTTTTCGCTTAATTTAAAAAGCGAAATAGATAATGTTGCTGCATCATCATTGGGCCATGGGCAGAAAGTAAAAAAATACAAATTGCATATATTTTAACCAAAGGGAACCAAATGAGAAAAAGAGTTAAGGAAAAAAGTGTTTTTTTAAACAAGGGGAAAAAGTGACTGCATTTTTTAAAAATGAGTAGAAAAGATTTAAAATTGCAATTGCATTTAAAAATGGAGTTAAAGAGAAAATATAATTTTTATTTTGGAAGGGGAGTTAAAATTGCATTTCTTTAAAAGAGAGTTGAATTCATTCATTCTAAAGGAACTAAAATTGCAGTCGCATTTGTTTTAGCTTTTTAAGAAAAAAAGATGCAATTTATTCCGAAACTGCAGTTATTTATTAAACAACACACAATTGCATCTAGTAATGTTACATTTATTAACGGGAAAGGGGTTGGAAAGAAAATACACATATTTACATTTGTCTTTAAATTAAGCGCAAGGTATTAACAGGAAGGAAAAAAGAGGCGATCTTACCCCATAGCCAGGTTAGAGGTTTAACGAAAGGTAGCAAGACAAGAGAGTAAAGGGCGGCGAGATGCAGAGCGCTCATCAGTATGATATTCCGCCAGACCAGCTTCATGGGCGGCTTGGCCCCTTGCTTTTCCTTATAGCTGGTGTCGAAGGAATCATCCACCGGCCGGTCATCCACGAATTCCGGCAAGGTGGCGGGTTCGGTGCTGGTGCTGGTGCTGGTGCTGGTGCTGGTCATGTTGCAGAAAGATCAGGACATACATATACACATACACAGACACACTAAACAAAAAAAACTGCAAAATATTTCAGCTCTTTTCTACAGCCCACCCCTTTAAAAAAAACACGTTGGTGACCTGCAATGCTCTCTTGCTTGTCGGAGGATGAGGAAGAAGGGTGCAAACAAGTGGGGAAAATATAGCAGATGATCAATAAAGCAGCTGGGTTGTTACTTTTCGGAAGACAGAACTGCATTGCATTCATTGGTCATGCTAGGTTTGGTACCACCACGCCCCAGCCCTGATTGGTTCTACATTGGTGGCATGTTAGACTTGCAACACTCTCACACATGCAATTACACTTCTAATATATGCGCAACGCAATCCTGGCAAGAAATGGGAGGATGGAATAAATTGAGTTTCAACCCATGTCTTGCTATTTCTTTTAAATCCATTGGCTTCAGCTCAGTAAGAGAAAATGCAACTATTTGATTTTGGGAGGGCGTAATTTCACTCATTGCTACATTCCCCCCCTTCTGCGTTCCCTTCCCCCCGACTCCCGTTCCAGGCAACTTAAACATCTCATTACTGTACCTTAAGAAGAGAAGTCAATGGCCTGCAGTAACCCAAGGAAATGTAGGTCATTGTGCCAGGATTTCCTGCAGGTCCTAGCGCTCACCAATTTACCATTTACTTGCCATTTTAAGTTTTTTTCGCCCCCCCCCAAAGTTTCTTTATCTCCCCCTTCATCATATCATGCGATTAAAATAAAACCTCATTTTTTTCTCAGCCCTGGTTATTGTTTTAACTTGATACTTTTTTGCTACATTTATTGCACCCGAATCAGAGACGTTTTAAAATTGTCTGGATTTTTTGGAGTTGGTTTCATAAGTAATAAATTGGAATCGGAATCAACGCCTCAGCAACCTCCTCGTTAGTAGAGGGGCTATTTTTTAAAGCTTAAAAAAACTCATTTACTTTTTGGCACATTATCGTGAATGAAATTGTGCAACAATTTTGTCTTCAAACTGTAAAGTCTGATATTGTATAAAGAGCTAATTTCTCAGCGCTACTGCTAGTTAATGCTATATGATTGAAAGCACTTCAGTGTATTATTAATGAACATGTAACTCCGGGAGTCAGGGGGATTTAATTATATGTGCTAACAAGATGGATGGGACAGGGAGCAATGCCCTCTCATTTCACTTTGATCTTTTGCAATCAAAAGCCAGATTGTTCTGCCCGAGTATGGCATTTGGCTAAGTCTAACTCCTGTTTGGCCGATAGTAACCCTTTCATTCATTCATCACAAGATCATCTGGGGCGGGACTTCCTGCAGCATGAGCTAAGGGAAAGGGAGAGGAGACTTGACAATTGTCACGTCTTGCCTATTTCTGAATCTTAAAGAAAAAAGTCGCTTATTTTTGTTTTTTTTAAAAGCAAGGTCTCAATGTTTCGGTATTCCTTCGACACCAGCCATAAGGAAAAGCAAGGGGCCAAGCCGCCCATGAAGCTGGTCTGGCGGAATATCATACTGATGAGCGCTCTGCATCTCGCCGCCCTTTACTCTCTTGTCTTGCTACCTTTCGTTAAACCTCTAACCTGGCTATGGGCCTTTCTCTCTCTCTTTATAGAAACAAGCCTCATGTGCTAACCTTGATCCTCAGTGTTGACAGCCCTCAGTGTTTTGTCCCTGGAAAATGCGAGTAATCTAATCTCAGGGGGAATAGGAGAAACAGGTTGTTTGTTGGAGGAGTTTCTGTGTGGCTTTGATTTATGTGCACTATTTAAAAATAATTCTTTAAAAAAAACCCAGCAATTGTAAACACTATGTCTCGCATGCTGCACTTTTAATAAACATATGAATTTAGGAATTAGGAGCAAGAGTAAGTCATTTGGTCCTTTGAGACTGCTCCGCCATCCAATAAACTCAAAGTTTAGAATTATAGAATCACTACAGTGCCGAAAGAGGCTATTTGGCCCATTGAGCCTGAACCAACAACAATTCCACCCAGGCCATAGCTCTGTAATTCTATGTACTTACCCTGCTAGTCTTTTTAACACTAAGGTGCAATTTAGCATAGCCAATCCACCTAATCAGGACATCTTTGAAGTGTGGAAGGAAACCAGATTTTCTTTTCTTGTTCATTCATTTATAGGATCTGGGTATCGCTGGTTGGGCCAGCATTTGTTGCTTATCCCTAATTGCCTTAAACAGAATGGCTTGCTAGGCCATTTCAGAGGGCATTTGAGAGTCAACCACATTACTGTGGGCCTGGAGCCAGACTGAGTAAGGACGGCAGATTTCCTTCCCTCAAGGGGCATTAATGAACCAGTTAGGTTCTTACAGCAATTGATGTTGGTTTCACCGCCATCACTAGACTTTTAATTTCAGATTTTTTTATTGAGTTCAAATAATCCCAAGTCTACATTCCTCCTACCCCCAATAATCTTTAACTCCCCAAAATCAAGAATCTAATGTGATGAAATGACCCTTGACCGTATGCATTAACATACAATCGAGTTCTATGAGCAGAAATATGACAAATCACTGACAGTTTTGCTTGGCTGTCTTACAGCAGGAGGGAGAGGTTTAGGGAAGGAGTTCCAGAACTTTACACCCTTGTCCTAAAGGTATGGCATTTCATTAAGAGGGCTAATGAAATGTTGTCTTTTATTATGAGGGGAATTAAACATAGAAGTAAGGATGTTATGCTTCAGTTAAACAGGACGTTGTTAAGACCACATCTTGTATATTGTGTGCAGTTTTGATCTAGGAAGGATGTAAACGCATTTGAGACTGGTCAGAGGTTTATTGAATTGATATTTGGAATGAATGAGGTGTTTTATGAAGAAAGGTTAGACAGACTGGGCTTATCTCCACTGGAGTTTAAGAGTGAGAAGGTGACTCAACTGATCCTTGGTGCTCTGGTTTCCTCTTACACCCCAAAGATGTGCAGGTTAGGTGGATTGGCCAGGCTAAATTGTTCCTAGTGTTCAAAGGTGTGCAGGTTAGGTGGATTTGCTAAATTGCACTTTAGTGTCAGGGAGATTAGCAGGGTAAATATGTGGGGTTACATGTGACTCCAGACCTACAGCAATGTAGTTGACTCTTAAATGCCCTCGAAATGGCCAAGCAAGCCATCCTGTTTAAGGAAAATTAGGGATGGGCAACAAATGCTGGCCCAACCAGCGACACCCAGATCCCATGAATGAACAGAAGAAAAAAAAATCAGTTTCCTCCAAGAGCTGTGGTCTCCTCGCACATTCCAAGTGTCTTGTCAAGGTCATAGAAGCACTACTGTGCAGAAGGAGGCCATTCAGCTTATCAAGTCTGTACCAACACTCCGATGGAGCATCTAGACAGACATGAAAAGGATGATTCCTCTTGTAGGTGAGACCAGAACTAGGGGTCATTGTTTTAAACTTAGAGGTCGTCCTTTTGGAAGAGAGATGAGGAGAAAATGTTTGTCTCAGAGAGTTGTTTGACTTTGGAACTCCCTGCCTCAGAAGACGGTGGAGACAGGGTCACTGAGTATTTTTAAGGTAGTGGTAGATAGTCACTTATCAGGCAAGGGAATCACAGGTTATTGGAGGTAGATGGGGAATATGGAACTCAAAACTCAAACAAATCAGCCAAAAGCCAATGCAGCCAAGAAGCACGGAGGCAGGGATGTGATATCTTGGTAAAACCATCATATAAAAAGCAGGAAATGCTGAAACTGGGCAAACAGGTGGATTAATCACCATCGGTAAGAGGAATAGACAATCAAGACCCTTTGTCAGGAAGAAGGCAAATGTTTGAATAGCAGAGTTAAATACAGGCAGTGGAGGAAAGAGAAAGAGAAAGATGGTTCTGTGCATGCTACCTCAGTAGGCTCCAAGTCACTGGACCTTTCCATACTACCTGTCCCTCATGGAAAGATTGATACAGAAAACACTTTTGACCACAAGTCCAACAGGCAGTCACCTACACATGATGTCCTCGAGGCCCGATGGAAAAATGGAAATGGTGGATCCTATCGGATGGTTCCCTGAGTGGACCGTCTGAATCATTTGGCAGAATGTTTCATCACCAAAACTTTCAAATAAGCACCAAGACCGAGCTTGGCTGGTGGTTAGAAAGGCCCTACCCGTCAGATCCTTCCTACAGGCCTGGAGCGTTCCTGCCATTTGCACGTTGTCCTCGAGGTGACAGTGGTGGGTAAGAGACCCTTGTCCTCCACCATATGAAATGTGCCTTTGCATAGAAGGTCTGGAGAGAGATGAGGTATTATTTGTTAAGGTTCATTCTGAGCAGCTCCATGACGCAGGACTCTGTGCTCTATGAGCTGTTCCCAGGAATGCAAAACCTGAGACAAACATCAGCTATCACTGGGGGATTGTCAACACAGTGAAGGACACTCTTTGGTCTGCCTGATACTTGTTGATCTTTCAGTGTTAGGAATTGTCCTTGACTGAGTGTTGCAGACTGGCACATTCCAAAGCCCAGGACTATGTGCTGAGGGATGCACTAAAGCTTGGGGCAGCTGCCACAGAAGCGCAATGAGGAAGGTCCCTCTTTAAGAGCTTTCAACCACGATGAACTGAGGGGAGCAGAACTCCTTTGGATTGAATCACTCACTGAATAAGTAGAGTGAATATTACAGGTATCTCATTTGTATGAAGCATCTCGGAATGCAACTTGTTCTATGTAGCCAATCTTTAAAATAATTATGCAACATTGTAAAATGTCTGTAATTTTTTTTGCTTGTATTGAAGCACATCATTGTATCACATATGATTCATGTGATACAAAACAGAAAATGTTGGAAAATCTCAGCATGTCTGACAGCATTTGTGGAGAGAGAATAGCACTAACATTTCAAATCAGTCATCCATTACAGACCCAAATATTTTCTATTCCAGCATTCTACATATTTCCCATTTGACACCATGCACATTTCCCATTACAACACACTTCCCATTCTAATAAATTACACACTACTCTTTCCAACACTATGAACATTTCCCATCTCATTACCAACTTCTCATTACAACAAACTACATCTTTCCTATTACAACACGCTACACGATTCCCATTACAACAAACTACACATTTCCCATTACAACACCACACGCATTTCTCTTGCAATAAAGTACATACTTCCCATTGCAACAAATGACACAATTCCATTTACAACCTATACGTATTCGCCATTACAGTATCCTACACATTCCCATCACAACAAATTTAAGGTGAAGTTGGATGCGTACATGAGTGGGAAAGGAATACAAAGATTATGTTGATAGAAAGGAAAACTTGCATTTATACAGTCCGTTTCACAACATCAAAGCATCCTGAAGAGCTAGCTAGTCAATGGAGAATTTCTGAAGTGTAGGCATTGTTGTAATGTAGGAAATGCAAAAGCTAAATTGCACACAGCAGGCTCCCATAAAATGGCCAACTAATCTGTCTTTGTGACGTAGAGGGATAACCAGGAATAACCCACCAACTCTTCTTTGAAGTATCATAGAATCATAAAATCCTACAGTGTGGAAAGAGGCCATTCGGCCCATCAAGTCCATGCCGACTACAATCCCACCGGGCCCTATCCCAACAACATCGTACATTTACCCTAGTGAGTCTCCCTGACACCAAGGGCAATTTAGCAAGGCCAACCCACCTAATCTGCACATCTTTGGACTGTGGGAGGAAACTGGAACACCCGAGGAAACCGACACAGAACTGGGAGAACGTGTAGAGTTTGCACAGGCAATGACCCACGACGGGAATCAAACCAGGTCCCTGGTGCTGTGAGGTAGCAGTGTTAACCACTGCACTGCCCTAGTGTGGTGAGATCTTTTATGCCCTTTCTGCGGGGCAGATCAGGCTGCAGCACTCCCTTAGTAGCCTCTCTGCTGGAATGTCAGCCTTGGGTTAGTGCACTAAGTCTCTGGAATGGGAATGAACCCACTGCCTTCTGGCTCTGAGATAAGAGAGCTACCAACTGAACCACTGATAGGTTGCAAAGAAGTAGGGTGATGGGGTGAGGTGTGGGAGGGGCTTGTCTGCAGTATGGATGCCAATGTAGACCAGCTGAGCTGAATGGTAACAAGAAAAAACTCCCAGCGCAGGCAGCAGCCTTGGAAATAAGAGAGAAACAGTTAGTATTTTGTCAGGACTGGCTCATTCTAGATAAAGTAGAGTGGACACTGGCAGAGGCTGGAAATATTGAACAAAGACCAATATGAGCCTGCCCATGTCCACACATGCATGCATGCAAAATGCCAACCAACTTAAAGACAGGCAATATTCAAATAAATAAAGCGCTAAATGCTGTAATTGCATTAATCACTGCATTGATCAAGTATAAGTAATAATTACTAATAATAACTGTACTAATTATTATATATAGAAAATGCCACTATATATAGTATCATACCAACTTGAAAATGACTTCAAATCAATTTTAAAATTATGTCACAAGGTCAGTGCATTGCTGGTTGAACCAGGATTTTTTGCCCATTCCTTATTGCTCTTGAGAAGGTGGTGATGAGCTGCCATCTTGTACTACTGTAAGTCATGTGGCGTAGGTATACCCAGAGCTGTTAAGAAGGGAGTTCCAGCAATAGAGAAGGAACAATGATTTAATTCCAAGTCAGGATGGTGAGTGGCTTGGAGAGGAACTTGCAGTCGGTGGTATTTCCATGTGTCTGCTGCCCTTGTCCTTCCAGGTCATAGAGGTTGTGAGTTTGGAAGGTGCTGTCAAACGAGTCTTGCTGAGTTGCTGCAAAGCATCTTGTAGATGGTACTTACTGCTGTCACTAAGCATCAGTGGTGGAGGAAGTGAGTATTTGTAGACGTGATGTCTATCAAATGGGCTGCTTTGTCCAGGATGGTGTTGAGCTTCTTGAGTGTTGTTGGAGCTGCATTCATCCAGACAAGTGGAGAATATCCCTTCACATTCCTGATTTGTGCCTTGTGGACAGGCTTTGGGGAAGCAGGAGGTGAGCCTCTGACCTGCTCTATTGCCTCATAGTTATGTGGGTTCTCCAGTTCAGTGTCTAACCAATGGTGTTGATAGTGAGAGATAGTGAGAGATTCAGCAATGGTATTACCATTGAAAGCGAAGAGCCAACAGTTAGATTCTCCCTTATTGGAGATGGTCATTGGCTGGGATCTGTGTGCGTGAATGTTACTTACCGCTTAACAGCCCAAAGTTGTTGTCCAAGTCTTGTTGTATTTGGAAATGATTGCTTCAGTATCTGAAGATTGCAAATGGTGCTGAACATTGTGGAATCATTAGAGAACGTCTCCACTTCTGATCTTATGATGGAGGGAAGATTATTGAACAACATTTAAGAAGCATTTAGATGACCATGTGAAATGCTGTAGCATACAGTTATGGGTCAAATATTGGAACCTGAATCAAAAACAGAAAATGGTGGAAAATCTCAGCAGGTCTGACAGCATCTGTGGGGAGAGAATCAAACAAACATTTCAAGTCTAGATGACCCTTCCAACATTTTCTGATTTTCTTTCTGATTCCAGCATCCGCAGTATTTTGCTTTTATCTTACTGGAAAACGGGATTAGAATATCATAGAATTGTACAGTGCAGAGGGAGGCCATTTGGCTCATCAAGTCGGCACTGACCACAATCCCACCCAGGCCCTATCCCCATAACCCCATGCATTTACCCTAGCTAATCCCCCTGACACTAAGGGCAATTTAACATGGCTAATCCACCTAACCCACACATCTTTGGACTATGGGAAGAAACTGGAGTACCTGGAGAAAACCCACGCAGACACAGGGAGAATGTGAAAACTCCACGCAGACAGTGACCCAAGCTAGGAATCGAACCGAAGTCCCTGGTACTATAAGGCAGCAGCACTAACCACTGTGCCAATGTGCCACCCAGAATACATAGGTGTTTGATGGCCAGCAATATGTGATGGGCCAAAAGGCCTCTTTCTGTGCTGTAAAACTATGATATTATGATTCTATGAAGTAGTACCAAATGCTGCCTTGATGTCAAAGGCAGTCACTCCTTCCTTCATCTGGGACTCAGCTCTTATGGCCATGTCTGGGCAAAGGCTGTAATGAAATCAGATGTTGGGCCTGGAGGAACCCATACTGACAGTGAGTGAGCAGGTTATTGCTGAGGAATCATTACCTGATGGCATTATGGATAACCCTGATATCAGGATTAGCTGTTGAGGCTATAGGGCATTATCCTGTAATACTAAAGTGACACCGTAAGGATACGGGATGGGTCCAATGGGATCTTCTCTCGTTGGCACACACAGCCCACTTGAAGCTGACATTTAACCTGTGAGGTTGGTAGAGTGACCTTTGGGAAGCACCCAGCCTCATGAGAATAATAGGTATATGTTACCTATTTAGAGACTGTTTTTGAATTATCTGCAGGTTGGGTGGCGAGAGGGGGCTTGCAAATAAACAGACTGTCCTATAGTCTGGGCTGTGGCATTGCCAACTGTCAACAGGCCCTGGATCTAAGGGTTACCAGTGCCATGCTGGGGTAAGAATACTGAGAGTCAGACTATCTGGTAACTGTCTAGCCACCCAATGTAACATATACCTATTTCTTATTCTCATGAGGTGTGCCAATAGGCCAGACTTTACAGTTGAGCCTAAACTTGTCCAACAGTCTCTGCTCATGTTGAGGAGCAGGAACAATCATTTGAAATTTCTTATTCTCTCCCCACCCATCACCTTCGCTTTCCTAGGGACTCAGCTCGACTTGGTACAGCCTTGGGATCTTCCTGAACCTGAAGCCAGGGTAATCCTCAGGAGAACATAACAGCACCAGAGAATCCATAGAATCCCTATAGTGCAGAAGGAGGCCATTCAGCCCATTTAATCTGCACTGACTCTCCAAAACAGCATTTGCCCACGCCCACCCTCCCACCCTATCCCTGTAAAGTGCACATTTGCTATGGCCAATCCAACTAACCGACAAATCCTTTATAATTGAAGGGCAATTTAGCATGGCCAATCCACCTAACCCACACATCTTTAGACACTAAGGGCAATTTAGTATGGCCAATCCACCTAACCTGCACATCTACGGAGTGTGGGAGGAAACCAGAGTACCTGGAGGAAACCTATACAGATACAGGGAGAATGTGCAAACTGCACACAGTCATCCGAGACCAGAATTGAATCTGGGTCCTTGCACTTGTAGGCAGCAGTGCTAACCACTGTGCTACCATGCCCCCCCTCCTTTTTTTGGACATGGGCATGGCTGGCAAAGCCCAGCATTTGTTGCCCATCTCTAATTGCCCTTGAATTGAATGGCTCATCAAGGCCATTTCAGAGGGACAGTTGAGAGTCATTGCTGTGCGTCTGGGGTTATATTTAGGCCAACTCGGGTAAGGATGGCATTAGTGAACCAGATGGATTTTTGCTTGGATTTGTACTAGCCATGATTGTTCACCATTACAGAGACTGGCAGATCTATTGAATCTAACATTCCATCATGCTCTGTGGTGGGATTCGAATATGGGTCCCTAGATCATGAGCCTTAGCTTCTGGATTGCTGGTCCACTAACATTACCACCGGATCTCCCATACCAATTACAAGCTTATCTCAGTATTGTTTCTGCGCCCTGTGTTGAGACTTTTAATTTAAGATGCAGGTTTATTCCAGTTCTGCTGGGATCAGCAACTCAATAGCTGTGATATTGAGAAAATTAGCGACAGGGTTGAAAATGTAGTGAATTTGCAGTGGCAGACTTGGCTGCAGGAGTAATGACTATCACGGGGAATATGTGGGAGGTGACAGGTCTGTGGGTTTAGTTACGTTTATTAGGATTGGACAAAAGATTTCTTAGTGTGCAGGAATGTAGGTGAAGGGTGAAGACTGGTAATACAGGATGCCATTAAGATTGAAAGGATTAAGGAGAAAAAAACAAGACAAATTAAGAAGCTGACAGCAAGTTTATATTTGCAAAATAAAATTGCAGATTGTCTTCAGACGGGAAGATTATCAATCCCATGTCTTTGGAGTTCTGGGAGCTGAGCAGAGTGGGAGGAGAGAGTTGATACAGCGGCATGGGAACAGGAAGAGCAACAGTGTACGGAATGAGTAATTCGTAATGTTAAAGGAATGAGAGTGAAAGTTCAAGCCAATTCATTTATTTATTAGTCACATGTAGACTTACATTAACACTGCAATGAAGTTACTGTGAAAATCCCCTAGTCCACCACACTCTGGCGTCTGTTCGGGTACATTGAGGGAAAATTTAGTACGGCCAATGCACCTAACCAGCACGTTTTTTGGACTGTGGGAGGAAATTGGAGCATCCAGAGGAAACCCATACAGACACAGGGAAAAAGTGCAGATTCCACACAGACAATGATGCAAGCCAGGAATTGAGCCCAGGTCCCTGATGCTGTGCGGCAGTAGTGGTAACTAGTGTGCTACGTGTCACCCATAAATTGACTATGACGGTGACAGAACTGTTTTATGCAGCAATCTAGAACATTTCACTCTCTCTCTCTCTCTTCCTTAAACCCTGTCTTCCATCACGAAACATAGAGTCAGTATAACATAATAAGTGAGTTGCATGGGTGGCTCTACTTCATCTCAGTGGACTGCAAGGTTGAAATCAGCCTTGTTCATTAACCGTGACCCCGTGAATAAGATTTAATACATTTAATACACTCTGAAGGAAGACAATCTGCAATTTTATTTTGAAAATACATGTGCCACAGGCAGACACCTTTTTAAAAGATTCAACCTCGTACCTGCTGTCTCTGGAAGAATAGATAATGTGTCCAGTACAGCTTTAAATCACCTCAACACCAAATCCAGGGGGACCAACCTAATGCCAGCCAAGTCACCAAGGTTTAAAAGCCATATACCTTTCAACTTTACCAGAGTTTAAATTGATGAACCTATCCTCCCACTCACTAATCTGTGTGCATGTGTGCATATTTTTGTGTGTGTGTACATGTGCGTGTGCATATATGTACGTTTTTTGCCTGTGTTTGTATATTTCCATGTGTATGTACATATGTGCATGTTTGTGTACATGTGCTGTTTGTGTGTGCGCGTGTGTGTAAGCGTGAGTGTATTGTTTGCATATGTGTGTGTGTGTGTGTGTGTGTGTATGTGTGTGTATGTGAATATGTGTGTATATGTGCATGTGTGCAATTTTTGCATGTGTGTGTGTGGACATTTGGGTGTGTGTGTGTGTGAATGTGTGCAATTTTTGCTTGTGTGTGTGAATGTGTGTGTGTTTGTGTGTGTGTGTGTGTGTGTGGGTGGCTGGGGAGGGTGCGGGGGGGGGGGGGGGGGGGGGGGGGGGGGGGGGGGAGGGTGTGTGTGAGAAAGTTGGAGCATTTTTTTTGGCCAGGTTAAGTATAGGGAGTGCTTTATCCTTTCTTTTTAAAAACTCCAGGAAACCTGGATCTTGTGTTTTTTTAAGTCACAGCAAATGAACAGTTAAACACTCATTGAATTGACAAGCACATCTCTTTAAAGAAAAAAGGGCAATTTGATATGGCTAATCCACCTAACCTGTATAGTTTTGGAGTGTGAGGGGAAACCTCCATGCTCCGGAAATGGGTGAGAGGCTGATTAATTTATTTAAATGTATTGAAATGATTATTTCCATGTTTTTAGTGAGCCTGGCACTCAATTGTCCAGGCTTCACTTGACTTTTTGGCCTCGCCAGGTGAGGTTCTCTCCTGCTCCCTATGAATGGGTAGGAGTCATGTTGGCGTCATTGGTGGAAGCAGAGGCCACTCAGGCTCCCGGGGAAGTCGAAGGAAGGGTGCTGCCCCCTAGCAGTGCCAGTCTGGCAATGCCAGTCAGCATATTGGCCCTACCCACCGTGCATTGCCAGAGGATGGGGCCTATGGGGATGGGACCTACGGGACTAGGGATTATGGAGGGCTATGGAGTGGGGCCTATAAGTCAGTAAGAGGTCTGACAACACCAATCTTAAATCCAACTGATTTATTTGATAGTAAACTTGCAAGCTTTCGGCCTTTGTAGCCTTCCTCAGGTGAATGAGGTGTTCTGGTCTGCCAGTGGGGCCTATAAGGGTATGAAAGAATGGGGCATGAAGGGACAGCATCGATCGGGGAGGAGGGGGGGAAATGGGGGATCCATTTTGCACTCTACAACCAATCAGATTGGGGGAGAGGGGGAGCCCCACTGCCACTCTGCAACAGGATTGAACTGGGGGGGATCAGGGATATGATCCGTTTGGGAAGCAGCGATGGTGGTGGGGGCAGTGGGGGGGGGTGGGGGGTGTTAGATGTCTGTGCGTTGTTTCAGCGCCCAGTGTTGAGACTTTCAATTTAAGATGCAGGTTCATTCCAGTTCTGTTGGGATCAGCAACTCAATAGCTGTGATAGCGACAGGGTTGAAAATGTAGTGAATTGCAGCGGCAGACCTTGGCTGCAGGAGTAATGACTATCACGGGGAATATATGGGAGGTGACAAGTCTGTGAGCTACCACGATTGTGGTGGGAGTGGGGGAGTGCTGTACTGTGGCTGGCTTGCAGTAACAGGGGCCTGACAACTCTCTGCCTATCAGTCCCCTGCTGCTGCAATTGAACATGTGCAGATCAGAGGTTTACACATGCATAGTAGCTCCCACTACAGGCTGGCTGGTGAATTAAGCCCAGCCCACTGCCTGCAGCAGCTAGGAACAATCTAAACCATTTTTTCAATGACTAATTGCATAATATTGGGCATGAAAACTCTCCCAAAAAACTCTCTTGGAATCATTTATAATAATTCTATAAAATTCCACCCATCTTCTTTAATGGAATAAAATATAGGTAACAATCCTGACATCCAGAGTTTCCTGCTTTATGTATTCTAAGAATGTGTCTTCATGAAAATATTAACTGTGTAATGTTTTATCAGAAACACAGTCGCAAACTAATTTTAAAGACACTATAAGATTTTGACCTCTTGCTCCAAAATAGTTGATAGCAAAATTTGTGAAGTATAACAATACTAGTTCCTTATGTTTGTCTACTTCTGTAGAATTACTTTACTTGTAGATAAATTTAACTGACCGTTTTAGCCTGAATGCAAACTCAGAGTGACTTCCTTGCTCAAGACCTGGTTAAAATACAATTGGGTTCCCACACAATTAATAGATTGCTCGTTCTGAAGGGAGTTATATTGAATTCAAAACATTAACTCTATTTTTCTTTTCATAGACATTGTTGAGTATTTCCAGCAGTTTCTATTTTTATTTTGATTTAAGTGCATTCAGTAAGACTGTCAGTCACTACAGACTAGGCCTTCATCATGCTAGTGTTGTGAGAAGTTAAAATATTACAAAGAACGCAGTGAATTCAACCTAACCAGGTGTTAGGCTTGGAAGTTAGTGAACCCAGGTGTTAGGCTTGGAAGTTAGTGAATCCAGGTGTTAGGCTTGGAAGTTAGTGAACATTTTAGTGATAGTGACCACAATTCGGTTACATTCACCTTAGTGATGGACAGAGATAGGCATGAAGCTGGGGGCAGTAGTTATAGCTGGGGGAAGGGTAATTATGAGGCCATCAGGAGAGAATTAGGGTGCATAGATTGGACTAGGAAACTACAGGGAATGGGAACATCTGGAATGTGGAGCTTATTCAAGGAGCAGCTGCTGCGAGTCCTTGATAAGTATGTCCCTGTCAGGCAGGGAGGAAATGGTCGAGTAAGAGAGCCTTGGTGTACGAAAAAAGTTGATTTGCTGGTTAAGAAGAAAAAGGAGGTTTATGTCAGGATGAGGCTTGAAGGCTCAGTTAGTGCAATGGATAGCTATAGATTCGCCAGGAAGGAGGTAAAAAGTGAATTGAGGAGAGCTAAGAGGGGACACGAGAAGATGTTGGCTGATAGGATTAAGGAGAATCCTAAAGCTTTCTTTCGATATGTTAAGAATAGAAGATTGGTAGGGCAAGATTAGGGCCAGTCATAGACAGCAGTGGGAAGTTGTGCGTGGAGCCTGAAGAGATTGGTGAGGCACTGAATAAATATTTCTCTTCGGTATTCACGCAGAGTGCTGGAAATGTAGCTATGGAGAACACTGAGGTACAGTGTTGCAAATTGGGAAGTATTGTAGTAGATAGGGAGGATGTGTTAGAAATTCTCGAGGGTTTGAAGTTGGATAAGTCCCCTGGGCCGGACGGGATTTACCTTAGGATTCTCTGGGAGGCAAGAGAGGAGATTGCAGAGCCTCTGGCTCTGATCTTCAGGTCGTCGTTGGTTACGGGTGTGGTTCCGGAGGACTGGAGGATAGCGAATTTGGTCCCATTGTTCAAGAAGGGGAAGAGAGACCTTCCAGGGAATTATAGGCCAGTGAGTCTTACTTCTGTTGTGGGCAAAGTATTGGAGAGAATTATTAGCGATAGGATTTATAGTTATTTAGAGAGAAATGAATTGATTGGGGATAGTCAGCATGGTTTTGTGAAGGGTAGGTCGTGCCTTACTAACCTCATTGAGTTTTTTGAAAAAGTGACTAAGGAGGTGGATGGGGGTAATGCGGTTGATGTGGTATATATGGACTTTAGTAAGGCGTTTGATAAGGTGGCCCATGGAAGACTTCTGCAGAAAATGCAGATGTATGGGATAGAGGGTGATTTAGCTAATTGGGTTAGGAATTGGCTAGCAGATAGAAGACAGAGGGTGGTGGTTGATGGGAGATATTCATCGGGGAGTTCGGTGACAAGTGGTGTACCTCAGGGGTCTGTTTTGGGGCCCCTGCTGTTTGTAATTTTTTTAAATGATCTGGATGAGGGTATTGAAGGATGGATTAGTAAATTTGCAGATGACACTAAAGTCGGTGGAGTGGTAGATAGTGAAGTGGGGTGTTATAGTTTGCAGAGTGACTTGGACAAGTTGCAGAGCTGGGCCGAGAGGTGGCAAATGGAGTTTAATGTGAAAAGTGTGAGGTAATGCACTTTGGCAGGAACAATAAATGTGTAGAGTATAGGGCTAATGGTAGGGCTCTTAATAGTGTTGAGGAACAGAAGGATCTTGGTGTATGTGTCAATAGATCCCTGAAAGGAGGCAGTCAAGTGGATAAAGTTGTTAAGAAGGCATATGGAGTCTTAGCTTTTATTGGTAGGGGGATTGAATTTAGGAGCCGCAGCATCATGTTGCAACTGTACAAAACTCTAGTGCGGCAGCACTTGGAGTATTGTGTGCAGTTCTGGTCCCCACATTATAAGAAAGATGTGGAGGCATTGGAGAGGGTACAGAGGAGGTTTACCAGGATGTTGCCTGGGATGGAGGGCAGGTCTTATGAAGAGAGGCTGAGGGATTTGAGGTTGTTTTCATTAGAAAGAAGGCGGCTAAGAGGAGACCTTATTGAAACATATAAGATGATTAGAGGTTTAGATAGGGTGGCAGTGATAGCCTTTTTCCTAGGATGGAGAAAGCTAGCACGAGGGGACACAGCTTTAAATTAAGGGGTATGATTTATAGGACGGATATCAGAGGTAGGTTCTTTACTCAAAGAGTGATTAGGGAGTGGAATGCCCTGCCTGCAGCTGTTGTAGATGCGCCAAGTTTGGTGCGTTTAAGAGGTTAGTTGATAAGTATATGGAAGAGAAGGGAATGGTTTAGTTTGGAGGGGCATTGCTTTTTATTTTGGTCGGCACAACATCAAAGGCCGAAGGGCCTGTTCTGTGCTGTAATGTTCTATGTTCTATGTTCATCCCATCTGTTTGGGTTAACATCCACCTGTCTACGTTACTTTTTGCTAACTAAGTGGGACCTTGCTGCATGCAAATTTCCTGCTTTAGATAGGGATTACACTTTGACACATTTAATTAACTGGAAAGTACTTGGGAAATCATAAGGGCTGTTGGGAAAAATGATAGAACAAAGAGATCTAGGGCTGCAGGTTCATAACTTCTTGAAAGTAGAGTCATAGGTAGACAAAATGGTGAAGAAGGCATTCGGCATGCTTGGTTTCATTGGTCAAAACACTGACTACAGAAGTTGGGATGCCTTGTTAAAGTTTTCTGAAAGACATTGGTGAAGCCACACTTGGAATACTGTGTACAGTTCTGGTCACCCTGTTATAGAAAGGATATTATTAAACTAGAAAGAATGCAGAAAAGATTTACTGGGATGCTATTGGGATTTGATGGTTTGAGTTATAAGGAGAGGCTGGATAGACTGAGACATTTTTTTCCTGGATCATCAGAGGCTTAGGGGTGATCTAACAGAGGTCTATAAAATAATGCAGGACATAGATCAGCTAGATAGTCAACATTTTTTCCCAAAGATAGGGGAGTCTAAAACTAGAGGGCATAGGTTTAAGGTGAGAGGGGAGAGATACAAAACTGTCCAGAGGGGCAATTTTTTCACACAGAGGGTGGTGAGATCTGGAACAAGCTGCCAGAGGTAGTAGTAGAAGTGGGCACAATTTTGTCTTTTAAAAAGCATTTAGATAGTTAATGGGTAAGATGGATATAGAGGGATATGGGCTAAATGTGGGCAATTGGAACTATCTTAGCAGTCAAAAAGAAAGGCAGATTGCACGAGTTGGGCTGAAGGATCCGTAAACTTCTATGATTATCTACGACTCTAAGTCTTTTCCTTCTTGAACTTGTCATCAGGAATATGGGGAGAAATTTAACATAGTCACTTATACCATCTATCCCATGTTCCATTGGTGTCAGTGTCTGGCAGGGATGTTCCGGCAGCTAATGCCATCAAAGACCATTTTTTTATCCCATACCCAACAGGCTATGATAATCTGGTAGACTGAGCTCAAACTGAGGACTTCCAATGTGCTTCCAATGTGATTCCATCCTTATTGTTATATGTTTTGATGTTTGGACGTGCAAGTGTGTTGAGATGGCAGGATCAAGGATTCTGCGCTGGCACCTGCTTTGTTGAGAGCGAAAGTGATCTGAGATGATAAAGCAACGTCCCACATTCCTAGGTAGTGAATAAGAGCTTCAGTATGAAAACTTCGACAGTTTGTGAACACTTGTGACATTACTACTTATACACCAGGAGGCTTTATAAGGCTCTAGCGAGGCTACATTTGTGTGCAAGTTTGGAATCCAAAGAAAGATATGCTGGCCTTGGAAAGGCTCCAGAGGACGTTCATGAGAATGATCCTTGGAATGAAAAGCTTGATGTATGAGGAATGTTTGAGGACTTTGGATCTGTCTCGATGGAGTTTAGAAGGGTGAGGGAGGATCTCATTGAAACATGCAGGACACTGAAAGACCTGGATAGAGTGGATGTGGGGAAGACATTTCATTAGTAGGAGAGACTAACATCCAAGGACACAACCTCAGAGTAAAGGGATGACCTTGTAGAACTGAAATGAGGAGGAATTTCTTCAGACACAGGGTGGTGGATCTATGGAATTCATTGCCACAGAGGAAGCTGGATCATTGAGTGTATTTAAGATAGAAATAGATAGGTTCTTAATTGGTAAGGGGATCAAAAGGGGGAGAATGGTGTTGGTAAAGTTAGCAGCCATGATTAAATGGCAGAGCAGACTCGATGAGACAATTGGCCTAATTCTGCTCCGATATCTTATGGTCTTATCAACAGAGAAATGGAAATATACAGGTAACACTTGTAAAATGAAAAGTTAGATTCGTGTCACAATGAATGGTCAAACCACACACTAACTTGTGTTTATGTAATGCCTGCAATGTGGTGACAAACCCAAGGCACATGATGAAACAAAATCTGACAATGGGAGACAATGGAGATATTAGAACCAGTGACCAAAATCTTGAACAAAGAGGTCGATTTTAAGGAGTGTCTTAAAGGAAGAGAGAGAGAGAGAGAAAGAGAGAAAGAGCAAAAGAGAGAGGTACAAACAGAGAAGCTTAAGGAAGGGAATTCCAGAGCTCAAACTTAGATTCTTGAAGGTTTATTTATCAGTATCATAAGTAGACTTACATTAAAATTGCAATGAAGTCATTGTGAAAAATTCCCTAGTCGCCACACTCCGGCACCTGTTCAGGTACACTGAGCGAGAATTTAGCATGGCCAATGCACCTAACTATCACATCCCTCGGACTGTGGGGGGAAACCCACTCAGACACGGGGATAATGTGCAGACTGTACATAGCCAAGTGACCCAAGCCAGGAATCGAATTGTCCCTGGCTCTGTGAGGCAACACTGTTAATCACTGTGCCACCGTGCTGCTCTTACAACTTTTAGTGTGGGAATCAAAGGAAATCAGGAATACTCAAGAGGCTAAAATTTCAAAAGTGCAAGGTGAGGGTTGAAGGAGATTATAGAGTAAGGGAGAGGTGAGAACACATAGGGATTTGAAAGCATGGCTGAGTATTTTAAAATCAAGATTTTGTCAGACAGAGAGACAACATTGGTCAGTCAGCTCAGGAGTAAAGGGAACTTGGTCATGACTTAAGATAAGGGCTGCAATGTTTCATATGAGCTCCAGTCCATTAAGGTGAAAGAGCAGCATTACTACAAAATGAAAATGCTGTGGATAGTCTGCAGTAAAGAACAAAAAGTGCCGATCTCGCAGCATCTTTAGAGACAGAAAAATAATGCATGTGATTTTCTATCCCTGCCCCCTCACCATGGCATGTTCTCTGGCAGCCAGTTATTGGTCAGTCGTGGGATTGACAGACCAATCCCACTGTCAATGAGATTTCTTGTTGCTCATTGGGGAACCCCGAGGCAGGGGGCTAGGGTGCGACTGGAAAATTCGTCTGCTGGGAACGGCCAGAAAGATCTAGCCAATGTTTCAGGTCAATGATCGATTGTCAAAACCACGGAGCAGAGTTGGGATGAAAAGTGACGAACATGAGACTTTGGGCGGGACTTTACGGCTTCTCTTGTTCTGAAATCACAAAATTCTGTCGAGGTCAATGGACGAGGCTTTGGCCTCGTGGATCCAGAACTGGCTTGCCGGCAGAAGGCAGAGAGTGGTTGTGGATGGGTCTTGTTCTGCATGGAGGTCGGTACCAGTGGAGTGCCCCAGGGATCTGTTCTGGGACCCCTGCTGTTTGTCATTTTCATAAATGACCTGGATGAGGAAGTGGAGGGATGGGTTAGTAAGTTTGCCGACGATACAAAAGTCGGTGGTGTTGTGGATGGTCTGGAGGGATGTCAAAAGTTGCAGCGGGACATAGGCAGGATGCAAGACTGGGCGGAGAAGTGGCAGATGGACTTCAACGCAGATAAATGTGTAGTGGTCCATTTTGGCAGGAATAATGGGATGAAGGAGTACAATATAAAGGGTAGGAGTCTTAGCTGTGTTGTAGAGCAGAAGGATCTCGGGGTCCGGGTCCATAGGACTCTTAAATCGGCCTCACAGGTGGAGGAAGTGGTCAAGAAGGCGTACGGTGTACTGGCCTTCATTAATCGAGGAATAGGGTTTAGGAGTCAGGAGGTAATGATGCAGCTCTATAAGACTCTTGTCAGACCCCAGTTGGAGTATTGTGCGCAGTTCTGGTCGCCTCACTATAGGAAGGATGTAGAGGCTACTGAGAGGGTTCAGAGGAGATTTACAAGGATGCTGCCTGGATTGGGAGGCAGGCCTTATGAAGATAGGTTGAGGGAGCCGGGACTCTTCTCACTGGAGAGACGTAGGTTGAGAGGCGACCTGATAGAGGTTTCTAAAATGTTGAGAGGAATAGATAGGGTGGACTCTCAGAGACTATTTCCCCGAGCTGAAATGGTCACTACGAGAGGACACAGATTTAAGGTGCAGGGAAGCAAATACAAAGGAGATGTCAGGGGTAGGTTTTTCACTCAGAGGGTGGTGAGTGAATGGAATCGGCTGCCATCGGAGGTTGTTGAGGCAAACTCGCTGGGGTCTTTTAAAAGACTTCTGAATGAGTATATGGAAACAAATGGGATAGGGGGTTATAGATAGGTCTGTGGATTGGTAGATGTGATCGGTGCAACTCGTGGGCCAAAGAGCCTGTTTGTGCTGTATTGTTCTATGTTCTATGTTCTCATCGTCTGCCCTTCGCTCGCTCCAATTCCTGGCAGGGCAGTAAAAATATACCTGCTGAATATTTTTAGCATTTCCTGTGTTTAGTTTGAACTTGTTGAATAGTTGAGTCTGGAGGTAACAACATGAATTTTACCTATCTCTTCAAACCTGCATTTCATTTTTTAGATTGCTATGACTTGAGCTTTTTTATCTTCTTAAACGACACAAAAACCAGATTGCTCAGTTCCAAACCTGCCAGACAAGCACAAGCAATTTCTGAGTTGCAGTCTCTATCCAGACTGTCTGAGCTCGTCCCATCTCAACATTGACTACTTTTACAGATAAAAAGTTTAGTTTTTTTATATTCTGCCCCTTGTGTGAGAATGGGCAAAACCATCTCAAACTGAGCAAGCATTGCACTAGAGAAAATTTGGATAAGACTTGAAAATGGGAGCAGGGATTGTGATGCACAATTGAGCCATGCCCTTTCATTCCAATGCAGACAACACACGCAAAAACCTTGTGCTAAATGCACTGTTGACTGAGTGCATGCCTCAGCCAGGGGCTCGTGTTTGTACAAAGCTAGTACTATTTAAATCCAACCTGCACCTCTTAAAGGCATGGTGCATTCTGGCTGTAGAAGGCACTGCTGGGAAAGGCTTTCTGCAGTGGCAGCAAAAGGTTTTCTGAGTAGTTAGCAATACCGACTGCATGGTCTAACTGGGCAAAGAGTGTGCTCCAAGGTTTTCTGAAGCAGCATCGGAGGTTGTGCTGCAGGAGACAGACATGAAGGAAGCTTCTCTACCACAGGAGAGCTGGAAATCCTCCATACAAATAGCGAAAGGCAATGGAGGCAGATAGCTGTCATTGCCAGCAGTGCAGCCCCTGAGGATATGGACGCCGTGTCGTAAGAAACTGAACAACTTCACATGAGCAATTGAGGTTAGCGAATGCGTTTTTAAATGTCACAGCTTATCAACTGCCCCACTAGTCTCACATACTACTCAATAACATCACTATCACTCACCAAATGACGACTCTTATCAATCATAACTCATATTTTTAACTCATAACTTTACTACATTCTCAACACACTTAACATTCCTTTTTGAATTCCACTTGTGCCCCAATTTCTGATTTACAAGCTGCACAGGGTGTAAGCTCACACCTCTTGCTTTTCTTTCTGTTAGTGTGATGGTTGAGTCTGCACATGGTGAATCATGGATAGTCTGCAGCAGAAGTTGGGGGGTGTAGGCATTGGTGGTGGAATGGGGGGTGGGTAGGGAGCAGGCAAAGGTAGTACAGGTGTCAGGTCCCTTGAGACCAAAGTAGCACATGAGACCTTAGTTGAGGGCTTCAGTGGGACCATGCTGAGGAAAGGGCTGATAGTTAGACACAAGGAAATGCCTGGTGCATCGACAGACCTGTCAGAAAGCCTGTTGACATTGTCAAGGAGCATGGCAGAGGCTGGCGCTAACTTGACACAGGGCTTCACTCAGAACTCGGAGCTCATCCTTTCTCTAGTGGAAGTGATGCCCAGCTGCATGGGAACTCTCGCAGGACCAATTAATATGCAGCATCTGATGTCTTTAGTTACAGCAAGGCAGAATCCATTTATATGAAAGGGAGCTTTGGTCGAGCCGCTAGATGGGTTAAAAACTGAGAAAGAGGACTTAAGTTTATAAGTCATCCAGATCGAGGATGTTGCCAGGATCGAGAAACCAGAGCGTTGCCAGGACTGGAAAACTGCAGCGATAAGGGAAGATCGGATTAATTGGGGTTATTCTCCTTGAGGGAGATTTGATCGAGATATACAAAATTGTGAGGGGCCTGGATAGAATAGATGGAAGGGACTTATTTAGTTTAGCAGAGAGGTCAGTGACTAGGGTGTACAGATTTAAAATGATTGGTAGAAAAATTACAGAGGAGATGAATTCTTCACCCAGACAGTTTAGAGATCTGAACTCACTGTCTGAAAGGGTAGTTGAGGCAGAAACTCTTAACTCGTTGAAAAACTGTCTGGATTTGCACCTCAAGTGTAACCTGCAGGGTTACAACCAAACTCTGGAAAGTAGCATTAAACTGCGGAGGGCTGGTTTTTTGGCACACCGTGGACATGATAGGCTAAGTATCCTCTTTCTGTGTTGTAAACTTTCTATGTTTCTATGATCCTGACTAAAAGCTCAGCCAAAGAGGTCACTTTTAGAAGTGTCTTAAAGGAGGAAAGCAAGGTTGAGAAAGGGAGAGGCTTAGGGAGAAAATCCAGAGCTTAAACAGTCAAGATTATAGATAATAGCATTGAATGCTGGAGATGTGTCAGAGGCCAGAATCGGAATGGTGGCTGAAATCTCAGAGGGTCAAAGGGCTGGAAGTTGTGAAGGCAGTAGCAGATTTACAGTTGGTGGGGCCCTGTACTCATCTTTATTTCCTGCCCCTCCAAACCCCATCCCCACATCCAAATGCCAAAGACAAGAAAATACACACATTGATCAGTGCCCCTTCATGCTTACAAAACATGCCTCAGTAAATAACCACCTTGCTGAAATCCAACCTTAACTCTCTCATTCCCAAAGCATGTCAACACTTTCCAGGTTATTTTTAAATATCGTATACAGATTCCACTGAGCATCAGCATTTTAGAATAGAACAGAATAGAATAGAATCCTTGTAGTACAGAAGGAGGCCATTCAGCCCATTAAATCTGCACTGACTCTCTGACAGAGTATATTACCCAGGGTCTCTTCCCCACCCTATTCCCATAACCCCATGGCCAATTCACCTAACCTATACATCTTTAGACACTAAGGTGCAAATTAACATGGCCAATCCACCTAATCTACATCTGAAATTAATCTACATATCTTTGGACTGTGGCAGGAAAATGGAACACCTGGAAGAAATACCTTTTCTTCAAAACCACATGTATTTATACCACTAATCCTTCTAATCTTCATGGGGCACTAAGGACAATTTAGCATAGCCAATCCAGCCAATCAGCATACCTTTGGACTGTGGGAGGAAACCAGTGCATCCCGAGGGAACCCATATAGACACGGAGAGAATGTGCAGACTCCACATAGTTACCCTAGGCTGGGATTGAACCCAAGTCTCTGGCATTGCGATGGCACCACTGCGCCACCATGCCACTCTATCTGTTAACATTTTATCCATTCACAAAATGTTCTGATTACCGGAGACAAGGCAAAATTCCCTGGGGAAAACACATATGCGATGTTGGATCAGTGCAATGAGTATTTTGAGAGTGTGCATGGCCATGCTGGAAGGAGTGCCCAGGAATAAAACCTTCAGCGTGCTCCAGTGTTCCACTGTCATGTTCAATTGCACAAAACTGAGTCTCATGCAACAAACTCATTCAGCCTCTCGTCCAATCAGGACACAAACAACCAAAAGGGGATGGAGCTGCCACAGCAGCTCCTGAAGGACCAACACCTCCAAATAAGAAGGTTGCAGTCATTAGTCCCACCAAATTCAAACAGGCAAAGCAATAGTAATAAAAAAAAGTGCAAGTTGATTTGAATTGCTGGGGCTTTATAGTGAAGTTACCAAGTTTACTGACTCATCCACAGTCTAAGCCTGACATCTCCTTAAAATGCATCATTTATGCACTTATATCCTGCCCTCCTTTCTTCCTTCTTACGGGCGGCATGGTGGCACAATGTTAGCACTGCTGTCTCACAGCTCCGGGAACCTGTGTTCGATTCCTGGTGTGGGTCACTACCTGTGCAGAGTTGGCACATTCTCCTCGTGTTTGCATGAGTTTTCTCTGGGTGCTCTGGTTTCCTCCTATAGTCCAAAGAACATGCTGGTTAGGTACATTGGCTATACTAAATTCTCCCTCAGTGTACCTGAATAGGCACCAGAATGTGGCGATTAAGGGATTTTCACAGTAACTTCATTGCAGTGTTAATGTAAGCCTATTTGTGACACAAATAAATTAAAAAAAACTTTCTGGCCTCTGCACCTCTCCAAGCTACACATTATCCCCTGTTTTGTGTCACCTTTTCTTCCAGCTGCCCTCCGGACTCGAAGTTGTTTCCCTCCGCTTCCCCACCCATGTAGATCTTGAATTCTCTTCGTTCTTGGATGCCACTTTGCCAGAGGTTTAGCTTCTTCCCTCCAGTTTCTATTGGTGCTGCAAGGCCCCAGCTCTCTTTCATGGACTGTTCCTGTTGCCCCTTGTCTGACAGCTCGTTGGAACCTGTACCCCCTGGAGGTGCTAGGTCAACTCAGTATCTGTTCAAAACTGTGGGTGTCGAAGTTGTCACAGCGTCTGGTGCAGCTCATTCAGTTCCCATTGTTTTGAGTGTTTAACATGTCAGAATAAGAAGGATTCCTGTACATGCCACAAAAACATTGCACTGTCAGCATGTGAGTGAGGTACCCACAATCTCTCTGTGTGATTTCTCTTTGACAAAGCGCTCACTCTATAGGGGAGGCTAGTGTAGCTCTGTTAATCTCTATAACTCTGAATCACAGTGACCATGACTCCTGCAATAGGCATTTTTTCCCCCAATTAACAACATGGAAATAATAGCGGGGGTAGATTTGCAATGAAACACATTGTGCTCTGCACAGGGGGTACAGGGGTATGAAGGTAAAGGGGGACGAAGGGGGGGTATAGAAGGGGAAGTGGAGGCTGAAGAAGAAGAGGATGGGGTAACAGGGGTGGTTAAACACCTGTGATCAAAGCTTCCCACCAGTGAGGGCTGGAATTTAAAGGTGCGCACCTCCAAATCCAGCCCCAGTTACAGAAACTGCATTTTGATGCCCTGTTGCCTCATGGGGTCCCATTGCTTTATTGTCTCCGGAGGTGCAGGGGTGGTCAATTTCCTTTGCATGCCACTGTGTTTCCATTGTAAATCAGCCCCTGTGTTAATGTCTTGTCAGTTACATTAGGAGAGGTGATGGCCTAGTGGTATTATTGCTAGACTATTAATCCAGAACCTAAGCTATAATGTTCTGGGGACCTGGGTTTGAATCCTGCCGCAGCAGATGAAATTGAATTCAATAAAAAAAATCTGGAATTAAGAATAGCTGATGACCATGAAACGATGCTGCCTCTCAGCGTTAGGGAGTCAGGTTCAATCCCTGGCATAGGTCACTTACTGTGTGAAGTTTGTACATTCTCCTCGTGTCTGTGTATTTTCCTCTGGGTACTCCGGTTTCCTCCCATTGTCCGAAAGATGTGCCGGTTAGGTGCATTAGCTGTGCTAAATTCTCCCTCAGTGTACCCCATTGGGGGATTTTCACAGTAACTTCAGTATCTAACTTACTTCTGACACAAATAAATAAATAAATAAACAACTGTCGAATGTTGGAAAAGTCTATCTGGTTCACTAATGTCCTTTAGGGAAGGAAATCTGCTGTCCTTACCTGGTCTGGCCCACATATGACTCCAGAGCCACAGCAATGTGGTTGACTCCCAAGTGCCCCTTGGGTTACTAGGAACGGGCAATAAATGCTGGCCCAGCCAGTACACCCAAGTCCTATGAATGAATAAAAAACAATATTAATGTTAAGACAAGCAGATGATGGTATAAATTATCATTGGCCATGTATAAATAGGGGATAGCTGGGACACTGGGTTGAGTGGAAGGTGAGCTGTGACACTGAAGAAGTCAGTAAACTCTCTCAATACGGAAGCGCTGTGTGTCATTGCTCTGGCTTCATCAACTAGACTGTATAACAAGTGATTAAGATAGAGAAGGATGAGCAATGGTAGGATTTGATAACAAGTTGCAAATTTTAAAATTGAAGTGTTCCTAAAGAGACAAACAGACAAATAGCACAAGGCTTTGGAACCATCTTCTGTTAATAGATTGCTTAATTCCCAGATCCCGGAATGGAATCACAGCTTATGAGAGCACTAGGGAGCTTGACCAATGCGGGTCAAGAGATTAGATTGACATGAATTTAGATGATTAATGGGTTGGGAATAATTCCAGAGCCACAATATCCCCCTTTCAAATGGGCAAATTTTGGAAATTAAAGATGGTTAGTTGAGCATAATTATAGAACAAAATATTACTTCAGTCTTCGAAGTAATGCTACACATCAATGTGGGTGGGACTGCCACGCATTTAGCAGCTCCCACATTGAAGCTATTAATCAGCATTTCAAAGACACTTTCTCAAAAAACAATTTTATAGTTTGGAAACTTCACATCGATTCCCTACCCAGGACAGAATTTGTTACATGATAATTCTCCTAATGTCATTATTACCTGGGAATTCTCATGTGAGTGTTAAATGGCAGTGGGCTTCTGAGATTTGGTTTGTTTTTTTTATTCATTCGTGAGATACGGACATCGCTGGATGGCCAGCATTTATTGCTCATCCCTAGTTGCCTTGAACTGAGTGGCTCATTAGGCCATTTCAGAGGGGCAGTTGAGAGTCAACTCACATTGCTGTGGGTCTGGAGTCACATGTAGGCCAGACCAAGTAAGGACAGTAGATTTCTGACTCTAAAGGACATCAGTGAACTAGATGAGTATTTCTAACACTTGACAATGGTTTCATGGTCATCAGTAGATTCTTAATTCCAGATATTTTTTATTGAATTCAAATTCCAACATCTGCTGTGGTGGGATTCAAACCCGGGTCCCCAGAACATTAGTTGAGTTTCTGGATTAATACCCCAGCAATAATACCACTAAGCCACTGCATCCCCTGAAGTGGTAGTGCATTTTGTGCCAACTCTCAGGAACGTGAACACTGAGTGCTCTCTATCACTAAAGCTCTATCCATCGCCTTTTCTCGCCTGGGTTGGAATTGATTTCCTTTATAATCACAGTGCCATGTTTATTTGTTTGCTGTTCTGATGAACCCCACCAGTGCTCAATAACCCCTTTATTACACTAACCTGGGCTATAATTTCTTTGAGAATAAAATTTGCTCTGGGGACATGGGCAATAATGACAAGACCACATTTATTGCTCACCTCCTACTAGCCTGAGAGAATTGGTAGCGTTCTGCTTGAACTGTTAGTCTTTGTGGCTTTGGCAAGTCAACAAAGGGAAATTCTATTCTGAAAGATGAATGAAGGAATGGCAATATAAAAATTGATGGGCTGCACAGTGGCACAGTAATTAGCACTGCTGCCTCACAGCACCAGGGACCCAGCTTTCATTCCCGGCTTGGATCACTGTCTGTGTGGAGTTTCTCCTATGTTTGCATGGCTTTCTTCCAGGTTGTTTGGTTTTCTCTCACAGTCTGAAAGACATGCTGGATAGGTGCATTGGCCATGCTAAATTCTCCCTCAGTGTAACTGAACAGGGGTGTAACGACTAGGAGATTTTCATAGTAACTTCATTACAACATTAATGTAAGCCTACTTATGACACTAATAAATAAAACTTTAACTTGGAAGCAAATGATGTTGCCTTGCATTTTTCTGCTCTTAAACATTAGTTCCTATTGCTTTCCAAAATTTAGGACAGTGCATTCAAGTGTTTGGTGTTGTACAAGTGTGTAGCATTCAGCTTCTGGCTAGGTTTATAATCATACAGAACGTGAGTAATACTGGAAAGGTTCAAAGCCACATTAGTCACACATGGGGTCCTGTCCTCTGGCAAACAAAAATGGCCAGGCCTTGTGCTTTTCTCAACTAAACAAAGGTGTACACATCAATTGTTCCCTGCTGCATTCTCCATGGCACACATTTGACCAGTCGGATACCACTTGCTTGAATTGCTAAATTCAAATCAAATTCAAATTTGATTTGAATTTAAACAAAAACTTTGGGGAATAACTCTTCTCCATGGCAACACCTCGACCAATCAAAGTCCACTTGTCGGTAAACCAACATTCTTTCCTGAGGCAGTCTGAATTTGTTATTTTCATAGAATCATGCAATTCTTGCAGTATAGAAGGAGGCCATTTGGCCAATTGAGCCTGCATCGATTCTCTGACAGAGTAACTTACCCAAGTCCACCTCCAATAATCCCTTTAACCTCAAATATTTACCCTGTTAATACCTGTAACCTACACATCTTTGGACACTAAGGTCAATTTAGCACAGCCAATCCACCTAACTTGCGTATCTTTAGACTGTAGAAGGAAACAGGAGCACCGGAGGAAATCCATGCAGGCACAGTGAGAATATGTAGTCTCCACAAAGTCATTCAAGGCTGGAATGGAACCTGGATTCCTTGTGTTGTGAGGCAGCAGTGCTAACCACTGTGCCACTATCTCTGGTGGGCATCATTGGGGATAGAATACATTATCAGTCCTCAAAATGAAATTCTCATTTCATTATGTAATTTTGTTCCGTCAGATACAATACCCCTCAAGGGCTATCAATTGGTTTGATTAATTTTTTAGAAATTGGTTAGCAAGTTAATCTGTTAAATTGGTACTCAGAAGAATATAATGAGAGACTAAGAGGCAAATTATTTTGTAAGTTAATTTATTAATTTGTCCATTTGTTTATTTTCATTGGGATTCAAAAAATCATAAATTTGTCGTCCTTTTTCAGGTTTGGGATTCTTCCGAATCTAACTTGATGAGTGCAAGGTGCAAAGCTTCAACAGAAAATTTCTTTTTTCAGCAACACTCAGGTTGTTCCAGGTAAATTTTAATGGTAAAACTGCATGTGTAGGCTGACTCACATGTTGACTCACTGATGTTCCAGTTGCCTTGGGTTCTTTCTTTGAAGAGACGATGTTACAAACTTTATGAAAATACTTAAGGACAATAAGGAATACTTTTCCAACTCTAGACACCTCACTAAGTTTTGTGAGGCTCCATCAATAGTGCTTGCCTTTGAAATAAAAACTAGATGTATTCAAAATGGAGGCAGTGAGGCCTTCTTAGTAGGCCTTCAACCTATTTCATTAGGCTGCATAGCTAAACTCCGTTTTTCTTTGGAAAGGGTGTGTATTTAGTTATTTATGTACTTGTTTGTGTGTTATAGTGCTGCGTTTTGGTACTAATTTGGGTTGTGTTGAATTTCTAGTTATGAATAATATCTGCTATTATCCAAGTGCTAATTGGGGAGATTACATAGAATTACATAGAATTTACAGCAGAACCATTTGACTCATTTGGTCCATCCCAGTGTTCATACAAGCCTCCTATTCCCTGCTTCATCCAACCCTTTTGGCACATCCTCTATTCTTGTCTCATTTCTCACACACTTATCTAACTGGGTGCTCAGATTTCTTCCAACAGTCCAAAAATGTGTGTTAGATGGATTAGCCATACTAAATTGACCCTTAATGTCAGGGATATTAGCAGGGCAAATATTGGGATGTTACAGGGTTACAGGGTACAGGGATTGGGCCTGAGTGGGATTATTGTTGGGCTTGATGGGCTGAATGACCTCTTTCTATACTGTAGAGATTCTACGATTCTAACAAATCTAAAATACATCTATAAGCCCAGACATGGCAGAAAATTACACATCCTGATCACTCTGTGGGTAAGGAAGTTTCTTGTTGAATTTATTAATGATGATCTTAGATTTGAGAGTCCTAATTTTGCTGAATGGACTTCACACTCAACTTCTGTTCTTATTATCTGGACAAGGAGGACTATCTCCTGATGGGGCAACATCTCCAGGTACAACAACAGTTCAAATACTATGCTGAGAGCCCAAAATACCCCAGGATACAAGTTCAGAGACTGTGTCCCTGTACCTTGGCATGCTAGGTGTCTGGGATCTTCACTTCACAGGAGGTGATGGAACAACAGATATTTCCTTCTATTTAAATTACCTATAGGACTTTTGGGTGGGTTCTGTTTATAATCCACCACTCTCCTCCCTGTACTCAACCCAGGTGATGTTGAATAGGGAAGTGATGTTTATTGAAAATGGCTTTGTGCTTCTTGTCCACTTGTGGCTACCGTACATACATATACTAGCAGAGGGATCTGTTTGGAAGAGATAATAAATGTTTAACATCTCATGCAGTTCTAGTTTTAAATATCTCCATTTGAATATGCAGCTGTTGCTGTATGAAGAACATCACAGATAGGCAAACCCATTACAATCATAAATAATTCCTCAGCATTACACTGTCTACTTCCTCATTTTTTGATTTTCTTGTCTTCCTAGCAGGGTACCCACCCTGCCTCAAGGAAATTTATCTCCACTGTTGAAATTGCTCCCAAAACTTTACTGATATATCAATACTTGAACAATATTGTCCACATCTTTCCTGTCCTTTGTTGAGTCTACCCTTTGTGAGTGTAAAAGGTGCAATACATCTACCTTGGGATTATTAAATTGTGATGGGAAGATGATGAGAAATATGAAGTTGGATAGTGAGACCACCCCCCAGTTCCCTCTCCCAAAGTTATTTAAATAAGAGAAGTGTTAACAAAGAGAGCTTTATTCCTACAGAACATGCATCTGGGCAATTGATAATGGAAAGTAGGGAGATGCCAGATTAACCAGTTGAATTAGTCTTTACTATACAAGCACGGTGGCACAGTGGTTAGCACTGTTGAAAGGACCCGAGTTCAATTCTGGTGACTGTCTGCACCTTCTCCTTCTGCCTCTGTGGCACAGTCCAAAGTTGTGTGAATTAGGTGGATTGGCCACAGTAAATTTTCCATTAGTGTCCAAAGGAATGCAAGTTTAGAGGATTGATTATGGTAAATTGCCTTTAGTGTCCCAAGATAAGCAGTTTAAGTGAATCAGCCATGGTAAATTGCCCCTTAATGTCCAAAGATACATGGGTAAGATGGATTAGCCATGCTAAATGTGTGAGGTTACAGGGATAGAGAAAGGGAGAAGACCTGGGTAAGGCACTCAAAAGAGTGTAGTGCAGACTCGATAGTCCGAATAGCCTCTTCTCCACTGCAAGGATTCTATGATTCTATAATTCGCTATGTGGAAGGGGAACCAGTGAATGTATTGTCTTTAGATTTGCAGAAGGCAATTGATAAAGTGCCACTTCAAAGGTTATTGCAGAAAACAAACACCTATTGTGTAGGCAGTAACATATTAACATATGAGCAACACAGTGGTCAGCATTGCTGCCTCACAGTTCCTGGGACCTGGGTTCAATTCTGGCCTCAAATCATTGTCTGTGTGGATTTTCCTCTGGGTGCTCTGGTTTCCTCCCACAGACCAAAGTTCAGGTTATGTTAATTGGCCATGTTAACTTGCTGCTTAGTGTCATGGGGAATAGTATGGTAAAAATATGAGGTTACAGGGATAGGGCCTGGGTGGGATTGTTGTCGGTGTAGGATTAATAGGCTGAGTGACCTCCTTCTGCACTATAATTCTATAATTAGCATGGATAAAAGAATGGCTGGCTAAAAGGGAATTGGCATAAATGGATCTGTTTCTGGTTGTCAGGCTGTAACCAGTGGTATGTCACTGGGCTCAATGCTGGGGCCTCAACTTTTTACAATTACATAAGTGACTTGGATGAAGGGACTGAAGATTTGGACGCTAAACTTGCTGACAACAGAAGGATAGTTAGGAAAGTCTGCGGTGGAGGACATAAAGAAATAACATTGGAAATTAGAAAGGCTAAAAGAGTGAACTAAAATATGACAGATGGAGTACATCGTGGAAAATGTAAAATTGTCCATTTTGGCAGGAAGAATAAAAAGTAAACTTCTTTTCTAAATGAGAAATATTGCAAAGCTTTGATTTATGGAGGATCTGGGTGTTTAGTGCATGAACCACAAAAGGCTAGAGTGCAGGTACAGCCAATAATTCAGAAAGTTGACAGAATATTATTGTCTATTGTGAGAGGAATTGATTACAAAAGTTGGGAGATTATGCTTCAGTTGTGCATTGGTAAGACCGCATCTGGAGTATTGTGTATAGTATTGGTCTTCTGACTTATGGAAAGGTATGACCACATAGGAAACAATCCAGAGAAAGTTAACTAGATTAATACCTGGAATGGACAGGTTTGTCTGATGAGGAAAGGTTGGGAAGTTTAGGTTTGTATCCATTGGAGTTTAGAAGAGTAAAAGAAGTGATTTGATTGAAGCCTTTAAGATGCTGAGGGGTATTAGACAAGAGGAATGTAGAGAGGATGTTTCCTTTTATGGGAGAATCTAGAACAAGGAAGTCACTGTTTAAAACTAACTGGTTTAAGGCAGAGATAAGGAGAAATTTTTTCTCTCAAAGGATAGTGAGTCTCAGGAACTCTCTTTTTCAAAAGCAGTGGAATCACAGTCTTCGAATATTTTTAAGGCAGATATAGATAGATTCTTGATTAACAAGGGAGTGAAAGGTTATTGGGGTTGGCTTGAATGCAAGGTTGGTGTTATAATCAGATCAGTCATGATTGCCGATTATTAAATGGCGGAGCAGGCTCGAAGGGCTAAAATGGCCCCAATTTGTATGTTCATAAGGTGCTTCTTTATTCACTTGTGGGACATGGGCACTGCTGGCTGGCCAGCATTTATTGCCCATCCCCATTTGCTCTTGTTCAGAGGGCAGTTGAGAGTCAACCATATGGCTGTGGCTCTGAAGTCACATGTAGGCCAGACCAGGTAAGGACGGCAGATTTCCTTCCCTAAAGAACATTAGTGAACCAGCTGGATTTTTCCGACAATCGACAATGGTTTCATGGTCATCAGTAGATTCTTAATTCCAGATATATTTTATTGAATTCAAATCCCACCATCTGCCGTGGCAGGATTTGAACCGCGGTATCTAGAGCAGTAGCTGAGTTCCTGGATTCAAAATCTAGCAATAATACCACTAGGACATTGCCTGAGATAATTGAATCTGTGATCATGGTGATGCAGTGCTGTTGGAGACCTCTGACACGGCTAGAAAGTGAGCTATGTTGTCTGCTAATTCACTTCTTAGTGAAGCCTGACCACAGTCACACCTTATTGAGCCACTTTGATCCTGGTTAGTAATCTGCATTTCTATGGAGTTTAGAATCTGGTAAAATTTCCCAAGGCATATCAAAGGAGCTTTATCAAACACAATTTCATGCTGAACCACCAATTGAGGTATAAGGACAGGTGAGCATTGGCTTGGTCAAACAGCTAGGTTTTAGGGAACATCTTAAAGGATGGGGGAAAGAGGTGGAAAGGAGACAACTCTAAAACTTTGGGTCCAGACATGCGGCTGAAGGCATGAGAACTGGTGATGGAGTGAAGAACACAAGGATGTTTAAGAGGCCGGATTTGAAAGAGTTCAGAGATTTTGGGATTATTGTGAGGCTGGAGAAAGTCACAGGGATGAAGGGAATTTTCAAAACATGGAATTAAATAAATGAGCAAGAACACAGCTAATAGGTAACCAAGGTTTGGTTCAAATAGGGATAGATATTGCATGAACTCAAGTCTATGGATACTGCAAAATGGGAACTGATCACGGATGTAGTATTGTAAATAAAGACCAAAAATCTGGAAAAACTCAGCAGATCTGGCAGCATCAAAACTATGCCAACACTCCTGCCCAGGCACTTCCTCTGACTAATCCCTGTAACCGCGTGCATTTCCCATGGTCGATCCATCTAATTTACACATCTTGTGACATTAAGGAGCAATTTAGTATGGCCAATCTTGTTGACCTACACATCTTTGGACATTAAGGGGCAATTTAGCATGACCAATCCATCTAACCTGCACATTTTGGAACACTAAGGGGCAATTTAGCATGACCAATCCATATAACTTGGGCCTCTTTGGAAACTAAGGGACAAGTTATCATGGCCAATCCTGCTAACTTACACAACTTTGAACACTAAGGGGCAATTTGCCATGGCCAATCAACCTAACTTACGTATCTTTGGAGTGTGGGAGAAAACCAGAAAACTTGGAGGAAATCCACACAGACATGGGAAGAACATGCAAACTTGACATAGACAATCACTCAAGGTTGGAATCAAACTTGAGTCCATGGCACTGTGAGCAGCACTGTGTTAACCACTGTACCACTACGCCACTGCAATCATATGCAGGCAGACATTCCTGTCCAGGCTCTCAAAATCCAAATAGAATAAAGCAGCACATGAAAAATAAGATGGTTGGTCTTCATGGACCCAAAGGCCAATCCTACAGCGTACAATTTGGAGAGCTGCTCTTTCTGATAAATCTCACCCACATCCCCAGAAAGTTTATTTCAGCTCAGTTAACTTATCCCATCCCCTCTGCTCCATTGACTTGTGTAGATTATCGGGTGAACAACAAAAATGGACAGTAACAGGCAGATGCTTCCGAGAAATCCTCTTTTATTATTTTAAACCTTTGCGTTTTGATTGTTTAAGTAGCATTGGTTGCACAAGAAGTCTGTTTGATTAAATATGGTCTTTCAACCAGCTTGTCTGTTTTTTGGGGGTGTGGCACCCATTTTTTAAAACATTCATTTTATTGAATGTGAGCATCATTGGCTGGGCCAGCATTTATTGCCTATCCCTATTTGCCCTTGAGGAGGTGATTGTGAACTGCCTTCTAGAATCACTGCAGTTCTGGAGGTATATGTACACCCACAGTGTTGTTAGGGAGGGAGTTCCAGGATTTTGATCCAGCAACAGTGAAGGAATGGCTATATACTTTCAAGTCAGGATGGTGACTGACTTGGAGGGAATCTCCAGCTGGTGGTGTTCCCAGGTATTTGCTGCCCTTATCCTTCTAATGGTCATGAGTTTGGAAGGTGCTGCCTAACGAGCCTTCGTGAATTGTTGCAATGAATATTGTAGATGGTACTGTTACTGTGTGGCAGTAGTGGTCAGAGTGAATAATACAGAAGAGTTAGCAATCGAATGGGTTGTTTTCTCCTGGTTGGTGTTGAGCTTCTTGAGTGTTATTGGAACTGCAGTCATCCAAGCAAGTGAAGAATATTTCATCACAGTCCTGACTTATGTCTTATTGTTGGTGGATAGGTGTTGGGGAGTCAAGGTGAGTTACTCTCTGCAGGATTCCTAGCCTCTGACTGAATCTAAAAGTCAAAGTATTTATGTGGTGAATCCAGTTGAGTTTCTGGTCAAGAGTATTTACCAGGATGTTGATAGTGGGTGATTCAGCAATGGTAATAACATAAGAATATAAGAGATAGGAGCAGGAGTAAGCTATCTAGCCATTCAAGCCTGCCCTGCCATTCAATAAGATCATGGCTAGTCTGAAGTGGATTAGTTCCACTTTCCCGCCTGCTTCCCATAACCCTTAATTCCCTTGTCTATCAGAAATCTAACTACCCGTGACTTAAACATATTCAACGAGGTAGCCTCCACCACTTCAATGGGCAGAGAATCCCAGAGATTCACCACCCTTTGAGTGAAGAAGTTCCTCCTCAACTTTATTCTAAACTGCGATTCCTCCCCCCTTATTTTGAGGATGTGCCATCTAGTTCTGGTTTCCTTTCTAAGCAGAAAGAATCTCTCTACCTCTACACTATCTAGCTCCTTCATTATCTTGTAAGTCTCTATAAGATCCCCCTTCAGCCTTGTAAACTCCATTGAATGTCAAAGGGCAATGGTTAGATTCTCCCTTGAGATCTCAAGAACAAATGGTTGTCTCATCTTAGACCTTCTAACTTTTGCAATCCCAGTTCTGTTGTGTAACTGGTTTCTTAACTGAGTGCTTATTTAAATTATTAGAGAAAATAATTAGGACCTGTCATTTCCTCTCATTATTTCCCAGTGAACTTCCTTCAATTCAAACAGGAATCATCTCTTTTGACCCTTCTTTTGTAACCACTGTTATAAGGCCGGAGTATCGCATTGGTTCCATGCTTAATCTTTTTAAATTTCTATGACTCTCTTGGATTCTTTCAATATGTTTTACAAATTTTTGCACACTCCTAGTGCTTCCTATCCTATTCCTTCCAGTTATTCCATGGTTTGCTTCCATTTTGTGTCTTACTTTGTAGTCCATAGAAAGGACAATACAAAAGAAAAACATGAGGCCCAACTGGTCCATGGCCTTGTTTAGATTCCTCCTCCTGCCCTTTTAACACAACCTTTGTCTTGTGTTTATCTGGCTCCCTGTTCAATGCACCTTTACTATTTTGACCATGAGGACGACAGCATCAAAACTCAATCTTTGGAAAGGGAATCAAGAGGACCCTTTCTATCAAGGAACTTTCACAACTTGAATCAGTATAAAGGTACCCAGGAGAATATCCTTACAGAGGGAATCTCGCTGTTGAGTCTGTCTGTAGAGGGGGTCTCACTGTTAGAATCTCTTTATAAAGGGGGTCTCTGTTAGAATCTCTTTACAAAGGGGGTCTCTGTTAGAATCTCTCTGTAGAGGGGGTCTCTGTTAGAATCTCTCTATAGAGGGGGAGGTCTCACTGTTTGAATCTCCCTATAAAGGGGGGGTCTTATCATCAGAATTTTCTTTCATAGAAGGAATCTTGCAATGGAGAACCTTTAAATAAATATGTTTGTGAAATAAATAGACTCATTTTCCGAAACCCCGTGATGTTGTCCCACCTGCTCCTGTAGCAGATGCAGTGGAAATTGCTCGTTCCTTCAGCAGTCATGTCAACAGAAAGAAACTTAACCCTTCCACTGCTGCTAGATCCAGCTACATGCCCTGTACTGTCACGCCAGCAAACTCATGTCTGTCTGTTGTCTGTGTTCAGGGCCATTTCTGTGTGACATGAATGGAAACATCTAAAGTGGGAGTTGGTTGCATTCTCAAAATTCTTTGAAAAAGAGCAGTCAGCTCCTCAGTGTGCAAGGTCAACATCTAAGCAACAGAGATCAGGAGATCCTGGCTTTAATTCTTCTTTACTTGTACTGAATTAATTGGACAAAGTTCCTCAGGTCTCTATTCCTGATTGTAGAGGCACCATACACACATATTGCAGAGTTTAGATCCTGAACAAAACATTTTCTAAACAACTGTCTTGCTTTCTCGGTGTCTCCCTGTATATTCTACAATTTACCTGTTTATTTATGCTTGCTTTTTTGCTCTTGGTTTTACATCAGCCGTGGCTCAATTTAAGGAAGTCATGAGTTAAAGTCCCAAAGGAGAACAAAATCTTAGGCTGGCAATCCAGTGAGTGCTGCATTAAAAACACTGCCCAACAATCACCACATAGAAGTGTTCTCTTCCTGTCGGGGAACACTTCAGACGTCCAGCATCTGATCTTCGGGTTCTCCAAGGTAGCCTTCAAGACACACAACAGCACAGAATCTCCGAGCAGAAACTGATAACCAAGTACCACACATATGAGGAAGGCCTCAACTGGGATCTTGGGTTCATGTCACACTATCTGTAACTCCCACAACTTCCCTGGGCTTGCAGAATTTCACTAATTGTCCTGGCTGGAGACAATTTCACACCTCTTTAACCTGTGCTTAACCCTCTCTCCATTCACATTGTCTGCACCTATAAAGACTTGTTTACCTGTTAAAACTCGCATTTCAACCATTATCTTGTAATTGAGTTTGTGTCTGTATATGCCTTGTTTGTGAAACAAATCTTGCACTCATCTGATGAAGGAGCGGCACTCCGAAAGCTCATGCCATCAAATAAATCGGTTTGTCTTTAAACTGGTGTGGTGAGATTACTTACAATCCAATGTTATAAGTGGGAATATCTCCAGGCTGTATTGGAATAGGTTAGTCCCTGTCCACCAGTGTTTCAAAGGCATAGGATGCAACAGCTATTTTGGCTTAATTTTAAAGGACTCATTAAATTCCTTATACTCCTGATACACCTGTGACTGTGTGGTCAAATTGTTCTCCAACTCGATTTTCAGGTTTGCTGATGATACCACTGAAGTGGGTCGGATCTTAAACAATGACAAGACAGATACAGGGATGAGATAGAGAATCTGGTGAATTGGTGCGATGACAATAATCTCTCCCTCAATGTCAACAAAACAAAGGAGATAATCATTGACTTTAGTAGGTGTAGTGGAGAACATGCCCCTGTTTACATCAATCAATCAATACAGAAATGGTCGAGAGTTTCAGGTTTTTAGGTGTCCTGATCATCAACAACCTGTTCTGATCCCCCCCACACCGACACTATAGTTAAAAAAGCCCATGAACCCTTGTACTTTCTCAGAAGACTAAGGAACTTTGGCATGTCAGCTAAGACTCTCACCAAACTTTACAGATGCACAATAGAAAGTATCCTTTCTGGTTGTATCGCAGCTTGATATGGCTCCTGCTCTGCCCAGGACTGCAAGAAACTACGAAGAGTCATGAATGTAGCCCAATCCCATCATACAGACTAGCTTCCCATCCATTGACTCTGTCTGTACTTCCCGCTGCCTTGGAAAAGCAGTCAGCATAATCAAGGACTCCATATACCCCGAACATTCTATCTTCCATCTTCTTCCATCATGAAAAATATACAGAAGTCTGAGGTCACGTATCAACCGACTCAAGAACAGCTTCGTCTCTGCTGCCATCAGACCTTTGAATGGATTCACCTCGCATTAAGTTGATCTCTCTCTGTGCCTTAGCTATAACTAAAACCCTACATTCTGCATTCTCTCTCCTTTCCTTCTCTATGAATGGTATGTTTTGTCTGTGTAATGCAAGAAACAATGCTTGTATACTAATACATGTGACAATAGTAAATCAAATTCCTTAGCCTTGCTTTGTTTCAGAGCTTACAGCTGGGCTGTTTTGGTATCTGACTGTTGGAATTCTGGGAATCAATTCTTTCAATGCTAAACCAGATGACATGAAAAGCCATTCATAAATTAAACAAAAACCCTTTACAAATGAGCTAGATCTTTAAAACAAAATCCCCAAATTGTCATTTTTCTCTTTGTAATTGAACTGAGTTTCAATATTATTCCACATTATAATTAAGATAAGGGCAGCACGGTGGCACAGTGGTTAGCACTACTATCTCACAGTGCCAGGGACTCCAATTTGATTCCCAGCTTGGATCACTGTCTGTGTGGAGTTTGCACATTCTCCCCGTATCTGTGTGGGTTTCCCCCAGTGCTCTGGTTTCCTCCCACATTTTGAAAGACATGCTGGTTAGGTGCATTGACCTGAACAGGCGCCGGAACATGGCAACTAGGGGAATTTCACAGTAACTTCATCGCAGTGTTAATGTAAGCCTTACTTGTGGCTAATAAATAAACTTTAACTTTAGAATATTTTCTGTGCTATAGATGTATTTGGACCCACATCAGTCTTAAAAGCTGCTGGATTGATTGCTGTTTGCTGAGATAACGCACTTCATAAATACATGCAAACCAAGATAGCAGCTTGTTTATTTGAAGGTACAGGATTCTGATAATAGGAGGGTTTAGTACAGGGTGTATTTTAGGCTATTAAATGGTATAGCAGTTATTCATAAATAGGTTGAAGAATCTGTCAGTAGGAAAGGTGTTGTTCATGCTTGGAATAAGAGGATTGAAATGTTCATATTAAATATATGTGGTGCTTTGTTTGGAACTCATTTAGAGTACTGTGCACAACTCTGCTTCTCATGAGCAGGGTTTTATGTCCCTGTCTTGGTGGTAGTTTGTGGGCAGAGAGAGACCCCGTAAACACCTATCCCCTTACCACTGCCTTCACTACAACTGCTGGGAGGAGGTGTGGCACAGGCATTGTCTACCCATAGGCCAGTCAAGACTCTCAACTGTTCACTGAATGTTTATCTAGGAGCCTCAAGCTGTTACTGGGGTTTAACTGGAGGACAATTCTCAGTGCAAGCTGGTGGCAGGTAAGGGAAGTGCTTCCTTAACAGCCCTCTCAGTACCGTTGAAAGCCCGCATATATCTACACCACCCTTCACCACCTCCATACTCCCCTCTTCCTTTGTTCATAAGGGTGTTGTACGTGGTCTTTGCAGCTGACAGGATCAAGGGGTATGGAGAGAAAATGGGCATGGGATACTGAAAGTGCATGATCAGCCATGGTTATATTGAATGGTGGTGCAGTCCGAATGGCCTATTCCTGCACCTATTTTCTATGTTTCTATGTTTATCCTCTCTTTCCAGTCTATTTATTCCCCCAATGGCCCTGGTGTTAGCGATGACCACCAACATCCCATCTCCCTCACCCACCCCTGCCATTTTCATCCTGCTCTTTTACCTCCCCCACTTTTTATTCATTTATTTTATTGATTTATAGTTATTTAAATGGAACATATAATTGGATTGAGCTGAAGGAGAGCTTTGAGCAATCAACTTTCTCAATAAAGAAAACCTCTGTGCCTTGGCTTCAGTTTCACCTGAACCTAGTAGTACCTGCAAATATGACTTACTCTGAATAATGCTTCATAGAATCATAGAACCCTACAGTGCAGAAAGAGGCCATTTGGCCCATCAAGAATGCACCAACCACAATCCCACCCAGAATCTACCCCTATATCCTTATATATTTTACCTGCTAATCCCTCAGGGACACTAAGGGGCAATTTCAGCATGACCTATCAACCTAACCCGCACATCTTTAGACTATGGGAGGAAACTGGAGCACCCGGAGAAAACCATGCCGACACAAAGAGAACTTGCAGACTCCACATAAACAGTGACTCGAGCCGGGAATCGAACCCAGGTCCCTGAAGCTGAGAAGCAGCAGTGCTAACCACTGTGTTATCGTGCTGCCCACATGTGCATCTTTAGATCTCCCTTTGTCTATCATTCAGCAATAGGTGAGCAGCATGACAGCTTATACATGGACACAGAGGTGGGATCGGCCACTGTTACATATTTAAATATTTGCAGATTGCTTTAAGAGCAAGTCACATGATTTGATGTCAATATCATTCAGGTGTTTCAAAGGGTCCTGCTTTTAGTATCAGTTTGGATTCTGTACAGGCAGACGTTCCTAGAATAAATCTGTCATTGTTAATTTGAATCTACACTTGCATACCATGTCTTTTACTTCTTGCAAATGACCCAAAACCCCTTACATAGTTAAGACAGTACAGTCACTAAGAGTGGTTTCAAAGACCATGAACGTTCCGATTCTGTATAGAAAATTCAGGTGTGGCCTCTGCTTTTAGTATCAGTTTGGATTTTGTACAGGCAGACGTTCCTAGAATAAATCGTTGTTAATTTGAATCTACACTTTCATACCATGTCTTTTACTTCTTGCAAATACCCCAAAACCCCTCACATAGTTAGGACAGTACTGTGTAATATATCACTAACCCATGGACAATTATGTTGGTCAATGTAAAGACCAGAAGAAGTAATGGAAAGACTTGTTAAGATCAGAATGGTGGCACACTTCTGCTTCACAGCGCCAGGGACCCCGATTCAATTCCCAGCTTGGGACATGTGCGGAGTTTGCATATTCTCCCTGTGTCTGTGTGCATTTCCTCCAGGTGCTCAGGTTTCCTCCAACAGTTTGAAAGACATGCTAATTAGGTGCATTGACCCGAACAGAAGCTGGAACATGCCAATAGGGATTAATGTAAGCCAACTTGTGACTAATAAATAAACTTATAAAAAAAATTAATTTGGATTTGTGCACTGCATGAAGCATCGAAATAAAAATCAATATAATACTGATACTGAAAACTGAAATCAAAAGGAGAAAGATCTGAAAAACTCATCAGGTCTGGCCATGTCTGCGGAGAGAGTTGACATTTTGAGTTGAATGTGACTCTTCTTCAGAACTGAGCTAGACCTCAAAATGTCTTCACTGGAGATTGTCACCTTACCTGGCAACCAGAGAGCAACCTTTAGTGACCCCCTGATCATAGCAACATGAGGGCAGAGCTCCGCAGTAGACAAAGTTTTATCAGGTATTCCAGACAGTTCTGCTGACTGACGTCCCTGATATTGCAATCAAAGATAAGGGAAAGTTCAGCAGAGGTAAGGGACACCAATGCAACCTGGGTTCAGCTGGATCGAGGCCAGCATTAATATCGTCTGCAAAATAAAATTGTGTTTGGTAGAAAGAAGATGGGGTGATTTTTGCCAGATCCTTTGGTGATAACAAGATGGTTAATTTGGGTCTTTTTGAATATTCATTTGTGGGACATGGGCATTGCTGACTTGCCAGCATTTATTGCCCATCCCTAGTTGAGAGTCAACCACATTGCTGTGGCTCTGGAAACATGTGTAGGTCAGACCAGGTAAGGATAACAGATTTCCTTTCCTAAAGGACATTAATGAATCAGATAGGTTTTTCCGACAAATGACAATGGTTTCATGGTCATCAGTAGATTATTAATTCTAGATTTTTTAAATTAAATTCAAATCCCACCATTTGCCTTGGGGGTATTTGAACCCAGGTCATTAGCTGAGTTTCTGGATTAATAATGTAGCCATAATACCACTTGGTCATCACCTTCCCTCTTGCATTTAAAGCAGCTCAGCGATAGCTCATTCGATTGATACCTGGGTTTATCTTGTGAAGAAAGATTAGATCTGTATTGATCAGAGTTTAGAAAATTGAGAGGCGACTTTATTGAGAGTTCTTGGCAGGATGGATATAGAGAGGATGTGGGACTACAATGAGGGGGGTGGGGGGGGGTCACACTTTAAAAATAAGAGGTCTCCCATTTTGAATAGAGATGAGAAGAAATTTTCTTTCTTGAAGATGCATGAGTCTTTGAAACTCTCTTCTGCAAAGAGTATTGGAAGGCAGGGTACAGATAGACAGGCAGAGGTAGATAGATTCTCAACTAACAAGGGAGTCAAAGGTTATCAGGAGTTAGGCCCACTGAAGCCTTTTCACAGAAGGAAGGGAACATTCCTCCTTATCCCATATGAACAATGGGATATGGGATCATCCCATATGAAAATGGTGGATAAACTCAGGAGGTCTGGCAGCATCTGTGGAGAGGGGAACAGAGTTAATGTTTTGAGACTATATGACTTTTCTCAGACCCTTATCCTTTATTCCTCTTATCAGTGATTGAGATGCTCCAACAGTAGTAAACAATACGCTTTGAGGGTGTTTGTTCCACTCTGGAGTACAGGTAACATCACCAACCAGCTCCAGTACCAAGCAGCTCCTATCACCGTGATGCTCTTTATCTTTAGTGTCTTACTGCATGGTATGAAGCTTTCAAATTGGGACAAGGATGTGCCAGAAAACAAGGAATTCTTGGCTAAAAGAAGTCAAACATTGCAGTTTTCAGTTGGTCATCTGCTGAGCTCTTCACCTCACCCCGACTCACCTCAATTCACATGGGTGATCTTATGTCTCTCTAAACTAATACTTTAACCCTGCCAACACCCAATTTCTGTCAGTGATTTACAGCTCCAGCCCAGCTTTGTGCCAGAATAAATCAACGTTATCAACTTATTCAATGCTGTGGAAGATAAAATACCAACAGGTGACGGGGACACTGATATTCTGTCAGCCATGCTCCAGTTGACAGCACTTTCACCTCTTGAATCATCAGCTTTGAGTTCATCCCTAAGGCTTGAGCACAATCTTAAAGGCCACTGCTCTTGGGAAGTTCTGAGGGAATGCTGCACTCAGTAATGAAACTAAGGCCCCCATCTGTCCTCTCCAACATCAAAGCTGCAATGTCCCTATTCTGATGAAGAGCGGGGAGTTGCTTGTTGGCTGATATTCACATGCCAATCATGGTGGTTAGAACTGCTGCCTCATAGCACCAGGGACCCGGGTTTGATTTTGGCCTTAGGTCAATGTCTGTGTGGATTTCCTCCAGGTGCTCTGGTTTCCTTCCACAGTCCAAAGATGTGCAGGTTAGGTGGATCGGCCATGCTAAATTGCTCCTTAATGTCCAAAGATTTGCAGATTAGATGGATTGGCCATGAAAAATGTGTGGGGTTATGGGGATATGGTGGGTGAGAAGGCCTGGATAAGATACTCTATCAGAGAGTCAGTGCAGACTCAATGGACCAAATGTAGGGATCCTATGATTCTATAAATCAGCATCCCAAAAAAAAATTTGCTCATTTTATCACATTGCTGTTTGTGGGAGCTTGCTGTATACAAATTGGTTGCTGTCTTTCCCATGTTATAACAATGACTAGATTTCAAAAGTATCTTCTGTTCTGTTTGTTTGTGGGACATGGATGTCCCACAGTCTGGCCAACATTTATTTACTCATCTCTAATTGCTCTTGAGCACAGTGGCTTGCTCAGGCCATTTCAGAGGGTGGTTAAGAGTCGATCACATTGCTGTGTCTCTGGAGTCATATGTTGGCCAGGCCAAGTAAAGATGGCAGATTTCCTTCCCTAAAGAACATTAGTGAAATAAATGGATTTTTACAACATTCGTATCATTAGACCTTTAATTCCAGATTTTTATGGAATTCAAATTTCCCTATCTGTCATGATGAGATTCGAACCTGGGTCTCTTGGCTGTTAAGCACTTTGAGACATCTGGTGGTAATGAAAAGTGCTGTGTAAATGCAAATCTTTCTTTTCCTTTTCTTCATGAGGCAGCAGTGCATTCCTCAATAATAATAGAACTATCCAACCCATTGTGGCAATGCTCACAGTGAGGAGGACATGACTGTGCTTGATAATATTGGGAGTGTGACCTGATTTTTTCTTAGATCAGTCAGAGTTTATCATAAAGTATAACATCTAAAGTGCGACAGGAAGCAAGGAGAACCTCTTACCTCAATACAAATAATGTCATGGGAGAAATTACAAAGCAGCTCAAAAGCAAGCAGTTGATACCTACATAGGGGGAGGTGATGGACCAGTGGCATTATCACTAGATTATTAATCCAGAAACTCAGCTAATGTTCTGGGGACTTGGGTTCAAATCCTGCCACGGCAGATAGTGGAATTTGAATTCAATAAAAAATATCTGAATTAAGAATCTACTGATGACCATGAAACCATTGTCCAAAAAACTCATCTGGTTCACAAATGTCCTTTAGGGAAGGAAATCTGCCATCCTTACCCAGTCTGGCCTACATGTGACCCCAGAACCTCAGCAATCTGGTTGACTCTCGAGTAACTAGGAATGGGCAATAAATGCTGGCCAGCCAGCGACACCCACATTCCACGAATGAATAAAAAAAAAGTATGACCAAACAACCATGTCTCAGTGGGTGACAACTAAACAGTATTTGAAGTAAAAAAAAATACCATCATGCCACAGGCTGCTCTCTCCTCTTTTACGGATAGGGGTGGGAAGAAGGGGGGTGGAGTGAGGGGGGCACTTTCATAAATAACCTCAGCCAGTACGGGAGTTGAACACACAGAGACACAGGGAAAGCATGCAGATTCTACACAAATGGTGACCCAAGCCAGGAATTGAATCTGGGTCCCTGGTGCTGTGTGGCCACAGCGTTAAACACTGTGCCACATGCTGCAACTTGTTTGTGTAGCAGTTGGGGCAAGGGGGATTAGGATATTGAGTTATATGATCAGCCATGGTCATAATGAATGGCGGAATAGGCTCGAAAAGCCGATTGGCCTCCTCCTGCTCCTACTTTTTATGTTTCCATCCTGGTGTTGTTACAGTTTCTCTGTCAATTGCAATTGAAAAAGACTTCATAATTGCTTTTAAAGCCAGCATATCAACGAGAAAGGAAATGTGAAAGAGTAGGAGGAAAAGACAAAAGCAATGGGACAGAATGAGCTATGCTGGTAGTCTTCTTCTGTTTATAACATTCTGCCCTTCCTAATCACTGTTTGGCTCAGATGTCGCTGGCAGCCAAGTGTTTGAGCTCAATGGTGTTTCATCCTCATTTATCTTTTCAAACTATACCAAAGATACCTTTACATTCAACAGTGATTTGCTGCTAAAAGGACTGCTGGAAGTCAAACTGTTGTTTCTTAGAAGCATTGTGAACAGCATGACCTTCAATGCAGAGAAATATTGTTATTTCTCCTGATCTGTTGACATGTTGTTGCCTTTCAGGTTTGGAGGAGGCCTGGCAGCTATTTGAGGAGCCAGTCCTTGAGAATTGAGCTTATTTATCCACTTATCTGCCTGAGCTGCTTTTCCAGAATCTTTAAACTGAAATATCCCCATTGCAAAGCATGTTCCTTTTCATTTTCACCTCCCACAAATACTCAGCTACAGTTTTGCAGAGTCTGATTTCTGATGCAATGCGATGCCAGCATTTGACAGAGATAACATAATGACACCATGCGTGGAAAAATCAAAAATAGGAGCAGGAGGAGACAATCGGCCCTTTGAGCCATTTGTTATGATCATGGCTGATCATCCAACTCAATTTTCTAATCCCCCTTGCCCATATCCTTTGATCCTCTTCACCCCCAACTGCTAAACAAACAAGTCACAGCATGGTGGCACACTGACGCTTCTCAACACCAAGGACCCAGGTTCGATTCCTGGCTTTGGGCATTGTGTGTGGCGTTTGCACGTTCTCCGGGCACTCCGTTTTCCTCCCACACTGCTAAAATGTACTAGTTAGGTGGATTGGCCATGCTAAATTGCCCCTCAGTGTCAGGGGAACTAGCTAGCTAGAGATCAGTGCAGACTAGATAGGCCGAATGGCCTCCTTCTGCACTGTAGGATTCTATGATTCTAAGTCTAACCGCTGCTTGAGAACATACCGGGGCGATTTCATAGGCTTGTCACGCCAGTCAATCTTATATATAGTGCACTGGGAGAAAAAGGCACATGTGCAATGGCACCCCCATAGCTCATCAGCTGGTTTCTTGGGATGAATAAGCTGTGCCTCTCTCTCTACTGGTGAGAATCACATTTTCTTTTCGAAGTGCTGTACAATTGTGTTTGAGAGCTTATCCAAAAAATGGACACAATTTTCATGCTTGTTCAACACTTAAATTTTTTTTTTGCTAAGATCATCCCCACAATATTTTGGCCTCGAATGTTTTCTGTTGTAAAGAATCCCATAGGCTTACCATTCTCTGGGCTAATAACTTTCTCCTTATCTCAATCTGAAAAGGTTTATGCCATATCCTTTAGACTATGACCCCGGGTTCTGGACTCCCCCACTGTTGGGAATGTTCTTCCTTTATCAACCCTGTCTAGACCTGTTAGAAATTTTTCTGTGAGATTCTCCCCTCATTTTGCTAAACTCCAGCAAGCATTATCCTAACTGATTCAATCTCTCCTCTTAGATTGGCCATGCCACCCTAGGAAACCATCTGTCTGGTAAACCATCTCTGCACTCCTCCTAGAACAAGAACATCCTTCCACAGATAAGGAGATCAAAACTGCACACGATATTCTAGATATGGCCTTGCCAAAGCTCTGTACTATTGTAGCAAAACATTCCTGCTCTTGTACTCAAATATTCTCACTATGAAGGCTAACATACCATTTACTTTCTTTACTGCCTATTTGCCTTCAGCGACTGGTATATGAGGACACCCAGGTCTCATTGTACATTCCCTTTTCTAATTTATAGCCATTCAGATGTTTTTATTAATTAATTCATGGGATGTGGCGTCACTGGCTGGGCCAGCATTTATTGTCCATCCCTAGTTGCTCTTGGAGGGTAATTGAGAGTCAACCACATCACTGTAGCTTTGGAGGCACATGTGGGCCAGGTCAGATAAGGACAGCAGATTTCCTTCCCTAAAGGACATTAGTGAACCAGATAGATTTTTCCAACAATTGACAATGGTTTTATGGTCATCAGTAGATTCTTAATTCCAGATTTTTATTATTCAAATTGCAACATCTGCCGTGGTGAGATTCGAACCTGGATCTCCAGAACATTAGCTAATTTTCTGCATGAAATAGCATAGCGATAATACCACTAGGCTATCACCTCCCTGTCCAATAATAAACATTTATTACGTACTCACTAACCAGTGGAATTTTTTACAGTTTTTTGATCAAAACCCCTCAGAATTTTATGCATCTGTATCAAATTTCCCCTTATGCTTCTGCGCTCCATTCCTTCATGAGTAAAGCCTTTCATCAACCCACCCCACCCCGGTTTCTCTTTGGTGTCCTCTTCTGGGATTGTGAGATTTTCTTTCCTGTGGCAAATTTGCCCAGATCTGGGCACCTATGGGGATTCAATCACATTATTACCTCAATCAATGCTGCTCAATTTCTCTACTTTTGTTAGCTACAGAACCACTGAGGCTGCACGCCAAGAGTTAATGCATTGGCTGTTGGATGCCTTGGAATATCCCATGGTTGGATGTGTGAGAATGGATTATCCCAACATCCTGCTGACAAACCCTTTGGAACTAGGGTTATCCACCAGGGAGGCAGTGATGCTGTGGTATTAGATTGGATCATGGGGTCCAATGTTCTGGGGACCTGGGTTCGAATCCCACAATGAAAGATGCTGAAATTTGAATTCAATAAAAATCTGCGATTAGAAGACCACGAAATCATTGTCATAAAAATCCATCTGATTACTAATGTCCTTGAGGGAAGGAAATCTGCCGTCCTTACTCAGTCTGGCCTCTAGAACTACAGTGATTATGGTTAGTTGACTCTTTAATGTCCTCTTAAATGGCCGAACAAGCCACTTCATTCAAGGAAAATTAAGGATAGGTATTAGGTCCCATGAACAAATCAAAAATATTCTTTGAATACTTTTAGGCTTTACTCCAGAAAAGATGCTCTCCAGAGGTATTTTCTCCTCCCCTATTGAAAGTAATGTAATGTATAGGAAGCATTTGCATGTATACAGAATCTTTTCCATCCCCAGAACATTGGAAACTGCTTCTCAGTCAAATTCAGTGTATCATTCTGAGGTGTAGTCACTGTTATTATGTAAGTAGCCAATATGTGCACAGCAAGATATTATACACAGAGGGTGGCAACTGATCAGGTCATCTGATAGATAAAGGTTTGTCAGGGCACTGGAAATAATCTTCTTCAAATACGCCCAGGAAAGGAGACAAAGCCTCACTGTCATATCTCAACTGAAAAATGGTACCAGCAACTGTCCAGCACTCTCCCACCGGGAACTGCAACTCTGTTTGAATGTCAGTTCATTCTCTTCATGTTGCAGGGTGCTTTTGTTTAGCCAGTATTTGACTTAAATTTGAAACTTGATCACCAATTGAACAGAAAATCTCTTTCATATCTATGGGTGGCATGGTGGTTCGCACTGCTGCCTCACTGACAGGGACCTGGGTTCAATTCTGGCTTTAGGTGACTGTGTGGAGTTTTCACATTCTTTTTGTATCTCCAGGGTTTCCTCTAGGGTTCCAGTTTCCTCCCACACTCCAAAGATATGGGCGTTAGGGAATTGGCCAAGCTAAATTGTCCCTTAGTGTCCCAAGATGTGTAGATTAGGGGGATTGGCCATGCTAAATTGACTAGCATGGTAAATAAGTGAGATTATGGATATAGGGCCTGAGTGGAACTGTTGTTAGTGTAGACTTAATGAGCCAAATGGCTTCCTTCTGCTCTATAAGGATTCTATGATTCCATTCTCAGATTCTATTTTATTCTAAATCACTGGCTTTATTGAGACATATTTGCTTTTACACGTTGTTAGCATAAACACTTAAGTAGAATGTGACTTAGATGTTAACGGTCAAACAATCTCGCTGAACAGTAAAAGGATAAATATTTAGTAGCACTGATACACTTTAGTGTGTAAGGTTGGTTATCTTATCAAATAAGTAAAAATTTAGGATGCTTGTGACTATGGCACTTTTAAGCAATAAAACTGGTATGTGGATCACCCATTCCTATGGAAACAAAAAGTTAAATGTGACCTATGGAATTTCAATGTCACAAACTAAGAGGTGACTTTTTAATCCTTCCTAAGTTCCCATTGGCGACTATGAACTTCCATTGGATTGGTCCACGATGGCAAAGTATAGCAGTGGTTTACCATTGTCTTCTGCAGCATTGTTAACCAAAAATCTCTTCCCCCTGTGTAACTGCCTGCCTTCAGAGGTGTTGGAAGAAGTTATTCACCCTATTTGAGTACACATTGTCTAAAGCTGTCAAATCCTGAAGCAGGACTTGAACCCAGAGTTAGGGACACCACCAGCGCGTCCAAAAGAGCTGACAATGGGATTCCTTGTCTGACTGCAAGAAGCAAAGACTTGCATTTGTATAGCACTTTTCATGACTATTGGACATTTCAAAGTGCCTCACAGTCGGTGCAGTATTTTCTGAAATGTAGTCACCGCTGCCAATGCAGTAGCCAATTTGTGCGCAGCAAGCTCCTGCAGACAGCTATGTGATAACGACCAGGTAATGTGTTTTCATGTTGTTGGTTGAGGAACGAATGTTGGCCAAAATGGCATCATGCGATCTATTCCCACGTCAACTTAATGTCTCCTCCACATTGTACAATTCCCCTATATGGATTTTGGTTTTGGTGTATTGCATTCTCCTGTTCACAGTTTTACCTTCTGTGCAGTGGGGCACCAAGTCCAAGTCAGCTGACCATTCAGTGGGACATCTTGGTTTAGCCCATAGACTTGACCCTGAGCTTACTCCCTTTCACTCCAACTCATTCCCACTCTAACTCTCCGATCTCCTGCACTCTTCCAGTGGAGATCAGTGGAGCTCAAGGAAGAAGACCTTGGGTGAATGTTCCTGTTCCATTCACCAGAGGAATTGGAGTGGGTGAGGGGCAGACTCTGGAAAGGTTCTTTGACCTCGGGGGTTGGGGGGGGGGGGGGGGGGGGTAGATTTTCTGATTTTGAGGCAAGCGCAGCCAGAAATTCCTATCCCTTATCTTACAATTTAGCTATTTTGGACTCAAGATTAAATTCGCCAATTTCAGATCATAAATTTTCAGATGGTAACAGTTGATTGTAATTGTTCTCCAGGCCCATATTTTGCTTCTTTATTTGTTCCTTTATCATCTTCTTTTGCCTTGAACTATATCCGTTTTGTCACTTAAACTCGCCCTGTCTTTCATCTCTGATGCAGATGTTCCTTCCCTTACCTCAACTCCACCTCCTCACTTCTAAGACCATAAGGTCATAAGACAGGAGCAGAATTAAGCCACTCCAACCATCAAGTCTGCTCTGCCATTCAGTCATCCCCATTTTCCTACCTTTTCCCCATAATCCTGGATCCTCTTATTAATCGAAATCCCTCTCTGTGTCTTAAGGACACTCAATGATCTAGCCTTCACAGCCTTTTGCAGCAAAAAGTTCCACAGATTCACCACCCTTTGGCTGAAGAAATTCCTCCTCATTTCTGTTTTAGAAGATCGTCCTTTTAGCCTGAGGTTGTGTCCTCTGGTTCTAGTTTTTCCTACCAGTGGAAACATACTTTCAACATCCACTCTATCTAGGCCTCGCAGTATCCTGTAAGTTTCAAGAAGATCCTCCCTCACTCTTCTAAACTCCAGTGGGTGCAGACCTTGCGTCTTCAACCATTCCTCATATGACAAGCTCTTCATTTCAGGCATTGTTCTTATGAACCTCCTTTGGACTCTTTCCAAAGCCAGCACATCCTTCCCTAAATATGGGGCCCAAAACTTCTCACAATATTCTAAATGGGCTCTGATCAGAGCCTTATACAGCCTCAGAAGTAGATCCCTGCTCTAGTATTCTAGCCTTCTCGACATGAATGCTAATGTTGCATTTGCCTTCCTAACTGCTGACTGAACCTGCATATTAACTTTAAGAGAATCTTGAACAATGACTCCCAAGTCCCTTTGTGTTTCTGATTTCCTAAACATTTTCCCATTTAGAAAATAGTCTATGCCTCTATTCCTCCTTCCAAGTGCATAACCTCACACTTTTCCATGTTATAATCCATCTGCCAGTTCTTTGCCTACTGTCCTAACCTGTCCAAGTCCTTCTGCTTCCTCAATACAAACTTTTCTCTAGCTTCATTTGGTTAACAAAACTGTTATATCTCTGACTTTTTTCTAACAAGAGGTCATAAACTTGAAAAGTTGGATGGGATCTTCCCGTCCCGCTGAAGTCAATGTACTTTTGGCTAGCTTTCCATGTTTGCCATGGTGGAAACCACCATGCTGAATCTGGAAAATCCCAACCATTATGTTTCATAGAGCCAGAGAAGTTTACAGCATGGAAACAGGTCCTTCAGCCCAACTTGTCCAATCAGCCCTTCTTTTTAACCACTAAGCTAGTTCCAGTTGCCAGCATTTGGCCTATATCCCTCTATATCCATCTTACTGATATAACTGTCTAAATGCTTTTTAAAAGACAAAATTGTACCCACCTCTACTACTACCTCTGGCAACTTGTTCCAGACACTCACCACCCTCTGCATGAACAAATTGTCCTTCTAGACCCTTCTGTATCTCGCCCCTCTCACCTTAAACTTAAACTTAAGTTTTAGATTCCCCTACCTTTGGGAAAAGATATTGACTATCTAGCTGATCTATGCCTCTCATTATTTTATAGACCTCTATAAAATCACCTTCTACGCTCCAGAGAAAAAGGTCCCTGTCTATCCAGTCTCTCCTTAAAACTCAAGCTATCAAGTCCAGTTAGTATCCTAGTAAATCTCTTCTGCGCTCTTTCTAGTTTAATAATATCCTTTCTGTAATAGGGTGACCAGAATTGCACACAGTATTCCAAGTGTGGCCTTACCAATGTCTTGTACAACTTCAACAAGACATCCCAACTCCTGTATTCAATGTTTTGCCTGATGAAACCAAGCATGCTGAATGCCTACTTTACTACTCTGTCCACTTGTGACTCCACTTTCAAGGAGCTATGAGCTTATACCCATAGATCTCTTTGTTCGGTAACTCTCCCCAGTGTCCTACCAATAACTGAGTCCTGTCCTGATTCAACCTACCAAAATGCATCACCTTGCATTTATCTAAATTAAACTCCACCTGCTATTCGATTTCCTTTCAATCCATTCTTATCATTTTTTAAATTTCCAATTTCCGACATCCGCAGTATTCTGCTTTTGCCATAAATATTTCAAACTCAGTCATAAGTTCAGTCACAAATTCAGGAGAAATCTCTTTACTCAGATGCTGAGAATATGGAACTGACTAACACATGGAGCGGTTGATGTGTGTTTTACGGACACAGCAAAATCTGGACAACATCCACATTTGGGCTGACCGGTGGTAAGTAACATTTGTGCCGAGCAATGACCATCTCCATCAAGAGGGAATCTAACCATTGCACTTTGACATTCAGTAACATTATTATTGCTGAAACCACCCACTATCGACATCCTGGGGATTGCCAATGACCAGATATTGAACTTGACTAGCCATAGAAATACTGTGGCAACAAGGGTAAAATTTAAAGTTTTTATTTTATTTATTAGTCACAAGTAGGCTGACATTAGCCCTGCAATGAAGTTACTGTGAAAACTCCCTTGTTGCCACACTCTGGTGCCTGTTTGGGTGCACTGAAGGAAAATTTAGTATGGCCAATTCATCTAACCAACACATCTTTTGGACTGTGGGAGGAATCCCCACACAGACATGGGAGAATGTGTAGACTCTGCACAAACCAGTGACCCAAACCAGGAATTGAACTCAGATCCCTGGTGTTGTGAGTGTTAACTACTGTGTCACCCCATGCAGCCAACGTGCTGCCTCTGAGTAGGCTAGGAATCCTGTGGAGAGTACTCACCTCCTGACTTCCCAAAGCCAGTATACTATCTACAAGAGACAAGTCAGGAGTGTAACTTGCCTGGATGAGTGCAGCTCCAACAACACGTAGGAAACACAGCATCATCCAGGGAGTAATCCACTTAATTGGCACCACATCCACAAACATCCACTCCCTCCACCACTAACACACAGTAGCACCAGTGTGTACCATCTGTAAGATGCACTGCAGTAATTCACCATGGCTCCTTAGGCAGCACCTTCCAAACCCACAAGCACTACCATCTAGAATGATAATGGCAGCAGATACATGGGAATACCACCACCTGAATGTTCCCCTCCAAGTCACTCACCGTTCTGACTTGGAAACATATCACCATTCCTTCATTGTCGCTGGGTCCAAATCCTGGAACTCTCTCCCTAACCGCACTGAGGGTGTCCCTGTTTTTTAATTCATTCATGGAACGTGAGCATCACTGGCTGGGCCAGCATTTATTGCCCATCCATAATTTCAAGCTGAGGTCATTTCAGAGGTCATTTAAAAGTCAACCCCATCGCTGTGGGGTCTGGAGTCACATGTAGGCCAGGCCTTGTAAGGACAGATTTCCGTCCCTCAAGGGGCATTAGTGAACCAGATGGGTTTTTGCAACAATATTCCACGGTCATCAGTAGCCTTAATTCCATATTTTTATTGAATTCAAATTTCAACATCTGCCATAGTGGGATTTGAACCCAAGTCCCAGAATGTTATCCTGAATCTCTGGATTAAGAATCCAGCGACAATACCGCTATGCCACCACCTCTCCTGCCACATGGACTGTAGACGTTCAAGATGGCAGCTCATCACGACATTCTAAAGCACAGTTAAGAATAGACAATAAACGCTGGGCCTAGCCAGCAATGTCCTCATCTCACGAGTGAATAAAAAATGAGCTCAGGGGAAACTAAACTGGATGAGAGAGTAAAGAAACTTAACTGGGTGAGAGAGTAAAGAAACTAAACTGGGTGAGAGAGTAAAGAAACTAAACTGAGTGAGAGAGTAAAGAAACTAAACTGAGTGAGAGAGTAAAGAAACTAAACTGAGTGAGAGAGTAAAGAAACTAAACTGGGTGAGAGAGTAAAGAAACTTAACTGGATGAGAGAGTAAAGAAACTTAACTGGGTAAGAGAGTAAAGAAACTAAACTGAGTGAGAGAGTAAAGAAACTAAACTGAGTGAGAGAGTAAAGAAACTTAACTGGGTGAGAGAGTAAAGAAACTAAACTGGGTGAGAGAGTAAAGAAACTAAACTGGATGAGAGAGTAAAGAAACTTAACTGGGTGAGAGAGTAAAGAAACTAAACTGGGTGAGAGAGTAAAGAAACTAAACTGGGTGAGAGAGTAAAGAAACTGAACTGGATGAGAGAGTAAAGAAACTAAACTGGGTGAGAGAGTAAAGAAAGTTAACTGGGTGAGAGAGTAAAGAAACTGAACTGGGTGAGAGAGTAAAGAAACTTAACTGGGTGAGAGAGTAAAGAAACTAAATTGGGTGAGAGAGTAAAGAAACTAAACTGGGTGAGAGAGTAAAGAAACTAAACTGGGTGAGAGAGTAAAGAAACTAAACTGGGTGAGAGAGTAAAAAAACTAAACTGGGTGAAAGAGTAAAGAATCTAAACTGAGTGAGAGAGTAAAGAACTAAACTGGTGGAGAGAGTAAAGAAACTAAACGGAGTGAGAGAGTAAAGAACTAAACTGGTGGAGAGAGTAAAGAAACTAAACTGTGTGAGAGAGTAAAGAAACTAAACTGGGTGAGAGAGTAAAGAAACTAAACTGAGTGAGAGAGTAAAGAAACTAAACTGGGTGAGAGAGTAAAGAAACTTAACTGGGTGAGAGTTTAAAGAAACTAAACTGGGTGAGAGAGTAAAGAAACTTAACTGGATGAGAGAGTAAAGAAACTAAACTGGGTGAGAGAGTAAAGAAACTTAACTGGATGAGAGAGTAAAGAAACTAAACTGGGTGAGAGAGTAAAGAAACTAAACTGGGTGAGAGAGTAAAGAAATGTAACTGGATGAGAGAGTAAAGAAACTTAACTGGGGGAGAGAGTAAAGAAACTAAACTGGGGGAGAGAGTAAAAAAACTTAACTGGGTGAGAGAGTAAAGAAACTAAACTGGGTGAGAGAGTAAAGAAACTAAACTGGGTGAGAGAGTAAAGAAACTAAACTGGGTGAGAGAGTAAAGAAACTAAACTGGGTGAGAGAGTAAAAAATCTAAACTGGATGAGAGAGTAAAGAAACTAAACTGAGTGAGAGAGTAAAGAAACTAAACGGAGTGAGAGAGTAAAGAGACTAAAGTGTGTGAGAGAGTAAAGAAACTAAACTGAGTGAGAGAGTAAAGAACTAAACTGGTGGAGAGAGTAAAGAAACTAAACGGAGTGAGAGAGTAAAGAACTAAACTGGTGGAGAGAGTAAAGAAACTAAATGTGTGAGTGAGGAAAGAAACTAAACTGGGTGAGAGAGTAAAGAAACTTAACTGGGTGAGAGAGTAAAGAAACGTAACTGGGTGAGAGAGTAAAGAAACTAAACTGGGTGAGAGAGTAAAGAAACTAAACTGGATGAGAGAGTAAAGAAACTAAACTGGATGAGAGAGTAAAGAAACTACACTGGGTGAGAGAGTAAAGAAACGTAACTGGATGAGAGAGTAAAGAAACTAAACTGGGTGAGAGAGTAAAGAAACTACACTGGGTGAGAGAGTAAAGAAACCTAACTGGATGAGAGAGTAAAGAAACTAAACTGGATGAGAGAGTAAAGAAACTAAACTGGGTGAGAGAGTAAAGAAACTAAACTGGATGAGAGAGTAAAGAAACCTAACTGGATGAGAGAGTAAAGAAACTAAACTGGGTGAGAGTTTAAAGAAACTAAACTGGGTGAGAGAGTAAAGAAACTACACTGGGTGAGAGAGTAAAGAAACCTAACTGGATGAGAGAGTAAAGAAACTAAACTGGATGAGAGAGTAAAGAATAAACTGGGTGAGAGAGTAAAGAAACTAACTGGATGAGAGAGTAAGAACTAAATTTGAGTGAAGGTAGTAAGAACTAAACTGGTTGGAGAGAGTAAAGAAACTAACTGCGAGAGAGTAAAGAAACTAAACTGCGTGAGAGAGTAAAAACTAAACTGGTGAGAGGTAAAGAAACTTAAACTGGGTGAGAGAGTAAAGAAACTAAACTGGGTGAGAGAGTAAAGAAACTAAACTGAGTGAGAGAGTAAAGAAACTAAACTGGGTGAGAGAGTAAAGAAAGTTAACTGGGTGAGAGAGTAAAGAAATTAAACTGGGTGAGAGAGTAAAGAAAATAAACTGGGTGAGAGAGTAAAGAAATTTAACTGGGTGATAGAGTAAGGAAACTAAACTGGGTGAGAGAGTAAAGAAACTTAACTGGGTGAGATAGTAAAGAAATCAAACTGGGTGAGAGAGTAAAAAAACTTAACTGGGTGAGAGAGTAAAGAAACTAAACTGGGTGAGAGAGTAAAGAAACTAAACTGGGTGAGAGAGTAAAGAAACTAACTGGGTGAAGAGTAAAGAAACTTAACTGGTGAGAGAGTAAAAAACTTACTGGGTGAGAGAGTAAAGAAATTTAACTGGGTGAGAGAGTAAAGAAACTTAACTGGGTGAGAGAGTAAAGAAACTAAACTGGGTGAGAGAGTAAAGAAACTAAACTGGGTGAGAGAGTAAAGAAACTAAACTGGGTGAGAGAGTAAAGAAACTTAACTGGGTGAGAGAGTAAAGAAACTAAACTGGGTGAGAGAATAAAGAAACTAAACTGAGTGAGAGAGTAAAAAATCTAAACTGGGTGAGAGAGTAAAGAAACTAAACTGGGTGAGAGAGTAAAGAAACTAAACTGAGTGAGAGAGTAAAGAACTAAACTGGGTGAGAGAGTAAAGAAACTAAACTGGGTGAGAGAGTAAAGAAACTAAACTGGGTGAGAGAGTAAAGAAACTTAACTGGGTGAGAGAGTAAAGAAACTTAACTGGGTGAGAGAGTAAAGAAACTAAACTGGGTGAGAGAGTAAAGAAACTAAACTGGGTGAGAGAGTAAAGAAACTAAACTGGGTGAGAGAGTAAAGAAACTTAACTGGATGAGAGAGTAAAGAAACTTAACTGGGTGAGAGAGTAAAGAAACTAAACTGGGGGAGAGAGTAAAGAAACTAAACTGGGGGAGAGAGTAAAGAAACTAAACTGGGTGAGAGAGTAAAGAAACTTAACTGGGTGAGAGAGTAAAGAAACTAAACTGGATGAGAGAATAAAGAAACTAAACTGAGTGAGAGAGTAAAAAATCTAAACTGGATGAGAGAGTAAAGAAACTAAACTGAGTGAGAGAGTAAAGAAACTAAACGGAGTGAGAGAGTAAAGAACTAAACTGGTGGAGAGAGTAAAGAAACTAAACTGTGTGAGTGAGGAAAGAAACTAAACTGGGTGAGAGAGTAAAGAAACTAAACTGGGTGAGAGAGTAAAGAAACTTAACTGGGTGAGAGAGTAAAGAAACTAAACTGGGTGAGAGAGTAAAGAAACTTAACTGGGTGAGAGAGTAAAGAAACTAAACTGGGTGAGAGAGTAAAGAAACTTAACTGGATGAGAGAGTAAAGAAACTAAACTGGGTGAGAGAGTAAAGAAACTTAACTGGATGAGAGAGTAAAGAAACTAAACTGGATGAGAGAGTAAAGAAACTAAACTGGGTGAGAGAGTAAAGAAACTAAACTGGATGAGAGAGTAAAGAAACCTAACTGGATGAGAGAGTAAAGAAACTAAACTGGGTGAGAGATTAAAGAAACTAAACTGGGTGAGAGAGTAAAGAAACTACACTGGGTGAGAGAGTAAAGAAACCTAACTGGATGAGAGAGTAAAGAAACTAAACTGGATGAGAGAGTAAAGAAACTAAACTGGGTGAGAGAGTAAAGAAACTAAACTGGATGAGAGAGTAAAGAAACTAAACTGAGTGAGAGAGTAAAGAACTAAACTGGTGGAGAGAGTAAAGAAACTAAACTGGTGAGAGAGTAAAGAAACTAAACTGCGTGAGAGAGTAAAGAAACTAAACTGGGTGAGAGAGTAAAGAAACTAAACTGGATGAGAGAGTAAAGAAACTAAACTGAGTGAGAGAGTAAAGAAACTAAACTGGGTGAGAGAGTAAAGAAACTAAACTGGGTGAGAGAGTAAAGAAACTAAACTGGGTGAGAGAGTAAAGAAACTAAACTGGGTGAGAGAGTAAAGAAATTTAACTGGGTGAGAGAGTAAAGAAACTAAACTGGGTGAGAGAGTAAAGAAACTAAACTGGGTGAGATAGTAAAGAAACTAAACTGGGTGAGAGAGTAAAGAAACTTAACTGGGTGAGAGAGTAAAGAAACTAAACTGGGTGAGAGAGTAAAAAAACTTAACTGGGTGAGAGAGTAAAGAAACTAATGGGGAGAGAGTAAAGAAACTAAACTGGGTGAGAGAGTAAAGAACTTAACTGGGTTAGAGAGTAAGAAACTAAACTGTGTGAGGAGTAAAGAAATAAACTGGGTGAGAGAGTAAGAAACTAAACTGGGTGAGAGAGTAAAGAAACTAAACTGGTGAGAGAGTAAAGAAACTAAACTGGGTGAGAGAGTAAAGAAACTAAACTGGTGAGAGAGTAAAGAAACTAAACTGGGTGAGAGAGTAAAGAAACTTAACTGGGTGAGAGTTTAAAGAAACTAAACTGGGTGAGAGAGTAAAGAAACTTAACTGGAGAGAGACTGGGTGAGAGAGTAAAGAAACTAAACTGGGTGAGAGAGTAAAGAAACTTAACTGGGTGAGAGAGTAAAGAAACTAAACTGGGTGAGAGAGTAAAGAAACTAAACTGGGTGAGAGAGTAAAGAAACTTAACTGGGTGAGAGAGTAAAGAAACTAAACTGGGTGAGAGAGTAAAGAAACTAAACTGGGTGAGAGAGTAAAGAAACTTAACTGGGTGAGAGAGTAAAGAAACTAAACTGGGTGAGAGAGTAAAGAAACTAAACTGGGTGAGAGAGTAAAGAAACTACTGGGTGAGAGAGTAAAGAAACTTAACTGGGTGAGAGAGTAAAGAAACTAAACTGGGTGAGAGAGTAAAGAAACTAAACTGGGTGAGAGAGTAAAGAAACTAAACTGGGTGAGAGAGTAAAGAAACTAAACTGAGTGAGAGAGTAAAGAAACTAAACTGGGTGAGAGAGTAAAGAAACTAAACTGGGTGAGAGAGTAAAGAAACTAAACTGGGTGAGAGAGTAAAGAAACTAAACTGGGTGAGAGAGTAAAGAAACTAAACTGGGTGAGAGAGTAAAGAAACTAAACTGGGTGAGAGAGTAAAGAAACTAAACTGGGTGAGAGAGTAAAGAAACTAAACTGGGTGAGAGAGTAAAGAAACTAAACTGGGTGAGAGAGTAAAGAAACTAAACTGGGTGAGAGAGTAAAGAAACTAAACTGGGTGAGAGAGTAAAGAAACTTAACTGGGTGAGAGAGTAAAGAAACTTAACTGGGTGAGAGAGTAAAGAAACTAAACTGGGTGAGAGAGTAAAGAAACTAAACTGGGTGAGAGAGTAAAGAAACTAAACTGGGTGAGAGAGTAAAGAAACTTGGTGGGGAACTGGGTGGAGAGTAAAGAAACTAATGAGTGAGAGAGTAAAGAAACTAAACTGGGTGAGAGAGTAAAGAAACTTAACTGGGTGAGAGAGTAAAGAAACTTAACTGGGTGAGATAGTAAAGAAACTAAACTGAGTGAGAGAGTAAAGAAACTAAACTGAGTGAGAGAGTAAAGAAACTAAAGTGGGTGAGAGAGTAAAGAAACTTAACTGGTTGAGAGAGTAAAGAAACTAAACTGAGTGAGAGAGTAAAGAAACTTAACTGGGTGAGAGAGTAAAAAAACTTAACTGGGTGAGAGAGTAAAAAAACTAAACTGGGTGAGAGAGTAAAGAAACTAAACTGAGTGAGAGAGTAAAGAAACTAAAGTGGGTGAGAGAGTAAAGAAAATTAACTGGGTGAGAGAGTAAAGAAACTAAACTGAGCGAGAGAGTAAAGAAACTAAACTGGGTGAGAGAGTAAAGAAACTAAACTGGGTGAGAGAGTAAAGAAACTAAACTGGGTGAGAGAGTAAAGAAACTAAACTGGGTGAGAGAGTAAAGAAACTTAACTGGGTGAGAGAGTAAAGAAACTAAACTGAGTGAGAGAGTAAAGAAACTTAACTGGGTGAGAGAGTAAAAAAACTAAACTGGGTGAGAGAATATAGAAACTAAACTGAGTGAGAGAGTAAAGAAACTTAACTGGGTGAGAGAGTAAAGAAACTAAACTGGATGAGAGAGTAAAGAAGCTAAACTGAGTGAGAGAGTAAAGAAACTAAACTGGGTGAGAGAGTAAAGAAACTAAACTGAGTGAGAGAGTAAAGAAACTAAACTGAGTGAGAGAGTAAAGAAACTAAACTGAGTGAGAGAGTAAAGAAACCAAACTGGGTGAGAGAGTAAAGAAACTAAACTTGAGGTGGGACAAAAGCACAGTGGGGCAGCATGGTGGCACAGTGGTTAGCACTGCCTCACATTACCAGGGACGTGGGTTCGATTCCTGGCTTGGGTCGCTGTCTTTGTGGAGTTTGCATGGTTTCCCAGTGTCTGCATTGGTTTTCTCTGGTGCTTCGGTTTCCTCCCACAATCCAAAGATGTGCTGGTTAAGTGGTTTGGCCATGCTAAATTGTCCCTTAGTGTCGGGGAACTAGCTAGAGTAAATGCATGGGGTTATGGGGATAGGGCTTGGGTGGGATTGTGATCAGTGCAGACTCGATGGGCTGAATGGCCTCCTTCTGCTTCTTGGGATTCTATGAGTGAAAGAGTAAAGAATAAAGTTTGGATGAGGGAAAAATGATTGGAGTTGGCTGGATTCTGTGCTGCACATTTCATGTAATTCAACATAATTCTATGTGATCTCTGTGGCTAGCAGAGCAGGATTTCTGATTTAGTCATTTAATTGTGGCCTGTCGTGTTGTGTAGACTCAGGGCTTTTCGGAGCTGCATTGACAGGATACAGACTCATTTTGTTTGGGACACATACAGGGCTCTCGTTATCTCCTCTTTCAGCGATGGGTTCACATGCCAAAGATGAAAGAGCAAAGTTTAAATCGAGCAGCTACCGCTTGGAAAATCAGATGTTTATCTCTCGTTCGATTGAAACTCTGAAGTGACACAATGCAAAATCCAAAAGCTTTCTGGACAGCAGTATTACATCAGTGTAAAGTGTACTAAACATCCGCCAAACTAAAGGCAAAAGGAAGCACAAACTGTTGACTTTTATTGAATTTGTGATGAAGTACTGGGGTGGGGTTCTGAAGAAAGCAAATTGTTTGCCCCTGTTGGTTTCACAACCCGATACCGATTTCCTTCCATTTCTGCTGCGACCCTAATCAGAGATCACAATGTGCAGGCACATCATTTCAATACAAGGGCCTCTGTGTCTTTATCTTGTGTGGGAGGCCACTGTTAGGAACTGATACATACATACACAGAAGTAAAAGGCTAATCATATCTCCAAGCAGCGAGGGCACACACAGAGCTCTCTGTATGTATACCTGGTGATCACAGACTGGAGAAGGACGCTTTTCTGGAAACCAGAAGCTTTCCCCCAACAGATTTCTAAAGAGAAAGAAATGGCTCGGGAACAGCAGGAGGCCATTCAGCTCCTTCCGCCATTCAATGAGAACAAGGCTGATCTATATTCTGACTCCCCATTTAAGTTAAAGTTTATTTACTAGTGTTATAAATATGCTTACATTAACATTGCAATGAAATTGCTGTGAAAATCTCCTAGTCCCCACACTCCAGCGCCTGTTTGGGTACACAGAGAAAGAATTTAGCACAACCGATGTGCCTAACTAGCACATCTTTCAGGCTGTGGGAGGAAACAGGAGTACTGGAAGAAATCCACACAGACACAGGGAGAATGTACTGACTCCACACATACAGTGACCCAAGTGGAGAATCGAACCCAGGTCCCTGCTGCTGTGAGGCAGCAGTACTAACCACTGTGCCACTGTGCTGCCCCATCTCAGCTATTTATTTTGTAATTTTATTCCTTCATGGGATGTGGACATTGCTGGCAGTACCAGCATCAGTTGCCCATCTTTAATTAGAGTCATACAGTACAGAGGAAGAGACCAAATCTACACTAATTCCACTTTCCAATAGAACTCTTCCACTGAGTGGTTTGCTTGTCTCATTTTAGAGGGCAGTTAAGACTCAACTATATTACCATGGGGTCAGCAGTCATATGTAGGCCAGACCAGGAAAAGTTGGCAGACTTCCTTCCTGAAAGGATGTTAGTGGTGGGTTTTGTTGACAGTGGTTACAAAACTGGCTTATCAAATGCAGAATTATTAATTGAATTTGAATTCCATTAGCCCTGGTGGGATTTGAACCTATGTCCTCAGGGCATTACCAGCATGTCAATATCTCCTCTTATTGATCAGGCATTTAAAATTATTAATTGATCTGGAATACTGCTGATGTTTGTGGATGAAAGTTTCCACACTTCTACCCACTTTCTGGGGAAAAGTGATTCCTAATTTTTGTCCTGCATATCATCACTCTGAATTTAAATCCTTGTCCTAGATTTCCCCACCAGCGGAAGAAGTTTTTCTCTATCAATAGGGCTGGGAAGAAAAGTCAAACGGTCTCGAGACATTAAGACGCAAGACATTAGAGTGGTGTAGTGGTTAGCACTGCTGCCTCACAGCACCAAGGCCTTGGATGACTGTGCGGAGTCTGCACATTCTCCCCGTGGCTGCGTAGATTTCCTCCAGGTGCTCCAGTTTCTTCCCATCTGCCCTAAACCTCTTACCTCTCACCTTGAACCTATGATCCCTTATGACTGACACTTCAACTAAGGGGAACAGCTGCTCCCCATCCACTCTGTCCATATCCCTCATAATCTTGAACACCTTGATCAGGTCATCCCTTAGTCTTCCCTGCTCTTGCAAAAATAAACTAAGCCTATTCTAACTCTCTCCACAGCTTTAAATGCTCCATCCCAGGCAACATCCTAGTGAATCTCCTCTGCAACCTCTCTACTGCAATCACATCCTTCTCCCTTTATGAGATGAGTACTTTGAACTATGGTCTTCTGAAGAGGAACAAACACACAAGAATATGGCAGTGCAGTAACTCTGGTTAGCACTGCTGACTCTCAGCACCAGCGACCTGGGTTCGATTCCTGGCTTCAATATTGTCTGGAGACTGCACGTTCTCTTTATGTCTGCTTGGGTTTCCTCCGGGTGCTCCAGTTTCCTCCCACTGTCCAAAGACATGCTGGTTAGTACATTGGTCATTCTAAATTGTCCCTTAGTGTCCTGGAATGTGTAAGTTAGAGAGGGATTATCGGGGTAAATATCCAATTATGGGGATAGGGCCCTTGCTGGGCTGAATGGCCTTCTACTGCACTGTATGGGTTTTATGAATCATGACTGGGGATAATGATGCTATTAGTAACTATCACTGTTGCAAATATGTTCATTCTTGTTGATTTGACATCAGTTGTTAAGATCAAATTCTGAAAAATTGCAGTGCTTCCTGCTGGTTGTGTAGAGCTGTTGTCAGATTTTACCACAGGAGTTACCTGACAGGTGTTCACCAGAGCTTTTCAAGCCAGAACATTCTGTTTCCTCATGGGAACCTGTTCCTTCAAAAGGAAAAATCTCAAAAAGCTGGGCATACAGAAATCAGAAAATAGGACAAATTTTGTAGTTTTTGTCTTCACTTCATGTCCATCAAGGTAACCCTGAGGAATGGGACCCAACCTTAATGCCTCAGGTCCAGATTACGTGCAGAGTATATCTCCTCTGTAAGTCCCTCAGGCCCCTAGTATATCCAAATCAGGCACCTGAAGGCTCTTTCTGTAGCTGTTTGGATTCCTCATGATGGGCTGGGCTGGCTGTGATCAGCTGCCTCAGACATTCAACGTTCATCTTCTTTAAAGCAATCGCAAGTGGGGACAGGAAGGGGGTGTCTTTTTTTTAAGCTTTTTATAGGATTTGGGCAGCAGTGTGTGTTGCCCATCCCTAAACACCCTTGACAACTGAGTGGCTTGCTAGACCATTTCAAAGCACAGTTAGGAGTCAACCATATTTTTTTGTGGATTTGGATTCACATTTGGGCTAGCTTCATAGAACCCCTGCAGTGTAGAAAGAGGCCATTTGGCCCATCGAGCCTCCTCTGACAACGATGTCCTCATAACTCCATATATTTACCCTGATAATCCCCATCACACTATGATGCAATTTAGCAATGGCCAATCCACTAATCTGTATATCTTAGGATACTAAGGGGCAATTTAACATGGTCAATCCACCTAACCTGCACATCTTTTGGACTGTGGGAAGAAACCAGAGCATGCAGAGGAAACTCACGCAGACACAGGGTGATTCCACGCAAACAGTGACCCGAATTGAACTCGGGTCTCTGGCGCTGTGAGGCAGCAGTGCTAACCACTGTGTCACTGTGGAGGATGATGGTTACACAATAGTGGATTTTGAAGAAGTCTTCTTTGACTTTAGTGAGTTAAATGTTAGTTTTTATTATCAGGTAGAACTATTTATACATGGACTAGCGAAGGCAACAGTTCAGGAGATAACTCCAGATAAAAGCAAATTACTGCGGGTGCTGGAATCTGAAACCAAAAGAGAAGATGCTGGAAAATCTCAGGAGGTCTGGCAGCATCTGTAAGGAGAGAAAAGAGCTGATATTTCCAGTCTGGATAACCCGGACTGGAACCTGGACTTGAAACATCAGCTCTTTTCTCCTTACAGATGCTGCCAGACCTGCTGAGATTTTCCAGAATTTTTCCTTTCGGTAGGGGATACCTCTATTTCCTTTAACAAAAATATACATTATTCATAAAATAATAGAATAGAAACATTTTAAATTGTCACAGCAGGAAAGTGCAATGATATTCACATTTTCCATAAAAATTAAGATGTTCTCTGAGGTGCTTCAGTACAGTATTGAGAACATTACAAACATTTCAATATTTTCATTACAAATATTTCAACATTTGCTATACACAGTCAAGAACACGGTTCAAGTTGGAGGGGTTTCACCCAGTTACTAGCCTTTTAATGAATTTTGGCTGAGAGGCTATACACAATGATCATCGCCCATTGCAGCTTGGTGACATGCCCCAACTTGAATGCATCCCTTGACACAGTCTCATTGTAAAGGACAACTCCTTGCACCGGAAGATCAACAAGTTTCGGGCAGACCAAAAAGTGTCTTTCACCAAGCAAGTCTCCTCTGTAAGTAACCAATGGCCATTACAGACCCGTTAGGATGATAGGTCATAGTCTTAGGATTAGGCATAGCAAATTTGAAACAGAGTTGAGAAGAAAGTACTTCTTCCAAAGTGTTGCGAATCTGTGGAATTTGCTACCCCAAAGTGTGGTGGATGCTGGACAGTGAGTAAATTTGAGGAGGAGTTAGATTTTTAATTGGTTATGGGTTGGAGGGTTATGGGGAGAAGGTAAGAAAATGGGAATGAGGAGCATATCAGCCATGATCAAATGGCAGAGCAGACTAGATGAGCCAAATGGCCTAATTCTGCTCCTATGTCTTATGAACTTATGATGTTCTTCCAGGAACATTTGTTGTTTGTCATGGGCTATGTGTCCCTGGGAACAGACCATAGAGCACAGAATTCTGCGTTAAAAAGCTGCTCAGGATGAATCTCAACAAGTACCACCTCAGCTCTCTAAGTACCACCTCAGCTCTCTCCAGATTGTCTATGCAAAAGTACATTCCATAAGGAGGTGTGCAAATGTATTTTCTTTCCCCGTTGCCTCTTCAAAGGCAGCAGTGTTGAAATTTTGGGAGTACACAAAGGATTTGACGGGAAATGCCCTTCTCATCACTAGCCAAGCTGGATCATGATGTAGGAGCTACCTCCATGCTTAAGTCTTTATCAGACTCTGCTCAATATCACATTGATTGCTGGGTTGTACATCACTGTGTGGATGGTATTGCACTCAATCCCATGTTAACCCTGTATGGGTGGAACAGTGGCAAAATGGTTAGCAAAGCTGCCTCTCAGCGCTCAGGATCTGGTTCGATTCTTGGCTTGGATCACTGTTTGTGTGGAGTTTCACGTTCTCCCCATGTCTGTGTGTGTTTCCTCTGGGTGCTCCGGTTTCCTCCCATAGTCTAAAAGATGTATTGATTAGATGCATTGCTAAATTCTCCCTCAATGTATCCGAAAGGGTACCAGAGTGTGGCGACTAGGGATTTTCACACTAACATTATTGCAGTGTTAATGTAAGTCTACTTGTGACATTAATAAACCCTTATACTACAGGCCAGACCGGATAAGAATGGCAGATTTCCTTTTCTAAAGGACTTTGAAGAACCAGATGGATTTTTGGATCAATCAATGACAATATTGTGACCATGAGACTGAGAGGAGCTTTCAACTCCAGAGAATTAATTTATTATTTAAATGAATTTTGTCGAAAAATCAAAGCAACCTTTTTTTAACTCACCCGAGGTGGAGAGAGTGGGAATACACCTCCTGGGCCTGTTGTCAGCCACTCTTTGAAGCTGACCCCCAAGGGATGTGTCCTAAAGCAGCTGCCCAATGGAAACCTAAGTAGTGGCTGAATCTCACTGGGAGCAAGCATACGAGGCTGGTGGACCAATTGACCACAGTCTTTGTACTGGCCTCATTAGGTTTGGACCCAATTCAATCACTGGGCCCTTTGTAGTTAAGGAAGTATCTGTCATTGCTCAAAATACTATGAAGCTTTGACTCTGAAGAATAAGGGAATGTGGATCACTCTCTGTCTTCATATCCCTCAGTTCTTCATGAGGGAGTTTGAGTGATGTGCCTCCATAATATAACATTGAAGACTGGTGTAAGGTTTATTGACCTTTCTGGTTGATATCTTTAACATCTTGTTGATGGGTGAGTTGCTGAGCAATTGTTTTGATTACTTCATTCGTGTTATCTTAATTATTTTCATATGCTTGTATCTTGTTTCTATCCCAGGGTGGCTTCTAGGAACCAGCAAAGTGATTTATGAACAAAGGAACCTTTGGTTTGAAGCGCTAAATGATTGAGGTTTTGCAATCATGCACTGTAAATCCTTTGCCTGAAGTCTTGGGAAAGCTATTTTCAGTATGGTGAATCAGAAGCCCCCCGCCTCACCAAACTCAGCACTCTTCTCCAAACCCCAGCCATTGTCTCAAACTGCAATCCAGTGGGCTGTTAGCTTTCTCAGTGTGGGGAACATACTTTGTGACCCAACCTCTTCAGCCCCCATTGGTAAAGAATTCCACAGATTCACTACCCTCTGAGAGACTGACCCCTTACTCTGAGTTTATGTCCTATGGTCCTAGACTGTCCCAGCATCTACCTTGACAAGTCCCCCCTGAGACTCCTATATGTCTCTATAAGGTCACCCTTCATTCTTTTCTAAACTCCAATGGATACAGGCCCAATCTACTCAACCTCTCCTCATAAGAAAATCCCTACCCAGGATCAACATAATGAATCTTTTTTGTACAGTCTCCAATGCTAGTATATCTTTCCTTAGACCTGTTCACAAGTACTGTATGTGAAACACAACAAATCTGCTTCTTTATTCCCCTTATTTATATTTGTCATAACAATGCAGTTCCCATAGAGCTGCACTCATTGTGATCAGAGTTGTCACCACTATATTTGCTGCAATTGGGAGTGAGATACTCATGCTAAACAAATTTATCTTCTACTAAGTTACTTCAGGCAGTATATATCATGATATTTATTTGCCTTCTGCACCAGCAGATGTGTTGATACCATGCCCCGGGCTAAAACCACATGTCAAATTTATCGTCGGAAAAAAATTTACACTGAAGCAAAATTTCTACAGCTGAACAAAATACTGTTCTAAATGTGAATACTTTCTGACTGGACTTGAGAAAATCAAAGTGCATTAAATCTTGTTTTGGATTGTAACACAAAATGAGTGGCATTATATTGGCTGTCAATTACCTGTCCTGTTTGATACTGATCTATGGAACTGAGTGTTAATTGACTACCACAAATAAGAGATCAGATAAACATAAGAAACAGGGACTATCGGAGTAGGCCATTCAGGCCTTTTGAGCCTACTCCACAATTCAGAGAAGTCAAGCCTGCTGCCCTATTCCAATGCTATTTTGCTGCATATTCCCCGTAACCCTCTACATTTTTAATATGTAGAAATCTATCAATCTCACCATCAACATAGAACTGCAGAAGAGAACGATAGAATCCCTATGGTGCAAATAGAGGACATTTTGTCCATTGAGTCTGCACTGATTCCCCGAAAGAGCATTCCAGCCAGCCCTTCCCTCTAACCTTTCTCTGTAATACTGCACATTTACCTTGGCCAACCCACCTAACTTCATATCTTTGGAGTGTGTGAGGAAACCAGGGAAAACCCACGCAGGAAGAACATGCAAACTCCAAACAAACAGTGACCCGAAGCTAGCATCGAACCTGGGTTCCTGGCGCTGTGAAGCAGCAGTGCTAACCACTGTGCCACTCATACTGAATGACTAAGCCCTCACAGCCCTTTGGGCCAGAGAATTCCAAAGATTCACTTGTGTCTAAGTGAAGAAATCCTTCCTCATCTCTGTCCTAAATTACCTTGCTTTTGTTCTGAGATTGTGCCCCTGTTTGTAGTTCACCCTCCCATACGAGAAACATTCTTCCTGTATTTTGTATATTTGAGTGCGATCACCTCTCATTGTTGTAAACTCCAGAAAATAAAGACCCAGCCTATTCAATCATTTCTCAGAGGACACCCCTCCATCCCAGGAACTAATTTAATAACTTTTCATTATACCCTCTCTATTGCAAGTATATCTCTCTTTAAATATGGAGATCACACAATACTCCGCATCTGATCTCACCAAAGCTTGATACAATAACAGTAAAACATCTTTACTCCAACCGTCAAATCCTGTTGTAATAAAGGCCAACATAGGTCAAACCATTATGAATTATCACTGCCTTTTATGGTGTCAGATCTTTATTCATTATGATTTCATGAAGCAAAGGAAGTTAGTCATAGAATCTTCACCCTAAAAGGTGTTGCTTACAAGCACTTAAATAAGGTGATGAATGTCGCTCCCCATACCCTTTTTGAAGTTATTCTCCTACAGAAGCTGAAGATGTGATAAAATATTACGAGAAACACACCAGAGAAAAACCTGGAAGTTGAAGGCAGACACCATCACTAACAACTGCATTGTATGTTGCTTTCAAATAGGCTACCATTCAAACAGGATGAACCCACATTGGCAGAAGTGATATTTTGTCCAGTCCCACAATAGAGAGAACAAAAAGAGAAGGCTTATTTATTAGTGTGGCAAGTAGGCTTACATTAACAGTGCAATGAAGTTACTGTGAAAATCCCCTTATTGCCACACTCTGGCACCTGTTTGGGTCAATGCACCTAACCAGCATGCCTTTCAGACTGTGGGACGAAACTGGAGGACCCTGAGGAAACCCACACAGACATGGGCAGAACGTACAGACTCTGCACAGACAATGACCCTACCCAGGAATCGAACTCGGTTCTCTGTGCTGTGAGGCAGCAGTGCTAACTGTGCCAGGAGACACCGTGGCTGGGATTTCACGGCCCTGGGAAGTTCAATAGCCCAGACAGAAGTCCATTGACTTGTAGTGAGTCTGGATGATCCCAACAGCAGGTGGGGTTTCATGAAAAGGATGCGCCATCAGGTGGAGGGTGCAAAGGAGCAGGATCAGTAAGAAGAGTGTGTTACACAGAAAATAGAAAGCACTGAAGGGCTACAACAGTGAAGAGGCAAGCAATCAGCAAATTCCAGGTGCCTAGAATTTAACTGAAAGAAATAGACAAATTCAAGGAAAGCAGTGGAAAAGTTAAGAATGAGTGAGGGATAGTGACAAAACAATATGAAATTATGGGTGGAATTTTCTGGTCTGAGTCCATGGTGGAACCTGTTGCAAGTGGGAATGGGAAAGTTGATGTTCCAGTCAAAACTCCATCCACTCTCAGCGACACTGGGAGAACTCAAGGCATGAGTGAGGATGGAAGATTTCAGGGTACCAGATGATGTGTAACCTGCTGAACATTTCCTGTTTCAGATTCAGAGAGTCTGCAATGTCTTTCCTTTGTGATATTTAAGCAGTGTGGGTGGAGTGGTGTGAATAATTCTGCTTATGTTGCTCCCCTATCCCTCCCCGACAGTGAGCTGTGAATTCTGGGCCAATCCTTTGTTGATAAAACCCACCAATGCAGGTCTTTGTTTCACTGGTGTGAGAGAGATTGAAGTCATCATCAGACCTTCAAAATGGTGAGGGCCGAATGTTGCTTGTGATCCTGAGTGAACACAATCGCTGAAGGTCCTTTCAGGAGCTCGAGTGAGGCCATTGACCCAATTAGTACTCACTTTGTGTCTCGAACAAGCTGTCCTTGCTTCAAGCATGTTATACAGATCCACAAGAAAATAAGCCTTTGTTTAGACTGCACAGGGCGCCTGAGTTATTCAGTGGCAAGAGGAAAATAATAACAAGAATTTAAATGGAACAAAGGCTTGAAAATAGGAGATGCGGCTCTCTGTACCCCAAGTGTCTCAAATGGGAATGACCTTCCCGAAATTGCTACTGTTAAAATTTTTAGTCAAAGTCGATCTTGTCTGCCTTAACACAAGTGTCTCCCTTGAGATTTTTGTGGTTCAGATCACAAAGTTCAATGTTGTTATTGACCTTGTGACTATCAAGTTCCTGTGCACTATCTTAAGAAAGCTTTTGAATGCTAATATTAAATTACATAGAATTTAAAACGTGGAGTCAGACCAACCTGGTAGGCAGTACATTGAGAACAGCTCACCATGTAAAATATAAATTTCCTGACCTCACCTCTGGCTCTTTTGGCAATCACCACAAATCCGTGTCCTTCAGTTAACAGCTGTCTGAAAACAGATTCTCATTAGTGATGTTAAATATCTCTATTGTATCCCTTCTGGACCTTTGCTTCCCCGGGGAATTGAATTGATTTATTATTGTGTTGGGATACAGTGAAGAGTATTTGTTTCTTGCGTGCTATACAGACAAAACATACTGTTCATAGAGTACACGGGGTGAGGGAAAGGAGAGGGTGCAGAATGTAGTTATTGCTGGGGTGTAGAGAAGGATCAGCTTAATGTATGGTAGGTCCATTCAAAAGTCTGATGGCAGCAGGAAAGAAGCTGTACTTGAGTCAGTTGGTATGTGTTTTCAGACTTTTGTATCTTTTACCCAACAAAATAAGATAAAAAGAGTATGTCCGAGGTGTGTGGGATCCTTGATTATGCTGGCTGCTTTTGCAAGGCAGTGGGAAGTGTAGACAGAGTCAATTGATGGGAGGCTGGTTCACATGATGGACAGGGCTATGTTCACAGCCCTTTGCAGCTTTTTGCAATCTTGGTCAGAGCAGGAGCCATACCAAACTGTGATAAATCTGGAGAAAGCTATCCCAGTTTCTTCATTTTCAATTCTATTCCCTCTCCTAGTGATACAATCAGGTTCAAGAGTAGGGATGTCTTGCTGCAATTACACAGTGCCTTGGTGAGGCCATATCTGGAATATTGTGTGCAGCTTTGCTCTCCTTATTCTATCAAGGGATGCTCTTCCTATGGAGGGAATGCAACAAAGGTTCCTGGAATGGCAGGACTGATGTATGAGGAGAGATTGAGTCAATTAGGATTATATTCTCAGGAGTTCAGAAGATTGAGGTGAATCTCACAGAAAATTCTAACAGGACTAGTCAGGATCAATGCAAGAAGAATGTTCCTGATGGCAGGTGTTTCCAGAACAAAGATTGATAGAACATAGAACATAGAACATAGAACATTACAGTACAGAACAGGCCCTTCGGCCCTCGATGTTGCGCCGACCAGTATAAAAAGCAATGACCCTCCAAACTAAACCATTCCCTTCTCTTCCATATACTTATCAACTAACCTCTTAAACGCCACCAAACTTGGCGCATCTACAACTGCCGCAGGCAGGGCATTCCACTCCCGAACCACCCTTTGGGTAAAGAACCTGCCTCTGATATCCGCCCTATAACTATCACCCCTTAATTTAAAGCTGTGTCCCCTCGTGCTAGCTTTTTCCATCCTAGGAAAAAGGCTATCACTGTCCACCCTATCTAAACCTCTAATCATCTCATATGTTTCAATAAGGTCTCCTCTTAGCCGCCTTCTTTCTAACGAAAACAACCTCAAATCCCTCAGCCTCTCCTCATAAGACATGCCCTCCATACCAGGCAACATCCTGGTAACCTCCTCTGTACCCTCTCCAATGCCTCCACATCTTTCTTATAATGTGGGGACCAGAACTGCGCACAATACTCCAAGTGCGGCCGCACTAGATTTTTGTACAGTTGCAACATGATGCTGCGGCTCCTAAATTCAATCCCCCTACCAATAAAAGCTAAGACTCCATATGCCTTCTTAACAACTTTATCCACTTGACTGCCTCTTTCAGGGATCTATTGACACATACACCAAGATCCTTCTGTTCCTCAACACTATTAAGAGCCCTACCATTAGCCCTATACTCTACACATTTATTGTTCCTGCCAAAGTGCATTACCTCACACTTTTCCACATTAAACTCCATTGGCCACCTCTCGGCCCAGCTCTGCAACTTGTCCAAGTCACTCTGTAAACTATAACACCCCTCTTCACTATCTACCACTCCACCGACTTAGTGTCATCTGCAAATTTACTGATCCATCCCTCAATACCCTCATCCAGATCATTTATAAAAATTACAAACAGCAGGGGCCCCAAAACAGACCCCTGATGTACACCACTTGTCACCGAACTCCAAGATGAATATCTCCCATCAACCACCACCCTCTGTCTTCTATCTGCTAGCCAATTCCTAATCCAATTAGCTAAATCACCCTCTATCCCAGACATCTGCATTTTCTGCAGAAGTCTTCCATGGGCCACCTTATCAAACGCCTTACTAAAGTACATATATACCACATCAACCGCCTTACCCCCATCCACCTCCTTAGTCACTTTTTCAAAAAACTCAATGAGGTTAGTAAGGCATGACCTACCCTTCACAAAACCATGCTGACTATTCCCAATCAATTCATTTCTCTCTAAATAACTATAAATCCTATCCCTAATAATTCTCTCCAATACTTTGCCCCCAACAGAAGTAAGACTCACTGGCCTATAATTCCCTGGAAGGTCTCTCTTCCCCTTCTTGAACAACGGGACCACATTCGCTATCCTCCAGTCCTCCGGAACCACACCCGTAACCAACGACGACCTGAAGATCAGACCCAGAGGCTCTGCAATCGCCTCTCTTGCCTCCCAGAGAATCCTAGGGTAAATCCCGTCCGGCCCAGGGGACTTATCCAATTTCAAACCCTCGAGAATATCTAGCACATTCTCCCTATCTACTTCAATACTTTCCAGTTTGCAACCCAGTACCTCAGTGTTCTCCATAACTACATTTACATCAGCCTGCGTGAATACCGAAGAGAAATATTTATTCAGTGCCTCTCCAATCTCTTCAGGCTCCACGCACAACTTCCCACTGCTGTCTGTGACTGGCCCTAATCTTGTCCTAACCAATCTCCTATTCTTAACATATCTAAAGAAAGCTTTAGGATTCTCCTTAATCCTATCAGCCAAAGTCTTCTCATGTCCTCTCTTTGCTCTCCTCAATTCCCTCTTTAGCTCCCTCCTGGCTAATCTATAGCTATCCATTGCACTAACCGAGCCTTCAAGCCTCATCCTGACATAATCCTCCTTTTTCCTTTTAACCAGCAAATCAACTTTTTTCGTACACCAAGGTTCTCTTACTCGACCATTTCCTCCTTGCCTGACAGGGACATACTTATCAAGGACTTGCAGCAGCTGCTCCTTGAATAAGCACCACATTCCAGATGTTCCCAGTCCCTGTAGTTTCCTAGTCCAATCTATGCACCCTACTTCTCTCCTGATGGCCTCATAATTACCCTTCCCCCAGCTATAACTACTGCCCCCAGCTTCATGCCTATCCCTGTCCATCACTAAGGTGAACGTAACCGAATGGTGGTCACTATCACCAAAATGTTCACTAACTTCCAAGCCTAACACCTGGTCTGGCTCATTGCCCAGCACCAAATCCAATGTAGCCTCACCTCTAGTTGGCCTATTTACATACTGAGTCAAAAAACCTTCCTGCACACTTTGTACGAAAGTGTGATAGTTTGATAGTCTGAGGATACAGGGTAACCTGTTTAGGACAGACATGAGGAGAAATTTCTTCACCCAGAGAGTGGTCAGCCTGTGGAATTCAGTACCACAGAAAGTAATTGAGGCCAAAACGTTGTGGGTGGGATTTTATGGCGTCCATCATCCCGAAACCATAAAATCTCATTTAAGGTCAACAGACCTTTCCATTGCCCATCCCTCGCCCACTCCAATTGCCATTGTGGATGGGGTGGTAGATTCTGGCCTGTATGTTTTCAAAAAAGAGTTAGATATAGCTCTTGGAGTGAAGGGGAACTGAAGAATATGGTAGGAAGACGGTATCAGGCTATTGAGTTAGATGATCAACCATGATCATAATGAACGGGGGAGCAAACTTGAAGTAGCGAATGGCCTTCTCCTGCTCCTGTTTTCTAAGGTAGACTTTTGTCTATTTCCATAGCTAGATTCCCGGAACAGGTCACTAGTCTGTTTGTAGGGGCTTATAGCTTGAGGGGTACCCACTCCACATCAAGTTTGACTGACCAGGAGTCTCTCCCACTTTTACCACCAGCCATTGGCATGTTTAGAAGGATTTACAAATTGACATTCAACCTATTTGGCTGCGTTATGAACACATTTTCTTCACCCAGAGTGTCCCGAGGTGGGACTCAAACCTGGAGCTTTTGACTCAGAAGCAGGGGCGCTAATCCTTTAATGAGCCAAAACTCTCATCCCACCTACCATTCTAGTAAGCTCCTCTGCACTCTTTCTAAGATCTGGACACTCTCCCTAAAGATAATGGTGCCCAGAATTATTCCTTATCACTGCTTTCTAAAGGCATTTCTGTGCGAGGGTGGTAGATACTAATTTTGGATGAAAATGCCTGTTTGCATTATCAAGTTATCCATTTTGCATTTGGAAAAGATGTTTAAAAAAGCCCAAATTATAACAGCTAGAACTTGGGGGGAGAGAGGAGGGATTTCCTGAGCTTGTCCATTTCCACCATAGCTGCCAGTGAGAACTGAGAATTTGGCGGCCAGTAAAAACTCCATTCACTGCAGCTGGACTGGAAAATCCCAACCACAGATGGGGTCAGCAGTTTCTGGTGCAGATCTTTAACCTGCTTTTCGCAAATTGAAGTCTAAACATCCACAGGCACTGGACCCTTTGTCCGGAAAGCCCAAGACTGGATGTGCCGAATTTGGAGTCAGAAATCAGGCACATACTTACAAAACAAAATATGAAAAATGAACAATAAAATGATTTTATTCAAGTTGCTACCCAGAGGGCCTGCTTTGAATGTCACTGGAGTTCTGATCCTTCTGGAGTTTGAGATACGAGATAAAGAGGTTTGACACCTGTACTGAAATAATATGTGACTGTGCATTGCTTCTGAGGAAATATGGATTCTGACCACTTGGAACAGTTTTCTTCTCATAGTCTGTTTGTTAACTTGGGCAACACTCCTGTTCTGGGCAGGAATCAGTGCCAGAAATGTAAGGTTATCTCAGCCTTTTCTCCTTTACATTTCAAAAAAAAGGTTTCGCAACAATGAATCTACTAATCCAACACCACAGAACAAATACATGAACAAATAAACAGAACATTCAGCCCCATGACCATTCAGTGATGTTGTGCTGATCTGCATCTTAAGTTCACCCAATCCATTTTCTTATCACATTGGGATATCCAAACACATTCTTTTCTTTGAACGTTTCTCTTCACCAATTATAAAAACATCGAAAATTGGAAAATAAAAATCAGTGTACCTGAACAGGCGCAGGAGTGTAGCAAATAGGTGATTTTCACATTAACTTCATTGCAGTGTTAATGGAAGCCTACTTGTGACTAATAATTAAACATTACTTTAACTTTTGTGTCTTCGTCCGTTGAGACAGAAATAAAGTAACGTTTAATTGTTCTGTTATTTCCTCAATTAGAAATTCAGCTGTTTCGAATTATAAGATTAATGAAGACATTTGTCTTCACTAATTTTTTTTATATATACTTATAGAAACTTCGGTAGAATGCTTTCTATCATTCACAAATTTATTGTCGCATTCTAGTTTAGCTTCTCAATCAACCTCTTGATCCTTCTGAACTGCACTCAATTCTCCTATTACTTTTTCTAGTGACTATCTGACTCCCCTTTGGACCTAATACTCTCCTTAATTTCTTTTGTAAGCCAAAGTTGAGCTGATTTTCTTTCTTTGTTTTTGCACCAAAAGGACCAAATAATTGTTGCTGTGCATGTCTTTGTTCCTTAAGTATTAGTCAATGGCTATTCTCTATCATGTCTTTCAATGAAATTTCCCAATCTATCTTGACTAACTTATGCCTCATACTTTCGTAGTTATCACTGTAATCATTGGCAACCTTGGACTTTCTATTTTGATTATATTTATTGGTCTGATTTGATTTATTATTGTCACATGTATTAGCATACACTGAAAAGTATTGGGTAGGATTCTCCCAAAAAATTCCAAGGGCCCTATTTTACCATTTTCATTCTAAGTGCTGGGCAGACTTAAAACTGGGAGTGTTTCAGATCCGACTTTTAGACCCTTTCTGAGGTGTCTGACTCTGCCTGCAAAAATATCAGTGATTCTGAATTGCACTGCGCAAGCCTGTGCACAGGGCTTAATATGCCTGAAATCCTGCAACTGCGCGTCACGCAGAAGAAAAAGATAGAATTCTGTTCCCCTGCCACATCCTCCTGGTGTAGAGATGCTGGCGTTGGACTGGGGTAGTAAGAACTCAGTAAGAATCTAGCAACACCAATTTTAAATCCAACCGATTTATTTGATAGTAAATCTGTGAGATTTTGACCTTTTCGTCTTCGTCAGGCAAATGCAGTGTTCTGGTCTGCAATAGCACACATATCAGCACAGACAGTCACAGATTGCTGATTAGAATGCGAATCCTTACATCTAACCTGCTGTACTTCCCTGGAGCGGAGAAGCTACGACATCTCCGGAGTCTTCAACATATCATTGATGACGATGAACATCTCGCTAGGGCCATCCCCACCCCCCCACTTCTTGCTTTCAGACAACTGCACAACCTCAAACAGATCATTGTTTGCAGCAAACTACCCAGCCTTCAGGAGAACAGTGACCACAATACCATACAACCCTGCTACAGCAACCTCTGCAAGACATGCCAGATCATAGACATGGACGACATCATCAAATGTGAGAATACCATTCACCAGGTACACGGTACATACTCTTGCAACTCGGCCAACGTTGTCTACCTAATACGTTGCAAGAAAGAATGTCCCGAAGCATGGTACATTGGGGAGACCATGCAGACACTACAACAGCGGATGATGAGCATCGCTCAACAATCACCAGGCAAAACAGTTCCCTTCCTGTGGGCGAACACTTCAGCAGTCACGGGCATTTGGCCTCCAACCTTTGGGTAAATGTTCTTCAAGGGGGCCTTCATGACACACAACAGCGCAGAGTCGCTGAGCAGAGACTGATAGCCAAGTTCCGCACACGAGGATAGTCTTAACAGGGGTCTTGGCTTCATGTCACACTATCTGTAACCCCCGTGACTTGCCTGGGTTAGCAAAAAACTTCACTTACTGTGCTGTCTGGAGAAAATACACATTTCTCTAACCAATGCTCAGGGTTCCCTTCACACACATTGTTAGCCACTTTAACACTTGAATAGCAGGTTAGATGTAAGAATTCGCATTCTAATCAGCAATCTGTGACTGTGCTGATATGTGTGCTATTGCAGACCAGAACACTGCATTTGCCTGACGAAGACGAAAAGGTCGAAAGCTTGCAGATTTACTATCAAATAAATCGGTTGGATTTAAAATTGGTGTTGCTAGATTCTTATTGAGTTCTTACATCCTCCTGGGCCAGATAATGCCTCTCCCTGGTTCCCACAGACATTACTCCACCCCCATAACATTACTGAACCACTTATCCCCCACCCTCTCTGTCACCCAGACCAATCTCAGTCCGAGTGATCCATCCTCCCCATTCCCTTCCACCGATTGCAGGCAGAGTAGCAGCAGACCCCGTCACTAGCCCTCACTGATGGAGCACCTGAATCGGACTTATATGGAACATGTGTGTTTCACACTGATTCTGGCTGGGTGGATGCTGTGGTGAAGGGGGAAGTGCCGGCAAAATTGGCGTGCAGCTCATTAAGTCAATTTAAATGCATGCATTGGTCCATTTTTGGGCCTTGGTAAAGGGGGAACCAGTGTGGAAGTAACCCGCCTTCCACTCGACTTTACCAAGTTTTTGCGCCCGAAAATGGGCACAACATGATGGTAAAATCGGGCCCTAAGTGATGAATCCGCATAAAAATCCTGCTAGTTTTTTCAGTGGGACTTTCGAAATGTATCTCCCCCACTCTGTGCGCTGCAAAGCACCTGAGGGTGAATGATGCTGAAAAACAGTATTACTGCTGGAGAGGCTGGCAGCATAGTGGGCCTCTGCACATGTGCCTGACTATCAGCACTGAGATTGTGTCTGCACAGTGGCCCTGCACTGCTGATTGCTGGCTGTCTAACCGTCCCACCCCATGATAGCTGGGCTACTGGATGTATCCAGGCCAGCCCTGACTCCTGTTGTCCTCTCCCTCCCCCTCAATCCTCCCCAGCTGTCCCAATCTCGTGAATCCCACTCCCCCGCAGCCCCAATACCCCAACCTGACCCGATAAGCCGCCCTCACTACCCTCCACGCCAATGACCAGCCCTAATCACCAGTCTCCCTCCCTCTGTCACTACAGAGTGCAGAGTGGCAAAGGGACCCACTCCATGTACTTGTTTTTATCCTACAGGTGCTTTGGTCCACCTTGTTGTCTAACAAGGGACATACACATGATGGGTCGTGAGAGGGCTGCTGTTGGATTTTTTTTGAGAGTATCCTAGTGCTTCACATCGTTAGTGTACGCTTGACCTGGACCATTTGATGGGCAACACGACAGCTCAGTGACTATCGCTGTGCTGTGCAGATATATGGATTTGGGCCTGTGTCTGTGGGAGTTTGCGCATTCTCCCTGTGCTTGCGTGGGTTTTCTCCGGGTGCTCCGGTTTCCTCCCACATCCCAAAGATGTGCCCTTAGGCTAATTGGCAAAACAAATTCTCCCTAAATTGTCTCAAATTTGGTTTTTAATCCATAGATCTATAAACATGGACAGGGATTGCGGGTAGAGGTGGGAACATCGGGGTGGCAACGCGGGCTCGTTGGGCTGATGGGCCTGTTTCCCGTACTGTTTTGTTCTTTGTTCTCTTTGTTCTTATCCCCACCAATCACCTCTCTGAGGCCCCACCCCTGAGGGTCCTGCTCCATCTGGACTGCCTTCTTGGCACTGTCTCATGCCATGGGAAAAGGCTCATTCTACACACTCTCCTTTCCTTTTCTATGAACAGTATGGCTTGTCTGTACAGTGAACAACAAACGATACTTTTCACTGTATATTAATACACATGACAATAATAAATCAAATGAAAAAAATCAAAGGTTCTTGGTAAGTGGCTACCCCTCTCACACCTGACCTGCTGGGGGGCCTCAGTGGCCTCCCTTCACTCCAGCAGAGTTGGGCCTCCAGCTTCCCACGATTTGTAAAGCCTGCTGCAGTGAAATACTCCTGGTCGGGATGGGGGGTGGTTAGCGAGCCAGGAGATTACAGTTCCAGGTCTGCTAACGATATTTAAATCTTCACTACCATAATTTATTCAGCTGTGTGCCGATTTCAGGCACAGAGCTGATAATGTCGGAAATCTGGCAGCCTGAGATGTGTGGAGGCCTTGGTGCTCAGCAAGAAGCTCACTACATGGCCTCAGTTAAGTTTCCCAGATCGCTGCATTGCTATCATCCCCATTGTTCCTTGCATGCTAGACAGACAAAGCATACTGTTCATAGAATACAAAGAGAAGGGTGCAGAATGTAGCATTACAGTCATAGGGTGTAGAGAAAGATTAGCTTAATATAAGGTAGGTCCATTCAAATATCTGATGGCAACAGGGAAGAAGTTGTTCTTGAGTTGGTTGGTATGTGACCTCAGACGTTTATATCTTTTCCCTGACAGGAGAAGGTGGAAAAGAAAATGTCCAGTGTGCATGGGGGCCCTTGATTATGCTGACTGCTTTTCCAAGGCAGCGGGAAGTGTAGGCAGAGTCAATAGATGGAAGGCTGGTTTGCGTGATGGACTGGGCTACCTTCTCCATCTTCTATAGTTTCTTGCAGTCTTGGTCAGAGCAGGAGATATACCAAGCTGTGATATCTGGAAAGGGTGCTTTCTACGGAGCACCTGTAAGCTCTGTAGAAAAGAAGTACATAGAATTTAGGAACAGAAGTAGGCCATTTAGCCCCTCGCGACTGTTCCAAAATTCAATGAGATTGTGGCTGATCTGTGGCCTAACAGATTTTGGTGAGAAAATAACCAAGAAGGCTAACAGAATGCTGGCTTTTACATTGAGAGGCCTGGCGGCTGCAGTTTTACAAAATTCTGGTTAAATTTAATTTGGAATCACTTTGAACCGATCTGTGCACCAGATCTCAGGAAGGATATATTGGCCTTGGAGAGAATGCAGCATAGTTTTACACAATGACACCTGAATTTCAGGGGTTTAATTATGGGGAGATATTATATAAATTAGACATGTTTTCTCTAGCATTTAGAAGGGTAAGAGGTGATCTGCTTTAAGTCTTTGAGATACTAACAGGAAAAGACAAAGTGGATAAAGATAAACTATTTCCATTGGTTAGAGATTCTAGAACTAGGGAGCATAGTCTAAATATTAGAACCACACCATTCAGGAGAGATGTTAGGAAGCATTTTTAATTACACAGGATGGTAGAGATTTGGAACTCTCTTCCACAGATGGCAGTTGGTGCAAGATTAATTGCTTTCTTTAGCTCTGAGATAGATATATTTTTGTTAAGCAAAGGAATATAGGCCAAAGACAGGTACATGGAGTTAGGCCACAGATCCACCACAGTCTCATTGAATTTTGGAACAGTCTCGAGGGATTGAATGGCCTACTTCTGTTCCTAATTTCTATATACCATAAAAAGTACTGTTAGCCTTTATTTTCCAGTAGTTTTTTGGTATTGACTATTTTCTTTTACTTCCAAAGAAGGTAACTAATTTATTGTCCAGTTTACGTCATGGTTTCGACCATCATCACAAGTGTCTAAATGAAAAGCCTTAAAATCTTCATGAGCCAATTCTCCGGAGACATAAGGTCATTAAAATCTTTGCTGCTGCTTTCAAACTTGCAACAAGTCTGACCACCCATCTTCCCTGTGTTTGCTGAACCATCTTAGCTTCCAGTTCATCAAATCCTTAGTTTTAATGTTCTTATTCCTGTGTACTTTGACCCTGCGACCTCCCCTGGCCCAACAACCCTCTGTACTCCTCCAATTATTTCTTTTATTCATAGAATCCTACCGTGCAGAAAGAGACCATTTGGCCCATCGAGTCTGCACTGACAAGAATCGTATCCAGATCCTATCCCTGTAACCTACTATATTTATCCTGTTAATCCCTCTAACCTGCACATTCTGGGTCCCTAAGGACAATTTAGCATGGCCAATCCACCTAACCCACACATCTTTTGATTCAGTTAAGGGATGTGGACATTGCTAGCTAGGCCCAAGAGTATTGCCTATCCCTAATTGCCCATTGAGAAGGTGATGGGTGAAGCATCTTCTTGAACCACTGCAGTCCATGTGGTGCAGGTACATCCACTGTGTTGTTAGGAAGGGAATTCCAGGATTTTGACCAAGCGGCCAATATATTCCAAATCAGGATGGTGACTGACTTGGAGTCATTTACAGTACAGAAGAGGGTCATTCAGCCCATTGGTCTGTGTTAGCTCTCTGTGGAGCATTTCAGTCAATCCCATTCCACTGGTTACTGCCTGTGGCCTTACAAGAGTGTTTGTCTCATGCGTCCATTTGATTTCCTTTTGAAACCATCCATTGTCACATCTTGAGCCATCTTCACAAATGGTGGGTTGCTAGTTATTGCTAAATCCTGGCCTCTTATTGTCATTCCCATCAGCCCCTCATTCGTAGCTATATTGGCCTTCACCTTTTCCCTAACCCTGCCCATCTTGTTTATTATCTCAAATTGCTTATTTTAATATCTCCTTTAGCTTCAGTGATATTCCTAGGGAGCAACTTGGGACATTTTATGATAAGAACAAGAACTTGGACTTGAGACCTTAACCATTGATGGTTCCACAGCCTCAATATCGACGATAGACTCATGAGGTCTCACCTGTCAGTCACAGGAAACCACTTTCAATCAAGCACAGACCCTTTGGAACGCTGTTCCATAGAATCGTGGAAAAGTTACAGCACAGAATCAGGCCATTTAGCCCATCTTGTCCATGCTAGCCCAAGGACATCCATGTGCCCTTTTTAATTCCACCTCCTTGCACCCAATCCATACCCTATGACCTACAGCACTTAAGACGTAGATCCAGATACTTGTTAAAAAGAGTTTAGTGTCTCTGCCTCCACCACCAATTGTGGCAGCAAATGTCAGACATCCACTGTATAAAAAAAGCTCTTCCTCATGTCCTCTCAACACCTACCATAACTTATCTTGAATGAGTGGCATTGTGGAACAGTGGTTAGCATAGTGCTAGCGTCTCAGGTTCAGTTCTAGCCTTGAGTCTGTGAGTCTGTGTGGTTTGCATGTTTTCCCATGTCTGCATAGGTTTCCTCTGGTGCTTCTGTTTCCTCCCACAGTCTGAAAGGGGAGGAAACAGAAGCACCCAGAGGTGCTTCTCCGGGTGAAGAAGAACCTGCATTGGCGATGTTAAATTGCCCCTTAGTGTCAGGGGGACTAGCTAAAGTAAATGCGTGGGGTTATAGAGATAGGATTGTGGTTGGTGCTGAATGGCCTCCTTCTGCATTGTTGGGATTCTATGAATCCTGTAGCTGGAACTCTCCACCAAAGGAAACAATTTTATCCTGTCCACTATATCTCTTCCCCTCAATTTTGCACATCTCTATCAAGTCATCTTTTGTCAGTCCTTTGTTCCAAGGAAAATAATCCCAACCTCTCCAATCCCTTAGAACCATAGAACCCTACAGTGTAAAAAGAGAGACCCATCGATTCCACACCAAACACAATCCCACCCAGGCCCTACCTCCATATCCCTACATATTATACCCACTAATCCCAGCCATCCTGGCCACTAAGGGACAATTTCTTAGCAATCAACCTAATCCACACATCTTTGGACTGTGGGAGGAAACCAGAGTACACAGAGGAAACCCATGCAGACACAAGGAGAATGTGCAAACTCCACACAGACCTGAGCCAAAAATCGAATTCAGGACTCTGCAGCTGTGAAGCAGCAGTGCTAACCACTGTGCTACCATGCCACTCTTCTCATGGCTATGACTGTTTGGATAGTTTTGATGGGGTAATGGGGCCATTGTCTCGTTAACTTTATTTACCACAGGCTCAGCTAGCCTCACAACAAAGTGTGCATCCCCACAACACCGCTGATGTTTTTGGGATTGGAATACCTTGGGGAAAGGGGAGCCAAAGTGAGTCTGAATTCAGATTCCCAGAATGCTGTATCTGTCAGGGAGGTGGCCCCCATCCAGGGCTGCTATCCAAATATAAAGTACGCTGTCCCAGAAGAAAGAACTCAAGGCAAAAACTGTTGTGATAATATGGAAAGAGTGTGAATTCAGAGAAGAGAGTGTTCAGAGCCCATGGAAGACTTCTACAGAAAATGCAGATGTGTGGAATAGAGGGTGATTTAGCTAATTGGATTAGGAATTGGCTGGCAGATAGAAGACAGGGGGTGGTGGTTGATGGGAGATATTCATCGTGGAGTTCGGTGACGAGTGGTGTGCCTCAGGGGTCTGTTTTGGAGCCCCTGCTGTTTGTAATTTTTATAAATTATCTGGATGAGGGTATTGAGGGATGGATCAGTAAATTTGCAGATGACATTAAAGTCGGTGGAGTGGTAGATAGTGAAGAGGGGTGTTATAGTTTACAGAGTGACTTGGACAAGTTGCAGAGCTGGGCCGAGAGGTGGCAAATGGAGTTTAATGTGGAAAAGTTTGAGGTAATGCACTATGGCAGAAATAATAAATGTGTAGAGTATAGGGCTAATGGTAGGATTCTTAGTAGTCTTGATGAACAGAGGGATCTTGGTGTGTATGTGCATAGATCCCTGAAAGTAGGCAGTCAAGTCGAGAAGGTTGTTAAGAATGCATATGGAGTCTTAGCTTTTATTGGTAGGGGGATTGAATTTCGGAGCCGCAACGTCATGTTGCAACTGTACAAAACTCTAGTGCGGCCGCACTTGGAGTATTGTGTGCATTTCTGGTCCCCACATTATAAGAAAGATGTGGAGGCATTGGAGAGGTTACAGAGGAGGTTTACCAGGATGTTGCCTGGTATGGAGGGCAGGTCCTATGAAGAGAGGTTGAAGGATTTGAGGTTGTTTTCTTTAGAAAGGAGGCGGCTAAGAGGGGATCTTATTGAAGCATATAAGATGATTAGAGGTTTAGGTAGGGTGGACAGTGATAGCCTTTTTCCTAGGATGGAGAAAGCTAGCACGAGGGGACACAGCTTTAAATTAAGGGGTATGAATTATAGGACGGATATCAGAGGTAGGTTCTTTACTCAAAGAGTGATTAGGGAGTGGAATGCCCTGCCTGCAGCTGTTGTAGAAGCGCCAAGTTTGGTGGCGTTTAAGAGGTTAGTTGATAAGTATATGGAAGAGAAGGGAATGGTTTCGTTTGGAGGGGCATTGCTTTTTATTTTGGTCGGCACAACATCGAAGGCCGAAGGGCCTGTTCTGTGCTGTAATGTTCTATGTTCTATGTTCTATGTGTAGAGAGCGTGAGAGAATGCCTTTAATTCCAGATCATTCCTGTATGGATGGCCAATGCAGAGAAGATGGCCTTTGCAGCTTCGTTTGTGAAGTGATCTTCATTGTTTTTTCATTGAGGGTGGATTGATTCCCCATATCTTCACTCAAGAATGGAAATTTATAAAATTGAAGGGTTTATAATAAGGTGAACAGTTGGAAGCTTTCTCCCCAGGCAACAGAGGTTCAAGGTAAAGAAGGGAAAGACTCAGTGGAAATTGTGTGGGGAAAGTTTTACACAGGGGGTGATGGTGACCTGGAATGCACAGCCAAATGAGATGGTTGAGGCAGATACATTAGTGGCCTAATGACTTATCTGGATACACATATGAACAAATTGGGAATAGAGAGATAAGGCGGATAGGACAACACGATTGGCGCAAGCTTGAAAGGCCAAAGGGTCTATTTCTGTGCTGACCTTTGTAAAGTATCTAGTTGTGGAACGGAATTTTCAAATATTTAGAAAGCACGCTCGCACAGCCCTTGATTTTATATCTTTTAACCTCAATGTGAGGTTTACCAGTGCCATCTTCTAATAAACCCAGGCACCAAAGATCACGCAATTGCAAATAAATCATTAAATATCTAAGGTGCCTTAGATCTTTAAACCACAGCTCAAGAATCTTGTATTGCCCTGTGTAAGTTCTGAATATTTATTTGTACCCACTAAGGATCCCTAATGGCGGTCTTTGTTTCTGCAATACAGGTTAACAAGATGCTGAAGGCTGATTGGTTCAGATGCACCAATGGAAGAAGAGTGTGCTAGGGTGGCACAATGACACAGTGGTTAGCACTGCTGCCTCACAGGGCCAGAGACCCAGGCTTGATTCTTGGCTTAGGTTACTGTTTGTGTGGAGTCTGCATGTTCTCCCCATGTCTACGTGGGTTTCCTCCGGGTACTCCGGTTTCCTCCCACAGTCTGAAAGACATGCTGCTTAGGTGCTTTGGCCATGCTAACTTATCCCTCAATGTACCCAAACAAGTGCTGGAGTTGGCAACTAGGGGATTTTCACAGTAACTTCATTGCAGTGTTAATGGAGCCTTATGACTAATAAATAACCTCTAAAATTTAACATTCACTCTGTAGGCCTTTGGCACCATCTTGTGGAGCTGTTGTGAACCTACAAGGGAGAAAATCATTCTATCTTCCTATATTTATTCATGAGTTGTGGACATTGTTGGGGCAGCATTTGTTGCCCATCCCTAATTACCCTTGAACTGAGTGGCTTGTGGGGTCATTTCAGAGGACAGTTAAGAGTCAACAATATCACTTTGGCTCTGGAGTCACATGTAGGCCAGGCTGGGTAAGGATGGCAGATTTCCTTTCTGAAAGGACATTAGTTTTTACGCTAATCGATGATAGTTTCATGCTCACCATCACTGAGATAGGACCCAGAATTCCCACATCCTGCCCGTGGCAGGAGTTGAAGAGCTGGAAACCATTGGCATGGAAATGGATTGAAATTCTCCTGAAGGCGGGTTGATTATCCCACTGGCTGGTAGTGTTTGCTCATTGCGTTTATTTGTTCATTAAAATGACTGCTCGCTTGAATCTCGTCAGGTCATCCGATTGAGTTTCATGTTGGTCACAAACCCACTTGAAAAAGAGCATTGCACAGAGGGAGGAGCTCAGCACACACAAGAATTCAGCTTGCCCGCCATAGTGTGTTTTGTTCCTGTTGTTCTGGATGCCAGTCTGTCTGGGCAGTTGGGTTGGTGCCCTCCAGTTCCAAGCTGAGCTGATCTTTATGGATGCTAGGTGCAAAAACAGCAAGTAAGATTGGTTCTTTCGTGGAGGGATTTGAAGAATTGTAGGAGGATCACTAAGGTGAACTATGGGGCTCCTTCTGGGAAGCTCACTCACTTGTTAATAGTTTTAAAGTTTCTTTATTGGTGTCACAAGTAAGCTTACATTAACACTACAATGAAGTCACTGTGAAAATCCCCAGCGCCTGTTCGGATACACAGAGAGAATTTAGCATGGCCAATGCATCTAACCAGCATGTCTTTCAGACTGTGGGAGGAAATCTGAGCACCCAGAGGAAACCCATCCAGACATAGAACATAGAACAATACAGCACAAACAGGCCCTTTGGCCCACGAGTTGCGCCAATCACATCTACCAATCCACAGACCTATCTATAACACCCTATCCTATTCTTTTCCATATACTCATCCAGAAGTCTTTTAAAAGACCCCAGTGAGTTTGCCTCAACAACCTCCGACGGCAGTTGGTTCCATTCACTCACCACCCTCTGAGTGAAAAACCTACCCCTGACATCTCCTTTGTATTTGCTTCCCTGCATCTTAAATTCAGCTCGGGGAAATAGTCTGAGAGTCCACCCTATCTATTCCTCTCAACATTTTATAAACCTCTATCAGGTCGCCTCTCAACCTACGTCTCTCCAGTGAGAAGAGTCTCAGCTCCCTCAACCTATCTTCATAAGGCCTGCCTCCCAATCCAGGCAGCATCCTTGTAAATCTCCTCTGCACTCTCTCAACAGCCTCTACATCCTTCCTATAATGAGACGGCCAGAACTGTGCACAATACTCCAACTGGGGTCTGACAAGAGTCTTAGAGCTGCATCGTTACCTCCTGACTCCTAAACTCTATTCCTCGATTAATGAAGGCCAGTACGCCTTCTTGACCACTTCCTCCACCTGCGAGTCCGATCTAAGAGTCTTATGGACCCGGACCCTGAGATCCTTCTGCTCTACAACACAGCTAAGACCCCTACCCTTTATATCGTACTCCTTCACCCCATTATTCCTGCCAAAATGGATCACTACACATTTATCCGCATTGAAGTCCATCTGCCACTTCTCTGCCCAGTCTTGCATCCTGTCTATGTCCCGCTGCAACTTTCGGCATCCCTCCAGACCATCCACAACACCACCGACCTTTGTATCATCAGCGAACTTGCTAACCCATCCCTCCACTTCCTCATCCAGGTCATTTATGAAAATGACAAACAGCAGGGGTCCCAGAACAGATCCCTGGGGCACTCCACTGGTTACCGACCTCCATGCAGAACAAGACCCATCCACAACCACTCTCTGCCTTCTGCCGGCAAGGCAGTTCTGGGGAGAATGTGCAGACTCCGCGCAGACAGTGACCCAAGCCAGGAACTAAACCTGATGCTGTGAGGCAGCAGTGCTAATCATTATGCCACTATGCTGCTATAGTGGACAGGATCCAATTATAAAGGGCAGAAAGACAGAAATGTCATAAATCACATTTGCTACATCCTTCGTGAAAACTTACCGCTACACATGAGGCTGAGGTCTTCCCCGCTGCCAGTGGCCCTGAACGTGATGGCAGCACTCAATTTCTCTGTCTTTGGGTCTTTCCAGGGACCAACAGGGGATCTGTGTGATAAATCACATTCCGCAATGCATCAGTATGTAGTGGAGGCCACTCATGCCAGGTTTGCCCAGGACAAGGATAGCCAGGCTCAAGTATTACCTTCTCTGTGCAGTGATGCAGGGATTCCCCAGGGTTCAGGGTGCAATCGACTGTATCCATGTGGCACTGTGGGCTCACTGACTGCAGCCCCTAATATTTATAAACCACAATGACTAACATTCCATCAATATCCTATACTTGTGACTATTGTAAGCATGTACTGCAAATGTATTACACTGGGAGTTGCTATGGCTTCTACATCTTCAGTCACTCCCAGGCACCAGGGATCTCCAGGGGTCAAGGATGCAGCGATGGTTACTTAGGTAAGAGGGTTACCCACTGAAGTACTCAGTCATGACAGTGGACAGCACCATGGCACAGTGGTTAGCACTGCTGCCTCAGTGTCAGGGACCTAGCTCAATTCCTAGCTTGGGTCACTGTCTGTGTGGAGTTTTCCCTGTGTCTGTGTGGGTTTCCTCCAGGTGCTCCAGTTTCCTCCCATACTCCAAAGATGTGCAGGTTAGGTAGATTGGCCCTGCTAATTTGCCCCTTAATATCAGGGAAACTACTTAGAGTAAATGCATGGGGTTGTGGGAAAAGGATGGGATTGTAGTCGGTGCAGACTCTGTGGGCTAAATGATCTCCTCCTGCACTGTAGAGTTTGATGATGACTCCAGTGCTTTGGCCTCAAATTCTAGCTGTGGGAAGGTATAACACTGCTCACACTCACCACACCCTTCCTCAGAGTGCAGACCATTGAATTGCTGCAGATATGATTTAGATACCCAATTCAGGCGATTCTCTGCAGTATGCAGCAGAGAGGGTTTGCTGCACCTTTGCGGTTTGCTGCTCCCCTTACAATCGGCTGGGCAGAGAGACGAGTCCTGCCCAGAAGAGGGATAGAACATGAGCAACGTGGCAAAAAGAATTGTGAGTGATGTGAAAGCGTCCCTGAGAGAATGATTGATGTTATCCCGCTAGTTGCTGCGTGAGACCCATGAAGAGAGTCGCTATCTGAGTACACGACACCATGCCCAGAGTTTGATAGTGGAAGGAGGCAATTGAGGACTGACCTTAGCAGAGGAGATGAGATTATTCCTTTACTGAGCGGTGCTTCTGGCATAGTTGCCAGATGAATTGGTGTGCCAGAGGGGCCCAAATTCCTGAAATTGAGGTCTTGAGGGCATGGTGTTTGTGTTGGATACAAGACTTTTCATAGAATCCTACAGTGCAGGAGGCCAATTTACCCATCATATTTGCACCTACCCTATCCTCATGACCACATGCATTTACCCGACTTAGTCCCCCTGATACTAAAGAGTAGTTTAGCATGGACAATCAACCTAACCTGGACTGTGGGAGGACACTTGAGCACCTGGAGGAAATGTCTTCTTGAGGTTACTCACCTTTTGCCTCTGGAGTCCTGACACCCTGCACACTCTGGCGAAGACAGTGAGGCTGCAGGGAGTGAGATGAGTGTGTTTGATTGGTGTTTAAAGATGCTGATGGGACCTTTAAACCCGCCAACAAGGGCAGGTGGACTAAATCAGCTAGCAGCCACCCAGGAGAGATGCTTGCATGCCCATAATTAAGGAGGTTCCAAGTACGGAATTGATCTCAAGTTTATGACGTTCCAGCTAACAAGAATGGTGCTGTTGGAACCATCACAACCATCGCTTTCCAATGCAGATTTATTAATTGAATTTAAATTCCACTAGCTGCCATGACGGGATTGGAACCTGATCATTTGGTGCGTCTTTGATTAAAAATGCAGTAACACTACCACTACGTCATGGCTTCAATCATCTACCCTCTCATCACATGCAGCAATAATGCTCCAGTGAGGTGGGTGATGTGGAAGGGACAGGATGTTACAAAGAGATATGGACAGTGGGCAAAATGGTGGAGGATGGAGTTCAAAATGGAGAGGTCAACCAGTCAGCATCCAAGGAAGGTTGATAGGATTAGAAGTTAATGCAGAGGTGTGTAAAGTGATTCATTTCAGTGAAAAGGACTTAGACCTTAAGACAAGGAGCAGAATTAGGCCACTTGGCCCATTAAGTCTGCTCTGCCATTAAGTCATGGCTGATTTTTTTCTTATCCCCATTCTCCTGCCCTTTTCCCCATAACCCCTGGTTCCCTTATTAATCAAGAACATATCTTTCTCTGTCTAAAAGATAGTCAATGACCCGGCCTCTACAAACTTCTGAGCTAAAGAGTTCCACAGATTCACTACCCTTGGACTGAAGAAATTCCTACTCAACTCTGTTTTAAAAAATTGCCCCTTTTGGCTGAGCTTGTGCCCTCTGGTTCTAGTTTTTCTTACTAGTTGAAATATCCTTTCCATGTCCACTCTATCCAGGCCTTGCAGCATTCTGTAAATTTCAGTGAGATCCCACTTCATTCTTCTAAACTCCAACAAGTACAGACCCAGAGTCCTCATATGACAACCTCTTCATTCGAGGGATTATTCTTGTGAACCTCCTCTGGACTCTTTCCAAGGCCAGCACATCCTTCCTTAGATACTGCTCACAATACTCCAAATGGGGTCTGATTAGAGTTTTATACAGTGTCAGAAGTACATCCCTGCTCTTGTATTCTAGTCCTCTTGACATGAATGCTAACATTGCATTCGCCTTCCTAACTGCTGACTGAACCTGCACATTAATCTTAAGAGAATCATGAATAATGACTTGAGTTCCTTTGTGTTTCCAATTTCCTAAGCATTTTCCCATTTAGAAAGTAGTCTATTCCTCCTTCCAAAGTGCATAACCTCACAATTTTCCATATTGTATTCCATCTGCCATTTCTTTGCTCACTCTGCTAGCCTGTCCAAGTCCTCTTGTAGCTCCCTGCTTCCATAATATTATCTGTTCCTCTACATATCTTTGTATCATTTGCAAACTTAGCAACAGTGCCTTCAGTTCTTTCCTCCAAATGGTTAATGTGTATTGTGAAAAGTTTGTGGTCCCAGCACTGACCCCTGAGGCACACCACTAGCCCCGCAAACCAATCAGCTGAATGTTGGAAAAGGTTTTTGTAAAAGTTTATCCTGATATCCTTGCTATTGGGCCCCCTACACAAAATCTCAGAAGCTTACCATTCTCCCAACTTGCCCCGCCACCTTCAGATTTGTGCACATTTATTCCCCAGGTGCTGCTGCACACTCTTTAGAATTGGATTTTAGAATTGATATATGTATATAATGCACGTTGGGATTTGGGATGTGTACTGCCCCTTTGAGTGTAGTTCAGGTGACCCCTGGAGGATTAATTCTTGATGTGAAGATGCCAACGTTGGACTGGGATAAACACAGTAAGAAGTCTGACAACACCAGCTGCAGGAAAGGATGTCCCGAAACATGATATATTGGGGACACCACGCAAATGCTACGACAACAGAGGATGAACATCGCTCGACAATCACCAGACAAGACCATTCCCTTCCTGTTGACGAACACTTCAGTGATCATGGGCATTCAGCCTCTGACCTTTGGGTGAGCATTCTCCCAGGTGGCCTGCACGACACACGACAGTGCAGAGTCGCTGAGCAGAGACTGATAGCCAAGTTTTGCACACGAGGACAGTCTCAATAGGGATCTTGGGTTCATGTCGCACTTTGTAACCCCCCATGACTTGCCTGGGTTTGCTAAACCTCACTTACTGTACTGTCTGGAGACAATACACATCTCTAACTTGGGCTTAATGCTCCTTCCATTCACATTGGCCTCTAAAACTTGAATGGCAGGTTAGGTGTAAAGACTTGCACTCTAATCAGTAATCTGTAAACTGTCTGTGCTGTTATATGCTCTTGCTGAGGCCAGAACTCTCCATTCACCTGACGAAGAGGGAAACCCCGAAAGTTTGCGAGTTTACTATCAAATAAATCAGTTGGACTTAAACCTGGTGTTGTCAGACTTCTTACTGGATTAAATCCTCCCAGTGTGGGTTGTGCAGTCTTAGATCTGACTGTGGAACAGAGCACACTGATAAAGAACTCCTAGTGTTGAAGTTACCCAGCCTCTCTCATGGTTCTTTAATCACCATAAGCCAACAAATGCAAACCCAACAGCACCCCTTAGTTTGCATCTCCAAGTCTTTGTCAAAGGAAAGTCATGTCTGACAAATCTGTTAGAGTTCTTTGAGAAGGTACCAAGGAAATTAGATAAAGGGAAACTAGTGGACGTGATTTATTTAGAATTCCAGAAGGCCTTTGATGCATAGGAGACTGTTAAATAAGAGACCATGGTGTTAAGGATAAGATCCTGACATGGATAGAGGATTGGCTGACAGGCAGAAGGCACAGAATGGAAATGAGAGAGTCTCTTCCAGGATAGCAAAGAACACTAATAGTTCCACTCTGGGAGGAGCTAATCCTCTAGGGTCACCTGAGCTACACTCTCAAAGGGGCATCCCAAATCCCAACATGCATTATATACATATATCAATTCTAAAATCCAATTCTAAAGAGTGTGCAGCAGCACCTGGGGAATAACTGTGCACAAACCTGAAGGAGGACAGGCAAGTTGGGAGATTCTGGGATTTTGAGTGAGAGGCCCAGTAGCAAGGATATGATAAATGTTTACAACATACCTCTTTCAACATTCAGTTGATTGGTTTGCAGGACTCCCATTTCATTCTGATTGGGGTCTGCTGAAGGAAATTAGCCAGGAGCGAGAAAGTCTACAATTATCAGAGTTGGAGTCTGCATGTTTTACCTGTGTCTGCGTGGGTTTCCTCCAGGTGATCTGGTTTCCTCCCGCACTCCAAAGATGTGTGGATTAGATGGATTAGCCATGGGGAACGTGTGGGGTTATGGGGCTAGGAGCTGGGTAAGTTGTGCTATCAGAGTGTTGACACAGATTCAATGGGCCAATTGACCTCTTCTGCATTGTAGCACTTGTATGAATTGTACCTGATGTTGAAAGGGGCCACTGGTCTTATCCTGCTTTCTGATTGATATATGTAGCTATAGAGCACCCCCTACAGCTTTTCTTTATAGCAGTGCTGGACAGCCAATTAGGGTCAATTAAGGGCAGGATGCTTCCACTGCTGGACCAGTCCCGTGCTGAGCTGGGAGGTCAGCTATAATGGCAAGATGGTTGTCCAGTCACAGAGTAGAGGGGCCAGTGCTCCCTCATCTCCATTATCATACCATGCAAAAGAAGAGGACTGAACCAGGCCCTTTCCTGTGGGTGTGTTTCTCCTCCACCCTGACAGACTTCCGAGTTGTGGACTTCCCAAATCTTAGACTGGCTTTTCCGAGGGAGCCATTATTTTTCCTACCTGTCTCCAGAGCACTCACCATTATGATGGGGCTGCCATCCGATCAGGCACTGCAGCCTTCTGATTGGACCCCCTGCCTTGAGAACAAACCCAGAGTTCTTAACAACATGGTGAAAGAGGCCAATAGCTCCAATTAAATATTTTGTCACCACTCCATCTCCTAGTCACTAACTTCATCCTCCCCCTGGCAACAATTTGAGAGATTAAACCACAACAGCAAAAATAAAATACTGTAGATGCCGGAGATCTAAAACAAAAACAGAAAATGCTGGAAAAACGCAGACCAGGCAGTGTCTGTGGAGCGAGAGGGAAAAGAGAGTGAACTTTGTCTGTATGACTCTTTACCGGAACCTCCTCTTATGAAGAGTCTTGCAACTCAAAACATTAACTTTGTTTCTCTCTCTACAGATGCTGCCAGACTTGCTTAATTTTCCCAGCATTTTCTGAGATTAAATCATTCTTTTTAAAACCCTGGTGTCACATTCGACCCTGAGATAAGTTTCTGACCTCGTTTGACCTTATCTCTAACTCCGGAACATCACTTGTCTTTGTCCGAGTGTCAGCTTAATTGCAGCTGGAACTGTCATTCCACCTTCTATAAACCAGAGACCATCAATATTCCGGGACGTGTCATTACGTTAAAGAGGCTATTGGAAAAGTTATTGTGATTGAACCCTGACGTATCATTTTACAGATGTTAATTATCTATCTCATTCTCTTAGTTGTTTTCCCTCAATCTCTTAAACACTCTTCATCTCTATCACACAATTTCCTCAATCCTTCCATCCTTCTTGCAATTTCCCTCAACTCCTCCATCTCTCTCTCTCTCTTTTGTTGGTCTTACTTTTCTGTCTTCTTTGCTCTTTCATATTCCCACTGGAACTATCATGTCAGAAATTGCTACTTTTCTGAATTATTTTAGACATGACCGTACAAAGTTCTAGCACCGGGTGGCGCTCACATCCACACATTCCAACATTGGGTATATTGAAAGAAAACTGACGATGAATTGATATCCCAGTCAGTGAATATTGGCTGGTAATTTCTGGATCAAACAGAGACTATACTGGGATGTAGGCTGGTTTCAGCATCAAATTTATGAGCCCAAATCTCCCCACTGGGGAACCCATCAAACCGCTTTGACCTGCTGAACTTGTTTGGGAGGCCTTTGGGAGAAGTTGGATGTCTGACAAATTTCCAGCGTGTTGAGATTGTTGGCATTTCAGTGAAATTAATAGACCTTTAGGCGAGGCCAAAATGTTGACTGATTTCAAGAAGAAATTAGATATAGCTCTTGGGGCTAAAGAGATCCGGGGATATGGGGAAAGGGGAGGAGTTAGGATATTGAATTCAATGATGAGCCATGATCAATGGTAGAACAGGCTCAAAGGGTTAAATGGCCTGTTTCTACCTCTAGTTTCTATGAACAATTGTAGAATCTTACAGTGCAGAAAAAAGCCATTCAGCCCATTGAGTCTGCACTGACTCTATGATAGAGTACCTTACCCTGGCATATCCTTATAACCCCATATATTTACCCTTCTAATCCTCCTCACCTACACATCTTGGGACACAAAAAGGCAATTTAGCATGACCAATCCACCTAACCATTACATTTTTGGACTGTGGGAGGAAACCCATGCAGACATGGGGAGAATGTGCAGACTCCACATGGTCACTTAAGGCAGAGAGAGAGAGATTGGAGATTGAGGGATTAAGAAAGAGGGATTGAGGAAAAATGCTTGAGAGATCAGGTCTCATAGAGAATATAGCAAGAAAGGGCAGATCATAGCTAGGGTGTAACAAAAGATCAATTTAATACAAGGTAGATCCATTCAAAAGAAAATACTCACCGCCTCACAGTCTCAAAGCTTCATTGACATCAGGTGGCTTTGTGTGAATGTTTGTTGACCTGAATCAACACTAGTAATCGAAAGTCATAAAACATTAATTTCTGCTCAGGTTTTCAGAGTTAATTACTTGTTGACAGCATCATCATCATGCATCCAGTATGAGTACACCCCAGTTTGAGATTCTGATGTTGGGACTGAATCCAGTTAGGCCTTTGCAACATTATCAGAATGGTCATTGGATGGGAGACTGGTTTGAGTGATGGACTGGGCTTCGTTCATGACTGTTTGTAGTTTCTTGTGGTCTAGGACAGAACAGGAGACATATCAAGCTGTGATACAACCAAAAGAAATGCTTAATTCCTTTGATGCAACTCCACTCATAATTCTTCACCAACCGCTAATGCCACCTGTGGCCTCTTTATATATTAGTGACTTCTGTTGGATAATTGACATCAAATTAGGACTTAGTTGGAAGGTTAACCCATTTGTTAACCCATTTGTTAACCCATTCCTAACTATCTCCCCTTCCTTGGAGAAAAAATATTTTGATGACTATCGTTTCCACAGAAAAAACAAAACATGCTCTATTTCCCCTTCCTTTTTATAAAACACATTTCTTGAAGAACAAAAACAGAAAGATAAGCCCTTCCTTAATGATGTCCAAAAGTTTCTTCAAACTAGTTTAGAGGGTGATTTAGCTAATTGGGTTAGGAATTGGCTAGCAGATAGAAGACAGAGGGTGGTGGTTGATGGGAGATATTCATCGTGGAGTTCGGTGACAAGTGGTGTACCTCAGGGGTCTGTTTTGGGGGCCCCTGCTGTTTGTAATTTTTATAAATGATCTGGATGAGGGTATTGAAGGATGGATTAGTAAATTTGCAGATGACACTAAAGTCGGTGGAGTGGTAGATAGTGAAGAGGGTGTTATAGTTTGCAGAGGGACTTGGACAAGTTGCAGAGCTGGGCCGAGAGGTGGCAAATGGAGTTTAATGTGGAAAAGTGTGAGGTAATGCACTATGGCAGAAATAATAAATGTGTAGAGTATAGGGCAAATGGTAGGATTCTTAGTAGTCTAGATGAACAAGGGATCTTGGTGTGTATGTGCATAGATCCCTGAAAGTAGGCAGTCAGGTCGAGAAGGTTGGTAGGAAGGCATATGGAGTCTTGGCTTTTATTGGTAGGGGGATTGAATTTCGGAGCCGCAACGTCATGTTGCAACTGTACAAAACTCTAGTGCTGCCGCACTTGGAGTATTGTGTGCACTTCTGGTCCCCACATTATAAGAAAGATGTGGAGGCATTGGAGAGGGTACAGAGGAGGTTTACCAGGATGTTGCCTGGTATGGGGGCAGGTCTTATGAAGAGAGGCTGAGGGATTTGAGGTTGTTTTCGTTAGAAAGGATGCGGCTAAGAGGGGACCTAATCGAAACATATAAGATGATTAGAGGTTTAGATAGGGTGGACAGTGATAGCCTTTTTCCTAGGATGGAGAAAGCTAGCACGAGGGGACACAGCTTTAATTAAGGGGTGATAGTTATAGGACGGATATCAGAGGTAGGTTCTTTACCCAAAGGGTGGTTCGGGAGTGGAATGCCCTGCCTGCAGCAGTTGTGGATGCGCCAAGTTTGGTAGCGTTTAAGAGGTTAGTTGATAAGTATTGGAAGAGAAGGGAATGGTTTAGTTTGGAGGGGCATTGCTTTTTATATTGGTCGGCGCAACATCGAAGGCCGAAGGGCCTGTTCTGTGCTGTAATGTTCTATGTTCTATGTTCTATGTTCTAGTCCTGAACTATAATTGATAGCTACTATCCACCAATTTAATGTTTAATATTTCTTTCCCCTTTGTCCAGTATCTGCTTTAAACTATGACGATATTCAAATTCTCACTTACGCTTTTTGTGGAATGCTCATTTTCCCACAGGGATTTATTGTCAATGTAACACTCATAGAAGAAGAATAGAATTCATAGAAACCCTCCAGTAGAGAAAGAGGCCATTCAGCCCATTGAATCTGCACTAACCACAATCCCACCCAGGCTCTACCCCATATCTCTACATATTTTATCCACCAATTCCTCTAACCATCTCAGGACACTAAGGGGCAATTTTAGCATGGCCAATCAACCTAACCTGCACATCTTTGGACAGTGGGAGGAAACCAGAGCACCCGGAGGAAACTCATGCAGACATGAGGAGAACGTGCAAACTCCACACAGACAGTTGACCCAAGCTGAGAATCGAACCCAGGTCCCTGGAGCTATGAAGTAGCAGTGCTAACTACTGTGCTACTGTGCTGCCCAATGGGTGTTTTACCCAAATTTACTCAATGGGTATTTTACCCGAATTCCCTAACCTTACAATTTCTGGAATATATGAAATGCCATATCCACTGTCTCTACAAGGCTTAATATCTTGGCGACCATTGTACTTTTTAACCATTCTTCTCACTTTTTCCCCATTAAGGGGGCAATATTTCCCATTTTCCCCTTCAAAAGAAATATTATAAAATCTTCTGTGCTTGAAAACTCATCACACATTAGCATAGGATGTGGCACTATAAACTACAAATTTCAGATGCCTGAGATCACTCAAAAACAGGAACCTCAAAACACTCCTGCATTCTTATTTGGTCAATGTTTTGCTTGCTCTCATTATGGCTTCCACTGTAGGTCATTCATTTTTGTACACAACTCTAGGACATCAAAACTAGCATCTGGTCCATCCCATCTACCTAGGCAATTCAGTTGTCAATCAAACTTTGGAGTGCCTATTTTTTTCCATTTTAGAAACCACCGTGTCCTTTTATGAAACCATTCCATAACTAATTGCTGTTGTGCTGATACTCTCCAAATAGGATTGCTGAAATAAAGACTCAGTCTGTCCCATTTCCAGCTCAATATATTTGAAAGCTCCTGAAGCCTGACTTCCAACCCTAAATTCTAACCCTAATTCCGCAGCCCAGAAACTAAATAGCTTCAAAATCACAACTATCACCCTATAAATCATTGATGTGCATCATAAAAATATCAGAAAGATTTCCTTCATAGTGCCAATGAATATTGCAGGTTCTGCCTTCAGTTGGCAGTATCCTAATTTTAATAAAACCTTTTTTAATTTTAATATTTTAATATTAATATTTTAATTTTAATATTTTAATAAAACCTTTAATTTTTATAAAACCTTTTTAGCCTTTTTCCTAGGATGGAAAAAGCTAGCACGAGGGGACACAGCTTTAAATTAAGGGGTGATAGTTATAGGACGGATATCAGAGGCAGGTTCTTTACCCAAAGGGTGGTTCGGGAGTGGAATGCCCTGCCTGCAGCAGTTGTAGATGCGCCAAGTTTTGTGGCGTTTAAGAGGTTAGTTGATAAGTATATGGAAGAGAAGGGAATGGTTTAGTTTTGGAGGGGCATTGCTTTTTATATTGGTCGGCGCAACATCGAAGGCCGAAGGGCCTGTTCTGTGCTGTAATGTTCTATGTTCTATGTTCTTACCAAAAAATACCAAATTCTAGATGCATTAGTTAGCCCATACACACTTTTATTTAACTTCCAAAGTAGCCTTTCTGTGTTATCAGTCTCTTTCGGAGGACAGAAAAAAATATTACCCTGAAGCTAATGCTCCTGTAAAAAGGCAGCTTTTATATGAATAGATTTTCATTTCCATGCCTAGGGCTAACAAAGCCAAGAAGATCTTTAAAATGACCTTTCTTGCAATAGGTGAATCCACCCTTAAAATCATGGTCTAAATTTTCTTCAAATTCCCTGCCACAAGCCTGGCCTTTGCCTATAAGCTCCATCAGGAAGCACCTTTTCTGTGCAAATCCATCTATCAGAAAGTGCTCTTTGTACCCTATCTGGTACCTTTGTGTATATCCCAAGTTCCTTCCAACTATGCAGTTTGGCATCTTTTATAACTTTTTCATCTAATTTATTGGAATTTTACAAGCATGTAGGCTTCTACTCCTAGTAGCATACCCCTATTCCGAGACCATGTCAATCTACGCCTCCTCTCCCATCCAATATCTCGTTCTGGACAACCACTGCTTGATCTTTCCCTCTTGTTGTGGAATGTTCTTTTAATAGTTCTCAATCTCTCCTGTAATCAAATTGGACTTATTTTCTGAATTGACACCTTATTTCTGTGCAGTCCATTTTTGAACTTAGTGTTCCCAATCCATGGTTCTGATGGCCCTCCCTTGTATTCTGTACATTCAGCCAGAGCTTATACTTTACAGTGGCCTGCCCTACTCTACTAATGAGAGTTGCATCCTTCCATTGACTGAACCCTTTGCAAGTATAGAACATAGAACATAGAACATTACAGCGCAGTACAGGCCCTTTGGCCCTCGATATATGTTACCTTTGTACGAACTTTTGGCAGTTATCCTTTTGGAAAAATGGTCTGTTCAGGTTTATCAGAAGTATTGTGTTCCTCTACAGGTACCCTGTCCATTTCAACTACCTGGTCCTCACAGTTCTGTAAAATGCGAATACCAGATGACTCTGGGTTCCTCATCATGTTTGTCTACTCTTTCTAAATTCACAAGCTTGTAATCTGTACCCATTATCCTTGATGACCCTAACAGTCTGATTACCATGTGGCAAAACAGGTTTTGCCAACTGTGCCTTCCCTGGGCCTTTCCATTCATTAACATTCTCTCGTACAGTATACTATGTCTCCTTGCTGGAAAACAGTGCTTGATGGCTGTACGTTGTGCCTTAAATCTTTGCAAATTCTTTCAGCAGCTTCTGCTTCCAAAAATGCATATTTATATGCATTTAAACACTCAGATAAAACAGAACTAATTGTAGTCCCTCTCTAAGCTGGAGGCTGGTCAAAATGGACAGAATTTTAGGATTTCTACCAAATACTAATTGATACAGACTCTAGCCCCTCACCATCTGCAACAAATTCTTTGCATGTGCTACACATGCTGCGACTGAACTGGAAAAGTTTAGCAGATACACCAAATTGTAAGAAGTCTCATAACGCCAGGTTAAAGTCCAACATGTTTATTTGGAATCATGAGCTTTCGGAGCACTGTCTTTTCAGCAGTTGAGTGGACATCAAAATTTTCCAGAGTATGTCATCTATTACTGCATGGTTCCTCTCACACACCCCATTACTAAATGGGCTTCCCGCAGTCATTTTAATGACTATGACATTCATGTTTTCACACATATACCCGACTCATCATTAGCAATTCCCCTCCCTCGCTCATCCCGCCATTGTCTTTAGGGAACTTTGCCAATGGCGCTATTCTTGTTCCTATCCATTTTTCCATGATCTGGTCTTTTCTTTACTATGGACAGTGGTTGATTAGTTAAATCTGGTTGCTAAGACTACAAAGTGAAAAATGAATATATTGTTTGCTTTATCCCAGATTTTAAGGTCCATGGCCACAATATTGTTAAAATCTTTGGCCAAAGATAGAGTTACTATCGGTCATGATGGTGCCCTTCTGTCCTCCCTACTAACCTCTCATCAGTTACTGACCTGTTCTATAAGCGTAGTATAATCCTTATCTCTTGCCTCTTAGTGTCCAAAGATGTGCTGATTAGGTGCATTGGCTGTGTTAAATTCTCCCTCAGTGTACCTGAACAGGTGCCAAAGTATGGTGATTTTGGGGATTTTCACAGTAACTTCATTGCAGTGTTAATATAAGTCTACTTATCACACTAATAAACAAATTTCAAAAAAAGAGAGAAATAACGGCAAGGTGAAGAGAGAGAGAGAGAAAGCAAGACAGCTGGAGGGGACAAAGAGGCACGGAAGAGAGAATTTCACTCGTGTTCTTCTTTTAGTAAACCGCTGGAAAGCAGAGCACATCTGTGGAAGTGAATGGAAACATGGCAATTGTAAGCAGAATTGCTTGAGCCAAAGAGGAACAAGGGCCAGTTCAGGATCAGTAGAAGATCGATCTGGCTGGAACTGATAGGAAAAAAGTTTAAACTGGCCTCAGCTGGATTCTATAGGGACCAATAAATTAATTGCTGATTCTACTGGATTCATCAAAATTCCAGCAAGATCTCCATAGGTTTTGAGTTAGATTTTTAGCTGGAATCCCTTCAGCTATTGTCACAAAAACCAGTACACCAGTGAAATCCTCTCCCCATCCCTCTCTGTTCTCTCCAGCTGTCTCTCTCTCTCTCTCTGTCTCCCCACTCCCCTGTTGCAACTCTCTTTTTTTTAAGTTTATTTATCATTGTCACAAGTAGGCTTACGTTAACACTGCAACGAAGTTACTGTGAAAATCCCCCAGTTGCCACACTCCGATGCCTGTTCACGTACATTGAGGGAGAATTTAGCACGGCCAATGCATCTAACCAGCATGCCTTTTAGACTGTGAGAGGAAACTGGAGCACCCGGAGGAAACCCACACAGATACGGGGAGAACGTTTAGGCTCTGCACAGACAGTGATCCAAGCCAGGAATCGAACCCAGATCCCTGGTGCTGTGAAGCAGCAGTGTTAACCACTGTGTCAGTGTGTAGGCTAATTTGATTGGCCATACTAAATTGCCCCTTCGTGCCAGGGGGATTAGCAGGGTAAATATATGGGGTTACACAGATAGGGTCTGGGTGGGATCGTTGTTGGTGCAGGCTCGATAGGTTGAATGTCTTCCTTCTGATTTGATTTAATTTATTATTATCACATATATTGGGTTTTTTGCATGCTATGCAGTCTCCTTCAATCTCTGCTCTCCCCACTCCTGCACCCCCTCACCTTGTTCTTTTATTGTCTCGAATGGCTCAATCACTAACTCATTTTTCAAAACTCCCTCCAGAAGCAAAATTGCAAGTATTACCAGTGACAATTTTAATGTTGATTTGCAAGTGTTTGAATCATGATCATATTTAGCTGTTCAGAATAAACTCGGGTGAATTTGCAATGTTGCATCTCATAATGACAATAAAAAGATGATTTAATCATCTCAATTACACATTGTCTTCATTTCATTTCAGGAATTTTTATCTGGATTAGATTTACTCTTCTGCACCCATTCCCCCGTACCCCCCTACACACACGCGCGCGCACGTGCACACATACACACACACACACACACACACACACCATAACCTAATCAACCAGCTGCACCAATGCTCCCTGTCCCACACTGCTTATCCCCACCTTGCTGTCAGCCATCACACCCCTTCAGCCCCAGATTGCAGCAAATCCACCACATTGTCCCAGTGGCAGCACCTTCACCGTTAATCTCGAGTTGCAGAACCTCCTCCTTAACCCCAAATTACAGCACCTCATTTCTTAACCCCTGATCACAACACCTCATTCCTTAACCTGAAATTACAGCAACTCCTCCCTTAATCTAAATTACAGCACATTCTGCTTACTACAGCACTTCACTCCTTAACCCCAAAGGACAGCACCTCACTCCTTAACCCCAGGTTACAGCACTACCCCCCCTTAACCCCAGATTATGGCACCAGATTTAACCCCAGATTACAGCATCCCATCACTGCGCCCCCACCACCCTGGATTCCAGTCAAATGTAATGAATCAGTGAACAGATGAATGTTCTGTTGAGGAAACAATTGCTGCATTCATCCATTTGTAAATCAGAATCGAAACATGAAAACAGGGATCTGGTCGGTGACTGACGCTGTTGTGATTCTCCATGATGAATCAGACTCGATGCCCAGGTGTCCCCAAGCCAGGGCCTTCCATTTATGTCCAACTATTTCAGGAGTTTAAGCTGGCATCACCGAGTGATTGCCAGGCCCAGGCTGGCAGTAAGGAACCTGACCCATGCCCTGCCCACGCTGCCTGGAGCCTTCTCATCTTTGCTGCACACTCAGCAAATCTGCCCTCTGACCTCTTCATCTTATCCTATCCTTCAGCCAATACCTGACATTCCTCTTTCCGTGTAATCTTTGATCTTGGGAATGCCGGATCTGGGATCAATTTCTGTTTATTTGCTTCACTTGAGAGAAAAAAATGGGCTAGCTGACCTCCTGTGGCATTGATTTGATTTGATATGATTTATTATTGCCACATATGTTAGTATACAGAGAAAAGTATTGTTTCTTTCATGCTATACAGACAATGCATACTGTACATAGAGAAGGAAAGAAGAGGGTGCAGAATGTAATCTTATAGTCAGAGCTAAGGTGTAGAAAAAAATCAACTTAATGCGAGATACGCCCATTCAAAAGTCTGACAGCAGCAGGGAAGAAAATGTTCTTGAGTTGGTAGTACATGACCTCAGACTTTTATGTCTTTTTTCTTGATGGAAGAAGGTGGAAGAGAGAATGTTGAGGGTGTGTGGGATCCTTGATTATGCTGGCTGCTTTGCTGAGGCAGCGGGGAGTGTAGACAGAGTCAATGGATGGGAGGCTGGTTTGCGTGATGGATTGTTTGTGGTGGGTACTACTTTTGGCATTTGCACGGGGGTCATTTTTCCAAAGCTACCCACCCACATGATATCTCACCAGCCAGGATTTTCCACATGATCCCACCCCAGCTCTTGCCTTCTGACTATGATATTCCCAGGATGAACCTTCTAGGAATCATAGCAGACAGGAAAGAAAATTTGGCAAATTGTTTAAAGCTCCATTGACCTCGGATGGGAATTTCTTTTCTTGGGGCACACACTATTCAAAAATCCCACCTGGATTTTACAATAAAAAAATCAGGAAGACCATACCCAAATATGACAGAGCGGTGCACAATTCCACACACAATGAAACATTTTGCTGAAATGATCCCTGAACACATCATTCCTGATGGTGTGTCAGGCAATTAAAATATTCCCAATTTTCCAGTCATTTCCGCGAAGGTGTTAGGATAGCTCAGTAGCAGCAAGCACCCACCTGAATCAGAGTAGTAGTAGGTTCAAGTCCCACAAAATGAAGGAGATAGAACATAGAACATAGAACATTACAGCACAGAACAGGCCCTTCGGCCTTCGATGTTGCGCCGACCAATATAAAAAGCAATGCCCCTCCAAACTAAACCATTCCCTTCGCTTCCATATACTTATCAACTAACCTCTTAAACGCCACCAAACTTGGCGCATCTACAACTGCTGCAGGCAGGGCATTCCACTCCCGAACCACCCTTTGGGTAAAGAACCTACCTCTGATATCCGTCCTATACTATCACCCCTTAATTTAAAGCTGTGTCCCCTCGTGCTAGCTTTCTCCATCCTAGGAAAAAGGCTATCACTGTCCACCCTATCTAAACCTCTAATCATCTTATATGTTTCAATAAGGTCTCCTCTTAGCCGCCTCCTTTTTAACGAAAACAACCTCAATTCTCTCAGCCTCTCTTCATAAGACCTGCCTTCCATACCAGGCAACATCCTGGTAAACCTCCTCTGTACCCTCTCCAATGCCTCCACATCTTTCTTATAATTGGGGACCAGAACTGCACACAATACTCCAAGTGCGGCCGCACTAGAGTTTTGTACAGTTGCAACATGACATTGCGGCTCCGAAATTCAATCCCTCTACCAATAAAAGCCAAGACTCCATATGCCTTCCTAACAACCTTCTCGACCTGACTGCCTACTTTCAGGGATCTATGCACATAACACACCAAGATCCCTCTGTTCATCTAGACTACTAAGAATCCTACCATTTGCCCTATACTCTACACATTTATTATTTCTGCCATAGAGATTGTCATCAACTTCAGGAAGCGTAGTGGAGAACGTGCTTCTGTCTATATAAAGGGGCTTAAAAGTAGAAATGGATGACAGCTTCAAGTTTTTAGGTATCCTGGTTCTGCCATGCTGACACTATGGTTAAGAAAGCCCACCAATGAAGACTAAGGAAATTTGGCATATCAGCTATAACTCTCATCAACTTTTACGATGCACTATTGAAAGCATTCTTTCTCATTGTATCACAGCTTATTATGGTATGGTATAGTATGGCTCCTGCTCTGCCCAAGACTGCAAGAAACTACAAATGGTCCTTGATATCACTCAAACAGCCTCTCTCTACACTTTGTGCTGCTTTGGAAAAGTAGCCAGCATAATTAAGGACCACATGCACCCCGGACATTCTCTCTTCCACTTCTTCCACCAGGAAAAAGATACAAAAATCTGAGTTCACATACTAGTCAACTCTAAACAACTTCTTTCCTGCTGCCATCAGACTTTTGAATAGACCTACCTTGCATTAAGTTAATCTTTCCCTACACCCTAGCTATGACTATAACACTATATTCTGCACTCTCTTTGTTCCTTCTTTATGAATGGTATGTTTTGTCTGTATAGCATTCAGGAAACAATACTTTTCACTGTATACTAATACATGTGACAATAATAAATCAAATCAAATCACAGCAGGAACAGGAGCACATAATGAAGGTACACATTCCAGTGCAGTACTGAGAGAGTGCAGCATTGCCAAAGGAGTCATATTGTAGATGAGACATTAAACCCAGTCCCTATACTCTGTCACAAGTCTTATCATTTCTGAGAAGAGCATTTGAGCTAGCTATAAGGAGAGACTGGATAGACTAGGGTTAATTTCTTCAGAGCAGAGAAGACTGAAGGGAGACTGATTGAGGTATATAAGATTATGAGGGCTATGGACAGAGTAGGATGAAGCTGTACCCCTTGGTTGAGGGTCAGTTACGAGGGGGAATAGATTTAGCATAAGGGGCAAGAGATTAGAGGGCAGCACTGGCATGGTAGTATTATCACTGGACTAGTAAACTAGAGATCCAGGGTAACGTTTTGATGACCTAGGTTCCAATTCCACCATGGCAGATGGTGAAATTTGAACTCAATTAAAAAAATTGAAGTTAAAAGTCTAATGACGACCATGAAACCATTGTCAATTGTAATAAGTATCTATCAGATTTACTAATAGCCTTTAGGGAAAGAAATCTGCATTCTTACTGGTGTGGCCTACATGGGATTTCAGAACCACAGCACTGTGATTGACTCTCAGCTGTCCTCTGAAATGAAGGGCAGTCAGGGATGCTCACATCCCATAAGTGAAGATTCAGAGGGGATTTGAAAGAAAAATTCACTCAGAGGGTGGTGGGAATCTGGAATGTGCTGCCTGGGAAGGTAATGGAGGTCAGAAACCTTACGACCTTTAAAAAGTATTTGGATGAGACTTGAAACATCATAACATCCAAGGATATGGGGCAAGTGCTGGAAAATGGGATTAGTTTAGTGGTAGTTACAGTGGTATTGACTTTGGTGGTAGCTATTGTCAGTGCAGACTTGATGGGCCAAAGGGCCTTCATGTACAGTATAACTATGATTTCATGAGAATTGCTTCCTTCCTGAAATTTTTCAAAAATGACTTGATTTGATTTATCATTGTCCTATGTATTAGTATACAGTAGAAAGTATTGTTACTTGCATGCTATACAGACAAAGCATACCATTCATAGAGAAGGAAAGGAGAGGATGTAGAATGTAGTGTTATAGTCATAGCTTGAGTACAGAGAAAGACCAACTTAATGCGAGGTAGGTCCATTCAAAAGTTTGATGGCAGCAGGGAAAAAGCTGTTCTTGAGTCAGTTGGTATGTGACCCCAGAGTTTTGTATCTTTTTCCCTATGGAAGAAGGTAGAAGAGAGAATGTCCAGAATGCATGGGGTCCTTGATTCTGCTGGCTGTTTTTTTGGGGCAGTGGGAAGTGTGGACAGAGTCAATGGATGTGAGACTGGGTTGAGTGATAGACTGCATTACATTCGCAATCCTTTGTAGTTTTTTGTGGTCTAGGAAAGAGCAGGAACCATACCAAGCTGTAACACAACAGAAAGAATACTTTCTATGGTGCATCTGTAATGGGAGGTTCTTCCCAAAGCAATTTCTAGGTTGTGCATAGCAAGATCCCACAAACACATTGACTAGATATTCTGCTGGATGAGGGAATAATTATTGCTTGAGAGAAATTCCCTGCTTTGCTTCAAGATATTGTAGCAAGATTCTTGCTCGCACCTGGGGCTCCATTTAACACCTCATTGGAAAGATGGTCCTCCCTACAGCACAGCACTCCCCCTGGAGAGTGGGGGACCTTTCTGGAATAAAGGATTCTGCATATCATCCCCGAACTCACAGGGGAAGGTGTTAGCACTGAGCGTTGCCTGATATCCACTGAATCCACCCCCAGTTAAGATGGGGTGCCCAATCAATCATTTTCGACTATCATCAGCATCAAGTTATGTCAATCTAGCACCTACGTTCAATCACGGACCATCTACTTAAAACAATCCTGGTGCTATTAGAAGATGATGACTAGTTCAGTAAATCAACGTATTAATTGGGTTACAATAGGAGTTTGTACTGCTGGTATCCCAAGCTGTAAGCTATTGTGCAATACCCACAGTGGTGATCCAAGTGTCTGTGTGTGGAACACCTCCCTCTATCTCTATCCCTAACCTTATCTGCCCTATCACCCTAAGTGCCTTCAGCCACTAGACCCTAAGCTCTGGAATTACTCCTCCCCATTTACCAACTTTCCTTCTTCCAAAATACACTCCTCAAATGCCACCACTTTGACCAGAACTGGCCACTTCGAACTCATGTTGACTCGTTGTCAAGTTTTTGTTTGATAAATTTCCTGTGATTAACCTTGTGATATTTCATTATATTAAACAAGCCACATTTTTTTTATTCATTCATGGGATGTGAGCATCACAGGCTAGGCCAGCATTTGTTGCCCATCCCTAATTGTCCTTGAATCTCACTCAGACATTTCAGAAGGCATTTAAGAGTCAACCACATTTCTGTGGGCTGCAGTCACATATAGGCCAGACCAGGTAAGGACAGCAGATTTCCTTCCCTAAAGGAACATTAATGAACCAGATGGGTTTTTAGGAAAACTGATAATGGTTTCACGGTCATCACTAGACTTTAAATTCTAGATTTTTACTGAATTCAAATTTAAATATCTGCTGTAGTGGGATTTGAACTGTTTTACTTGTGTTGGTATCACAGACTGGTATCCATATTCCGCCAATGTTTATATGGGTAGCATTAGCTAAACTGGGCATAAGCAACCAAGATGGTCATCTTGATGGTGAAAATAACCTAAAGGTGAGTCTTGGAGAGTTCAAGTGATGGGACTGTGACTATTTCCTGAATGAAAAGTATAGGGGTGGCGCAATGGTTAGCACTCCAGCCTCAAAGCGCCTGGGACCCAGGTTCAATCATGGCCTCAGGCAACTGTGTGGAGACACGTTCTCCCTGTGTCTGCGTGGGTTTCCTTTGCATGTTCCAGTTCCTTCCCATAGTCTAAAGGTCCGCAGGTTAGCTGTATTGGGCATGGTAAATTGCCCTTAGTGTCCAAAGGTGTGCAGGTTAGGTGGATTGGGCATGGTAAATTGCCCCTGAGTGTTCAAAAAATATGCAGGTTAGGGGGACTGACCATACTAAATTGCCCCTTAGTGTCCAAAGATGTATAGTTAAGAGGGATTAGCTGTGCCCCTTTGTCCCTTAATGTCCAAAGACATGCAAATTTAATGTTATCCATGGTAAATGCATGGAGTTGGAGCATAGGTCAGGGGTAAGCTCCTGGGTGGGATGCTGTTTTGGAGAGTTGGAGCAGACTTCATAGGCTGAATGGCCTCCTTTGGCACTGTAAGGATTCTACGTTCTACGATTTATTCATTTATTCAGTGTGGGATTGCCTTTGGATAGAAAGATTGTTTACACACTCTCTTGGAACCAAATGGTTTGTGTTTGTACAGATGGTGACCACGTGTTCTGTCATTCCTGGATGGCACAAGGCATTTCTTTCTGTCAACCCCTATCCTCGTGCCCCCCCAGTACGTTCCACACTTTACAGAGTATGCTCAGTCAATTCTTTTTCTCTCCTTTGTTATTCCCATTCCAAACTTTGAAACTGATTTATTTCTCACACTGAATCATTTAGACCCATCTATGGATTGCTTCCATCTGATTTTTACCTAATCTGAGACCTAAAATTTTAAAGATTGATTTCTAGTGTCCAGGTAGGCTTACATTAACAGTGTAATGAAGTTACTGTGAAAATCCCCTAGTCACCATACTCTAGTGCCTGTTTGAATACACTGAGGGAGAATTTAACAGCGCATCTAACCAGCATGTCTTTCGGATGAAAGTGAAGCACCTGGAGGAAACCCAAGCAGACAAGGGGAGAATGTGCAGACTCCACACAGATAGTCACTCAAGGCAGGAATTGAACCCGGATCCCTGATACTGTGAGGCAGTAGTGCTAACCACCATTCATCGTGCCACCTCTAAAGTGTGCCACCGTGCCATGACCTGACCTGTCCTACAGTGTAGCATTCTCATGTTGGACACTGAAGTGTCAATACTATCATTCTGAGCCTAAATCCCTGCAGTGGGACTTCTGAGTTGAGGGTGCTACCAAAATGGACATGTCAATATTTACGCTCCATATGAATCTCTTGTCCCACTCACCTTTGGAATATCCTTTCATGTTTATCCAGCATCTCCCACTGCTCTGACACAGATCACCAGCTTCTAAATAGAGTCATGTTACCCAATTAAAGAATCAGAACTAGCTATATGATTGATTAGAGTTGATTTGAATTGATTCGTTATTGTCACATGAATTGGGATACATTGAAAAGTATTGTTTCTTACATGCTATACAGATAAAACATCCCGTTCATGGAATACATAGGGGAAAAGGAAAGAAGGGGGTGCAGAATGGAGTGTTACAGTCTTGGCTAGGGTGCAGAGAAAGAGATAATGTGACATAGATCCATTCAAAAGTCTGACTGCAGCAGGGAAGAAGCTGTTTTTGAGTCGGTTGGTATATGACTTCAAACATCTGTATCTTTTTCTTGATGGAAGAAGGTGGAAGAGAGAATGTCCGGGGTGCGTCAGATCTTTGATTATGCTGGTTGCTTTTCCAAGGCACTGGGAAGTGTAGACAGAGTAACAGGATGGGAGGCTGGTTTGCTTGATAGACTGGGCTATGTTTACAACCCTTCGTTGTTTCTTGCGGATTTGATCAGAGCAGGTGCCATACCAAGCTGTGATACAACTGGAAAGGTTGCTTTCTTGGATGCGCCTATAAAAATTGTTGAGAATCTTAGCAGACTTGCCAAATGTACTTCGGTTTCTGGGAAAATAGAGGCATTGGTGGGATTTTTTAACTAGCATGGAGATACCAGGACAGGTTGTTGGTGATCTGGACACCTAGAAACTTGAAGTTCTCAACCATTTCCACTTTGTCCCTATTGATGTAGAAAGGGGCATGTTCTCCATGATACTTCCTGAGATCGATGTCTATCTCCTTTCTTTAACTGACATCAAGGAGAGGTTATTATTGTGACACAAGATTCGTGACACAAAATTATTTACAAGATTCTCTTTCCTGTATTCCACCTTGTCATTGCATGAGATCCGACCCAGTACGGCGGTATCATCAGCAAACTTGAAAAATGAAATTTCAGTTAATTGCACCCTTGCATATCAGAGCAAAATATAATCTCAGCTTCACTTCTGGCTAATACACGGGGTTCATAAGAGGTTTATTTTAGTTTGGGAAGTGGCGCCTGGGAGATGATCATTTCTGAGAGATAAACCATAATTAAAGAAATGGAGATGTTGTTCATTACCCAGGTGCGACATAGGCTGAAACTAGTCAGGGGTAATTTTGAGACTGATATCAGAGATTCTTCACACATTGATGTTCAACACTTCAACAAGCTCCGAGGGAAAGAAAAACTATCTGAACAAGTTTTGCAGTGATGGAGGTAGTTCAAAATCTCTCTCCTGATGGATCAGTTTAAGTAGGGCAGCTTAACTGTGAAGACTTTGCATTTATATAGTGCTTTTCACAACCTCAGGCCATTGGAAAGCACTTTACTTGTAAAATGAAGCACAGTGGTTAGCATTGCTGCCTCAGCGCCAGGCACCTCGATTTGAATCCAGCTTCAGGTCACTGTCTGTGTGGAGTATGCAAATTCTCCCTATGTTTGCGTGAGTTTTCTCTGGGTGCTCCAGTTTCCTCTCACACTCCTAAGATGAGCAGGTTAGAATCATAGAATCTCTACAGTGCAGAGGGAGGCTATTCAGCCTATCAAGTCTGCACCAACCAACATCCCAGCTGGGCCCTATTTCTGTAACCCCACATATTTACCCTGCTAATCCCCCTGACACTAAGGGGCAATTTAGCATGGCCAATCTCCTAACCTGGGTGAGGGCTCAGTTTAATATTTTATTCAACCTCTGATGGTTCAGCGTTCCCTCAGTACTGCCCAGAGGAATCGGCCTGAGCTCTGGCCGTCTGGAGTGAGAGATGTCAACTACAACCCTTCGTTACAAGTGATGATAGTGTGTCCCCCCCACTTCCTGAGTGTCCCTACCTCCACTCCCTGAGTGACTCCACCTCCCAAATGCCCCTACCCCACTCCCTGAGTGACTCCCCTCCCGAGCGTCCCCACTCCCACTCCCTGAGTGACTCCCGTCCTGAGTATCCCCACTCCGAGTGACTCCCCTCCCAAGTGTCCCTACCCTACTTCCTGAGTGACTCCACCTCCCAAATGCCCCTACTCCACTCCCTGAGTGACTCCCCTCCCGAGCGTCCTCACTCCCACTCCCTGAGTGACTCTCTTCCCGAGTGTCCTCACTCCCACTCCCACTCCCTGAGTGACTCCCCTCCCAAGTGTCCCCACTCCCACTCCCCCCCCCCCCCTGAGTCCCCCTCCTCCCTTCTCCCCCCCTCCCTCCCTCTCCCTGAGTGAGTTTCTCTCTCTCTCTCTCTCTCTCCCTCCCTCCCTCTCCCTGAGTGAGTCCCTCTCTCAAGTGTCCCCATTTCCAGGGTTGGCGCTCATTCTCTGGTAATGTGCAATTTCATTTGAATCTAATCTCCTCACCCTCCCTCAAGTACAGAAAGTGGAGTCTGAGATCACTTTTTTAGTCTGTCTGTCTGTCTCTTCTGTCTCTATTTCTCTCGGTCTTAGTCTCCCTATCTGTTGCTCTCTCTCTCTCTCTCTCTTTGTCTCAGTCTCTCTCTCTCTATCTCAGTCTCTCTCTCTCTGTCTCAGTCTCTCTCTCTATCTCAATCTCCCTGTCTATCTTAGTCTGTCCCTCTCTCTCTCTGCCTCTGTCACTCTCCGTCTCTCTCTCTCTATACATATATATATATACATTTCTCTCTATGTCTTTCTTTCTCTATCTCTCTACCTGTCTCAGTCTCTCGCTCTCTCTATATATATCTGTTTCTCTCTCTATGTCTTTCTATCTGTCTCTCAGTCTTTCGATCTGTCTCAGTCTCTCTAACTGTCTCTCTGTCTCAGTCTCTCTGTCTCAATCTTTCTGTCTCTGTCTCCCTATCCATCTCAGTTTCTCCGTCTCCCTATCCATCTCAGTTTCTCCGTCTCCCTATCCATCTCAGTTTCTCCGTCTCCCTATCCATCTCTCTGGCTCCGTCTCCCTATCCATCTCTCTGGCTCCGTCTCCCTATCCATCTCTCTGGCTCCGTCTCCCTATCCATCTCTCTGGCTCCGTCTCCCTATCCATCTCTCTGGCTCCGTCTCCCTATCCATCTCTCTCCGTCTCCCTATCCATCTCTGGCTCCGTCTCCCTATCCATCTCTCTGGCTCCGTCTCCCTATCCATCTCTCTGGCTCCGTCTCCCTATCCATCTCTCTGGCTCCGTCTCCCTATCCATCTCTCTGGCTCCGTCTCCCTATCCATCTCTCTGGCTCCGTCTCCCTATCCATCTCTCTGGCTCCGTCTCCCTATCCATCTCTCTGGCTCCGTCTCCCTATCCATCTCTCTGGCTCCGTCTCCCTATCCATCTCTCTGGCTCCGTCTCCCTATCCATCTCTCTGGCTCCGTCTCCCTATCCATCTCTCTGGCTCCGTCTCCCTATCCATCTCTCTGGCTCCGTCTCCCTATCCATCTCTCTGGCTCAGTCATTCTCTTGCAGTCCCTGGCTCTCTCCTTCTCAGTCGCTGCTGCCTCTTTAGTTTTCCAGTGTATCCTTCTCTGTCTCTTTACAGAATCAGCTTCTCTGTCACTCTTCCCATTCCCTGTCACCCTCAGTCTCTCTGTCAGTCTCCCAGCCAGCCTCAGCTTATTTCTCCATCCGCCCTTCTCTTCTCTCCCTCCCACCCCACCCCCATCTTTTGTTCTCTCTCTCTCAGTCAGACTTCCCTGTAAGTTTACCAGTCTGTCTGTTTTATCAGTACCTGTCCCTCTTTTGCCATCTGAATTTTTCAGTTATTTTAGCTCTCTTTTCTTCTTGTTAGTTTATCCCTGTATCATTCTGTCTCTCTCTTGCCCTGTGAGCGAACCTCACTGTCTCTTTGTCTTTTCCCCTATTAGTCCATCTGTCTCAGTCTGTCTCTCTCTGTCCGTTCCCCTATACCTGTGTGTGTTCCTCTGAGTGTCTTTCTGTCTCTTACACTGTCGGAGTATCTGTGTCTCTTTGAGAGGGTCTCTGTCTCTGTGAATGTACCTTTTTCTGACTCTCTTTTTTATCACTGAGTCTCTCTGTCTCTTTCTCTTTGTGTGTCTCATTCACTGAGTGTCTCTTAGTCCCTCTCTCTGAGTGTCTCTCAGTCGCTCTCTCTGAGTGAGTGTTTCTCACTCTTTGAATGTCTCTCACTTCTCTCTCTTTCTGAATGTCTCTCTCTTTCTGAGTGTCTCTCTGTCTTCACTCCCTGAGTGTCTCTTTGTCCCTCTGAGTGTCTCTCTCTCTTTCTCTCTGCGAGTCTCACTCCCTCTCTGAGTGTCTCTCTCTCTCTCTCTTTCTGAGTGTCTCTCACTCTCTCTCTCTCTCTTTCTGAGAGTCTCTCACACTCCCTCTGCCTATCTCAGTCTATACCAGTCTCAGAGGAGCCCTCTAGCGCTGCACTGACCCGCTCGGACTGCAGTTGCAGCAGAAGGGAAGGGAAGGGAAGGGAAGCCACTTTTGGAGAGTGAAGTTGCAGGAGTTGATGTGTAGCTGACACTTCCCGGAGACTGCGGGTCCCCGGAGCAAGATCCACACCAGTAAGTGATGGAGAGAGCGAGGGGGATTTCTATTTGTCTGAGGCTCTTCCGAACTCTGGATACCGGACTGAGCTGAATGAAGGGAAATCCCATCTGTGTAAAAATAGCAGCTGAGCGCAGGGAGAAGTCAATACAAGCAGAAAAAAAGGGAGAGAATGAGTAAGATATATTAATGGGACAGTGCTGGGGCTGTGTTTTTTGGAGTGGGTTAGTGCTGGGGCTGGGTCGGTGCTGGGGCTGTGTTTATTGGGGCTGGGTCGGTGCTGGGGCTGTGTTTATTGGGGCTGGGTCGGTGCTGGGGCTGTGTTTATTGGGACTGGGGCTGTGTTTATTGGGCTGGGTCGGTGCTGGGGCTGTGTTTATTGGGGCTGGGTCGGTGCTGGGGCTGTGTTTATTGGGGTTGGGGCTGTGTTTATTGGGGCTGGGTCGGTGCTGGGGCTGTGTTTTTGGGGCTGGGTCGGTGCTGGGCGGTGCTGGGGCTGTGTTTATTGGGGCTGGGGCTGTGTTTATTGGGCTGGGTCGGGGCTGGGGCTGTGTTTATTGGGGCTGGGTCGGGGCTGGGGCTGTGTTTATTGGGGCTGGGTCGGTGCTGGGGCTGTGTTTATTGGGACTGGGGCTGTGTTTATTGGGGCGGGTCGGTGCTGGGGCTGTGTTTATTGGGGCTGGGTCGGTGCTGGGGCTGTGTTTATTGGGGCTGGGGCTGTGTTTATTGGGGCTGGGTCGGTGCTGGGGCTGTGTTTATTGGGGCTGGGTCGGTGTTTATTGGGGCTAGGGCAGTGCTGGTGCTGCGCCTATTGGGGCTGCAGTCTCTCTTCCTCCTGGTTCCAGTGTGACTTGCTAACTTCTGCTCCCGGTTGTGTTTGCAGTGACAGACTGAGACTGTCCACATGTCTCTCAGCGTGCCAGAATCTGCCTGTCTCCTGGAATGACAGCCTGGCTCATCCTGCCCGTTAGCCTCTCCGTCTCCACAATCACTGCCCTGTGGGTCGTGTGAGTATCCCACAAAGATATAGATATATATAGACACACATGGACACACACACACACGGACACCTGGATCCAGATATAGAGTCTCACACAAAGATAACCATAAGCAAATATACACACAGATGTACTCACACACACACACACACACACACACACACATCACTACACTCGTGTCTCAGTATGTTCAGCTGTTATGTGTCTGTTGCCAGCACTGTACTAGCCACTATCCCCTCTCTACTATTCTCGAAATAGCTATGTTCTCTCTTCGTTACCAGTATCTTGCTGAATATATTCTTGCATTTCAATACACTCTGTGTTGTAACTTGCTCTCAGCCCTGTCTGTACTGATACCTTGCAGTTGTAGATGACATTGATATGGCTATTATTGTGATAAACAATCTCTCCTCCCTCCTTCTCAACCTGTCTGCGGCTTAATTCAGCCCAGTGCAATTCCTATTCTTAACTAAATCATTTACAATGCAATCTCTCCTGACTTTCATATTGTTAACTCAAGTATCCTTCCCTACACTCTGAGCCCAAAGATCCAGCCCTGGCCCCAGCCTTTTCCCATCGTGGGAATCATGAAGGGCAGGACAGAAAATTTGGCAGATTGTTTAAAGGTATTGTTGGGCAGGAATTTCCACTCTTGATGTGTGCAACTGGAAAATCCCATCTCTTCTTTCTTATCGACGTTCAGCCCCTTCGTGATATGGTGTGAAAACATATCATCGATGACACGTTCATTGACAATGCGCAGCGTGGCCTTACCAGCACCTCTCTCTTGATCTTTGCACTGTTGTAGATTTGTCATACTGTTGTGGATTTGTCACACTTCCTGCCTGTCTGACACCAGGGACTGATCCAGCCCAGATTTCTGCCAACTAAATACCGGGAAGGTCAAGGTCATCGGGTGGGAGTTTCAAACCTTTGCTGTTGATGGGATCTTTAGGACCCAGTGGAAGAGCCACTCCCTCCACTACCCCCCCCCCCCCCCCCACTCACTCCCCCACTCCCTCCCACTCACTCCCTCCACTCCCCCCCTAATCACTCCCCCACCCCCCCCCACTCACTCCCCCATGGAGGATTCCCTGACAGGTGGAACAGGCAAGCAATGCAAATTGCTGCAGACATCGGTGGTATGGAAAATCCCATGGTGAGCTGCCTCTTCTGTTGGAAAACAGGTCATGGTAGAGGCTGAAAAATCTCTAACCCACCCCACCCCATTTTAAGCCTTGGACTCTGCTTTCTAGCTACTTACTGCATCTTGCAGACCAGCACCCCAATGCCTCCCCCCCCCGCCACCACCTCTTGGCAATAGTCTGATTTGTATCAAAATATTTGAAACTTTGAACTTGTGTTTGACCCTATAATTTCTCTCTGACCACTAATGAGTACCAATGCTGCATATACCCACCTCCATCTCATTGACCGACATCAGCTCCTGAGACCCTTGATGCTAGGCTGCATTATCCCCCCCCCACACCTGCCACACACATCATCCCTGTGTGTGCATTGATACGTATTGGCCTCTGGTTGCTGCGGGACTTTTGATTTTTTGTATTCTCATCCTGGCTTCCTCCCTGGCTTGATCCCCTGCTCTGTAATTGTTCCAGTTTCACAACTCTGAGTCATCTTTGAAACCTGCATCTTATAATCTCTGGCTTTTACTGCCCTCTGTGGCCAGGTGTTTTGTTGGCTGAAACTGTTGATTTCTGGAATTCTACCTTATGGCTGCCTCTTTTCTTAATATGCTCCTTAAAATCTATTCCTCTGTCCAAGCTTTTGGATATTTGTCTCACTATCTCCTTGTAGCTGGGTTCACACTCCAGTGCTTTATTTTACTGTGTTAATGGGTTATATGAATTCAAGTTATTGTTGTTGCTAGAGGGGTTTGAGCAGTCATCTACTCTTGATCTATTGCTGTACACAATACAGATCATAGCACCAGAAGATAACAGTGCAGAGAGAGCCTTGTGAGTGTAGGTGACTGTACAATGATTGTTGCTGCCAATGCAGAACCTTGTCAAGGCTGGGTGACAGGACAGATTATATCAGTGACGTGACTCGCTTTCAGCAATACGTAACAGTTAGGATCAGATTCTAGCAATTCTTTGCATGCTGGATTATAATTCCAATGAGTGGCATTCATCAAAATGGTGGCACGCTGGTTAACACTGCTGCCTCACAGGCTAGGAGCTTGGGTTCAATTCCCGGCTTGGGTCACTGTCTTTTCAGAAACTGCATGTTCTCCCCTTGTCTGCGTGGGTTTCCTCTGGGTGCTCCGATTTCCTCCCCCAGTCCAAAAACTATGCAGGTTAGGTGGATTGACCATGCTAAATTACCCTGTCATGTCAGGGGGACTAGCAAGGGTAAATACATGAGTGTTATGGGGATAGGGCCCGAATGAGTGCAGACTCGAGGGGTCCAATTGGCCTCTTCTCAACTGTAGGGATTCTATGAAATGCAGTGGTCTTATAGATTTCACACAACCCCTACTGTACAGAAGGAGGCCATTTGCCCAATGAGCGTGTGCCAACAACAATCCCACCCTATCCCTATAACGCCACATATTTATCCTGCTAATCCCCCCTCCCCCGAAACTAGGATGGCCAATCAACCTAACCTGCACATCTTTGGTTGATGGTGGCTGACACTTTGTTAATGACCAGATGATGGTGTAATGGAGACATCAATGGGTTGGTAATCAGGAAGCCCAGGTCCCTGATCTGGGCTATGTGGCTTCCAACCTTAACACTGCTGTGAGTGGAATTTAAATAGAATGAATGACTAATTTTAAAAATAAGGAATTAGAAGTTTGCCTCTTGATGGTGACAATGAAACTGTCACCAAGTGTTGTAAAAACCCATCTGGTTCACTAACGTTCTTCAGGAAAGGAAATCTGCCGTCCCTCCCCCCACTCCTCAGTGACAGTACCCACTCACTGGTCCTGCCAACCGTCTATCCCCCCCTACCACTCCTCCCTCAGTGGTCCTGGCAAACCACCCCCCTGCACCCTAGAGATTGCTGGACATATCAGAATGAAAAAAGTGTTGTGGCCGCTCGTCTGTCAGGCTGTCCTGAAACACCTGCATCCTCCTGGTGCACTGTCCTAAGCAGTAGGTACTTCACTCCTGCTGATGCCCTCAACCATTTCTATCTATGCCTTCTTGGCTAGAGAAGTTGCCCTCTTCGTCCTGTTCTTGTGGGGGAGCTCACCTCACTGCAAGTCCTCAGATCCCTCTGCATCACGCCAGGTAAGAGTGAGAGACCTAAGGAGCAGCCTCAAAAATCCTGTGTACTGGTGATTATTGCAACCCTTGTCGTGGTCTCTTTGATTAGAAATTCTTCTCTTTGCCAGCTCTAGTGTATCATCCTGCTTGCTTTCTCTGAATGGCACCCGGGATGGGATGATGATACCATGACTTAGTTAAAATGCCCCAGCAAAACCCATTCTTTTATTCAGGTTCCTGGTCTGCTGTTTTTATCCTACAGGTGCTTTGGTCCACCTTGTTGTCTAATGAGGGGCATCGCGCGATGGGTCGTGAGAGGGCTGCTCTTGGATCTTTTTCGAGAGTATCCTAGTGCTTCACGTCGTTAGTGTACGCTTGACTTGGACCATTTGATGGGCAACACGACAGCTCAGTGACTATCGCTGTGCTGTGCAGATACATGGATTTGGGCCTGTGTCTGTGGGAGTTTGCGCATTCTCCCCATGCTTGCGTGGGTTTTCTCCGGGCGCTCCAGTTTCCTCCCACATCCCAAAGATGTGCTCTTAGGCTGATTTGCAGAACAAATTCTCCCTAAATTGTCTCAAATTTCGTTTTTAATCCATAGATCTATAAACATAGACAGAGATCGCGGGTAGAGGTGGGAACATTGGGGTGGCGGCGCGGACTCGTTGGGCCGAAGGGCCTGTTTCCCGTGTTGTTTTGTTCTTTGTTCTTACCTGGTCTGGTCTACGTGTGACTCCAGAGCCACAGCAATGTGGTTGACTCTTTACCCCATTCACTGTGAATGGGTGTACCTGCGCCAGATGAACTGTGGTGGTTCAAGAAGGTGGCTTGTCACCACCTTCTGGAGATGCAGTTGGGGATGGGTAATAAATTCTGATCTTGCAAATGATGTCCATGAATGAATTTAAAAAGATCTCTCACCTCCTGAAACCATAATCTGATTTTCAGATCACTACTCTTGCTGCAAACTTCACTGGTCTGAACTGTCATTGATATACTCTGTGCTGGGACATACTCCCAATATAACCTGCATCACGTAGAATATTCATAGAACCCCTACAGTCCACTTCTTAATGGCACTTCCTACTTGAGTTAATCTCTTTTAAGGAATAGAGAGATATTTACAAGTAGATGTGTTGTCCATAGTGATTGCAGTATCTCAAAGCATTATCCATGAGTCGGGAATGTGATGGAACAATCTCCACTTGCCTGGATGGGTGCAGCTCTAACAGCATGCAGGAGTCTCAACACCATCCTGTATAAAGCAGCTCTTACTTAATTGGCACTCGGTCCACCAACTTAGACATTCACTCCCTCCAGCGTTGATGCCCAGTGGCAGCCGTTGTACTATCTACAAAATGCACTGCAACAATTCACTATGTTCCTTATTCAGCACCTTCCAAACCCATGACCTCTTCCATCTTGAAAAACAAGGGCAGCAGATACATGGGAACACCACCACCTGCGAGTTCCCCTCCAAGCCGTTCACCATCCTGACTTGGAAGTATATTGCCCATTCTTTCTCCGTTGTTGGGTCAAAATCCTGGAATTCCCTCCCTAGCAGCACAGTGGGTATACCTACATCAGATGGACTGCAGTGATTCAAGAAAAGCAGCTCACCATCGTGTTCTTGAGGGTAATTAGGGATGGGCAATAAATGCTGGCCTAGCTAACGATGCCCACATTCCATGAAAGAATTTTGAAAAGGGTTTAATCGGCCATTGATGTTTTCACAATCTCCAATTGAAAACGTGGGGTCAGGGACCCGATCTTTGTTGCAGCAAGGTACAGTGAGGCCAGAATTCACAAGCCAACTCTCCAGGATTGTCCTGTGTTGTCTGGAAGTTGCAGCTTAATCCCCCGAGCACCACCAGGAGTAAATTCAGGTCATGAGATTTTCAGATAAATGTAATTGTCTTTGAACAATTAGTTTATTATTTGTTGGAGATAAGAAATCATTATATTTGCCTGATGATCCCGGATTATCCCATTGAGAGTGAAGTGTCTGTTTGCTTTCTTATTGGCAGTGAAGATGGGGTAGTTAAAGGAGTGAGGTCATGTGACAAATCCTCCAGGATTAGAGGCAACTGAATTTGGCAACCCTCACTGAGATTTTGTGAATGGGGCATACTCACAATGCTTAGACATTGCATGGCATACGAGTCTCAGTGCAGGATCTAACCTGGTTTGACAGTTGCTCGTCTAAACCTTCAAACCCCTTTTGAAACTTTCCAGACCCTTAATAATGAGTGAAGGACGAAGTTCCTTATTGAGGTGGAGTTCCTAGACTTAGCAGATTCTTCTTATTCATTTGTGGGACATGGACATCGCTGGCTGGTCAGCATTTATTGAGCATTCCTAGTTGCCCAAGAGCAGTTGAGAATCAACCACGTTGCTGTGGCTCTGAAGTCACGTGTAGAGTCATAGAATCCCTACAGCATGAAAGGAGGCCACTGAGCCTATCGAGCTTGCACTGACAACAGTTCCATCCAGGCCCTGTCGCCATAGCCCCACGTATTTACACTGCTAATCCCCCCAAAACTAGAGTCAATTTAACATGGCCAGTTGACCTAACACATGCATCTTTGGACTGTGAGAGGAAACTGAAGCATCTGAGGGAACCCACGCAGAGATGGGGAGACTGTACAAACTCCATAGACAGTGACCCAAGCCAGGGATCAAATGCAAGTCCCTAGTATTGTGAGGCAGCAGTGCTAACCACTGTGCCTCCCAGTGTAGGCCAGGCCAGGAAAGGACAGCAGGTTTTCTTTCCTAAAGGGACATTAGTGAATCAGGTGGGTTTTTCCGACAATCGACAATGGTTTCGTGGTCATCAGAACAAAGAACAAAACAGATGAGAAACAAGCCCTTCGGCCCAATGAGCCCGAGCTGCCACCTCGATGTTCCCACTTCCAGCCATGATCCCTGTCTATGTTTATAGATCTATGCATTGAAACCAAATTTGAGACAACTTAGGGAGAATTTGTTCTGCAAATCAGCCTAAGAGTACATTTTTGGAATGTCGGGGGAAACTGGTGCACTCGGAGAAAACCCACGCAAGCACGGGGAGAATGCGCAAACTCCCACAGACACAGGCCCAAATCCATGTATCTGCACAGCACAGCGATAATCACTGAGCTGTTGTGTTGCCCATCAAGTGGTCCAGGTCAAGCGTACACTAACGATGTGAAGCACTAGGATACTCTCGAAAAACCCAAGAGCAGCCCTCTTACGATCCATCGCTTGTATGCCCCTTGTTAGACAACAAGGCGGACCAAAGTACCCGTAGGATAAAACGAATACATCAATATCATCATCTATTTACACACTTCTCAGGGAACTCCCAAGGCTTATGATCCCTATTTTAAATCAGTTTTCTATATCCCTCCATTCCCATTCTGTTCATGTGCCCATCTAAGTATCTCTTAAATAACTCCGGAGTGCCTGCCTCCACCACTTTAGTTGGCAGAGCGTTCCATACCCCCACCAGCCTCTGTGTGAAAAAACTTCCTCTAGCCTGCAAATTATACCTTACCCCCCTCATCCTAAGCCTGTGACCCCTCATGTTATTTGAGTCCATCCTAGGAAAAAGCTTAACCCTGTTTACTCTATCTATAGCCCTCATAATCTTGTACACCTCGATTAGATCTCCTCTAAGTCTACGTCTTTCTAAGGAAAACAGCCCCAACTTGCCTAACGTCTCCTGGTAACTCAGACTCTTCTTAAGATTCTTAATTTAGATTTTTTTTTAATTGAATTCAAATTCCACCATCGCTGTGGTAGGATTCAAACCAGATCCTACAGAACATTAGTTGAGTTTCTAGATTAATAATCTAGTGATAATATCACTAGGTTATCACTATCCCAATTTGTCACAAGATTTAGGATACTGCAAAGGATGTTTTACTGTTAGGATGTTGGGAGCCCCTCAACCCTTTCCATACTGGGCTTTGTGCAGCAATTCTGCACAGATAGGGCCTTGCAGGGAGTCCGGACTGCCGCTGTGGTGTTCCCCTTCCCAATGAATGACTCTCATTTCTAAAGACTGTCCTCTGCACACAGAGTTTCACTTTACCATGAGGAAGCAATGTTCTGACTCAGTACTTACTAAACACACTGAAAGGAAAAAGGAGAATCACCAGAAATGGATTTGGTAAAGGTAAAGTCTCCATCATTCCAAATGACCATAGCTGCCCTCCCCAATGAAGGGGAGAGCTGACTGGTGGTGATTTAACGTGGGGGTCAACCACATCTCAGGCAAGGGATAAGGTTGAAAAGGCAGGGCCTGTACAGGAATTGAACCCATGCTGTTGGCATCACTCTGTATCATGAGCCATACGGATGACGAGGGGTGACTTGAAATACATAAGATCCCAAACATCCTTGGCAAGATGGACATGGAAAGAATGTTTCCTCTTGAGTGAGTCCTGAACTAGGGGGCACTGTTTCAAAATTAGGAGTCAGCCTTTTAGGACAGAAGTGAGAAGCAAGTTTCTTCTCTGTGGGTTGTGTGACTTTGGAATTCTGCCTCAGAAGGCGCTGGAAGTAGATCATTGAATATTTTTACGGCTGATTACTCAGGCAAGGGAGTTGAAGGTTATCCGGGGTAGATGAGAATGTGGAATTCAGAACACAAACAGATCTCTGCTACATCACAACGCCAGGGACCTGGGTTTGATTCTGGCCTTGGGTGTCTGTCTGTGTGAAGTTTACACATTCTCCCCATGTCTGCATGGGTTTCCTCCAGGTGCTTTGGTTTCCTCCCATAATCCAGTGATGTGAAGGTTAGGTGGATTGGCCATGCTAGATTTTCCCTTAGTGTCGAAAGATGTGCAGGTTAGATGGATTAACTATGGTAAATGCAGGATCGCTGGGATAGAACAGGGATATGGGCCTGGGTCAGATGCTCTTTTGGAGGCTGTTGTGGACTCATTGGGCTGAATGGTCTCTGTTTGTACTTGAGGATTCTATGACTCTAAGGTAATATATAGGAGGAAATAAATGGGTTGTGTAAAAAGAAAGATTCTGCTATAATCACAGGTACTTTCAACCTATTTCACATTCACCTGAAGTTTCTGACAGCATTGCGACAGTGCAGCATCCCTGGAGCAGCTGAGGCTCATTTGGTAACTACAAATGCACCTCACAAGAAAATACACCTCCCCAGCCAGTCTTAGAGGTGCCGCGGCGTGCACTGGCGCTGGGGAGGTGCCGCAGCGTGCACTGGCGCTGGGGAGGTGCCGCGGCGTGCACTGGCGCTGGGGAGGTGCCGCGGCGTGCATTGGCGCTGGGGAGGTGCCGCGGCGTGCATTGGCGCTGGGGAGGTGCCGCGGCGTGCATTGGCGCTGGGGAGGTGCCGCGGCGTGCATTGGCGCTGGGGAGGTGCCGCGGCGTGCATTGGCGCTGGGGAGGTATACCACTTTCTTTGTGGTTGCTTTCCTGCAAACATTTATTTAGGCTGATTGCCCAGAACAGATCCTAATCCGGAGACGTGTCATTAGCACTAATTTGGATTGAAGTAAACGTCAGTGGCTCCAGATGTTCTTTACTCTTCTCTATTCCAGTCTTTGAGGTGCATCCAAAGTAACACGTGGGAAGTGTTTTTGTTTTCTTAGTGGAATTAACATAGCCCTCCAAATCCCTTAATGAACATTTGTGATTCTAATTACTCCTCTGGCTTTTAAAAACTTGCAAGGGTGGTACAGTGGTTAACCTCACAGTGCCAAAGATCCAGGTTCAGTTCCAGCATCGGGTAACTATCTGTGCAGAGTTTGCACATCCACCCACCATGTCTGTGTGGGTTTCCTCCGAGTGCTCCGGTTTCCTCCCACAGTTCAAGATGTGCAGATTAAGTAAATTGTCCTGCTAAACTGACTCTTAATGCTGAATTTTAGGGCGGTTGCTCAGGCAAGACTGTAAGATCTCACCCGAGGTCAACAGAGATGTCTGTTGTAGGGCCTTCATCCACACTGATTCCATGGCTGGTAAGTGATAGAGTTTGAGCCTTATTGTCCAAAGATGTGCAGGTTAGGTGGATTGGCCATGTTAAACTGTTCCTTAGTGTCAGGGGACTAGCTAGGGTAAATAGGGATTGGGCCTATATGGAATTGTGGTCGGTTCAGACTTGATGGGCTGAATGGTCTCCTTCTGCACAGTAGGATTCTATGATTATTTATGTGTGGGTTAAGTGGATTGACCATGCTAAATGTACGGGGTTACGAGGATAGAATGGAGAAGAATGCTTGGATGTTCTGTCAGAGTTGGTGCAGACTTGATGGGTCAAGTGGCCTCTTCTGCATTGTAGGGATTCTATTGTGACAATATCTGAGTTATTACTAAGGTATTGCAGTTAACAATCTCATACTGGAACTGGTTAGTGCAGTTTAGCTCAAATGAAATATAACTTTCTTGATTAAGTTAAGATAGTTAAGTTACAGCAGTATTACGGCTAATCTTGCATGTTAGTCCATAACAACCAAAGGAAGAGGAGTCAGGGTAATGCCATTTGGCCTCTCGATTCAGTATGATCATGGCTAGTCTTCCACTTCTATCCCACGTTTCAGCAATCGACAGAGGACACATGGCCATCATTAACTTTTAATTCTGATATTTACTGAATTCAAATTTCACCATCTGCCCATGGTTGGATTCGAACTGTGGATTATTAGTTCTGTGACAACATAAATAGTATTTTCCACTAACAGGATGGCACTTCCAAGCAAAAAAGACATCGGGGTGAATTTTACTGTCCCAATTGTAGTGGGCAAGGGGCGGAGCATGAAAAGGTCTGTTGACCTTGGGCGGGACATTTCGGTTTTGGGGTGAGCAAGGTTGGAAAATCCTGCCCATCATGCTTACCACACAAATTGAGTAAAGTGGTATATTGTAATTGCTATACAGCCAGTTTGTAGGCCATATGCCCCAAGTGCCCAGTGATATCCAAAAACATGTGATATCCTTTGACTGATCACAATAGGCAAAGTGATGACTGTACTCAACCAGCTTGGACTACCAAAACTCGTACGTACGATCCCTGCAGTGCAGAAGGAGGCCATTTGGATTTGAACAATCCTACCCAGGCCCTATTCCCATTATTTCTATTTATTTACCCTGCTAGATCCCCTGACGTTAAGAAGCAATTTAGCATGTCCAATCCACCTAACCCGCAGATCTTTGGACTGTGGGAGGAAATCGGAGCATTCAATGGAAACATACGGGAAGAATGTGCAAACTCCATGTGGGCAGTCACCTAAGACCAGAATTGAACCTGTGTCCTTGACACAGCGAGGCAGCAGCGCTAACCACTATTCCGCCACCACTCAGAACATAATGTCTGACATTATGTGGTTCTGAGAACGAGCAGCACTGGCTGAACAATCCTGAGTTTGCTAGGAATTAAACTAACGACCAATTAAAGTCATGATGTGGAGATGTCAGTATTGGGATGGGGTAGGCACAGTAAATAGGCTCACAACAACAGGTTAAAGTTGAAATCCAAACTTAATGTGAAATTCCCCTATGCTGTTGACGAAGCTTTGGACTTTCTACACTCAAAACATATGACGAAACAATTGGGGTTAGGGCAAAGGAGAGCAGGTGTAACAAATGTTGCAATAGTCAGATGAATTTGACTTGCATTACTTCTTGCCTTCAAATAAAACACGTTTCCTCACAGGTCAACATTTAGACTGCAAGCCCAGTCAGTCCATGAGCCTGCCCCGCCCCCCAATTCCATCTGGTATGAATTCATTTAAAGAGCAGTAGGCCATTTGGCCCTTTAAGACAGCACCACATTCAATGAGATCATGGCTAATCCTCCAACTCAAAACCATACTCCCATATGCACCCTATACTCATTGATGCCTTTAGGGCCAAGCAATCTATCTCAGACCATAAGATATTGGAGCAGAAGTGGACCATTTAGCCGTCAAGTCTGCTCTGCCGTTCAATGAGATAATCCTCAACTCCGCTTTTCCATCTTATCCCCATAACCCTTGATTCCCTTACTGATTAAAACTTTGCCCGTCTCAGCCTTGAATATAATGACCCAGTCTCTGCAGCCCTCTGTGGGAAAGAATTCTACAGATTCACTTCCCTTTGAGAGAAGAAATACCTCCTCATCTCTGTCTCAAATGCATATCCTTTTTTTTGAGGTTATGCCCTCTTAACCCAGACTCTCCCACAAGGGGAAATAGCCTCTTAGCATTTACCCTGTCAAGCCCTCTGAGAATTATATTAATCTCAATAAGGTCGCCTCTCATTCTTCTACACACTAATGAGTACAGGCCCAACCTATTCAATCTCTCCTCATGAGGAAATCCCTCTGTACCTGGGATCAACCTAGTGAACCTTCTCTGGACTGCCATCAATACCAGGATGTCTTCCCTTGGATAAGGAATCAAAACCAGACATGACTTTTCATTTGCAAATCAAAATGGCGAACTCCCTCCCTAACAGCATTGTGGGCTACCTGAACATAGGAACATAGGCATTAGGAGCAGAAATAGGCAATTCAGCCCTTTGAGCCTGCTCCGCCATTCAATTAGATCATGGCTGATCTTTCCCTGGTCTCAAATCCACCTCCCCGTGTGTCCCCCATAATCCCCTTATCCCTTATTTTGTTAGAAACCTATCCCCTCCTTGAAACCATTTAATGATTCAGACTCCCCTGCGCAATGGGGCAGCGAATTCCACAAATTTACTGCCCTCTGTGAGAAGTACTTCCTCCTCAGCTCAATTGTAGATCTACTACCTCTTAACCTATACCTGTGAATTCTTGTTCGAGATTGCCCCACAAGAGGAAACGTTTGGTCCACATTTCCTTTTAAAATTTTATATACCTCGATTAGATCGCCTCTCATCTTTCTTCACCAGCAAGTATAAACCTAAACTGTTTAATCTCTTCTCATACGTCAACCCTTTCATCCCTGGAATTAGTCTGGTGAACCTCCTCTGAGCTGTCTCCAAAGCTACCGCATCCTTCATCAAATAAGGAGACCAAAACTGGATACAATAATTCAGATGTTGTCTCAGTAACACCTTATACAATTGCAACAACACTTCTCTGCTTTTATCCACCTCGGGGACTGCAACAATTCAAGAAGACAGCTCACCACCACCACAAGAGGGTTAATATGTGGGGTTACAGGAATAGGACCTAGGTGGGATTGTTCTTGGTGCAGACTCGATGGGCCTAGTGGCCTCCTTCTGCACTGTAGATTCCCATGATTCTATTCTGAAGGGAAATTAGCAATAGGCAATAAACGCTGGACTAGCCAGTGACACCCACATCCTGTAGAATAAATTTTAAAAACATTTTTAAGTGTTCAGACAGCAATCTTAGTTCGGGCAGTAAGTGTTTCAGAACAATGCCAGCAATCTTTAAAGTGTTGATTTGTTTAAGGATTGTGTAAGTTGGAGGAGATGTTGGATGTGGATTCTGGCATCCACAGTGTTGTACTAGCTGGATTGAGACATGGCAGATGAAATATAAATGAGAAATATGAAGTTATTCCTATAGTAGTGGAGGGGAGGGGGGAGAGTAGTGAGGTGAGCCAATATAAACTAAATGGTGCGTTTTTAGAAGGAGTTGGCAGGAGATGCTTCAACTCAGACCAATCTTTCAGTGAGGACTTGTGAGGACACTCGTTTACAGATGTAAGGGAATGAAGCCAATTTCCATCACATGACTATTATTTGGCTCTGACCAATATGGTGGGCGGTGCATTGCCAGATGACATTGAGTTTGTGAAGTATGGTAAGTATTGAGGACTTAGGATGCCATGAAGTGTGTAGAAAAATGCTGCATGGCTGAATTTCTAACTTCGACTGTTCCCCCTCCCTACCAATATAATTGGTGATAAATACACATCCTGTTCTTATTATTGGGATGTAAAGATGCCGGCGTTGGATTGGAGTGGTAAGAACTCAGTAAGAATTTAGCAACACCAATTATTAATCCAACCGATTTATTTGATAGTAAAAAAGCGAGCTTTCAACACTCCCGTGTCTTCATCAGGCAAGTGCAGTGTTCTGGACCAGAACACTGCACTTGCCTGATGAAGACACGGGAGTGTTGAAAGCTCGCTTTTTTACTATCAAATAAATCGGTTGGATTAATAATTGGTGTTGCTAAATTCTTACTGAGTTCTTATTATTGGGAGCAGGAGTAGGCCACATGGCCCCACCTTTCTGCTCCACTATTCATTAACACTATTGACAAATGTTTGTACTAACTCCATTTGTCTGCCATATCTCCACATCCCTGAGTGTCCAACAGTCTCTCAGTCTCAATCTTCAGTACAGTCATCGACTGAGCATTAACATCTCCCTGAGGTAGAGATTTCCAAAAATTTACAGTCCACTGACTACGGAAAATTCCCTTCCTAAATGATTTCCCTCTTATTCTGAGATTAAAACCCTTGGTTCTGGACTCCCCTGCCAAAGGAAGCTACTTCTCAGCAGCTATTCTATAGCCGCACTTAGAGTTTACAGATGGATTTTCCAGCCCCTCTATGTGTTGTATTTTTCAGTGATGAAGGCAGCCTCCCATTGGCTGGTGGTGAGATGTTCCAGTCCGTTGACAGGGTTTTACATGCATCACAATCTCCACCTTCCAGAAAACATGACATGAGGGGGGGGGGAGCGGAAGCGAGCGATGGTGGTGGTGTGAGGAAGGGGGCTGGTGTGGTCATCAGGACTGGAAGACCCCATGAGGGAAATTCTGGAAGGTTTTGGCCTATTTGTTTCAAATTACATCATCTCGGTCCAAATTCAGGGAATTTAGTGTCAGCCTTGGACCAGTTGGCTGAGCCAGTTCCACTGGAGACAGTGGTGTAGTGGTAGTGGCACTGACTTAGTCACGCAGAGGCATGGCAGACATGGGTTCAATCCCACCTCAGTAGCTGCTGGAATTTAAATTTGATTAATTAGTAAGAGTCTGGAATTGAATCTGGTGTCAATACCGGTAAATCGATTGTTGCAAAAAGAAATCAAGTCTGATTCACTAAAGATGGGAAAGTTAACAGCTGTCCTTGCCTGAGTTGGTCTACATGTGACTCCAGACCTTAGCAATGTGGTTGGCTCTTAAACTGGGTGGCTTGTCAGGCCATTTAAGGGCAATTAGGGATGGGCAATGAACAAGCCTTGGCCAGTGACACACACCAGATGAAAGAATAAACAAAATTACAATCCAAACTTAGGTAAATAGCCATTTGCTTCAACAGTTGCTTGCCATGTTGGTGAACCTTGTGGACAAGGATACTTAAATCCCTTTGCACTCCAGATAAGGAAATGAACATGGGGTGATCTTTTTGGGAATGGGAATGGGAAAGGAAGCGCCCCCACCCCCCCTCCCCGAGTTGATTCCCTGGCTTCCCCATGGTGTTTTATTGGGCAGTGGGAGGTGACACACCATTGGCCACTGGCAGGATCTTCTGGTTCCACTGTGTTAATGGGAATTCCCATTGAATCCACTTCACAGTGCCGGAAATCAGTAGCAGAGGGTGCACCGTCAGTGGGAACAGAAGATCCTGCCCAGTGCTCAATTTCTGGTGATGTATCTAAATTGATATTTTGTTTCATTCATTTCTGGGATATGGACATCATTGGCTGGCCAGCATTTATTACCCATCCCTAGCTGCCCAAGAGCAGTTAAGAGCAAACCACATTGCTGTAGATCTGGAGTCATATGTAGGCCAAATCAGGTAAGGACAGTAAATTTCCTTCCTCAAAGGACAGTAGTGAACCAGGTAGGTTTTTCTGACAATTGACAATGGTTTCATGGCCATCAGTAAATTCTTAATTCCAGATATTTTTTATTGAATTCAAATTCCATCATCTGCCACGGTGGGATTCGAACCCTGGTCCCCAAAACATTAGCTGAGTTTCTGGATTAATAGTCTAATGATAATACCACTAGGCCATCACCTGCCCTAAATGGAGGGACATAGCTGAGCTCCACACCTCTGTTGGACATGTAACCTTATTTGGATGCTGTTCTATTGTACTTCTTTAGATGGAGTTCAGTATTCATCGGCAAAAGGGGAACTGCATTCCAAACTACATTGTAACTCAGCTGGTCCCTGCATGCAGATACTGCTACCATGCCACTCCCACTGCCTTGTCCTGTTTCATAGCACTGAGAGAGCAAATACAAGTTTGTAGTCACTGACAATGGTTGCCAGTCATGATGAAGATGTTTTGTAGCCATGTAGCGAATCATACCAGTGGCACAGTGGTTAGCACTGCTGCCTCTCAGTTCCAGGGACCAGCTTGGGTCACTATCTATGTGGAATCCGCATGCTCCCCCTCTGTCTGCATGGGTTTTCTCTGTGTGCTCCAGTTTCTTTGCACAGTCTGAAAGACGTTGGTTAAGTACATTGGTCATGCTAAATTCTCCCTCAGTGTACCCAAACTGGCACCAAAATGTGGTGACTATGCCATTTTCACAGTAACTTCATTGCAATGTTAATGTCAACCTTGTGAATGAATGATTAAAAAAAAACTGAAAGAGAAACAGTGCGGTATAAGCCAGCTACTGTTATGTGATTTCTGAATGGTACCCAGAGCATATTGTAAAACCTCAATCCCCATCTCACTGACTTGAGTAATACTTTTGCCCCGGTATTTATGGAGCATTGACGAGGGAGAGTAGTGCATAGTGGAAGGCCATTTGGCTCATCGTGTCTGTGCTGATTCTCTGAAAGTTTTCCCATTTTATACTCCTTCTCCCATTCTTTCCCCACATCCCTGTAATTTCTTTCTCCTTTTTGAAAAGAGATTCAGTCCTCGTTTTATAAAATTTGGCTCTTGGTAGTCTATCATAGCTTTGGCCTACATTGTTGCATTGATCTATGCCCAGTTTTCATTGGGGAGGGGCATAGGGTAGACGGTCACTGATTCAAAGGTGTCCACTTTAGCCATAAGTCTCTGTCCACTCTATGTCATCTCATTCAATAGGTGACCATGTGTTGACCATTAGAATTTCCCACAGGCTACAATTGCATATGCAAAATTCTCAGTTTCCCTCAATCCTGACAGAATCTGCTTTCTGGGAGTTGAAGATAACTAATGAGATGTGGCTTTTCCTAAGAACAATTTGGGAGAAACAGAGGCCAAGAATGTTGGAATGAAATTTGTGTTTTGAACAGAAATGGTTTGGAGCAAGAAGTTTCTTTTTGGATTACAAAGCAGACCAAGGGGACAGCGATAGTTATACCTCGGTGGATGGGTGATTGACCTCCTCATTGAGAGGCATTGAAAAATCGTCATGAGACTAGATGGGTTTTTGATTTATTGCCATGTGGACTGCTTTTCCCAAGCTTGGAAAGCCTGGCAGCTGAAGGAAAGTGAGATGGGAGTCTTCCAGTGGGTCAGGAGGAGAAAGAGAGATCCCCACCTCAACACTGGCCTTTCAAGAAAACATGCTTCCCACTCCAAGCTTGGCTGTGCTTTCCCTGCTGAACTACAACAGATTCAACTCCGCTCCCTCACTCCCAGTGCCCTACTCTACCTGCCCTGCCACCACCTTCACTCCAGCTCTGCCTCCTCACTGCTGTTTAGGTGTGGCGTACCAGAACAGGCATTTCTAGCCCTGTAGTGGACCCCCGTGTTAACTTTCTTATCAGCTTTGCCTGGATGCATCAAACTGCACCCACACCACTCACCCTCGTCAATGCTCCATAAATACTGGGGCAAAAGTATTACTGGAGTCAGTGAGATGGGGATTGAGGTTTTACAATATGCTCTGGGTACCATTCAGAAATCACATAACAGCAGCTGGCTTATACCGCACTGTTTCTCTTTCAGTTTTTTTTCATTCATTCATTATTTGGATCTAAGCGTCGTTGGCTAGGCCAGCATTTATTGCCCATCCTTAATTCCCTTAAGAAGGTGCTGGTGAGCTGCATTCTTGAACTGCAGCAGTTCTGAGGCGTCGTTACACCCACAGTGCTGTTAGGGAGGGAATTCTAGGATTCTGACCCAGCGACAGTAAGGAATGGCTAATATATTTCCAAGTTAGGATGGTGAGTGGCTTGGAGAGGAACCTCCAGGTGGTGGTGTTCCTGTGTTTGTATTCACAATAAATATTAATGATTTAGGTAAGAGAATTAAATATAATATCTCGCAGTTTGCAGATGACACAAAGCTGGTTGGGAGGGTGAGCTGTGAGGAAGATGGAGAGATGCTTCAATATGATTCAGACAAGTTGGATGAGTGGGCAAATGATTGGCAGAATCAGTAAAGGTGGATAAGTGTGAGGTTATCCACTTTGGTAGCAAAAGCAGGTAGATTATTATATGAATGACTATAAATTGAGAAAGAAGAATATGCAGTGAGACCTGGGTGTCCTTGTGCACCACTCACTGAAGGTAAGCATGCAGGTGTAGCAGGCAATAAAAAAGGCAAATGGTATGCTGGTCTTCATTGCAAGACGATTCAAGTACAGGAGCAGGGATGTTTTGCTGCAATTGTACAAAGCCTTGGTGAGACCATTCTTGGAATATTGTGTGCACTTTTTGTTTCCTCATTTGAGAAGAATGTTCTTGCTCTTGAGGAAGTTCTGTGAAGGTTTACCAGACTGATTCGTGGGATGCAGGACTAATACATGAGGAGAGATTGAGTTGGTTAAGATTATATTCATTAGAATTTAGAAGAATGAGGGGAGATTTTATAAAATTAGAACAGAACTAGGTAGGGTGTGTGCAGGAAGGATGTTCTCAGTGGTAAGTGAGTCCAGAATCAGGGGTCACAGGCTGATAATACAGGGTAAACTATTTAGGACTGAGATGAGGAGAACTTTCTTCACCCAGAGAGTGGTGAATGAGTGGAATTCACTACCACAGAAAGCAGTTGAAACTAAAACATTGAATGTTTTCAAGAAGAAGTTAGATATAGCACTTGAGATGAAGGGGATATGGAGGAAAAAGGGGGAACAAATTACTGAGTTGGATGATCAGTCATGACCATGCAGAGCAGGCTTGAAGGGCCGAATGGTGACCTCCTGCTCCTATTTTCTATATTTGTGTGTTTCTGCAATCCTTACCCTGCTAGGTGGTAGAGATCACGGGTTTGGGAGATGCTTTTGAAGGAGCCTTGGTGAGTGCATTCTGTAGATGGTACACATGCCTGTCACTGTGGTGGAGGGAATAAATGTTTAAAGTGGTGGTTGATCAAACTGGGCTACTTTGCCCTGGATGGTGTAGAGCTTCTTGAGTGTAATTGTCATTGTCAGCAAGTGGAGAGTGAGTGTGCTATTGCATTATATGTGGACAACCATAGTGACAGAATCCATGTCTGTGTCTCACACCTACCACACTGACACGGAATGTGTTAAAGATGTGCAGACGGCAGTGGAAGACTGATGGCGAAGTTGAGAAGCTGAGTCATTAACACTGGGAGCCAACTCTAAAATAAACAATTATTACTTGTGTCAGGCCAAAAGGGAACTAAAAGCACAAACTTGGAGGATCATCACAGGTTCCACAAGTTGATGTTGTTTTTTAATCATTTCTGAGGAATCAGTCAGAATTAAAGCATGCTGGCATTTTCACTCAGAAAGCAGTCTTCATTTTCCTTGGCTCTGCGTTCTGCTTTCTCAAAATTATCTTCATCTGATAATAAGCTCTCACCAGAATTACCTCTTTTGCTCTCACCCTCAGGCTCCTTCCGTCCCTTTGGAACTCTGGGCTGTCTGACCAGCCCTTCTGTGAGAAGCAGCAGCTCCTGGAGTTGGATTTAACCTCAGGATTTACCTGACTCCCAGGGGTGGAGCGTGACAGACTGGGCCCATGGTGCTCTCGTAGAGCAGGTCGGATAGGGGGAAAGGGGGCTGGGTCCCATTACCAGTGGACGATCTCTTGACTAGTCAATGGACAGGACCTGGGGTAGAAATGTTATGCTCCTCTCCCATCCCACCCTATCCCTCTGCCAATGAGTTTGTAAGGGGATGGGGAGGTTGGGTGGAGTCAAGTGTAAAATTGCTCAGCTGGGCTTCCGAATAGTCCTGCTCACCCTGACCTTAATGTTGGGACAAGTGAGGCCTGGGTTGGGCCGCATGACCTTTCCCCAATTGAAGCCCTGAAGTAGCCAACTATTGATTACCTGAGGGCCGTTTCCCACTCAGCCTCAATTTTCAGAAGGTGGATGGAATGTCAGGAGAAGCAAGACGATAAATTGGATCCAGACTTCAGATGGGAAGTGGGGTGGAGAGGGATTCGCCTCCATCATTAACCCCCTTTTAACAACCCACCCACCTTAGGACCTGCCTCCCCAACCTTCCCCCCCCTCCCCTCCCCCCAGCCTCTCCACCGACACCCCAACCCCCTTTCTTCAAGCCCGATTGCAGTCCCAGTTGTGGCTGCCACAGTTACCAGTGCTGCAGTGGGAGAGAGATTGGTCTGCATTCCAAGGCAGGAATTCATCCGAGTGAGATTCGCAAGTCCCACCTGCACAGCACTAATTTTGATGGCTGTGGGACGGGCCATGTCGGCAGAGATGTGCTCCCACCCCCAGTGGAGAAGGGATTCTCCCATCCTCCGAAAAACCCTGGTCCTTTTGAAGTAGAGCTTGCATTAACCTAGCACTTGTCACCTCTTTGAGGCGGCCCAAAGGGAATGTTGTTAGTTGCAGTGAACGGAAAGATGGAAGCCCTTTGGCACCCAGGTCCCATATACTGCAGTGAGGCAAACGGCAAACTATTCAGAACGCAAAGGGTAGCGCAGTAATTTACTCTGCTGCCTCACAGTGCCATGGACCTGGGTTCAATTCCTAGCTTAGATCACTATCTGTGAGGAGTCTACACATTGTTCCTATGTCTGTGTGGGTTTCTTCGGATTTACTCCCACAGTGTGAAAAGTGTGTGGGTTAAGTTGGCCATGGTAAGTTGCCTCTAGTGTCAGAGGGACTGGCTAGTGTAAATACATGGGATATGGGGATAGAGCCTGGGTGGGATAGTTGTTGGTACAAGTTCGATGAGCCAGATGGCCTCATTCTGCATTGTTGGAAATCTGTGAATAAATTGTAAAATCCTTACAGTGCAGAAGGAGGCCATTTGGCCCGTTTAGACCCTATCCCCCATAACCTCACATATTTACCCTGCTATTCCCTCTAATTTAAACATCCTGGGATACTAAGGGGCAACTTAGTGTGGCCAATCAACCTAACCTGTACATCTTTGGACTAATCTTAGTTGAAAGTGAACACTGACTGGGACATTGAGAGAAGCTCCCTGCTCTACTTCAATAGGATCTTCTACATTTTGCACTAGGGCAGGTCGGATTTGGGTTAATGTCTGAGGTCACTTCTAGAAACACTTCAGCATTGCACTAAGGTATCAACACAGATTATATGCCTGTGTCTTCCCATCAGGATTTGAAGCTGCAGTTTACTGACATTGAAGCAAACTGATATCATGGTATCAGGAGCATTCGGGGACTCTGTTCAGAACAGAACATTTTGTACAGGCCTGGTGATTCTGAAAGTTGAAGTTATACAATAGAGAGTCTTGATTAGGATTCACTGTTTAGTTGAATTATTATAAACCATGAGTTTATGAATAGGTTATCAATGTCACTTTGATTAAGCGCCTCACTGACGCAGCAATCTCTGAGTCATTCTCATATACGTGTGTGTGTGTGTGTGTGTGTGTGTGTGTGTCTGTACGCAGACTATTCTTGAGTGAAGGATTCCAGGGTGGGGGAGGCCATTGCTTCAAAAAAAAAATTCAGGAGTGATATTCTTAACGCAGTGAATTGTGGACATTGGGAACTACCCCCTGGCTCCATGTACCCTCCCAACAAAATAAAACCCACGGTCAAAGCTTGATGGTCAAATAGAAATCTGCAAAGTAAGATTGAGACACTTTTGGGCCAAGTGTATCTAGGGTTTTGGACACAAGTTGGATTCAATCATGCATCAACTGTGATCTAATTGGATGGCAGGTTAGGCAGGAGAAGGGCTCAATAGCCTTCTCCTGCTTTTATTTTCAGTCCCTCATGAATGTTCCAGAATTGCTTTTCTTGTTGAGTTAGCCAGAATAGGAATTGAGCAATCAATTGACTTGACCTCTGGTTTGTTTTGAACAGGTATGCGGTGGCAGTGCGGAATCACCACGTTTGCCCTGTGGATAACTGGTATGGTACCCTGGTGTTTACTTCTTTGCTGTAGAGTAGGTTAGTTTTCCAAGTGTATATCTGTCCTACAAATTTGCTCTGCGACACTCTTTTCGCTGGGCAGTTTCCAGTGATAGTTATTAATGTAATGTCCATGGGGTCTGGTTCCCTTGTTCTCTTCCCTGGGTTTGAAAATATGAGAATGACCTGATCTTTGATGGGTCAAGCCACAAATTTGGTTTAGAAATTTCCACTAAGGCTAGGGGGATTGGAGGGGGAGTGGGAGGAGTGCTATTTGTGGCAGTCCAGCTAAAGGTCCGTCAACTTTCAGCGGGACCTGAAGGTCCCAGCGGCAGGGAGGGATGGTGGCTGGTAAATCTCAGCCTTAGTATTTGCCAGGGCTGAGGGGCTTCAGTTAGATGAAGAAACTGGAGAGATGTTCTTCGCAGCTCGTAAAGGAGAGAGTTAGTAGAGGCATTCAAAATTACCAGAGGGTTTTGATAAAATAGGGAGTAACCATTGCCTCTGGTTAGTGGTTTGGGAAGCTGACTCTGGTAGGTATGTTACCGTGGAGAATGCACTGTGTTCTTTGCAGACAGAAAGAACATATATGCTCATTGCTCCAGTTTCAGCTAAACAAAATAGGTGACCGCCATTTGTTGGTTCGTTCCTCAGGGCAGTGTCTTAATCAGCAGAGTCAAACCTACCTAGTTCAAAGTTCAAACCACGCTCACAGTTCACTATTGATCACCATCAACTGATGCATTTTCCATGAGAGCACTTCTGCCAATTGGAATCAACTTATTAATCAATCAGCACTCTCTTCATATAAAGATGTTGTTTCCCACTAACATTTGGTATTTTCTTGAGAATGTCCTGATGAGTGCAAGATGCAAAGCTTTGACAGAAAAAGTCTCTTTTTTCAGCAATATTCCATATGTTGTAATTTCAGGAAGGTGCAGCTTCAATCCCCAAATGGTTGTGGTATCTCACAGACGCCTTGATTTGCCCTGGGCTTGTGAGTGGCATCCCTCAAGCTACAAGAGTTATCTCTGTCTAATGTACAGAGATGCCTATGGTCCTTTGGAACAATGATGAAGATGTTTTCAGGCACATTTTCACAGTGGGTAGATTTTGTCATGTTTGAGGCCTTAGCCTAGGGCTGTCTAGAGCGTTGCTGGGGATATACACTGGTCCCTAACTTCCTGTTATTTCTCTGTCAAAATTTCAGCTGAAATGTAATTAAAATCCTGTTTATGAACAGAAATGGAGATTCTGTCACATTTCTTGTGCTATTCAAGCTCAATATTTGGTCTTTCCATTGCGATTAATGCTTCTAATTCTCCAATTCTGTTTTCAATCTTTTGGCAACTCATTCACATCCTGACCACAATATTTTGGCTTCTTATTTTCATTTCCCCTTCTTCTAGAAGGAGAAACATAGAAGATATAAGCAGGAGTAGGCATTCAGCCTGCCGAGTCTGTTCCGCCTTTCAAAGAAGAACAAAGAACAAAACGGCACAGGAAAGAGGCCCTTCGGCCCAACGAGCCTGTGCCGCCACCCCGACGTTCCCACATCTACCTGTGATCCCTGTCTATGTTTATAGATCTATGAATTAAAAACCAAATTTGAGACAATTTAGGGAGAATTTGTTTTGCCAATTAGCCTAAGAGCACATCTTTGGGATGTGGGAGGAAACCGGAGCACCTGGAGAAAATCCAAGCAAGCACGGGGAGAATGCGCAAACTCCCACAGACACAGGACCAAATCCATGTATCTGCACAGCACAGCGATAGTCACTGAGCTGTCGTGTTGCCCATCAAACGGTCCAGGTCAAGCATACACTAATGACGTGAAGCACTAGGATAATCTCAAAAAAAAATCCAAGAGCATCCCTCTCACGACCCATCGCGTGTATGCCCCTCGTTAGACAACAAGGTGGACCAAAGCACCTGTAGGATAAAAACAAGTACATCAATATCATCATCTATTTACCCACTTCCCAGGGACTCCCAAGGCTCATGATCCCTATTTTAAATCAGTTTTCTATACCCCTCCATTCCCATTCTGTTCATGTGCCCATCGAAGTATTTCTTAAATAACTCCAGAGTGCCTGCCTTCACCACTTTACTTGGCAGCGCATTCTATACTCCCACCACTCTCTGTGTTAAAAAAAACTCCCTCTAGCATCCAAATTATACCTTACCCCCCTCACCTTAAGCCCGTGACCCCTTGTGCTATTCGAGTCCATCCTAGGAAAAAGCTTAACCCTCATAATCTTGTACACCTCTATTAGATCTCCTCTAAGTCTACGTCTTTCTAAGGAAAACAGTCCCAATTTGCCTAACCTCTCCTCGTAACTCAGACCTTCCATACCAGGCAGCATCCTGGTAAACCTCCTCTGCGCTCTCTCCAAAGTCTCCACGTCCTTCCGATAGTAAGGCGACAAGAACTGGACGCAGTATTCCAAATGAGGTCTAACCAACGTTTTATACAACTGCAAATTAAAGGCCAGCTCTTGTATTCTATACCCTTTCCTATAAAGGCTAGCATACCATATGCTTTCTTCACAACCTTCTCCACTTGCTCTGCCACCTTCAGAGACTTGTTCACCTGCACCCCCATGTCCCTCTGCGTTTCCATACTCCTAATTAGTCTACCCTTTATCATACACCTCCCCTCTACATTCTTTCTCCCAAAATGCATCACCTCGCATTTATCAGGATTGAATTCCATCTGCCATCTATCTGCCCAAGCTACCAGCCTATGTCCTGCTGCATCGCCTGACAATGCTCCTCACTATCTACAAGTCCAGCCATCTTTGTATCATCTGCAAACTTGCTGATCACTCCGCTTACTCCCTCTTCCAAGTCATTTATATATATTACAAATAGAAGAGGTCCCAGTACTGAGCCCTGCGGCACACCACTAGTGACCGACCCCCAGCTAGAAAAACATCCTTCCACTATTACTCTCTGTCTCCTATTACCAAGCCAGTTACTTATCCATTTAGCTACCTGTCCTTGTATCCCATGAGCCTTGACCTTCTCCACTAACCTCCCATGAGGGACTTTGTCAAACGCCTTACTAAAATCCATATAGACGACATCAACGGTTCGCCTTTCATCCACCGTTTTCGTCACAGGATCATGAATGATCCGTCATCTCATCATCAAACTCTTGTTCTCTCCCCATTCCCTTTGACCCCTTTAGTGTCTGGAAGTCTATCTGTTTCCTTCTTCAATACAATAGCATCCTGTGGTTATAGAGTTTCACAGATTCACCATCCGCTGAGTGAAGAAATTTCTCCTCATCTCAGTCCTAATTGACCTACCCCATACCCTGAGACTGTGACCACCCCACCCCAACTAAAGGAAACAACGTCCACTCTATCCATCCCTTTTTGTATGTTTCAGTTTGATCCCCTCTCGTAAGTTTAAATTCCAGTGAATACAGGCCCAGTCAACTCAATCTCTCCTCATACAACAATCCTGCCATCCCATGTCTCAGTCTGGTGAACCTTCGCTGCAGTTCCTCGATGACAAGTATATTTTTTCTTTGGCGAAGAGACCAGATCTAGTCACAATATTCCAGATGTGATCTCACCAGTCGCTGACCCCCCTGCAGTAAGACATTCTTGCCTCTGTACCCAAGTCCTCTGACAATGGAGGTCAACTTACCATTTAACTTCATAACTGCTTGCTGTATCTGTATGTTTCCTTTCAGTGCCTAGTGTACAAAGGAATTCCAAGTTTCTTCATATGTCAACACTTCCCAATCAATTACTATTTAAATAATACTCTGCCGTTCTGTTTCTCTGTCCGAATTGGCTAACTTCACCCTTATCCACATTATGCTATATCTACCATGTATCTATCTGCTCACTCAACTTGCCTGAATCATCTTAAAGCCTCTCTGCTTCCTCCTTACCACTCACATTCCCACTTAGTTTCGTGTCATCAGCCATCTTGGAAATATATTTGATTTTTTCATCCAAATAATTGATGTTGTGAATAGCTGGGGCCTAAGTACTAATTTCCCTTACCTAAATCTATATTGACAGGGAGGCGATGGTCTAATGTTATTATCGCTAGACTATTAATCCAGAAACTCAGCTAATGTTCTGGAGACCTGGGTTCGAATCTCACCAAGGCAGGTGGTGAAATTTGAATTCAATATAAAAAAGAATGTGAGATTAAGAATCTACTGATGAACATGAAACCATTGTCAATTGTCAGAAAAACCCATCTGATTCACTAATATCCTTTACAGAAGGAAATCTGCCGTACTTACCAGTTTGGCCTACATGTGACTCCAGAGCCACAGTAATGTGGTTGACTCTCAACTATCCTCCAAAAGTAACTAGGGATGGGTTATAAATGCTGGCCATGCAGCTATGCCAGGTCCCACTAATGAATAAAAAAAAATCCCATTGATATTTTTTAAGGGCCTTGTTATCAATCATATCCTTTGTAATGACTCTAGCATTTTCCCTATCACTGATATTGGGCTGACTACTCTGAAATTTCCTGTTTTCTCTCTCCCTTCTTTTTTAAATACTGTGGTTATGTTTGCCACCCTCCAATCTGCCGGGACAGTTCAAGAATCGACAGAATTTTAGAATTTGACAGCCAACAAATCCACTATTTCCATGACCACCACCTTTAGAACTCCGGGATGTAGAGTGGCAGGCCTTGGGGGTTTATTGGCTTTCATTTCCATTAACCTCTCCAGCACTTTTTCTTACTAATACTAATTTCCTTTAATTCCTCCTTCTCACTCAACTTTTGTTTGCTCTGAAAAGCTGTTTCTGTGAAGGCAGAACTAAAAATAGCTGTTTAATTCATAGAATCAAAAGTTACGGGGAAAAAGCGGGAGAACGGGGCTGAGAAACATATCAGCCCTGATTGAATGGCAGAGCAGATTCCATGATTTGACTTGACTTGATTTGATTTATTATTGTCACATGTATTGGGATACAGTGAAAAGTACTGTTTCTTGCGTGCTATACTGTCAAAATATATTATTGATGTGGAGATGCTGGCATTGGACTAGGGTAAACATGGTAAAAAGTCTCACAACACCAGGTTAGAGTCCAATCGGTTTATTTGATAGTAAGTTCCACGCACTTGACGAAGGAACACCATTTCCAAAAGCTTGTGAGATTACTATCAAATAAACTGGTTGGACTTTAACCTGGTGTTGTGAGACTTCTTATCAAAATATACCATTCACAGAGAAGGAAATGAGAGAGGGCAGAATGTAGAATGAAGTTTAAAAGCATAGAAAGAGAGTAAAAAAAATTAGAAAGTATGCTGGGCACAGCTTGCAAGAAGTCGCCTCACTCCGGCGCCTTCTTGGAAAAATGATCTAATCCTACTGCTATATCTTATGACTTTGTTTAGTTGGGATGCCTGAGCTCTAGTTTGCTCTAGTGTGTTCCTGAAAAGGCAATTTGCCTTTGCCTCGAGCTTCTCCAGGCTTGAAGATCAGTGACCAAAGTTAAGAAGCTTGGCTGGGAATTGGCTATCTGAATGAGGGTTTCATTTCCCTCACCAGAGCAGTGTGTTGAAAGCCAACCACATTGGTCAGAACATCGAATATAGGAGTTGGGGTGTCTTATTGAAATTGTACAAGACATTAGTGAGACCACACTTGGAATACTATGTACAGTTCTGGTCACCCTATTATAGAAAGGATATTATTAAACTAGAAAGAGTGCAGAAAAGATTTACTAGAATGCTACTGGGACTTGATGGTTTGAGTTATAAGGAGAGGCTGGATAGACTGGGATTTTTATCTCTGGACCATAAAGGCTGAGGAGTGACCTTAAAGAAGTCTATAAAATAATGAGGGGCATAGATCAGCTAGATAGTCAATATCTTTTCCCAAAGATAAGGAGTCTAAAACTAGAGGGCACAGGTTTAAGGTTAGAGGGAAGAGATACAAAAGTGCCCAGAGGCAAAATTTTTCTAACAGAGGGCAATGAGTGTCTGGACAAGCTACCAGAGGTAGTAGTAGAGACGGGTACAATTTTGTCCTTTTAAAAAGCATTCAGACTGTTACATGGGTAAGATGGGAATAGAGAGATATGGGCCAAATGCAGGCAATTGGGATTAGCTTAGGGGTCAAAACAAAAAGGGCAGCAAGGACAAGTTGGATCGAAGGGCCTATTTCCAAGCTGTAAACCTCTATGATTCTATGAAAGGTACAAAATTTGGAAGGGGGCCTGATAGGGTGATTGCTGAGAGATTGTTTCTGCTAGTCGGGGAATCTGAAACATGGGGGCACTGTCTCATTATAAGGGGGCTAATCATTTAGGACTGAGGTGAGGAGAAATCTCTTCACTCAAAAGGGCTGTGAATCTTTGGAATTCTCCACCCCAGAGGGTCGAGGATAAGGTTTGGGGGATTCAGAATTTTGCTCTTGGAGTTATGAGATATCAAAGAGTGAGTGGGAAAATGGGGTTGACTGACTTATTATTGTTACATGTATGGGGATACAAGAAAGTATTGTTTCTTACACGCTATACTGACAAAGCACTCTCTCCTTTCCTTCGCCATGAACAGTATGCTTTGTATAGCACACAAGAAACAATTTTGTCTGTATACTAATACATGTGACAACCATAAAGCATAGCGTACATAATCTTTTTTATTCAGTTCGTGAGACATGGGCATCACTAGCTGGCCAGCACTTATTACCGATCCCTAGGTGCTCCAGGGCAGTTGAGAGCCAACCATGTTGCTGTAAATCTGGAGTCATATGTAAGCCAGACCAGGCAAGGAAGGCCAATGCCTTTCCTTTATGCGATATTAGTGAACCAGGTGGGTTTTTCCAACAATCGACAATGGTTTCAGGGTCATCAGTAGATTCTTAATGTCAGATTATTGAATTCTAATTTAACCATCTGTTGTGGTGAGATTCAAACCCAGGTCCCCAGAACATTTGCTGAGTTTCTGGATTAATAGTTTAGTAAATAGTCTCAATTCATTCATCCCTGACTTGCTTCCTGAGAAGGGAAGGAGAGGGTACAGAAGTTGAAACCCAAGATAAGCCAGGATCCTGTTGAATTGTGGAACTGGCCCGATAGGCCAGGTTTGCTCCTGCTCCATTTTCTTGTGTTCTTGTGGGTTCTAGAGATTTCAGAATTGCCGGAGTCTGCAAGGAGCTTGGAACATGCCGAGGGTCTGGCTCCCAGGATTTTCCACAAACCATTTCCTACCAGATATGATGTGGAAAGAATTCCCCTTCAGGCTGTGTCTGCTGTGTTAATATTTAGCTAAACCATTGTCGCTGCCTCCTACTCCATGTACTGCTTAATTCTACGAATTAGTCCATTGATTGACATAAAAGTAATGTCCAATAATTTTGTGATAAGCAGCCATAATTATTCCAAATGTTTGCAAGTTGTTATTGCCTTAGTATTTATATTGGCGATGTGCATGGGTGATTGGCTCCTAGCTGGTACAGATGTGTATAAAAATATTTAATTCCTTAAAATAGGACTAATGCCAGTGAGAGGCCAATGGGGAAGGAGCTTAGAGCATTAGGGAGCATCTCCAAAATCCTCAAATCACCAAAACATTTCATCCCAGTCCCTTGTGTAGGGGGTATCCCTAAAATCACTTCTCAATTCCTGGAATGTAGAGATTTTCCCTGCACTGGGAAATATCTCAAAATACTCATGCAGTCTTCCTATATATTAGGGAACGTCTCCAAATTTTTCCTGAATGTGAGAGAATGTCCTCTAATTCTCTCTCGGGCTTCCTGAATGTAAGGGAATGTTACCAAATCTTCGTACCTTCTTCCTGAATATAAGTCTCCAAATTCTCTCTCAGGCCTCATGAATAGGAGGGAATATCTCAAGATAGTGAATGAGCAAAACTAAAATAAGCATTAAAAAAGTTTGTGAAATCAGTCTTCACATATAAGGGAGGCAACCTTAAATTCTTTCACATAATTCTTAAAAGAGAGAATTTATGGACAGGATAAAGATACAGTAAGAAGTCTCACAATACTGCTTAAAAGTCCAACAGGTTTATTTGGAATCACGAGCTTTCGGAGCGCTGCTCCTGCATCAAGTGACTCATTTCACCCACCTAAGGAAGGAGTAGTCTTCTGAAAGTTAATGATTCCATATAAACCTGTTAGACTTTAACCTGGTGTTATGAGACTTCTTACTGTGCCCACCCCAGTCCAACATGCCCAAGCATTTCCACATCAAGGATAAAGATAGGTAGGTAAGATAGGCATACTAAGCAGATAGGAGATCTTGTGGAGTTCATGTCCCTGCGTCTGAGCCAGAAGTTCTGGATTTGAGTCTGACCCCAGGATTTGATGACCAAGGAAGATGCGTCCATAACACAATCAAATGGATTGAATGTCAACCTGTAAATCTTTCCAAATACGCCAATGGCTGGCGGTAAGAGTGGGAGAGACGCTTTTGACAGGTCACGTGATGGAAAGGACTGTGGAGCCTCTATTATCACTGGTGCCACCCCCAACCTGCAACTTGCATGCAAACGTGTACATTGCCATGGCAACCTGGCTTTCCTGAGTGAACTTTAATACCACCACTAAACAGAGCATCATCACTGCATATTGGTAAGTCAGTAGCTCCAGAATCTAAGCTGTTGAAAGAAGCAATGGTGCAAACTGTGGAGGCAGTGATCACAAATATTCAATTCTCAGTGTACAGGGGTATTTGTTGGATTATTATATCAAAAATGGGCAGCACAGTGGTTAGCACTGCTGCCTCACAGTGCCAGGGACCCAGGTTTGATTCCCAGCTCAGGTCACAGTCTGTGTACATTTTCCCCATGTCTGCGTGGGTTTCCTCCGGGTGTTCCAGTTTCCTCCCATGGTCCAGAGTTGTGCTGATTAAGTGGATTGGCCATCCTAAATTGCCCTTTAGTGGGTGTGAGAAAGATGCTCTGTGAGAGACTTGGTGAAGACCTGGTGGGCCAAATGGCCTCATGCTGCACTGTAGGGATTCTAGAATGAAATGCTTGGTCAAAGTGCCGGGCTTGAAGCAGAACTGCAAGAGAGGGGTGTGGACAGGGGAAGGATTCTGGGGAAAATTCTAGAACATCGGGCCTAGATGGTAAGCACGGCTTGTCAATGTGGAGTGAAAGAACTGGCGGGCTGCAGAGGAGACCAGAGTGAGAGGAGTGAAGGGTTGTTGATGCATCTTAGCATTGTCCGAAAGGGCCACACACATCTTCCTCCATCTGAGAGACAGTTTGGTAGCTCAGAGCTTGATAGACACCAGCTTCTAAGCTTGGGGTAAGATCTCTCCATAAAATTGAGTGAACCTGCACTACCACTGGTATCATTCTGCCTCCGTCACTGCTACCTAAGCAGCAGAGCTAACCAGTCCCTCACAGGCCTGTAAGACTTGAGGTGGAGACTGAGATAGAGATGAATGAAGATTTGGAGACCAGGATGAGAATTTTATCATTGAAGACATTGAGAGGGAGGCCATTATCAGAAACTAACAGGTGGACAGGACAGTGAAGAAGGTATTCAGCATGCTTGATTTCATTGTTCAGAACATTGAATACAGGAGTTAGGGTATCTTGTTGAAGTTGTACAAGACATTGTTTAGACCACACTTGGAATACTGTGTACAATTCTGGTCACCTTATAATGGAAAGGATATTATTAAACTAGAAAGAGTGCAGAAAAGATTTACTATGATGCCACCAGGACTTGACAGTTTGAGTTATAAGGAGAGGTTGGATAGACTGGGATTATTTTTCTTTGGAGCGTAGGACGCTGGGGGATGATCTTATAGAGGTTTATAAAATAATGAGTAGCATAGATCAGCGAAATAGTCAACATTTTTTCCCAAAGGTAGTGGACCCTAAAACTGGAGGATATAAGTTTAAGGTGAAGGAGAGAGATGCAAAAGGGTCTAAAGGGGCAATTCTTTCACACAGAGAATGAATGTCTGGAATGAGCTGCCAGAGGTAGTAGTAGAGGCATGTACAATTTTGTCTTTTAAAAAGCATGTAGGCAGTTGGGTAGGATATGGGCCAAACACGGGCAATTGGGACTAGCTTAGTTATTTAAAAAAAAAGGGCGGCATGGACAAGTTGGGCCGAAGGGCCTGTTTCCATGCTGTGAGCCTCTATGACTATATGTCAGTGAGCATAGGGAATATGAGTAAAAGTGAGAGTTGGTACAGGATAGAGTGCTCATGTTTTGTCCACTTTTACTGAAGATAATGAATATCTCCAGAATCTTCTCTACCAGAATGAATGCTGCCTTCTCCAGAATCAAAACCTGATGGTTTTGATTCCCTCATGAGTTTTTTAAAATTCATTCGTGGGATGTGGACATTGTTGGCTAGAGCAGCATTTAAAGCCCAACCCTAATTGCCCCTTGAGAAGATGGTGGTGAGTTGCCACCTTGAACCGCTGCTATCTATGTTGTGTAGGTACATCCAGAGTTCTGTTAAGGAGAGAATTCCAGGATTTCGACCCAGCCATTGCAAAGGAATGGTGATATATTTCCAAGTCAGGATGGTGAGTGGCCTTGGAGGGGAACTTGCAGGTGGTAGTGTTCCCCATGAGTTTGCTGCTCTCGTTTTTCAAGGTGGTAGAGATTGAGAGGATTGAAGGTGCTGCTTAAGGAGTCTTGGTGAGTTGCTCCAGTGCGTCTTGTAGATGGTACACGTGGCTGCTACTGAGTATTGATGGTGGAGGGACTGGATGTGTCTAGGTGTAGTGCCAATAAAGTTGGCTGCTTTGTCCTTGATGGTGACAAGCTTCTTGAGTGCTGTTGGAGCTGCACTCATCAGGCAAGTGGGGAGTATTCCATCAGAGTCTTGACTTGTGCCTTGTGGATGGTGGACAGGTTTTGGGGAATAAGGAGGTGAGTTACTTGCTGCATGATTCCTATTCTCTGACCTGTTCCTGAACAGTGTTTGTACGACTGGTCCAGTTCAGTTTCTAGTCAGTAGTACGACTCCCCTATTGGATTTTGACACTGGAGGATTCAATAATGGTGATGCCATTGAATGTCAGGGGGAGGTAACCAAGGGGAGAAAACAAGATTCTCTCTTTTTGGAGATGGTCACTGCCTGGTTCTTGTAACTTGCCACTTGCCCACTCAAGTCTGATGATTGTCCAGCTTTTGCTGCATTTGGACACAGACTGCTTCAGTTAATCGCTGTTAAACATTTCAACAACTCAAATCACCTTGAAACTTGCAGCTTGGATTCAGTGTTATTAGTGAGCATCTAATGAAATAACTTAAAACTCTCCAAGTTTAACTAATGCCTCAAAACCTGTCTCAACTTGTTCTGTGTCTATCTATGCCAAACACAGAGTGAGACTAATGGGAAAGTGCTGAAAACACACCCCAACAGATCAGTCAGTGAAAGAATTAGAGTTTTATATGGGGAAGGAAACACAAACATATAAACACATACAAGCATATACACTAACACACACAAACACACACCAAAACGAACATACTAACACACACTTAAACATACATACATACAGACACATTCAAACATGCACACAAGAACATACTCAAAGATACACAAACATGCATTACCATGCACACACATGAACATATGTAAACATACACACGTGCACACACACAAAAACATACAAACAGAAGCAATACACACAAACAATAACATGCACAAACAGAAACAAAAAACCACAAGTATATATATGCACACTTCCAAACAGGCACAGTAAGACACTCATGCATATGTCTACAAACTCAGATGCAAACATGTTTACAGACACGTACACTCTCAGACATAATCACAAATACTGTCACATGCACAGACACAATGCACAGACACACGCACACACAAACGCATTATCACACAGATACACACAAATATGTAACACAGGGCTGGGTATTCCCCCCAGATGAGTGCCTCTGCAGATCAGAACACTGCATTTGCCTGTCAAAAGCTCGTGGATTTACTATCAAATAAATTGGTTGGATTTTAAATTGGCGTTGCAAAACTTTACTGAGTATTCCCCCCAGAAGCAGAGATGGTGTCTGTCTCCAGGCCCTGCACCTGTCCCTGGGGGTAAGAGTCACTGTTGGAATTTTAACAGAGGGTAAACTCTTCATTTGCATCGAGACGGGATCTCTGTCCGTTTGAAGGTAATAGGCGGACTCTGGAAGCTGGAGGATGAATCAGAGCAGGCTGCAGGAGAGGGTAGGTAACTGAGTGGATGCTTCAACATGGAAACTGCCCACTTGCCAATCTTGATTTTTTACTAAATTTATTTTACTCCACCCTTAAAGCCAATGCTCAGAGTGGACTGGGCAAACTTGAATCCATTCCTTATCTTCTCTACAGACCAAATTCAAAATCCAATTGAATCCAATTCATGTCCTCACAAGAGAGACAAACAAGATCCAAGCTGACAAGAAAAGGCATTGCATCCCATCTTGGGTTTGATCTGATGCTTGATCTTAGCCAAAAGGCTGAGAAGCAGAAAGCCTCTGACCAACCTTGTTATAACTTTGAATAAGGAACAGATTCAGAAGCCTGGCCACCACTGGAGAAGTGAATTGAGAGATGATAGAGGGGAGATGGCAGTAAAGTTCCCCTTGAGGATAGGCTTGTGGCCTTGCACACCATTTCAGACTGGCAGGTAGGGTACGAGTATCTGTAGGCTGCTCTGGATTATTTGCTGCCAGGTACGCAACTCCAGATAGTTGAAGTTAAGTTCTGTCACATCAGGGAACTTCCAGCCCCACACTCTTTAACTCTGCTTAATAAGACTGTTCATGAGCCTAAATGAATATTCGCCAGATTCTGATGGGCCTGAGCCCACTTCAGAGAAAATGGCAGCCACCAAGAATGGGGTCATTGCTCCATTTTCTTTCCATAGTCCAAAAATCATAGAATCCTGCAGTGCAGAAGGAGGCCATTTGGCCCATTGACTCCGCACCGATCACAATCCCCCCCACCCAGAGTCTATCCCCATAACCCCATACGTTTACCTAGCTAGTTCCCCGACACATCTTTTGACTGTGGGAGAAAACTGGAGCACCCGGAGGAATCCCAGGCAAACACAGGGAGAACGTGCAGACTCCACACTGACAATAACCCAAGCTGGGAATTGAACCTGGGTCCCTGGCACATTGAGGCAGCAGTGCTAATCACTGTGTCACCATGCTGCCTAGGTATGCAGGTTAGGTGGATTGGCCATGCTTAGTGTTCAAAGATGTGTAGGTTAGAGTGATTAACGGAGTAAATATGTACGGTTATGTAGATATGGCAAGAGGTGGGTGTGGATAAGGTGCTCTGTTGAGAGTTGGTGTAAACTTGATGGGTCCAATGGCCTCTTTCTGCAGCGTCATTATTCTACGAAATGATAGAGTAAATGATCAGCTGTGGCGAGTGCTTGTTAATACCTTATATAAAAAAAATACTGAATTTGGTGACCTTTGAACTTGTATATTGATGAAATAATGCTGGAGACTTGAACATCTGATGTACTAAATATAATTTTACCAACGATCGAAACTTAAGATGTCCACAAATCCCTGAGGGTAGCAGGACAGGTGGATAATTTGGAATCCTTTTCTTTATTAGCCAAGGTACAGAATATAAAAGCAGGGAGGTTATGCTGGAATTATTTTAGGCCACAACTTGAATTAAAGAATAAAGAAAAGTACAGCACAGGAACAGGCACCTCAGCCCTCCCGCCTATGCCAATCATGATGCCCTAACAAAAACCTGCCCTTACTTGGTCCATATCCCTCTATTCCCTCCCTATTCATGTAATCATCCAGATGTCTCTTAAATGTTGCTAATGTGTCTCTTTCACACCACCTCTGGCAGCACGTTCCAGGCACCTACCACTCTCTGGGTGAAAAACTTCCCCTGCACATCTTCCTTAAACTTTCTGCCTCTCACCTTGAACCTGTGCCCCTTGTAATTGACACTTCCACCCTGGGAAAAAGCCTCTAACTATCCAACCTGTATATTCCTCTCATAATTTTATAATCAGGTCTCCCCTCAATCTCTGTCTCTCCAGTGAAAATAATCTTAGTTTATTCAACCTCTCTTCATAGCCAACACCCTTGAGTCCAGCAATATCCTAGTGAACTTTCTTTGCACTCTCTTCAAAGTTTCCACATCCTCCGGGTAGTGCGGTGACCAAAACTGCATTCAATACTCCAAATGCAGCCCAACCTCACAATGGCACAGTGGTTAGCACTGCTGCCTCAGTACCAGGGACCCAAGTTTGATTCCTGGCTTAGGTCACTGACTGTGCGGAGTCTACACATTCTCCCTGTGCCTGTGTGGGTTTCCTCCAAGTGCTCTAGTTTCCTCCCACAGTCTGAAAGACATGCTGGTTAGGTGGATTGGCCATGCTAAGTTCTCCCTCAATGTTCCCGAACAGGTGCCGGAATGTGGTGACTAGGGGATTTTCACAGTAACTTGATTGCAGTGTTAATGTAAGCCTACTTGTGACATCAGTTAATAAATTTTACTTTAAACTTTAAGCAAGGTTTTATATAGCTAAATACTGTGTGCAGTTCTGGTCACCTCATTATAGAAAGGATGTAAGTGTTAATAAGGGTACAGAGGAGAGTTATGAGGATGTTGCCAAGGCTGGAAGATTTCAGCTATGAGGAAAGATTGAATAAGCTGGGGTTGTCTGCTTTAGAACAGAGGAGGCTGAGGGGAGATTTGATTGAGATGTACAATATTGTGAGGGGCCTGGATAGAGTGGATGGAAAGGGCCTATTTAGTTCAGCAGAGAGGTCAGTGACTAGGATGTACAGATTTAAAATGATTGGTAGAAAGATTAGAGGGGAGGTGAGGAAAACATCCTTCACCCAGAGAATTTAGAGATCTGGAACTCACTATCTGAAAGAGTAGTTGAGGCAGAAACCATCAACTCATTGAAAAATTGTCTGGATTTGCACTTCGAATGCTGTAATCTGCAGTGCTACGGGGTAACCCTGGAAAGTGGCATTAGACTGTGGAGGGCATTGACATGATGGATCTCCCGATCACTGTCCTGTAAATCCTTCAGTCAATGTCAAATTCCTTCTTGAAACTTGCCTTTGAACGTATTTTCTTCTTTTTCTTCTTATTTCACTGTGCCCCTCCCTTCTCTCTCTCTCTCTCTCGTTCCCCCCCCCCCCCCCCCCCCCCCAACCCCCCAACGCCGCCGTCAATTTTTACAGGCTGTGTAAAACGTAGATCACACAACTCGGCCAGTTAAACAAAATCCTTTTCATTTCTTGCTGATACCTTTGCCAGTTATCTTGAGGCTATATATAATAGGCAGCACGGCACTCAACCGAAACATTGGCAAATTTCCCAACCTGGCCCAAAAGATGTGCCAACTCACCTCTGCCATTCGGGAAAACACCCCAAGCACATTGGCCGCCTTGCGCCTTTCTCTTGTGTTGACTCCCACATCATGATGTGCCATGACTTGTCAGTTGCAGCAATAATTTACAGAGAGATTCTGGCCTGTTTTGGAAAAAGTACTGTCCTGGTACCAGTTCCATAATTTGAACATTGAGTTGGGTTAAAAGAGCAACTGGACTTTCTCTTAAGTAATCTGAAGGAAAAAGAGAATTGTAGCATTGAGTAACTCATATCAGGGGAGGCATGGTGGAAGGATATTGTTGCTGAACTAGTAATCCCCAGAGTAAAGCTCTGGGGACCTGGATTCAAATCTCACCATGGCAGCTGGTGGAATTTAAACTCAATAAAGCATCTGGAATTAAAAATCTAATGATGACCATTGCCATAAAAACTCATCTGGGCAGCATGGTGGCACAGTGATTAGCACTACTGCCTCATGGCGCCAGAGACACAGGTTCAATTCCAGTCTCTCTGGTGACTGTCTTGTGTGGAGTTTGCACATTGTAACCACGTTTGCTGTGTTTCCTCCAGCTGCTCCGGTTTCTTCCCACACTCCAAAGATGTGTAGGTTAGGTGGATTAGCCAAGCTGAATTGCCCCTTGTATCCAAAGATGTATAGGTTAGGTCGATTGACCAAGCTAAATTGCCCCTGCGTGTCCAAAGATGTGCAGCTAGGTGGATTGGCTATGGTAGATTGTCCCTTAATGTCCAAAGATGTGTGGGTTGCGCGATTAGACATTGCTAAGTTGCCCCTTAGATGTGTAAGTGAAGTGAATTGGCCCTGGGAAGTGTGAGGGGTTATGGGAGTAGGGCGGGGGAGATGGCTTAGGTATGATGCTCTGTCAGAGAGTTGGTACAGAGCTGATGGGCCGAATGGCCTCCTTTTATATTGTACGGACTTTATGGTTCTCATTGCTTTAAGGTATTTTATTTGTGGAAATGTACAGCACAGCTGAAGATCATTCGGCCCATTGTGTGTGTACTAGCTCTTGAAAACTGCTACCTAATTAGATCCACACTCCAGTTCACATTTCTCCTTTTTAAATATTCTTTCAGGTCCCCCTTTGGCTTTGACAGATCATTGGCTTTTGTTCTAATATTGTAGCGCTGATTGCTTTCTCTTCAGAGTATAACACCTGGAGTGAAGCTGATAAATAAACACAATCGATATATGTTCCCTCCTACTTGTAACTCTTCCCCTCAGCATTTGCTAGCCGGTTCAGGGGAAGTAGAATTTGTTTTATAATCTGGTGTTCTGGACTCTTGAGAGGAGAGGACTGGTTGTTGAGGAAGAGAGGATGGTTTTCCATTCTGGCTCCAGTCTCAGTGTGGGATGTGTAATGCTTGAGGCTCACAGCCATCTTCCTATTCTCTTTGCAGGACCTACAATGAATCGTGTGGTGTGGTCACAGTGCAGGGTGAACCCAAAGGATGTTGCACCTTGGACGACATCCCATTGGTCAGGTAAAAGAATATCCACTGCCACTCACTGCTCCAGCGTTTGTGGAAATGTACAGCACAGCTGGAGACCATTCGGCCCATTGTGGTTCTTAGAAACTGCTATCTAATTAGACCCACACCCCAGCTCACGTTTCTCCTTTTTAAATGTTCCTTCAAGTCCCCCTTTGGCTTTGACAGATCATTGGCTTTTGTTTCAATATTGTAACGCAGGTTGGTGATGGTCAGGGGAATCCAGTCTGATCTGTAAATAGTAGAACCAGTTCCTCATCGTAAACGTTCAAGCCTGCAGTTGGAGAGTGAAGACGGGGGAGGTACTTTGTGAAGGCCTGGGGGTTGGAGGTTGAGTGATCTTGGGTAAGAGATAGCAATCATTACAATGATGGCAAAAGCAATGTAGATGGAGTTGAGGGAGTGGATGACAAAGCAGTAGCTGTAGCAATGCTCACCAGAACAAGAGGCAGAGGTTTTTGGACATTTGAAAGGACAGTTTTAACTGGTATTTGGGGGTGAAGTTGAAGGGGGTAGAAGGGCATAGGGATGCAGAGTGGGCATTTGCAGATTTCCTGATCTTTGTATAATGGCTTGGTTAATTTACTCCCACAGCAGATGAAGAGAAATGGTTCCCGCTGGCAGGTGGGCTGGCAACCAATGGGCCGAGATTCAGGTTACGTGGCAAAGAGTTGGATGGGATGGGATGGGAGGAAAGATTCTACATGATTAGTTGTTCTGATCTTCAACGCATTGATTGGTGGAGATTCAATAGTAACTTTCAAAAAGGGATTGAAGGAAAAGCAGGCGGGGGAAAGAGCTGGTAAAATGGAGCTAATTGGCGATCTCCTTCAAAGAGCCAGCATAGGCAGGGTGGACTGAATGGCCTCTTTCTGTGCTGTATGGCTCTATGAAAACCGATTCCAATTCTCATGGGAATTGCCAGTTGCACAGTGTGAAGAGAGGCTAGTTAGGCCCCTGACAGACCTCCAGCCTGCCCAGAACGTTGGCTTCCCTCCAGCCCCAATTGATCCTATCTGCAGAGTGGCAGCGGGACCTCCCTTCAATTGCCCACAATTGGCCCCACACCATTGGGCATTGTCCATTGCCTGGTGAGCAGTGCCAAGGTGCCCCCTGGGCATGGGCACTTTGCCACTATGCAGTGACTGCGCCTGCTCGCCAGCTCTGGGAGACACTCATTTGTCGGGAATGTATGCACAAACCCTGCAAAATGGCCGAAATGTGATTCTCCCAACCCAATGCACCAAAGAACATGCATGTTGGGATGGGGGAATTCTTTTAATATCCATGGATTACATTTCTAACAAATAAAAGTACAGGGTTGTGTCACCTTGAGACAAATGAGTGATAAACAGGCCCATCACATTGTTAGTAGGAGCGAAAATGGATTGGAATCTGAATCTTCTATCAACTATAAAATACGCTTATTGATTTTGTAGAATTATAGAATCACAGAATCCCCACAGTACAGGAATAGGCCATTTGGTCAATTGAGTCTGCACCGCCAACAATCCCACCCAGACTCTAACCCCGTAACTCTTGGTATTTACCCAGCTAATTTCACTGACACTAAGGGGCAATTTACCATGGCCAATCCATCTACACCTTTGGACTGTGGGAGCAGCCGGAGGAAACCCACACAGACACAGGGGGAGTGTGCAAACTTCACACAGCTAGTTGCCCGAGGTCAGAATTGAACCTGGGTCCCTGGCACAGTGAGGCAGCAGTGTTAACAACTGTACACGATGCTGCTCATTTGGTGAGAAGTGTTAAAAATGTCATTGATGCTACCCATGAAAGTGTCTCAACATCCCAAAAGACAGCTTGAAACATTGGTTCTTATTGTCATATATTTGTTTGGAACAATGCAGTGAGGAACCAATCCATTCAAAGTGTAAACAATTAATAAATAGTTCTAGTAAAAAAAAAGCATGATGAGAAAAGCTAATATATTTGAGTATTGTAATAACTAAACACACAGTTTTATGTGTTGTTATTTTTGTTAACAAAGTATATCCATATTTCCTGAACTCACTGGGACACCCATTTCCCAAACAGCATCCACTTTAGTAATTCTTAAGTCAAATCCAGCTCATAGTTACCAGACAATGCAGGTTGGATAACTAAATGTGGGAAAATGTCTACACTTGTGTCTTTGAGATGACAATATCTGCAACCTGCCTGTGCTCTAAACATTAGTTGGAACAGGCCTCCATGGCTCTGATCAAAGATGGAACTAGCTGCTCTCTGAAGACTTTGGCCTGCCTGGCTGTTGGATGGAAAACTAGCCTCCTTCCCCAATGAGAATGCCAGTAATTATACTGTCTAGCCACTTTGATATCCCACCCTCTGGTTTCTGCTGTCTATCACTCAAATTTCTTCCTTTAGAAGTTATCAATTTCCCCCTAGCCCACCTCCCCAATCTCTGGTAAATAATGTTTCTGATATTTAAAATCGCACTTCAATTTCTCTGGATGTCTGTTAATCTTGTTACTGGCCAAATTGCATCTCAGTATGAGCTTGTTGCTGGTTATTTTTGTTGCCATCTCAAATTCACTATTAACCTTGTGAACATCCAAATTCCTAACAGGAGAATGTGAACGATGTGAATTCTTTGCCGAACCTTTTGTTTCCCTTTATTTCAATTTTTGCTTTTCTGAGTTATAAACGCAAATAGTAAAAAAGATTATTGCTACCCCTGTATCTTCATTAACTGGTTTTCTGGTTGTTTTATAATACATTTGAGAAAAGTTGAGAAGGAGAATGCCTTTTGTGTGCCAAAAGGATGTTCTGTTCTTAGATGCGCCAAGTTTGGTGGCGTTTAAGAGGTTAGTAGATAAGTTTATGGATGAAAAGGGAATGGTTTAGGTTAGAGGGTCATTGCTTTTTCTTAATTGGTCAGCGCAACATCCAAGGCCGAAGGGCCTGTTCTGCGCTGTAATGTTCTATGTTCTATGTTCTATCTCTCCCTCTGTAGCTCACTCTCTCTCTCTCTTTTTCTCTTTCTCTCTCTGTAGCTCACTCTCTCTCATTCTCTCACACTCTCTATCTATGTCGCACTGTCATCCCCTCTCTCTCTCTAGCTCTCTCGCACGCTCTCTTTCACTATGTCCCACTGTCATTATGTGTGTCTCTCTCTCTCTCTTTCTATGTCCCATTGTTATCCTCTATCTCTGTAGCTTACTCCCCCTCTCTCTATGTTCCACTGTCATTGTGTGTGTTTCTTTCTCTCTGTAGCTCACTCTGTCTCTGTCTCTGTCTCTGTCTCTCTCTCTGTCTTTCTCTCTATCTTTTCCCACTGTCATCTCTCTCTCTCTTTCTCTGTAGCTCACTCACTCTCTCTCCCCCTATCTATGCCCCACTGTCATCCTCTCTCTCTCTATTTATGTCCCACTGTCAACATCATTCTCTCTGTACCTCTCTCTATGTATCTATGTCCATTTGTCATTGTCCCCCTCTTGCTCTCTGTAGCTCGTTCTATCTATCTATGTCCTACTGTCAACCCCTCTCTCTCTGTAGTTCATTCTCCCTCTCCTCTCTCTTTTTCTCTCTCTCTCTCTCTCTCTCCCTCTCTAGCTCACGCTCTTGTTTCCTCTCTCCCTCTCTGGCTCAGACTGGGAATTTAATTAATCCAAATGTTTTGGTTACTCCAGCGACTGAAATTCCTGAACTGCCCTTCCAGGAAACCGGAGCAGAAATAGAATTGGGTGGAAGTTCACAGGACTGCTGGTTCTGTTTGTACGAGAGTTCCTGAAATAGTCACTCAGTATCTTTTTTCAATCTCTCTCTCTCTCTCTCTCTCTCTCTCTCCTCCTCCTTACAGTAAGTGTGGTACCCTCCCTCCAGAGAGCTGTCTGTTCAGCCTGATCTGTAGTGTCGGTTCTTTCATGGGTAAGTGCCATACTTTTACCACTTGCAACAGAAGTTGACTCATTGACTGTATCAGTCACTCAAATGTTCCGCATGTGAAAACAGTGTGACGTTATCTTTCTGTGCTGGTGAACGAAAGGTTCTGCGAACTCTAAACTCATGTTGCTTGTACTTGGATTATTGTGTCTGTTTAAGTAGTCCTGTTTGTCTGTAATATCAGTGCCTATCAGCACATTGCCCATTGTGTGTTTACAATAACAAGATAAGATCTATTCTGCCCCCCCCCCCCCCAAAAATCTTTTTCCCTCAGCCCAGACAAGTTTTTACTGAACTAAGCTAAACATTGAGCAAGGATTTGAACTCCAGACAGACCGTCAGCCAAATCTGGAATTGAACCTGGGTCCCCAGTGCTGTGAGGTAGCTATGCCATCCTCGATTTTTAAAATTCATACCCCCTGTTCAAATCCCATGGCTTTTCCCTATCTTGGCAACCTGTGCTGGGCTGGAATTCTCCAGTCACATGCACTCTGCTGCCAGCGAGAATGGAGAATTTGGAACTCAGTCAGATCTCTGATCACAGCAGCGGAACTGGAGAATCCCAGCGCAGGAGGTGAGGTTGGAGAATTCTGGCCCTGATCTTTCCAAAGACTCTGCGTTCCTTCAACTCCGCAATTGTGTGAAAGCCACACTTCTTTGACCTCAATGCTGATGGCCATGTTTAGTTCTGCTAGACCCTAAAATTTGGGATTCCCTCCCCAAACCTTTATTATCCAATTCCCCTCTCACTTACCCTCTGCCAATTCCTGCTTTCTGATGCACCTTAAAACTTGAGTGGGATTTTCTGGCCCCTTCCTGCCAGGAGGATCTCCTGGTCTTCCAGCACTGGATTGGGTGGGCTGTGCAAAACCGTTTTGACTTTAGTGGGATTGAAAGATTCCACCAATCGCCAATGGTGAGTGCCTCTACCTCTGAAAACATCAATGGTTTGGGGGGGGGGGGGGGGGGGGGGGGGGGAGCAGGGTGGGTGAGGTAGAGGTGGTTGGGGAGAGAGGATGGGGAGATTTGGGGGATAGGGTGGGGATGGTTAGGGAGAGAGGGTGAGGGGTAGTAGGATTTGCAGGGGAGGGTGTATGGTGGAGAGAAGATGGGGATGGGAGAGTTAGTGGGGAGAGAATGTGGGGAGAGAGGGTGGTGGGATTTGCAGGGTAGAGGGTGTGATTGGAAGAAAGAATGTTGGTGGAGGGAGGAACCCCAGCCTATCCCTTTGAGCAAGCTTTGATTACCTGATCTCGTTTCTCCTAGTGACTTGGGGTTTAATTTATTTGCGTGGTTGTGTGGTTTCTTAAGCTTTTTGCCCCTTGTAGGCACTATATAAATGCAAGCTGTTGGGGGTAGATACTTTTGTACCCGTTGAGGTGTTAAATGTGCAGGTGTTGGGGGGAGCTGTATCTGTCAGGAGTGGGTAGTGGATGGCAGCCAATTTCGCAACAGTCACACAAGGAAGAAATTAAACAAAATATCAGTTGTGGCAAATTCATCATTATTAAATGCTTGATGTGAAGAATATTCTGTACTTGTGGAAACTTGTCCATTTTTGCTGTTAAGTTCCATGACGTTTGATGTTACAGCCTGGGAACAAGTGAAGCTGGGAGTCAGGAAGGCTGGAGTTGTTAAACAATGTGCTTCCTTTATGAGTGGTACTCACAAAGCTCAGGGGCACACAGAACAAGAATGGCAGCATTTGATGAGTGTGGCATCATGGGGGCCCTCTTGCAATCAGAGGGGTAAATTTTCCAGCCCCCCCACCAAGGAAATTATTGATTGAATGGTCACTTGTTGGATAATTCCAGCCCAAGTCAGTGGGAGTCAAGGGCTGCTGCAGTAACAACAGAGGTTGCCATATACAGACCCAATGGCACTGGTGTTGGAACAGACTGTAGATCCCGAGGCCTGTCAGAAAAAAAGGAAGATAGAATCTCAACAGTACAGAAGGAGGTCATTTGGCCCATCAAGCCTGCGCTGACAACAATACCACCCAGACCCTATCCCCATAACCCACATATTTACTGTGCTAATCTCTCTAACCTATGCATCATGGGATACTAAGGGGTAATTTATTATGGTCCGTTCACCTAACCAGACATCGTTGGACTATGGAAGGAAACCAGACCATCCAGTAGAAACCCCATTGACATGGGGAAAAACGTGCAAACACCGCACAGACAGTGACCTGAGGCCAGAATCGAACCCCTGTCTCTGGCACTGTGAGGAAGCAGTGCTAACCACTGTACTACTGTGCCACTGTGCCGCCACTAGTTCCATACTTATGGTTGTTGGAGGTCAATCACCTCAGTGTCCTCGGTCCAAACATCTTCAAGTGCTTCACTAATCATTCTTTCTATCATAATATTGTTCGGGACCAAAATAGTGAACTCCATATAAGGACTTTAGTCTAAATGCAACTTCAGATTTTGGTTTTGGCATCAGTGTGAGGATAAGGTGTTTCACTCTGGGTATGATTCTATTGACCTACTTTTGATAAAACAAATATTATTTAACAATACTATTAACATATAACAAAAGAATTAGTAGAGCATTTACCAATTGGAAATACTTAAACAGGACAAGATACAATTCTTAATAGTTAGCTATCGTCTATGGTCCTAATGTAAGCAGTATTCACATAAACGTTAATCTCTTTTCAAAAGAGATGTGCACCTGTGGGTGCTAGTTTCCATCTTTTCAACTCCTCTGAACAGATAGAAAAGGGCACCTGTCTTCTGACTCCCAACAGCAACCTCCAGAGAAAGTTCTATCCCCAAATAGCAGAACCTCAAAGAAAGAGATTTATTTCCTGGCAGATCCCAATCTCAAAATCCAGAGAGAAAAGAAATACTGAGAGAGTGACCGCTCTCCAAAGATCCCAAGCAGCAGAGTGAGCTTGATTTCCCAGTGTAAAGCTAGCTCTATAAGATTTTGCTGTCAATCAATCTAATCAAGCACTACTCTGCAAAACCCTAGGGGAAAACAATAAAACGATATAGTAGTACTCTAAATTAAAGCAAACACTCCAGCTAATAGGCACAATTATGCTGCTGCAATAACAACAGAGGTTGCCAGATACAGGCACAATGGCATCGGTGTTAGAACAGACTGTTTTTAAAAAAGAATTCTGACTCAAAAAAAAAACCTGACTCAAATACGTTTCTTTAAGGCACAGTATCGTTACAAGATCAGGAGTGGGGAAGATCTCAGATCTAATGATTGTACAATGTTCAATTCCAAACACAATTCCTCACATAATGATATGATCAAAAAAGCTTTTAGTGTGGGCGTGTCACACTCCAAAATCAGTAAGAATTTAGCAACACCAATTTTAAATCCAACCGATTTATTTGATAGTAAAATTGCGAGCTTTCAACACTTTTGTGTCTTCGTCAGGCAAATGCAGTGTTCTAGTCTGCAATAGCACACATCAGCACAGACAGTCAGAGATTGCTGATTAGAATGTGAATCCTTACATCTAACCTGCTATTCAAGTGTTAAAGTGGCTAACAATGTGTGAAGGGAATCCTGAGCATTGGTTAGAGAATTGTGTATTTTCTCCAGACAGCACAGTAAGTGAGGTTTTTTGCTAACCCAGGCAAGTTACGGGGGTTACAGATAGTGTTTCATGAAGCCAAGATCCCTGTTAAGACCGTCCTCATGTGTGCGGAGCTTGGCTATCAGTCTCTGTTCAGCGACTCTGCGCTGTCGTGTATCACGAAAGCCCCCTTGAAGAATATTTACCCGCAGGTCGGAGGCCGAATGCCCATGACTGCTGAAGTGTTCACCCACAGGGAGGGAACTGTTTTGCCTGGTGATTGTTGAGTGATGCTCATTCATGCGCTGTCGTAGTGTCTGCATGGTCTCCCCAATGTACCATGCTTCGGGACATCCTTTCTTGCAATGTATTAGGTAGACAACGTTGGCTGAGTTGCAAGAGTATGTACCGTGTACCTGGTGAATGGTATCCTCACGTTTGATGATGTCGTCCATGTCTATGATCTGGCATGTCTTGCAGAGGTTTCTGTGGCAGGGTTGTGTGGTATTGTGGTCACTGTTCTCCTGAAGGTTGGGTAGTTTGCTGCGAACAATGATCTGTTTGATGTTGTGAGGTTGTCTGAAAGCAAGAAGTGGGGGGGTGGGGATGGCCCTAGCGAGATGTTCATCGTTGTCAATGATATGTCGTAGCTTCTCCGCTCCGGGGAAGTACTGGACAACAAAGGGTACTCTGTCCACCGTGTCCCATGTTCGTCTTCTGAGGAGGTCAGTGTGGTTTATCGTTGTGGCACGTCGGAACTGTCGATCGATGAGTTGAGCGCCATATCCTGTTCTCACGAGGGGATCCTTCAGTGTCTGGAGGTGTCTGTCACGATCCTCCTCATCTGAGCAAATTCTGTGTATACGGAGGGCTTGTCCATAGGGAATGGCTTCTTTAACGTGTCTAGGGTGGAAGCTGGAGAAGTGGAGCATTGTGAGGTTGTCTGTCGGTGTGCGGTACAGTGAGGTGCTGAGGTGACCGTCCTTGATGGAGATGCGTGTGTCCAAGAATGCAACTGATGCTGGAGAATAGTCCATGGTGAGTCTGATGGTGGGATGGAACTTGTTGATATCATCATACAGTTGTTTCAATGATTGTTCACCATGAGTCCAAAGGAAAAAGATGTCATCAATGTATCTAGTATATAATCTTGGTTGAAGATCTCGTGTGGTGAAGAAGTCTTGTTCGAACCTGTGCATGAAGATGTTGGCATACTGAGGTGTGAATTTGGTCCCCATGGCTGTTCCGTGTGTCTGGATGAAAAGCTGATTGCTGAAGGTGAAGACATTGTGGTCCAAGATGAAGTGGATGAGTTGTAAAATTGCATCCGGAAACTGGCAGTTGTTGGCATTGAGTACTGAGGCAGTTGCAGCAATACCATCGTCGTGGGAGATGTTGGTGTAGAGCGCCGAGACATCCATTGTGACAAGGAGTGTCCCTGGTTCCACTGCTCCATGTGTGCTGAGTTTCTGTAGGAAGTCCGTAGTGTCAAGACAAAAGCTGGAGGTTCTTTGTACAATAGGTTTCAGGATGCCCTCGATATAGCCGGAGAGATTCTCACACAGGGTCCCATTGCCCGATACGATGGGACGGCCGGGTATGTTTGCCTTGTGTATCTTTGGGAGGCAGTAGAGATCTCCAATGCAGGGAGTACGTGGAATGAGAGCCCGGAGGGTGTTCTAAAGGTCCGGATCAAAGGTTTTGATCAGAGTGTTGAGTTGACGAGTGTGTTCTTTGGTCGGATCTGCTGGTAACTGTCTGTAGTGTTTCACATTGTTTAGTTGTCGGTACACTTCCTCACAGTAGTCCGTTCTGTTCAGTGTGATGGTGGTGCCTCCTTTGTCTGCTGGTTTGATGACAATGTTGCGGTTGGTCTTGAAAGTACGGATGGCCTTGCTTTGTGCTTGGGTGATGTTCGGGACTGTCTTGTAAGTGCGGTTGATGAATCTGGTGTTCACGCACCTCCTGATGGCTTGGGCATACATGTCCAGTCGGGGGCAGCGGCCTTCTGGAGGAGTCCAATTGGATTCATTCCTCTTCGGTTGCTGCACTGCAGATCCCTCTGTCGGCTGTTCTGGTTCATTAGCTGTCTCATTGAGTCCGCTATTGGCCTCTTGGGGTTTGTGGAAGAACTCACGCAGCCTCATTTGCCTGATGAATTCCTCTGTATCTGCTGCAAGACTGATGGGGTCCATTTTGGTGGTGGGACAGAAATTGAGCCCTCGGCTGAGAACTTCGATTTCCTCTGATTGAAGTGTGTAGTCCGACAAGTTAACAATGGACCTCCCTGCGGTGGTGTTGTTTTCAAAATGACAGATGTATGCCTAGCCTTACTGTAGGGCAGGAGTTGGGAGTTGGCCTAAAAAGGACAAAGCAAATTGACCAGAATTTGCTCCTAACAGCTAAGCATAGATCAAAGCAGGAACACAGAGGGACTTGGAAATCATTGTTCAGGATTCTCTTAAGGTTATCATGCAGGTTCAATTGACAGTTAAGAAGGCAAATGCAGTGATAGTGTTCGTGTCAAGAAGGTTAGAATATAAGAGCAGGGATGTACTTCTGAGGCTGCATAAGGTTGTGGTCAGAGCCCATTTGGAATATTATGAGCAGTTTTGGGCTCCATACCTAAGGAAGATGTGCTGGCCTTGGAAAGAGTCCAGAGGACGTTCACAAGAATGATCCCTGGAATGAAGAACTTGTTGTATGAGGAATGGCTGAGGACTCTGGGTCTATACTCGTTGGAGTTTAGAAGGATAAGGGGGAACTTATTGAAACTACAAGATACTGCGAGGTTTGGATACATTGGATATAGAGAAGATGTTTCCACTAGTTGGAAAAACTAGAACCAGAGAGCACAACCTCAGGCTAAAGGAATGATCCTTTAAAACAGTGATGAGGAGGAATTTCTTCAGTCAGAGGGTGGTGAATCTGTGGAACTTTTTGCTGCAGAAGGCTGGGGAGGCCAAGTCATTGAGTGTCTTTAGAACAGAGCACAGCCCTTGATTAATAAGGGGATCAGTGGTTATGGGGAGAAGGCAAGAGAATGTGGATGAGAAAAATATCAGCCACGACTGACTGCAGAGCAGACTTGATGGGCCGAGTGGCCTAATTCTGCTCCCATATCTTATGGTCTTAACAAGCAAGCAATACCATGGGAGGCAAGTTCAAATGTCACTGGACTAGTAATCCAGAGACCCGGGTTAGTATCTGGACATATGGGTACACGTCCCACTAGTGGAATTTGAACTCAATTAATTAAATCTGGAATTGAAAGTTAGTCTCTGTAATGGTGAGTGCGAAACTATCATCGATTGTTCTAAAAAACCCACCTGGTTTACTAATGTCCTTCAGGGAAGGAAATCTGCTGTCTTTACCTGGATTACACGTGACTTCAGAGCCACAGGTTGATTCTTAACTGCCCTCTGAAATGGCCTAGCAAGCCACTTATTTCAAGGGTAATTAGGGACAGACAACAAATACTTACTTCCCAAATCCCAGGAAACAGTAGAACAAATTTTACAGTGCTGAAGTAGGCCATTCAGCCAAAAGGTTCAGGCTATTATACACAGTGTGTCATTGCAAAGGGAGCAGGATGGGTGGGCAGTGGATGTTTGAGGTGGTGAACAGGCTGCTTTGTTCCCCAACCCTTTAGGGCAGCAATTAACTCTCAATGGAACGGCCAGTTCTTTTTCCTAGAATCCCTATAGTGCAGAAGGAGGCCACAACCACAATCCCACTGAGGCCCTATTCCCGTAACCCCACTAATCCCTTTAACTTGTGCATCCTGGGACACTCTAAGGGGTAATTTAACATGGCTAATATAGCTAATCTGCATATTTTTGGACTTTTGGAGGAAACCCACTCAGACATGGGGAGAATGTGCAAATTTGGCACAGACAGTGACTCGAGGCCGGAACTGAACCCGGGCCCATTGCACTGTGAGGCAGCAGTGCTAATCACTGTGCTACCGTGCTGCCCCGATAAACATTACAATCCCCACCACATGTTCCAACAAACACTTCCCGAAATCAAGCAAAGATTTGTGGCACATTTTTGGAAAATATACACTCCAAAATTTTAGGATTCCTTCACCAACCCCCTCCCTCAGGTTCTTCACTTCTTAATGTGGCATTATCTATATTGATAGGCCTCCCCAATTCCCCCACGTTGTTACTCTTTGTGATTTCATGTAAACTCATTTCTGAAATTTTCCAGTCCTTCCCTGCTGGCAGGATCACTCCATGTTGCGTTCTCCGATGGGGAACGGGGAGCGATACCCAGTAAACATCAGCAGGCTGCCTCTGCCGCTGGAAGATACACTGCATATTTTTTCACTCAGAGTGGTGAGTGTCTGGAACAAGCTGCCAGAAGTAGTAGTAGAGGCATGTACAATTTTGTCTATTAACAAGTATTTAGACAGTTACGTGGTTAAGATGGGTATAGAGGCTTAAGAACGCACGAGCTAGGAGCAGGAGTAGGCCATTTAGTCCCTCGAGCCTGTTCCTCCATTCAGTAAGATCATGGCTGATCTTTTTGTGGACTCAGCTCCACTTACCCGCTCGCTCACCATAACCCTTAATTCTTTTACTGTTCAAAAATTTATGTATCCTTGCCTTAAAAACATTCAATGAGGGAGCCTCAATTGCTTCACTGGGCAGAGAATTCCACAGATTCACAACCCTTTGTGTGAAGAAGTTCCTCGTCAACTCAGTCCTAAATCTGCACCTCAATGTTTTGAGGCTGTGCCACCCTCTAGTGGACTTGAGGAGCTGTTGGATTGGCTGGTAGTCTGAATCGTGTTAGTGGAGGAGTTGAAGCTAAGTCAGGACATGGCTTGCAGAGTGAACTGCAGAATGGGGTCTTGTGCAGGAGCTGAGCCCCTCACTAGGTTGTTGAGCAAGGCGAAGCCCTGTGTCATTACAGGAGTGATCCAGATCCTCACCAGTGAACCTTGTCACAGCCTCCTTGAGTTCATGAAGAGTAATGATCTTTGCCGTTCCTCCATCCCTCCCTTCCCCCCAGTCTGGGCTCATTCTTGCTGAGTTTGGCCTGTTTGGGGACTAGGGATAGAGATGTGATGGGAAAGGTTTGAGCAGAGATGTAGTGAAATATAAGTCCCTTGTGTGTGGTGAGCCCACCTCAGAATGGACAGAGATTGGAATTGGAGCAACAAAAGATTTAATGTTTTATTTATTAGCGTCACAAATAAGGCTTACATTAAAACTGCAATAAAGTTAATGTGGAACTCCCCTAGTCACCACACTCTGGCATCTGTTCAAGTACACTGAGGAAGAGTTTGGCACGGCCAATGCACCTAACCAGCACATCTTTTGGACTGTAGGAAGAAACCGGAGCACTAGAGGAAAGCCACAATAGACACGGGGAGAACGTGCAGACTCCGCACAGACAGTGACCGAACCTGGGAATTGAACCCGAGTCCTTGATGCTGTGAGGCAGCAGTGCTAACCACTGTGCCACCATACTGTTCTGAGACAGCTGGGGTGACGGTGTTGTGAAAGTCTTGTTGAGAGAGTGAGTGCTATGTGTCTCCCGAAACTGAATGTGTGAGATCCATGAAGGGAGTCGCTGTGTGAGTACACAATGCCTTGCTGAGAGTTTGATAGTGGAGGGAGGTGAGAGAGGACAGACCCTGATAGGGTGGGTAAGATCATTCCCCCACACCCCTACACTGGATGGTACTTGGTGGATGGGTTGCGCTGGTCTCCTAGGCCATGGTTTCCATGGCTGGAGAGGTGAGTTTTGTGTGATTCTTTAAGCTGTCCCTTGGATCATGGACATGCCGGTGGGGCTCACACTCAGGGCCACGGGCGTCTTGGCAGTGAAAGCTGGTGCAGCTGCCTTCTGGAGGGTGCCCACCTTTTCCCTCTGGGGTCCTGACACCCTGCATGCTCTGGTGAAGACAGCGGGGCTGGAGAAAGTGAGATGCATGATTGCAAAAAGGCTAGATTTTAAAAGTTGAGAAATGTTGTTAGAATTGTATAAAGTGTTGGTGAGACCACACCTGGAGTATTGTGTCCAGTTTTGGTTTCCTTTCTTCAGGAAGGATATGGTGACATTGGAGGCAGTTCAGAAGATGTTCACCAGATTGATTCCGGGAATGAAAGGTTGCACAAGGAGCAGTTAGATAGCTTGTGCTTGTACTCGCTGGAGTTCAGAGGAATGAGGGGGATTTGATTGAGGTTTATAAGATGTTAAAGGGGATTGATGAGATGAAAGTTGAATGTTTAGTTCCCCTTATGGAACAGTCTGGAACAAGAGGTGAAAGATATACGCTGGTATCTTCCCATCCCACCTGCCATGGGAATTGGGGCAGGTGAGGAGGTATTCCACACAAAGGTCTGTTGACTTCGGGTGGGATTTCCTGGTCTCAGGAAATGTGGGTGGAAAATCTCAGTCCTGGAGTGAGGGGAGGTAAGTCCAAAACTGAGGAAGAGAAACTGCTTCTCTCGGAGGGTTGTGAACCTGTGGAACTCACTGCCTCAAAGTGCAGTGGATGCAAAAATCAACCAACAAAAAAGAGGTAGATGTCTTTCTGGTGCAAAGCAGGATAAAGGGAACAGGCAGGAAAGTGGGATTGAGACCAGGATAAGATCAGTCATGATTCTGTTAAGTGGAGCAGGCCCGAGTGGGCAATTCAGCCCCTCCCACTCCTGATTTGTCTGTTCCTATGAGTATGCTGAACTAGTGTTTAAACCTGCCAGCCTCCTCCTCCTTCTCCAACCCCATTCTATTTGGATAGGAATTCCCCTGTGCATAATTAATGAGATTCCAAGTGCCAAATCTGGCATGGAATCCCACGATTCAAGCCAACAGGACAAGTGCTCTGCAGTTACCTGGCCCTCAAAATGGGAGAATTCTGTGCAAAGTGTCCACGGATGGATTTTTAATTCCTAAGCAGGTTTAGTTGAGCAACTTTTGCAGTGGATTTTGAATTGACAATGTAGCCTGAGCTACATGCTCTGGAGTTTCTCCCCCAGGTCTGGGAAATCAGCTATTGTGATGATGTTTGAAAGGTTTCTGCGTTCTATCATCCAAGATAGTTTCTCAAGGATGAAATTCAGCGCACATTAGTGGACAAACAGCGTGGGACATGAGAAAGGCGTCTGATGTTTATGCGGGAGAAGATTTTAAACTGAGGGTTGTGTGGGATTACAGAATGAAAACTCTGTGCTGTAATTACTTATGCCCCCAGAGATAGTGAACTCAAGCTGACTTATTGCCTGTTCTTGAGCGCCTTATCAGATCTCATTTAAGAACAGCGTTTCATTGTTCCCAGATTAATGTCAGCATTTATGTAATGTTTTGGCTGCTGTTCTAATGTACACGGCCAACGAAACTGAGAAAAAGGTGAAGAAATACTATCATTGTGCTTATTTAACCTCTCAGTGTAACACTGTGATAATCGTGTATCATTATTTCCTGTAGATAACTGTTATTTGTTATCACTTTAACTCTGTCTGTTGATTTGATTTGATTTATTATTGTCTATGCATTAGTATACAGTGAAAAGAATTATTTCTTGTGTACTATACAGACAAAGCGTAATATACATAGAGAAAGAAAGGAGAGAGTAGAGAATGTAGTGTTACAGTCATAGCTAGGGTGTAGGGAAAGATCGACTTAATGGGAGATAGGTCTATTCGAAAGTCCAATGGCAACAGGGAAGAAGCTGTTCTAGAGTGGGTTAGTGGGGGACAACAGACTTTTTCCCACGGAAGAAGGTGGGAGAGAGTAGGTCTGGTGTCCCTGGGGACTTGATCATACTGGATGCTTTTCTGAGAGTGTGGGAAGTATAGACAGTCTCAGGGGATAGGAGGCTGGTTTGAATGATGGATTGGGCTTCATTCATGACCCTTTGTCGTTTCTTGCAATTTTGGACAGAGCAGGAGCCATACCAAGCTGTGGTACAGCCAAAAAAATGCTTTCAATGCTGCGTTTGTAGATGTTGGTGAGAGTTGTAGGAGACATACCAAATTTCCTTAGTCTTCTGGGAAAGTGGAGGCATTGGTGGGCTTTCTTAACTATAGTGTTGGCATAGGGGGACCAGGACAGGTTGGTGATGACCTGAACACCTAAAAAATTGAACCCATGATTGTGATGAATGGTGAAGCAGTTAAATGGCCTCCTGCTGCTGCCATCTTCTATGTTTCTATGTAAGCATTCAACCATTTCTACTTCAGCCCCATTGACGTACACAGGGGCATGCTGTAAGTATAGAATCAGAAACATCTGGGTTAATGACTTTCAGTCCTTCATAGGTCAACGTCAAAGATATTGTGGCGAATTTTATCATTGTGCCCACCATGGGAACTGTAGTGAGTGAAGTGCGAATCACGGAAAGGTCTGTTGACCTCAGGTGGGATTTTCCAGTTTTGGGGTGAGTGAAGCTGGAAAACTCAGCCCCCAATTAAAGTTTATTTATTAGTGCCACAAATCGATTTACATTAACACTGCAATGAAGTTACTGTAAAAATCATTTAGTCGCCACACTCTGGTGTCTGTTCAGGTACACTGAGGGAGCATTTAACACAGCCAATGCACCTAACCAGCACATCTTTCAGACTGAAGAAAACTGGAGCACCTAGAGGAATCCCACACGGACACAGGGAGACTGTGCAGACCCCACATGGTCTCCAGGTTGGGTATCAAACCGGGTCCCTGGTGCTATGAAGTAGCAGTGCTGACCACTGTGGTACTGCGCTGATTTGACAGACCATGGTATGTGATGATTTATTTTTAAAGAAAATTTTCTTTCAATTGACAGAACATGTGCACATACGTGTGCCTGTGTGTGGCGGGTGGAGGTAGACAAAGGTAAAGTAGTTGGGGTGTGGTGGGGGTATGGAGCTGGAAGAAGAAATGCAGGATGTGAACACTGCGGTGTCTGTTTGTTTCTCTTGTGCCTTAGGGACTTGCTTTGACTTCTCTTTCCCCACATTTTCAGGTTGACAAGATGTAATGGGTAATGTGCCACAGGAATCAATTCTGGAATCTCAACTATCCATAATTTATGTAAATGACTTTATATTGTGCGGCACAGTGGTTAGACCTGGTGCACCTCAGTGCCTGGGACCCACATTTAATTCCGACATCGGGTAGAGTTTGCACATTCTCCCTGTATCTGCATGCTTTTCCACTGGGTGCTTTGGTTTCCTCCCACAATCCATAGATGTGAGGGTTCGATGCATTGGTCATGCTAAATTGCCTCTGTGTTCCAACATATGTCAGTTAGGTGAATTAGCCATGTTAAATTGTGGGGTTATGGGGGTAGATGATGGATAAGAAACTCTGTTGTAGAATTGGTGCAAGCTCGATAGGCTGAATAGCCAGATTCTGCATTGTAGGCATTCTATGACTTTATGACTTGGATAAAGGGATGGGTGGGATGGTTGGCAAATTTGCCGACTACACAAATTTAGGTTAGAAAATGAGTTTTGAAAAGAACATAAGGAGGCTCAGAGAGAGATGAATAGGTTGGCTGGAATTTTACCATCCCACCCCCATGGGAATTGGTGTGGGCGAGGGACGGACAATGGGAAGGTCCATTGACCTCGGGTGGGATCTTACACTTTCGGGATGATGAGACTGTAAAATCCAGCAGTGAGTGGACAAAGATCTGAATGAATTAAATAAAAGAAGAATTTCATTAATCTGGAAAAGTACAGAGAAGGAAAAGAAAATAAAAACTTGTATTTATATAAATCATTTCACAAACTGATCCAAATTGTTTTGCAACCAATGAAATAATTCTTATTGCTGTAAGGTTACAATGTAGAGCTACAAGAATGATAAGGAGGGGCAATGAATAAAATATAATAGGGATAATTTGCGATTGTGGACAGGAGAGGAATGAGGAAGCATTTGCTTGAGTTTGAGGAGTGTAGCTATCTTCATGTGTGAATTGGACAGAGGGCCACACTCTGAAATACCTTACTATCACCTCACTATAGGAAGGATGTGATTGCATTAGAGAGGGTGCATAGGAGATTCACCGAGATGCTTTTTTGAAATTTTTATTTATTAGTCAAAAGTCAGCTTACATTCACACTGTAATGAAGTTACAGTGAAAATCCCCTAGTGACCAGTGTCTGGTGCCTGTTTGGGTACACTGAGGGAGAATTTAACATGGCCAGTGTGTCGAACCAGCACATCTTTTGAACTGTGGTAGGAAACCGGAGCACCCAGAGGAAACCCACACAGATACAGGGAGAACGTGAAGACCCTGCACACAGTGACCAAGTCTGGATGTTGCCTGGACTGGAGTGTTTCAATTATGAAGAGAGGCCAGTTAGGCTGGGGTTTGTTTTTCTTAGAACGGAGAAGGCTGAAGGAGGACCTGATTGAAGTGAACAAAATTATGAGGGACAGAGACAGGGGAGATAAGAAAAATATCTTCCCCTTAGCATAAAGGTCATTAACCAGGGGCCATAGATTAATGCAAGGAGACAGAAGATTTAGAGGGGATTTGAAGAAAACCTTTTTCACCCAGAGGATGATGGGAATCTGGAACTCACTGTTGAAAGGATGGTAGAGGAATTTGATGAGCATTTGAAACACCCTAACATACAAAGCTACAGATCAAGTGCTGGAAAATGGGATGAGAATAGATAAGTGTTTGATAGCTGGTGCAGGCACAAAAGGGCCGAAGGGCTGTAAACTCTATTGGCAGGATTTTTACTCCAAGACTGGAAAATCCTGCTTGAGGTTAATGGATCATTCCATGGTCTGCTCCTGCCCGCTACAAGTCCCATGGTGAAAGGGACGAGAAAGTTTTGCCAATGTGACAATTAGGAAGCTAGGCTGGAGACACCTTTGGTGGAATTTTCCAGTCATTCATGCTGGTGAGGTTCTTTGGTCCCGCTATAGTAAACAGAGATCTGGTTGAACCAGCAAATTCTCCATTCTCGCTGGCAGTGGAGGCGTGGTGTGAACGGCTGGAGATATTCCCACCATCCTTGGGTCTCTCCCTCCTTTCTGGTATTTGATATTTTTGTAGACTCTTGAGTACGACCTCTACTCCTGGCAGAGTTGGGAAGGTTTTGTTGGCTCCAGGTAATGTTGAAGATCCATCAAGTGCAGAGCTGTGATGAAATTGTTGCTATGGGTCGCTAACGCTGCCTCTCCATCTTACATGATGCTGTTAAGAACACTGAGGTGATTAAAAGTAGCCAGTATGATTTTATAATCAATAGGTCAGTAACCAGCCAAATTTCTCTGGCAGGAGGGTGGGTGGGGATGCAGTCATTGGAATGGTGTTTTCTCTACATAATTGCAAGCATACAGGGTTTTGCCAGGAGGTCTTATGGCACAGTGGGTTAGCGTCCCTCCTCTGAGCCAGAAGCTCTGGATTCAAGCCCCATCCAGGACTTGATGACCAAGGAAGGTTCATAGCGCAGCAAACAGGTTGAGTGTCAACCTGCAAATCCTTCTAAATGTATCAATAACTGCTGTTAAGAGTGGGAGAGACTCCTAGTCAGTCATACTTGATGTGGAACAGCGCCCCTCAAGTGAGAATCCCTTTGGTGACAGATTAGTGACCTGTACCTGGAATTATTAGAATTAGGTTCCGGAAGACTGGAGGAGAGCGAATGTGGTCCCATTGTTCAAGAAGGGGAAGAGAGACCTTCCAGGGAATTATAGGCCAGTGGGTCTTACTTCTGTTGTGGGCAAAGTATTGGAGAGAATTATTAGGGATAAGATTTATAGTTATTTAGAGAGAAATGAATTGATTGGGGATAGTCAGCATGGTTTTGTGAAGGGTTGGTCGTGCCTTACTAACCTTATTGAGCTTTTTGAAAAAGTGACCAAAGAGGTGGATGGGGGTAAGGCAGTTGATGTGGTATATATGGACTTTAGTAAGGCGTTTGATAAGGTGGCCCATGGAAGACTTCCGCAGAAAATGCAGATGTATGGGATAGAGGGTGATTTAGCTAATTGGGTTAGGAATTGGCTAGCAGATAGAAGACAGAGGGTGGTGGTTGATGGGAGATATTCATCGTGGAGTTCGGTGACAAGTGGTCTGTTTTGGGGCCCCTGCTGTTTGTAATTTTTATAAATGATCTGGATGAGGGTATTGAAGGATGGATTAGTAAATTTGCAGATGACACCAAAGTCGGTGGAGTGGTAGATAGTGAAGAGGGGTGTTATAGTTTGCGGAGAGACTTGGACAAGTTGCAGAGCTGGGCCGAGAGGTGGCAAATGGAGTTTAATGTGGAAAAGTGTGAGGTAATGCACTTTGGCAGGAATAATAAATGTGTAGAGTATAGGGCTAATGGTAGGATCTTAATAGTGTTGATGAACAGAGGGATCTTGGTGTATATGTGCATAGATCCCTGAAAGTAGGCAGTCAAGTCGATAAGGTTGTTAAGAAGGCATACGGAGTCTTAGCTTTTATTGGTAGGGGGATTGAATTTCGGAACCACAACGTCATGTTGCAACTGTACAAAACTCTAGTGCGGCCGCACTTGGAGTATTGTGTGCAGTTCTGGTCCCCACATTATAAGAAAGATGTGGAGGCATTGGAGAGGGTACAGAGGAGGTTTACCAGAATGTTGTCTGGTATGGAGGGCAGGTCTTATGAAGAGAGGCTGAGGGATTTGAGGTTGTTTTCGTTAGAAAGGAGGCGGCTAAGAGGAGACCTTATCGAAACATATAAGATGATTAGAGGTTTAGATAGGGTGGACAGTGATAGCCTTTTTCCTAGGATGGAGAAAGCTAGCACGAGGGGACACAGCTTTAAATTAAGGGGTGATAGTTATAGGACGGATATCAGAGGTAGGTTCTTTACCCAAAGGGTGGTTAGGGAGTGGAATGCCCTGCCTGCAGCAGTTGTAGATGCGCCAAGTTTGGTGGCGTTTAAAAGGTTAGTTGATAAGTTCATGGAAGAGAAGGGAATGGTTTAGTTTGGAGGGTCATTGCTTTTTATATTGGTCGGCGCAACATCGAAGGCTGAAGGGCCTGTTCTGCGCTGTAATGTTCTATGTTCTATACAGTGCACAAGAAGCCCTTCAGCCCATCAAGTCTGTACTAACACACAAGAAACATATGAACTCCCACCTAATCTCAAATTACTAGCACTTGGCCCAGTGCCTTAAATGTTATGACATGCAAAGCTCTTATCCAGATCCTTTTAAAGGATGCCACCTCCTCCACCCTCCAGGCAGCACGTTCCAGAGTCTCATCATCATCTCCGTAAAAATGTTTAACCTCCTGCCCCTGTCCTTGAACCTATGTCCCATCATGACTGACCCTTCAACTAAGGGGATCAGCTGCTCCTTATTCACTCTGTCCAAGTCCCTCATAATCTTGTACACCTCGATCAGGTTGCCCTCTGTCTTCTCAGTTCCAGTGAAAACAACCTCAGCCTATCCGGCCTCTCCTCACAGCTGAAACTCTTCAGCCCAGGCAGCATCCTGGTGAATCTCCTCTGCACCACCACCGGAACACACATCCTTCCTATAATGTGGCAACCAGAACTGCACACAGTACTCTAGCATGGCCTCACCAAAGTTCTGTACAACTCGAACATGACTTCCTTGCTTTTGTAATCTGTGTCTTGATCCCATATGTCTTTTTGCCACCTTACTAACATACCCTTCTGCCTTCAGAAATCTGTGGACAAACACGCCACAAAGTTCCACAAAACTTCCTCGTGTTATGCCATTTATTGAATACTTTCTTGTCAAATTACTCCTTCCAAGGTGTATCACCTCACATTTTTCAGGGTTAAATTCCATCTGCCACTTATTTGCCCATTGGACCATTCCATCTATATCTTGTTGCCCAAAACACTCTGCCTCACTGTCAACCACCCATCCAGTCTTTGTGTCAATCGCAAACTTATTAATTCTACCCCTCCATGTAGTTGAGGGCAATGCAGTGGCACAGTGGTTAGCACTGCTGCCACATGTTGCCAGGGACCCGGGTTTGGGTCACTGTCTGTGCAGAGTTTGTATGTTCTTCCCATGTCTGTGTGGGTTTCTTCTGGGTGCTCTGGTTTCCTCCCACAGTCCAAAAGATGTGCAAGTTGGATGCATTGGCCATGCTAATTTCTTCCTCAGTGTACCCAAAACAGGTGCCAACTGTAGCGACTAGGGGATTTTCACAGTAACCTCGTTGCAGTGAGCCGACTTGTAACACTAATAAATAAACTTTAACTTAAACCTATGTTGTTTATATAAATGAATAATCAGGGATCTTGTCAAAGGCTTTACTGGAATCTATATAAACTACTTCAGCTAATATTTGCTAGCTTTTGAAACAGACAAAAGTCTGCCTTAGTACAGCAGTAGTTGTGGGAAAAGTATTGGAAAACATTCTGAAGGTCAAGGACGTTAATTATCTGAACTGGATTCTCTTGTGACTATTACTTTGCCTCTGTTTTAACAATGTCTACATATCAGAGAGTGCTTCCCTGGTTGCGAATTGGGGCACCCTGCAGTTGTGAAAAGTGCTGTAGAAATTCAAATTTTCCCTGTGCATGAGGATCCAGTTTATATCTCCTTTCTCTGGCGCTGCACCTGTCTGGTGTGAGCTGTCTTGAAACATTCGCCTGGGTTCCAGATGCTCACTAATTGAAACCAATGAAAATTCCCCTGCTTGAGCCTGGACCTTACAAATATGGGGAAGTTTGGTCAGAAGGCATGTGTATCCCTAAGGAAACCCATCCTTTTCAATCAATTGTGCTCCTTTTTTGCGGGTATTTTCCACACTCTCTTCTCCGATCCCCTGCCTGCTACAATATTCCTGTACCAACTCTGAGAGCCACTGCAGGGGGTGGGTTAGGACCAGAACAATCCATGGCCCTATTTCCCCCACCCCCAGAATGTCAAGCATTAAGCAACTGGTGCAGAAATGTTGGTCTTTCTGGGTTATTTCTCCCCCCGCAGTACTTTTCACAACTGTACAGACTATCCGAAAGCCTCTCTACAGCCAATGAGGTGCAGTCACTGTCGCAGTGTCGGAAATGTGAAGGCCAATCTATGCACAGCAAGATCCCGCAGACCAACAAAATGACAACGACCAACTATAGGACAGTGGTTAGCACTGCTGCCTAACAATGCCTGGGGCCCAGATTCAATACTGGCCTTGGGTGACTCTGTGTGGACTTTGCTCATTCTCCCCGTGTCTGCATAGGTTTCCCCTAGGTGCTACAGTTTCCCTCTGAAAATGTGCAGGTTAGGTGGATTGGCCATTGCTAAGTTGCTCCTTAGTGTCCAAAGATGTGCAGGTTAAGTGGATTGGCCATTGCTAAGTTGCTCCTTAGTATTCAAAGACATGGAGGTTTTCATTGGAACATCAGCCTTGAATTTTGTGCTCAGTTCCTGAGTGAGACTTGAACCCACAACCATCAGAAAACAGTGTAACCAACTAAGCTACAGAGGATAAAGGCAAGGCATGGTTGCTTCCGGCTGTGGGTGACAACTGCCCTCTGAGATAGTAAGATGATATCTTTTGAGGGGGATCTCGGGCTGGCAGCTTGTAAATGAAGGAGGAATTGTGAGATGTATTTAATATTATCCAGAAGAGCAAAGGAGCATTTGGGTGTCTTGCGATTCAGGGAGTGGTGTTCCAGCATTTGAGCCAAAAGCTAAGAATTCAAAAACCACTCCAAGGCCTGGCAGCCATGGAAGGAATGCTCGTGATGGGGTTTCAGTAGATTGAGAATCAGCCAATGAGTCCACATCAACGTATCCCTATCGGTACCGATCAGGGAGAGAAGAAACTCTGTGTGTGTGAACATATCTGATAAGCAAAGGAACTCCTGAGGAATGCTGGACAATAATGGGTCATATGAACATCTGAACAAGGAGCAGAAGTTGGCCATTCAGCCCCTCAAGCCTGCTCCACCACTTAATAGGATTATGGCTGATCTGATAATTACCTCAAATCTAACCCTCCCCACTCCTAATAACCTTTCACCAACTCCCCCCCCCCCCCCCCCCCCCAACCCTCTGCTCATCAAGAAAGTCTGGTGAAATAATCTTGTGTCATGAATATTCTGTCACAACAATAACCTCTCCCTCGGTATCAGTAAAAGAAAGGAGATAGTCATTGACTTCAGGAAGTATCATGGAGAACATGCCCCTTTCTAGATCAATGGGAACGAAGTGGAAATGGTGAGAGCTTTCAAGCTTGTAGGTGTCCAGACCACCAACAACCTGTCCTGGTCCCTCCATGCTAGTTAAGAAATCCCACCAACGCCTCTACTTTCCCAGAAGCCAAAGTACATTCGGCAAGTCTGCTAAGATTCTCTCAACAATTTTTACAAGTGCACCAAAGAAAGCAACCTTTCCAGTTTTATCACAGCTTGGCATGGCACCTGCTGTGACTTTACTACAGCACCTTTTAAGGAGAGAGTTCCAAAGACTCACGACCCTCTGAGAGAATATATTTTGCCCTTCTATTTTAAATGAGTGAGCTCTTATTTTTAAACAGTGATCCCTAGTTTTTCCCACAACTCTCCACACCCACCCTGTCAATATCTCCTCAGCATCTAATCCATAATCAATCAAGTTGTCTCTTACTCTTCTAAATCCAGTAGATACAAACCTAGTCTGGCTAAGCTTTCCTTGTAAGATAACCCACTCATTCCAGATACCAGTCTGGTAAACCTTCTCTGCACTGCTTCTAATGCAGTTATATCCTCCAATGTAATCTCACCAGTGCCCCATACAACTAAAGCATCACCTCCCTTCTTGTGGCACAGTGGGTTAGTGCCCCTGCCAAAAGCTCCAGGTTTGAGTCGAACCCCAAGATTTGACGACCAAGGAAGGTGTATTCATCACGTGACCAAATAGGTCAAGTGTCAACCTGCAAAATCATTCCAAACATGCCAGTGGCTGGTGGTAAGAGCGGGAGAGACTCCTGATCAGCCACGCTTGATGTGGACTGGCGCTCATCAAGCTATAAGTCCCCTGGTGACGGAGTAGTGACCTATTCATGGAATTAGTAGTGATGGAAACAGGCTGCCTTAGGTGTGGGAAGAGAATTGGATTAGATAACCTGCCGACTTCTGTATTCAATTCTCCTCGCAGTGAATGATAAATTCTATTCGCTTTCCTCAATGTCAGGTTGGGGCAGCAATGGAAAATGGTTCAACAATTGTTCTGTCTAGGTCCCTCTTTGAGAGATTTTTCCTTGTCTTTGGAATGTGAGATATTACAGATAACTGGGCTGATGTGACACCGTATCTTTTTGTTTTAGTGATGCTGGTGGGTTTCCTCAGATACGCCCAGGTCATGGAGAGACACCAGAACTCCTTACTGAATACGGCAGCGCTGATCTCATGCTGGATTTGTGCTGCCGGCCTCATCGTGGTGGGAAACTTTCAGGTAAATTATAAAGACAATGTTGAGGTTTAGAAGTTGGTTCTTGCTAACCTGCTGAGCGACTCCCTCCTATATCATTTGCCTGCCCGTTATATTAAACAGGCGCAAACCCAGTTAGTATATATAACATTTTACAACAATGATTACACTTCCATGCAAAATGAAAAACACCTGCGTTTATGTGGCATCTTTTACATCCTCACAATTGGTGGAATTTTTCCGTCACATTCACCACAGGAATCGTAGCAGATGGGACAGAACATTTGGTAGACTATGCATAGGTCTGTTGACCTTAGGCTGGAATTTCCGGTCTTGGGGTGAGCTTGGCTGGGAAATCCTGCCCAATATTCCAAGGTGCTTTTATAATGGATGGATGGATGGTTGGGCATGGGTTGTTTCTGTTGGAGCAGAGAGGGATGACCTGATCAAGATGTACAAGATTGAGGGGCATAGACAGAGTGGATAAGGAGCAGCTGTTCCCCTTAGTTGAAGGATCATATGTTTAAGGTGAGGGGTGGGAGGTTTAGGGGGAATGTGAGGAAAAGCTTTTTCACTCAGAGGCGGTGACGGTCTGGAATGTGCTGCCTAATAGAATGGTGGAGGCAGGTTGCCTCACATCCTTTAAAAGGTATCGGGATGAGCACATGGCATGTCATAATGTTCAGGGTTATGAGCCAAGTACTGGTGAGTGGGATTGGGTGGGAGGTCAGATATTTCTCGTGTGTTGGTGCAGACCTGATGGGCCAAAGAGCCTCTTCTGCACTATATGATTCTATGATTTATTCTGCAAAGTGGAGTCGCTGTTGTAATGTTGGAGATGTGGAGCCAGCCAAGTTGTACATAGCAGGATCCCACACAGAGCAATGAGGCAAATGACCACTCGGCCTGTTGTTAAATGTTGGTTGACGGGTGAATGTTGGACAGGAGCCAGGAGAGAACTCACCTTCTTTGAAATTCTGCCATAGCATTTTATAATGTGTCTCCATTGAAATGGTGGAAGGGGTGATTTTGCAGATGCACACGCCCAAAGATTGATTCCCAATGGACCTTCAAATGGCCTGCTGAACTTTCTGTCCCATCCGCTCTGATTCCCGAAGAGGGCGGGACCAGAATGTCTCAATCCAGCATCTCATCTGAAAACTGGCATCTATGATGGCTTGGCATCCCCTCAGTTTGGCAGAGACTAGATTGTTGTGCTCAAGTTTGAAATGGAATACACAATCTTCTGACTCAGAAAATGTTTGTATCTAGAATTAAGAATCTATTGAAACCATTGTCGATTGTCCGAAAAACCCATTTGGTTCACTGATGTTCTTCAGGGAAGGAAATCTGCCGTCTTTATCTGATCTGGTCTACATGTGACTCCAGAGTCACAGCAATGTGATTGACTCTCAACTGCCCTCGGTCAACTAGGGATGGTCAATAAATACTGGCCAGTCAGCGATACCCATCTCCCACAAGTGAATTAAAAAAAAGATTTACGGAAAATGCTTCAAGCCATTCTGGGAGGTCGTCAGAAAGCCAAGATCTTTCAGCTGAAGTTTAACACAGAGAAGTACAAAATGTTGCAACAAAGAAAGGAAAAAAAAACAAACAAGACATGCGTTCCATAAATGGTGTTGCAATAGTTCAGATGGAATAATGCCAGCAGTCTGCACTGATTAACATTAAGCATATTGAATCATAGAATAGCAGTCAACAAAACCAGTCAGCTGTTAAACTACATAGAAAAGCACAAGACAGGTCAACCTGCATGGAATTCTGGCCATCTTGAACCTTCATGGTGATGCAGCTATTCAACTACTGGAAGCATTGCAGGGATGAGCCTTGAGGCTGACTCCCAGGGTCAGGAAATTGGCATGACCGGCACAATGGTTAGCACTGCTGCCTCACAGTACCAGGGACCCAGGTTTGATTCCCAGCTTGGGTCACTGTCTGGGCAGAGTCTGCATGTTCTCCCCATGTCTGTGTGGGTTTCCTCCGCGTGCTTCGGTTTCCTCCCGTGGTCTAAAAATGTGCAGCATAGGTGGATTGACCAGACTCAATTGTCCCTTAGTGTCAGGGGGACTAGCTAGAGTGAATGCATGGAGTTAGGGGGATAGGGCCTAGATTGGATTATGGCTGGTGTAGACTCAATGAGGCCAAATGGCCTCTTCCTGCACAGTAGGGATTCTATGATCAGAAAGATGGATCGTGCAAGGAGGTATTCACGATCGCGGAGGGTGAGTCCTAGAAATCCAGGGTGATAGTCCTAGAAAAAAAAAGATTAAGCACGCAACTATGGCTCTTGTGTCCCATGGAGCTGGTTGGAGTGGGCTCCATGCAGGTTCCAACCAGTTCCTGCCTTAAATGGCAATCAGGGTCGTCCTCCTCTCCGAAGAACCTGATTTCTGTTAATAGGGACCAAGCCTGACTTAGGCAGGAGCTTTGGCTACCTGGCAGGTGGCTTTAATAATATAGGTCCCTTTAATAATGGTGCCTGTGGTAACCGCCTGGTCAGGCGAAGGGCATCAACCCTGAACTCAAAGACTGACCAATGTGCAGACGTCCAGACAGGGTAATGGAGACCTAAGCCTTGGAAACATGAAAAAAAACCGATTTACCCTACAGTGGGGAAAGTATTAGGATCTATCTGGATGAGTGGTGTGCAGCCTGAGGCCATCAGGGTTCTGACTGCGGCCTTACAAGACAGTGTTGATTGTTGCGCATGCACAGGGTTGTCACGTTCTAATGATTTCTGTCAGTGTAGTTTTTTTTTTACTACTAATGTGACTGAAGTCATTCATAGATGTCTACAGCATGGAAACAGGCCCTTCAGCCCAACTTGTCCATGGTGCACTCTTGTTTTAACCATTAAGCTACACCCAATTGCCTGCATTTGGCCCATATCTCTCTATACCCATCTTACCAATGTAACTGTCTAAATTTTTTTTTAAAGACAGAATTAATCCCACCTCTGCTACCACCTCTGGTAGCTCGTTCCAGACACTCACCACCCACTATGTGAAAAAATTGCCCCTCTGGACACTTTTGTATCTCTGCCCTCTCATCTTAAACCTATGCCCTCTAGTTTTAACTCCCTTACCTTTGGGAAAAGTTGTTGACTATCTAGCTGATCTACACCTCTCATTGTTTTATAGACCACTACAAATCACCCCTCAACCTCCTGTGCTCCAGAGAAAAAAAGTCCCAGTCTATCCAGCCTCTCCTTATAACTCAAACCAACAAGCCCTGGTAGCATCCTAGTAAATCTTTTCTGCACTCTTTCTACTTTAATAATAATAATAGGGTAACCAGAATTGTACACAGTATCACATGTAAGGCATGGGGGATTGAAGTGAGGTGCGTGCTGATTGCTCACAACACTGACTGTGAGAGCCATGCGCTCCCTCGATGTCCAAATTGTCAATATTCCTTGTTTTTACCATTTGAAGATAATTTTATTAATCTATAAATGATTAAGCATTTTCTATAACTCAATATGAAATATTTGGTGTGTATTAAATGTATTTAATTTTATTTGGGGGTCATGGTTAGTGAACAAGCCCCATTTCAATCTTGTGAACTACAGCGATGCAGGAGGGTCACTCACTAGCCTATTGCTGCCCTGGAGGAATGAACTGAGATGGGCCAGATACATTTGGATTTTGAGGGGATATGGAGCTAATGGGTAAACAAAGTTGATTAGTCATGATCTATTCATAATTATTAGGGGCAATGACAGAGTGGATAGTCAGAAGAAGCTTTTTCCCGGGCGGAAAAATCAGTTATGAGGGAGCATAGGTTTAAGGTCATAGAAATGTTTACAGCATGAAAACAGGCCCTTTGGCCCAACTTGTCCATGCCACTCTTTTTTTTAAATTCCTAAACCAGTCCCAATTGCCTGCATTTGGCCTGTATCTCTCTCTATACCCATTTAACCCATCTTGGGTGCAAGGGGCAAGATTTAAAGGAGATGTATGAGGCAAGTTTTTTTTAGACAGAGGGTGGTAGGTGCCTGGAACTCACTGCTGGGTGTGTGTGGGAGGGGGGTGGTTAGTGGAAGCAGATACAATAGTGACTTTTAAGGGGCTTCTTGAGAAATACATGAATGGAATGGGAATAGAGGGATATTGTTCCTGGAAGGGTTGGAGGCTTTAGTTCAGATGGGCAGCATGGTCGGTGGAGGCTTCAAGGGCTGAAAGGCCTATTGCTGTGCTGTAGTTTTCCTTGTTCTTTATGACCTGACTGAATTGTGGAAGGGGCTGAATGGCCCCCTCCTATTCTTGCATCTTGTGATTGGCCTTCCTCATCTTGTAATTCTGTAAAAAATGAGTTAAACTTTGTCAGGCGAGCTGTTGGAAAATTGCATCCAAATGTGCTCAGTGTTTATGCCATTGCTCTGAGCCAGATGGGTGAGTTCCAGTTTGTGTGGGTCTCAGTGTACCTTATTTAAACAATCTGTTCTGACTGGGCAGCAATATATCAGCTCAAGGAGTGGGGAGGGGAGAGGTGGTAGGGGGTGGAGTGTGGGTCTGCTAGCCTGACGCTGACCGTTGTGTTAAAGGGCTCTCTGTCCCTTCCTTGTCCTTGGACCTGATTTTGGTTTCTCATTTAGTAGCCGACACAGCTCCTCTGTACATCCAGCCTCAGTTGTGTACATTGAGTATGCTCAGCCTCAGCTGTGTACACTCTGGTATCACCACTCTTAGTGCGTGCAGCCTGAATAATTCAGACAGGAAGCTAGATTTGAACTTCCCACCCCTCCAGTGAGCCACAGACTTTCAAAGAAAGCTTCTGTAAACGAACGTCTGTTTCAGTAGCATGTTTCCAGCCAGATTGCCCTTAGCAAGGGAGGAATTGGGAACGAGAGTCCATTCTGCCCTTCAAATTCATTTGCTTTATAGACCGTGCACCGAATTTCTCTGATACATACGTAACCGAAATTGTGTAACACCACTCTGTCCAATCATCACTTCTGTCACTGCTAATTCCTGGTTCAGAGGCCACAATTCTGAGGAGCCAGTATAATTCAGGATCACACGCATCCCGAACGTTCTGTCTTCCATCAGGGAAAAAATACAGAAGTCTGAGGTCGCGTACCAAACGACTGAAAAGAAACAGCTTCTTCTCTGCTGCCGTCAGACTTTTGAGGTTCGGTTCCAGCCTCAAGTGATTGACTATGTGGACGTTCTCCCCATCTCTGGGTTTCCTCCGGATGCTCCAATTTCCTCCCAGAGTCTGAAAGATGTGTAGCTAATGTGAATTGCCCGTTCTAAATTGCCCCTTATTGTCCATAGGTATGTAGCTTATGTGAATTGGCCATGCTAAATTGCCCCTTATTGTCCAAAGATGTGCAGGTTAGGTGGATTGGCCATGCTAAATTGCTGCTTAGTGTCCAAAGATGTGTAGGTTAGATGGATTACGGTAAATGCGCAGGGTCATGGATATAGGTTGGGGTGGATTAATGGGCTGGGTAAGGTGTTCTTTCAGATAGTCAGTGCACTGACTCTCCTTCTGCACTGTAGGGAAGCTATGGACCCAGTTCAATATACTCACTGTTTCATTCCACCCGCATCTCCTGTGCCCACTATTTCTCTCCTCAGAATTGAATTTGGATGACTTGGCGATCGTTTTCTTGGACCTTGATGGTTGTGGATTCAGGCTGATTATGGGAAATGGTTTTTGGAGATGGTTTCCTCCAACAGATGTTGAAACATAGCCTGGTTCTAATCTAACTGCACATTTAAGAGACATGGAGAACATTCCTCCCCCTCAGCCATCAGAAACCCGTGTGTTCCAACTTCAAAGCACAGCCTGGCTCATTGTTTAAGGAACTTGGTTCACGTTGGGGGTGTGATGACTTCATAATTGAGAAAATTATTTTTGAATGAAAAGTTGGTTTAACTGATAACATTAATTTCACATTCAATGTTGTGAAAAAGGAACAGAAATTGAAAGATAACTGTGGATCAGATTTGGGTTCCAGAGAAATTGAGTCATCACCCTTTGAGAGAGTTGGGACTTGTTGTTTTACTGTTGTGCGTGGGTTCTGATTGAGATTCACAGATTGTGAAAAATATCAGGAAGACTGCCACGATATTTGAACTTCATTCATTATTTTCCACGAACATTTACAGCAGAATTCCCCTCACCATGGAACAGGAAATTCCCTCCTAGTGGGAGTGGCTGGCTGGGCCAGCACTTAGTGCCTATCCCTAGTTGCCTGAGGACAGCTGAGAGTCAACCACATTGCTGTGGCTCTGGAGTCACATGTAGCCTAGACAGGGTAAGGATGGCAGGTTTTCTTCCCTAAAGTACGTTAGTGACCCAGGTGGGTTTTTACCAAAATTAACCATCATCAGATTTTTAATTCCAAATTTGAATTTAAATTTTGCCATTTGCAGAGGTGGAATTTGAACCCAAGTCCCCAGAGTTTAATCCTGGATTACTAGCCCAGTGACAATACCACTAGTTTAAAGTTTAAACGTGTATTTGTTCATGTCACAAGTAGGCTTACATTAACACTGCAATGAAGTTATTGTGAAAATCGCCACACTCCTGTTGGGATACGTAGAGGGAGAATTTAGCGTGGCCAATGCACCTAACCAGTACATCTTCAGACTGTGGGAGGAAGCCAGAGCACTCAGAGGAAACCCACACAGACACAAGGAGAACATGCAGACTCTGCCCCAACCTAAATCAGGAATCGAACCTGGGCCCCTGCCACTGAGAGGCAGCAGTGCTAACCACTGTGCCACCATGCTGCTACCAGCCAGTCTTTCACATGAAATGACATCTAAAATAGGCATATCCTCATAGTGACAGAGTGGAGCCTAACCAATGGCCGTACACCTCACTTATCTGGGTGGCACAGTGGTTAGCGCTGCTGCCTCACAGCAACAGGGACTTGGGTTCAATTCCGGCTTTGGGTCACTGTCTGTGCAGAATCTGCATATTCTCTCCATGTCTCCATGGGTTTTCTCTGGGTGTTCCGGTTTCTCCCACAATCCAAAGATGTGTAGGTTAGATGGATTGGCCATACTAAATGTGCATGGTTACAGCGAGGGACATGGGTGGGGAGCTCTTTTGGAGAGTCAGTACAGACTGGATGGGCTGAATGCCCTCTTCTGCACTGTGGGGATCCTGTGATACCATAGTTATTTAACCCAGAGAGCTTAAGCCAAAAGAGGGGGGTGAGGTCAAGTATTAGTGAATTGCCTTTTTGGAGAGATTTGTGGAGTTCAGCGTAGCTGGACAGGAAAATTGCACCTATAAAGTGTTGGAAATCATAGAATCCTACAATGCAGAAGGAGACCAGTCAGCCCATCAAGTCTGCACTGACCACAATCCCACCCTGGCGTGGAATGCCGTGTACAAATATGAATTTTTTCTCTCATCAGGCCGCCCTCCCTTCCACGGACACTCGATGCCTTTAACCAAGTGGCCTTTTTATGTAGGTGACTGTTTATTTTCATTGCAGCAGTTCTGTCAACATCTGTACATATCTGTGGCCAAGCCTCTGGCCTCCTTGCAACTCAGTGATTTGAATGTACAGGGAATCCTTTCAAGAAGCTGAACCCTAAGGCAAGATGGGCACAAACTATAAAGATGACTGAGAGCGACAGTCAATACTGAAAGGCTAGATTGTGATTACAGCTGCAGGAGAGATTTGGCACACTCTATCTGGGGCGAGGCCAAGTTGTCTCCCCTTGGCATGCGGGGCCCCCAGAGCTGCTCAAAGATACCTCCTATTTCATTGCAATACTGCACTACCTCAGCAGCCAAATAAAAGTTCAATTATGGCTGTTTGATTAGGCCTAGTTGGCGTAGATCAGATGATCCTGTTTGTGGTGAAGCTGGCATGTTGCAATGTCCTGCCTGGTTCTGCCTATAAATAAGATATCAGTCAGATGATAGGTGCCATCACTGAACCAACCGGACAAAGGGAGGTTTGCAGTGAATTTGACTTGACTTGCAGCCTTGGTCTGGGTCGTGCCAGGGAATGGATCCAATGCTTTGAGTAGTCCAGCCTGAGTAAGGGTCAGGGCATAATGCTGGAATTGTGCACCTCTATATTGCCAGCCCACAAAAAGAAAAAAATCCCACATTCCATAACCCATGTTTGCAGTGATCTTGATCTGAGGACCAGAATTGGTGGCACGGTAGCACAGTGGTTAGCACTGCTGCTTCACAGCTCCAAGGACCTGGGTTCGATTCCCAGCTTGGGCCACTGTCTCTATGGAGTTTGCACATTCTCCTCTTATCTGTGTGTTTTTCTTCCAAGTGCTCTGGTTTCCTCCCGTAGTCAAAGATATGCGGGTTAGGTTGGCTGACAATACTAAAACTGTCCATTAGTGTCCTGAGATGCGTAGGTTAGAGGGATTAGTGAGTAAATATGTAGGGATATGGGGATAGGACCTGAGTATGTTGTGATCGGTGCAGACTCGATGGGGCACATGGCCTCTTCCTGCACTGTAGGGTTCCTTAGCTGTAAAAGAATTACAGAGCAACAGCTCTCTCCCTTGGCTACAAAAGTTACATCAATGACTGCATATAGTCATAGAATTCCTACAGTGCAGAACAAGGCCATTTGGCCCATTGAGTTTGCACCGACCGCACTCCCAACCAGACCCTATTCCCATAACCGCCACATATTTACCCTGCTAATCCTCTGACATTAGGGTCATTTTAGCACAGCCAATCAACCTAACCTACATATCTTTCGGAGCACCCAGAGGAAACCCACGCAAACAAAGGGAGAATGTGCAGACTCTACATAGGCATTGACCTAAGGCTGGAATTGAACCTGGGTCCCTAGCACTGTGAGGCAACAGCACTAAGCATTATACCACCGTGTCATAGATGTTTACAGCATTGAAAACAGGCCTTCAACCCAACTTGTCCGTGCCGTCCAGTTTTTACCATTAAGCTAGTCCCAGTTACTGGCTTTTGATCCATATCCCTCTATACCCACCTAACCCTGTCTAAATGCTTTTTAAAAGACAAAATAATATCCACCTTCACTCTACCTCTGGCAGCTCATTCCAGAAACTCACCACCACTCTGTGTGGATGGATCTTTTGTATCTCTTCTCCTCACCTTAAACCTATGCCCTTTAGTTTTAGACTCCCCTACCTTTGGGAAAAGATATTGGCTATCCAGCTGATCCATGTACCTCGTTATTTTATAGACCTCTATAAGATCATCCCTAAGACTCCTAGGCTCCAGGGGAAAAATGTCCCAACCTATCCAGCCTCTACTTATAACTTAAACCATCAGGTAGATGGTTTAAAACTTAAACCATCAGGTAAATCTTTTCTGCACTCTTTCTAGTTTAATAATATCCTTTCTCTATTCTTTAATTATAAAATAATTAAAAGTAGTTCAGCTGCTGAAACACAAATCAGGATTTTACCGTCTCTCTTGCCACGGGAATCAGAGCGGGTGAGGGTCGGACCATGGAAAGGCCCATTGATCTTGGGTGGCATTTTACGGTTTCGGAATGAGCGAGGTGACACAGTTGTTAGCACTGCTGCCTCACAGCGTTCTCCCTGTGTCTGCGTGGGTTTCCTCTGGGTGCTCCAGTTTCCTCCCATAATCCAAAGACATGCTGATTAGGTGGATTGGCCGTGCTAAATTGCCTCTTAGTGTCGGCCGGATTAGCAGAGTAAATGTGCGGAGTTACAGGAATAGGGCCTGGATGGGATTGCGGTTGGTACAGACTCAAAGGGCCAAATGGTCTCCTACTGTACTGTAGGGATTCTATGAGGCAGTAAAATCCTGCCCACTGGCTCCTGAGGTTAGGCAGTGAATATAGGATTCTAAATATTTCAAGTGCGATCTTTTACAAAGGAAATATTAGAACTCCACGGTTTTGAAAGATGCCCTTTGGCTGATTGAGTCTGCACCAACCACCATCCCATCCAGGCCTTACTCCCCTATCCTTACATATTTTACCCGTTAATCCCTCTAACCTAAGCATCGTAGTTCACTCGTACACGTAGTATGCTAAGGGGCAATTTTAGCATGACCGATCAACCTAACCCGCACATCTTTGGACTGAGAGAGGAAACCAGAGCACCTGGAGGAAACCCATGCAGTCACGGGGAGAATGTGCAAACTCCACACAGACAGTAGCCAAAGCCGGAGATCGAATCCAAGTCCCTAGAACTGTAAAGCAGCAGTGCTAACCACTGTGCCACCTGTATTGAAGATGACATGTCCATTGAATATTGGATAATTAATCATTGTGGGATAATGTGCACTGTACTAAATGCACGAATGAGGAAAGGTTACAGATTGACCTTGCTGGCTTGAGGACAGTCATTAAAATTAAATGGGTGGATGGAAGTCATTGATAGTCTGGGATGCCATGGTGGCACAGTGATTAGCATGGCTGCCTCATAGCACCAGGGATCCAGTTTTAATTCCTTGGGTCACTATCTATGTGGAGCCTGTATGTTCTCCCCATACATGCGCCGGTTTCCTCCAGGTGCTCTGGTTTCTTCCCACAGTCCAAAGGATGTGCGTGTTAGGTTTGGCCATGCTAAGTTCTTCCCAATGTCCCAAGATCAGAAGGATTAGTGGGATAAATGTAAAGGGTTATGGGAATAAGACCTGAGTGGGATTGTGGTCGGTGCAGACTCAATGGGCCGAATTGCCTCCTGCACTGTCGGAGTCGATGATTTTTTTCCATAAATGAATATGTCTGAAGAAATTGTTATGGGTCGTAGAGTAGAGGTGTCTGAAGGTGTACCGCAGAATGGGAAGATCTTTGATCGAATTTCCTAGGATGGACTCTAATAGCATGAGGGGTCATGGGCTTAGGGTGAGGGAGGTAAGGTATAATTTGGAGGCTAGAGGGAGTTTTTTCACAGAGGGTGGTGGGGGTATGGAATGCGCTGCCAAGTGGTGGAGGCAGATACTCTGGAGTTATTTAAGAAGTACTTAGATGGGCACATGAACAGAATGGAAATGGAGGGGTATAGAAAACTGATTTAAAATAGGGATCATGAGCCTTGGGAGTCCCTGGGAAGTGTGTAAATAGATGATGATATTGATGTACTTGTTTTTATCCTACAGGTGCTTTGGTCCACCTTGTTGTCTAACGAGGGGCATACATGCGATGGGTCGTGAGAGGGCTGCTCTTGGATTTTTTTCGAGAGTATCCTAGTGCTTCACGTCGTTAGTGTACACTTGACCTGGATCACTTGATGGGCAACACGACAGCTCAGTGACTATCGCTGTGCTGTGCAGATGCATGGATTTGGGCCTGTGTCTGTGGAAGTTTGCACATTCTCCCCGTGCTTGTGTGGGTTTTCTCTGGGTGCTCCGGTTTCCTCCCACATCCCAAAGATGTGCTCTTAGGCTAATTGGCAAAACAAATTCTCCCTAAATTGTCTCAAATTTGGTTTTTAATCCAAATTAACAGGGATCGCGGGTAGAGATGGGAACATCGGGGTGGCGGTGCGGGCTTGTTGGGCCGAAGGGCCTGTTTCTCGTGCTTCTTTGTTCTTTGAATTGGTTTTGAATTTTTGGTGGTGTGTATTAATTTGAATTTTTATTTATGTTGAGGGAGGATAAAGAGATGGATATGTTGGATGTGTGGAGGAAGGGGATTGGGGATTTGAAGAGGGGTCATGATCCAAGAGAGGAGTTATCATCAGATTTGGAAATTGGCATCACTAAGGTCTACTCACCAAATTATACTGGCAGTGACCCCCCCCCACCCTCCCCCCAATCCCCATCAATGCTAACCACAGTGGCCTGCCTGATTTATTATCGTTGACTGTATTGGGATACTGTGAAAAGTATTGTTTTGTAAGTGCTATACAAACAAAGCATAGCATTCATAGAGTACATAAGAGAGAAAGAAAGGAGAGGGTGCAGAATATAGTGTTACAGTCATTACCAGAGTGTAGAGCAAGATCAACTTAATATAAAGTATTAAGTTTATATTAATACTTGGAAGTCTCATGGCAGCAGGGAAGAAGCTGTTCTTGAGTTGGTTGATACATGATCTCAGACTTTTTCCGATAGAAGAAGGTGGAAGAGAGCATGTCCGGGCACATGGGGTCATTGATTATGCTGACTGCTTTTCCAAGATAGCAGGAAGTGTAGACAGAGTCAAGGAATGGGAGGCTGGTTTGCATAATGGGTTACGTTTACCACCCTTTGTAGTTTCTTGTGATCTTACCAACCTGTGATTTAACTAGAAAGAATGCTTTCTATGGTGCATCTGTAAAAATTGGTGAAAGTTTAGGGAACCCAGTGTTAGAGTGAGGGAATGCAATCTGAATGGGGATATGAGTGGAGTAATTGAGATCAGCGACATCAAGGCAGTAGTATTGACATTCAGGAAGTACAGAATCTTCAACACTTTGAAGATTCTTTTAACAGATGTGAGTATCACTGACTAGACCAGCATTCATTGCCCATCTTTAACTGCCCTTTAGAAGGTGGTGATGAACCACCACAATCCGTGTGCTGCAGCTACACCCCCAATGCTGTTGGGGAGGGAGTTTCAGGATTTTTACCCAGTGACAGTGAAGGAACGACTGATATATTTCCAAGTCAGGATGGTGTATGGTTTAGAAGGAAACCTTCAAGTAGTGGTGTTCCCAGGTGTCTGCTGTTCTTGTCCTTCTAGATGGTAGAGATCTTGAATTTGGGAGATGCTGCCTAAGGAACTTTGGTGAATTGCTACAGTGCATTTTGTAGATGGTACACACAGTTGCCACTGTGAGTTGGTGATGGAGAGAGAGTGTGTTTGTGGAAGGGGTAGGTATCAAACAGAGCTGCTTTGTTCTGAATAGTGTTGAACTTCTTGAGTGTCGCTGAAAGAAGGGTCTTGGAGGGTAGCGAAAGATAGAAGTGGGGGGGTCAGATATGAAGGCAGCACCCTCCTCTCCCCAGCCAAAGCAGAAAACACCTGGCCAAAGGTGAGATTCCCATTAGCTTGAGTGTGGGATTTTTTAGGGTGCGGGCATCCAGAGATGAAATGAGGGCCAAGTCGCTCAGGTCAAATGGTAAATGTCAGAGGTAATGGGTGAAGATAAGGCAAGAGGTGAAATGAGGCAAGATCAGGATAGAGGCGATGAATGAAAAGGATTGAGAGTTAGACTCGCATCTGAGGGATGAAGAATAAGTATTTTTATTCAAATGCTTATAATTAGTGACAGTTGCCACAAAACATTCCATTGCTTGGTTATGTGGTAGACAGTGTGGCTTGTGTGTACAGATGTTTATTTAAGTCATGTAAAGTCATGTTAGAACATTCCCAATGAAAAGGGGGAATTCCACATATGGTTTTTAACAAACCAGAGACTTCAAACCCATCTCAGTCTCTTGTTTTGAGGCATTCCTTTTCATTTCTGTCTTCAACATTAAGTGGAGAATTGTCTCTGGCACGCCATGGTGAGTTTGGAGCCGGTGGGTGTTGGAGAGGGAGTGACGCCACATCACCTAGAGAGAGGGGCCAGCAGCAGTGAAGGCCGCTTGTACGGACAAAACGCTGTTAGTGGAGGGGTTTCCCCCTCCACTCTGAGGGGCCTGACTGAATTTTTTTTTTTGAATTTTTTCCCCCCCCCCCCCCACTACTGATTTGACCCCAATATCAGGGCCCCAAACCCCATAGGAACATTCCACATTAACTCTTGGATGCAACATTCCTGTCCGTCCCGCCATGGGTAAGACAAAATGGGTAAGACAGAAAATTTGACAGGCTGTGCACAGGTCTGTTGACCTTGGGAATTTCGGGCCTTGAGGCGAGCACAGCCAGAAAATCCCACTTCTTGTTTCCCAATCTTTTTCTTTGGGCATATTGTTACTTTGGGGTGCACAGTGATTAGCACTGTTGCCTCACAACGACAGGACCTGGATTCAATTTCTGGCTTGGGTCATTGACTGTGGAGTTTGCACATTCTCCCATTGTCTGCGTGGATTTCCTCCGAGTGCTCCGCTTTCCTCCCACCGTCCAAAGATGTGCGGATTAGGTGGATTGGCCATGTTAAATTGACCCTTTGTGTCAGAGGGACTAGCTAGGGTAAATGTATGGGGATAGGGCCAGGGTGGATTGTGGCCGATGCAGACACAATGGGCTGAATAGCCTCCTCCTGCACTTTAAAGATTCTATGATTCATGCCCCCCAATTGACTTAATTTGTGCACTCAAGCTCAGTGTCTCCCTAATCCTATCAACCTCGGATTGTGGCTAGCGTTTAGGCCCGGTTTCCTCAATTACTAAAAATAAGAGCTCGTGTAACTTCAGACTTCCTAAATCTGTCATCTACACATGTTTCCAATAACAGTAATAAAATCCACACAGAAATGAAAACAAAATTCTCCAAACGCTTATTAAAAAGGTGGAGTGACTATGGAATGATGTTTTCTGTTTGATCCTCCTTGCCTTTTGGCTGTACGTTTAGCATAACAACAGTTATTGAGATTGCTTCACCTTATCTCAACTCTTCAAAAATTTAGACATAGTCTTCAGTTTTGAGATGGAATAATTATTCCCTTGCAGGTTTGGAATTGCTTTGAGTTTGAATGGGGGCTCTGTGCCGTTGCCTCCATTATCTTTTTTAAATTAAACCAAACAGCAAGAGTCCTTGAGAAAAGCAAAAGTATAAAAGATGTGTTTTTCTCATGCGAATAAATGCACACAAACATCCTGGTGGCATGGTGGTTAGCATTGCTACCTCACAGTGCTAGGGACCCGGATTCAATTCCCTGGCTTGGATCACTGACTGTGTGAAGTTTGCACATTCTCCCCATGTCTGTGTGGGTTTCCTCCGGGTGCAGCAGTTCCTTACGCAGTCCAAAAGATGTGCCGGTTAGGTGCATTTGCCATGGTAAATTCTTCCTCAGTGTACCTGACCAGGCACCAGAGTGTGGTGTTTAAGGGATTTTCACAGCAACTTTGTTGCAGTATTAATGTGAGCCTACTTGTGACATAGATAAATAAAATAAACTTTAACTTTAAACAATTCTACCTGCTCTCCAGAAAAATATGTTCCACATTTTCTGATTGTTGCTTGAAGTGTCCCAATAAAGCAGTCCACTCTGCACCATCCCTATAAAGCAGCCCCACTCTACACTGTCCCCGTAAAGCAGCCCTACTCCTCACCGTCCCTATGAAGCAGCAATACTCTTCACTGTCCCTTTAAGAAACCTATTGTGATCTTTCCCCTAGAAGAAGCCTACTCTGAGTGAGTCTCAGGGCAGAATGGGAACATTGCTGATCTGAGATGGGGATACGGGATTTAAAGGGCCACAACCAACCTAGGAATGATCTCCAGCCAATAGGATGCTTGAACCTGGTGATTAGGCTCAGAACCCCAGTCCATGGGAGATTGAAAACCCCTCTTATGTAAGATCAGGATTGTCCTCATCATAGCCTAAGAATTTCTGAATCATTGTACAAATCCTTTCACTTCCTTGCTCCAAGGAAAATAGCACTGTTCTTTTAATCCTTGTTCCTGCATCAGCCTATATCTTGCTTTCAAAGCTGTTTAGAGTCACACAGGTCATCTCTCACTTGATCTTAGGTTTGTTATATTTTGTTGCAATCTCTCTCAGCGACAATTTAATATCTGACACATTCTGCTTCTCTTTAGTTCCAATGAAGAGTCAAATGGACTCGATGTTAATTCTGTTTTGTCTCCCTACTGACATTGCCAGAATAGCTCAGTTTTCCCTGCACCCTCTGTTTTGTTTCTGGTCTCTGTTAACATCATTGAGTGTGATGGAATATTGTCCACTTATCTGGATGAGTGCAACTCTTAACAACAGTCAAGAAGCTGGACACCATCCAGGACAAAGGAGCCCTGCTTGATTGGCACCCCATTTACCAACACTTGCTCTCTCCACCACCAACGCTTAGTAGCAGCCAAGTGAACCATCTACAAGGTGCACTGCAGCAACTCACCAAGGTTTCTTCAAAAGCACTTTCCAAACCCATGAAGGACAAAGGCAGCAAATACATGGGAGCACTATCACCTAGAAGTTCCCCTCCAAGCCACTCATCATCCTGACTTGGAAATATATCGGCTGTTCTTTCATCATTGCTGGGTCAGAATCCTGGGATTCCCTCCCCAACAGCACAGTGGGTGTATCTACACCCCAGGTACTGCAGCAGTTCAGGAATGCAGCTCATCACCACCTTCTGAAGGGGCAATTAGAGATGGGCAATAAATACCAGCCCTGAAAATAAATAAAATCCCTATGAACAACACAAAGGGATTAGTGTCTGTACAGATCCACATCTGGTTCTTTAGTATTGTAGGGTGGCTGAAGAGAGACCTTGGAAGTCTTTTTCTGTCGGCTTTACGACTTGTGCGAGATCAGAAGTTTAAAATGACCTTTCCTCGTGCTGAAGGTGAAATATTTCAGCAGCAAGACTCTGGTTGATAGCTCTGGGAGTAGCTCTGAGCATCTGACAAGGGGGAGACCCTGTGAGCTTTATTGAAAATACTTTGGGGAAGTGTGAAGCTGGAATCTTCTCCGCAGGGAATGGAGATATTTTTGCTGCCAGCTAGTGTACAAGTCACACTTGGATAGTGAAATTCAGCCCCATCAATCCCCTGCACAGCGCGTGTGATAGGAGAGACTGTGGGAGCTACAGGATTGAACACACAATTGGCTGACTTGTAACCATTCATCCTCCCACACCACAAAATACCCCTCACCTCACACACCCTCTCCCACACACTCATCACACACACACTTCATGTACATACCCAACCCTGCCCCACACACACATCCACATCACACATACACCCCATATACATAATCACACACCCATCACACACACACCTGACCCCCCACAACCCACCACACACACAATACATATCACACACATACCCACATCACACACACCCCATATACATAACCACACACACACATCCAACACCCACACACACACAACACATAACTCACACACTCAACACCCACACACACCAGATCCATACTCGCCCCCCACACACACACATATCCACCACACACAGAACACACACACACACCTGACCCCGTCACACACACAACACATACCCACCGCCTCCACATACACACACCCTTCTCTCTCACATACTCTCCTGATACACACCTGACCCACACACACACCTATCTCTCTCTCTCACTCACACACACACACAACATCCCTCCAACCCCCCACACACACAAACTCCCTACACATCACCACACACACCCGCCTCATGCACACCTGATCCACACACGACACCCACCTAAACAATACTCACCACATATACAAGCTCCCACATGCACCCAAACACACATACTAACCATCCCCCCCACACATACACAAACACCAATAATCCTGCTCATATGCACCCATATGTACAGTGACACAGCGGTTGGCGTTGCTGCCTCACAGTGCTAGGGTCTGGGTGATTCCCAACTTGGGTTGCTGTCTTGTGGAATTTGCACATTCTCCTCCAGGTGCTCCAATTTCTTCCCATAGCCAAAGATGTGCAGGTTAGGTGGATTGGCCATGTGAAATTGCCCCTTGTGTCTCAGGATGCGTAGAATTAGCGGGTTAATTACATGGGGTTACGGGGAAAGGACCTATGTGAGTTTGTTGTGAGGGCAGACTTGATGAGCCAAATGGCCTCCTTTTGCACTGTGGGGATTCTATGATAAACCCTTTTATTCTTATTCTCTGTTTTCTATCTGTTAGGCAATCCATAATCCATGCCAGTCTATTGCCTCCTGTCCATGTGCTTTAATTTGCCGTTTGTGTGTGTGCATATTTGGAGCCTGGAGTATGTCAGAATCCTCTGAACAGATCTTCTCTTCAGTCTCAACGTAGATTCTAGGTTGTGCTTGTCTCTGTTTGTCTTATCTCTGAATGTAGATGTCTGTGCTGTAATAATCAAAGACCTTGAAGTGTTTCTCTCGCTCTGTCTTTGGCTCAGAGCTAATGAGATCTGTGTTGGGTTCCCTGTACACACTACCCTCTGCTGTATTCAACATGTTACTGCTCAGAATGTTACTGATTTAAAATTTCTGCATGCTGTGATTCCTCGTACTGCCCGCTGCCTCTTCTACTGAGATGAGCTCCGAGGATCCTTCTTTAAACCCCTCTGCCTCATCCCCTCCCATTCTGTCTTAAACCCTACCTAAAATCTCCTATATGGCTTAGAGTCCAGTCAAATTTGACAAAACTCCTTTTGATTTGATTTGATTTATTATTGTCACATGAATTAACATGCAGTGAAAAGTATTGTTTCTTGTGCGCTGTACAAACAATGCATACCATTCATAGAGAAGGAAAGGAGAGAGTGCAGAATGTAGGATTACAGTCATAGCTAGAGTGTAGAGAAAGATCAACTTAATGCGAGGTAGGTCCATTCAAAAGTCTGACAGCAGCAGGGAAGAAGCTGTTCTTGAGTCGGTTGGTACGTGATCTCAGATTTTTGTATCTTTACCTCCGAAGAAAAAGATGGAAAAGAGAATATCTGGGTGCATACTGTAATAATCAAAGACCTTGACGTGTTTCTCTCACTCTGTCTCTGGAACAAGGTTGACGGGACCTATCCTGCAAAGCACCTAGGACATAGTACTGAGTTAAAAGGGAAAGATTTGATTATTTTCCTATACAGAATCCCTATTAATGCTGATGGAGGCTATTGTGTCACACCTGGTCGCCAAAAGATTATTTTACCCAGGCACTCCCTCACTCTATTTCCATAACGTTCACATTTAACATGACCAACCCACCCTAATCTGCACATCTTTGGACACTAAGGGACAATCAACCTAACTTGCAAATCTTTGGGAGCAATTCAGCAAGGCTGATCCACCACCACATCTTTTGGACTGTGGGAGGAAACTGGAGTACCTGGAGGAAAACCACACAGACACAGGGAGAACTCCACACAGTGACCCAAGTCCAGAATTGAACCCAGGTTCCTGGTGATGTAAGGCAGCATCAACCCCAAGTTGTTGGTTTGGCACTGAGTCCTGTCCATTGGCCTTCTGGTGTAACACTCTGAGACTCACTCATCTCCCACAAGAGATTTGATCTTTCTCATTTTGATTGACAAAATGGCTGATTACAAGATGTCAATCAGCTAATCGTTAGACTAGGAAAACGAGAAAGAGGAGCAGGATGAGACCATTCGGCCCATCAAACCTGCTCCACCTATGATCATGGCTGATCTTAGGGTTCAACACCGTTTCCCACTCACTCCTCATTTCCCTTAATTCCCTGATGGACCAAAAGGCTGTCCAATCCTAACCTTAAATATAATTCACAATGCAGCACTCACAACCCACTGGGATGGAGAATTCCAAAGATTCCCAACCCTTTGAGTGAAGAGATTTCTCCTCATCTCACTGATCAGGCCTCTTTATCCTGAGAAGTGCCTCTGTGTTTACGATACCCCAGCCAGGGGAAGGAATTTCTCAAAATCCACCCTGTCAAACCCTATCTGACGGGGAGGCAGTGGCTTAGCACTATTGTCACTGGACTAGTAATCCAGAGACTTACAGCAAGGTTCGGGGTCCAGGATTCAAAATCCCAGCACAGCAAAATTGAACTCTACAAAAGAAATCTTAAAATTAAGAATTTAATGATGACCATGAAACCATTGTCAATTAGTCAATTATTGGAAAAACCCACAAATGTCCTTTAGGGAAGGAAATCTGCCACTCTTATCTGGTCTGGTCCACATGTGACTCCAAATTCACAGCAATGGTGTTGACTCTTAACTGCCCTCTAAAATGGAGGGTAGAGATGGGCAATAAATGTTGGCTAAACCAGCAATGCCACATCCCATAAGCGAATTGAGAGAAAAAAAAAGACCGCCATTGAATTTTGAAGGTTGCAATGCCTCTGAACTCCAGAGAAAGTTGATCCAATTTATGCAGGCCATGGAACAAGCCCGTCACCAGGGACCAGATTGACTTTCTGACCATGTGATTTGAGAGAAAGAAGTTTTGAAGTTTGACGGGATACTTCATTGCTGAAGAGGCTGCATTAAAAGCGCAGTCACGGGGAGGGTGGGGAGATGTCTGTCTAACGGCTGAATTCTCTTGTGATTGGCAGGTTGACAACGCCAGAGTGCTGCATTATGTTGGCGCCGGAGTGGGCTTCCCCAGCAGTATGCTCTTCATCTGTTTCCAATCAGTGCTCACCTACAGGATAGCCAAGAACTCACTGGACCACCGGATAGGTCACTGCCGATCCTGCCTCACCATCGTGGCCTTCATAAACCTTGTTCTGAGTATCCTTTGTGCAGAGCACCCCTTCTGCAAGGTGCTCGGAGGCAGTGTGTAACTTCTGTCCACCAAGGCCATCATGTTTTAAACTAGAAATGGGAATGGTATCATAGAATGAAATCATAAAATCCCTACAATGTGGAAGGAGACCATTTGGCCCACTGAGTCTGCATTGACCACAATCCCTCTGTTCCCATAACTTCACTAATCCTGCTAACCTAGCTGGGACACTGAGGGTCAATTTAGCACAGCTAATGCACCTAACCCTCACATCATTGGACTGTGGGAAGAAACCAGAGCACCCATTGTGCGCAGTTCTGGTCGCCTCACTATAGGAAGGATGTAGAGGCTATTGAGAGAGTGCAGAGGAGATTTACAAGGATGCTGCCTGGATTGGGAGGCAGGCCTTATGAAGATAGGTTGAGGGAGCTGGGACTCTTCTCACTGGAGAGACGTAGTTTGAGAGGCGACCTGATAGAGGTTTATAAAATGTTGAGAGGAATAGATAGGGTGGACTCTCAGAGACTATTTCCCCGAGCTGAAATGGTCACTACGAGAGGACACAGATTTAAGGTGCAGGGAAGCAAATACAAAGGAGATGTTAGGGGTAGGTTTTACGCTCAGAAGGTGGTGAGTGAATGGAACCGACTGCCGTTGGAGGTTGTTGAGGCAAACTCACTGGGGTCTTTTAAAAGACTTCTGGATGAGTATGTGGAAAAGAATAGGATAGGGGGTTATGGATAGGTCTGTGGATTGGTAGATGTGATCGGCGCAACTCGTGGGCCGAAGGGCCTGTTTGTGCTGTATTGTTCTATGTTCTATGTTCACCCGAGGAAACCCCCGCAGACACAGGGGGAATGCGCAGACTCCACACAGACAGTGACCCAAGCCGGGAATCAAACCCGGGTTCCTGGCATTGTGAGGCAGCAGTGTGACCCATTGTGCTGCTATGGTTTAGTGGTGCCTGCTGTACATGGTCCACGATTTGAACCATTTCGGAAGGTGAATATCAAGACTGCTCTGTAGAGTAGGAGCTTGGTGCTGGATCTGAGACCCTGACCTTCAAACACTCTCTTCCTCAGGCAACCAAAGAACTGGCGTTGGACTTCACTTTCGATGTCTGCCCTTGTTGGCAGTGAGTTCCCAGGGTATGGAAAGTGGATCACATTGCCCAAGGCCTCATTGTAGATTTCTATAACCTGGAAGAAGACCTTTGCCTTAAGAACGTTAAGGCTCTGGTATGCATGTACAATACAAAGAGCTGCAAAGCATATCGCCAAGTTCAAACTGGAAGCTGCAGTGCAAGAATATCTAAATATATCCCATATCTGAGACTACATGCCCTGTCTCAACCTCTTTTTCTTCAACTGCATCGAGTCATCCTATTTCAGAGCTGTTTGAGCCATTTTCAATTCACTATTATTCTTTGCCTAAGCCAAACCATCATCAGAAAAGACTATTTAATACTCCCCTCATGATCCTTCTATCCCTTTACTTTGTGCTGAACCCACCCCTTCTTCTGACCTTGCCCTTTGGCTTACGTTCACCAATCCCTATCTAAATAATTCCTTCTATTGACCAATCCCTGCTGCACCAACTCCTCTGAATTTTCTCAACCCTATGTTCATTGATAAATTAAACTCTAGAGGAAAGCTCAGCCTGTTGTTTTTCTTGCAGCCTGACTCCCAATAGGCCATCCAACAGTATTCTGAATGCCCCTTAATATCTGTCTCAAAATACTACAGCCCTTATAGCAAATATTTGAAGGAAACAGTTCTACAATTCAAACTAATAACATTGCCATTTGTCAACTTTAAATTGTCTTTTTCATTCCAGTAGACATTCTCTGCTCTGACGTAACGTTGTTGGACAATCTTCCCCTCTTCCTCTCACAGAAGTTGTTGTTCAAAGTCAAACCTTAAAACAAATAGTTAATTTATGAAGTTCTAATTGAATGTATAATTAGAAACTGGAATTAACTTGTAAGTATTTTAAAGTTTATTTATTAGCGTCACAAGTAGACTTACATTATCACTGCAATGAAGTTACTGTGAAAATTCTCTAGTTGCCACATTCCAGCACCTGTTTGGGTCCACTGAGGGAGAACTTAGCACAGCCAATGCACCTAACCTTTCAGACTGTGGGAGGAAACCTGCACAGACATGGGGAGAATGTGCAAACTCCACACAGTCACCCAAGACAGGAATCAAGCTCAGCTTTTAAAAAGAGAGGCAGCAGTGCTAACCACTGTGCCATCATGCCACCCTATGCCACTGTGCCACCCTAGACAACATAGCCAGACAGTTTCAGGTCATTGAGTTCATTCAATTTAATGTTTCTGCCATTTCAAGTTCCTTTATTCTGTGATATCTTTACTCAGCCAGCATCTATTCTTCTCTGCCTTGAATACTTCATTTGGTTCCTTCTCTAGTATCCATGGCCACTGATGAGATTTTGTGTGAGGGTATGTTTGCTGAATTAGTGCCTAAGTGGATCCGCTTGAATCTTAAGATTATGTCCCCTTGCAATTACCCCACCAGTGGAAACGTCCCCTGCAATCCCGCTCTTTCTCTTGTCTGCATGATTTTTAATGTTCCTCGTCATTTTCAAGGTCTCAGATTTTGAATCCCAAGATGGTGCAATGTACGTAAGGAGTCGTCACTGTTAATACAATCTGTAGTTAAACCCAAGATGCATCTAGAACCCATCTAGAAATCTACGCCGATGACAACACCCTTCCCCGGTTTCACCTTGTTTTGTAAATTCCTTAACCGCCCCTCCAGGTGGGGTCTTCTTTATTCAGGAGAGCTCACAGCTCCAACATGCAGCCGCTATCTGCGAGTGGATCTTCACCATCATCATCCTTGTCTTCTACGGAACCTTTGCCGTGGAGTTTGGTTCCATCACTCAGAACACCTTCCTGGAAATGCTGGCAAAGATAGGCCAGAAGAACCACTTCAAGTCGGGCAGCACCAGTAGCACGGGCCTCAGCCACGCCCAAGATGCGATTGTCATGATCTAAGCTTCAAGGTCTCCTGTGAACGATTCTGGTACACCCGTAACCCTGCCTTAAAACGTTGCTATAAATCCGACCGGGGGCTGGAGGGAGGGAGGGGAGAGGTGGGGAAGGGATTTGTGGAGCATTACAGTCTGATGCAATGTGAGGACTAATCACTAGATAACCTCTGATCCTCGGGGAAATAAGAACACCATTACACAAAAGCCAGCGCAAGAGGACCAAAGGTCTCCTTTTCCAATGGTATTTTTACAACCTTTGTATGGAATTTAATTTTTTTTATAAAAATTTGATTTTTATAATAGAAAAAAGGAATTATATATTTTATGACCACAAATAATTCGACCATTCAAAGTACTATGAAAGGAGTTTGATGTCTTTTGAGTTGCTTGTAATGCTGACTCTTGTAAATGGGACAGTTTAAATGTTCAAATGGGAGTTATCATGCTCAGCTTTTAAAAAGAGATTTCCATTTATCACCGAATGATTCTGTGTGTTTCTGTGTCATCCTTTAATGCCAGGGCAGACGGGAGTGACATTGTTTCTAAGACATTGCCATTCCCCATTTACTAAGAGTTGTCCAAGGACAGCATAGCAGCACAGTAGCACAATGATTAGCATTGCTGTCTCAAAGTGCCAGGCACCCAGGTTCAATTCTGGCCTTGGCTCACTGTCTGTGTGGGGTTTGCATGTTCTCCCTGTGTCTGTGTGGGTTTCCTCCGGATGCTGTGGTTTCCTCCCACAATCTAAAGGGATAAATTTTGGAACCATTTCCCTCAAATGTGAGGAATATTTGCTGTAAGGGCCAGTAGTATTTTGAGACAGATATTAGGGGGCATTCAGAATACTGTGTGGATTAGGTAGTTTGGCAATGCTAAATTGCCTCTTAGTGTCAAGGGAATTAGCAGAGTAAATAATTGGATTATGGGGATAGAGTCGAGATGGGACTGTTTTTGGTGCAGGCTCAATGGGTTGAATGGTCTCCTGCTGTACTGTAGGGATTCTACGATTCTAAGGGGGTTCACCTAACAGTGCAGCATTCCCTCAGTGCTACAGCAGCCTGACTTAGCGTGCTTCACCCTTGGGTCAGACTTCAGCATATTTAAAGTTTATTTATTAGTCACAAGTAAGCTTAATTAACACTACAATGAAATTACACTCCAGTGCTTGTTCGGGTACACTGAGGGAGAATTTAACATGGCCTATGCACCTAATCACATGCCTTTCAGACTGGAAGAGGAAACCTGAGCATCCAGAGGAAATCCATGCAGACACGGGGAGAATGTGCAGACTCCACACAGTGATCCAAGCCGGGAACTTGGGTCCCTGGAGCTGTGAGGCAGTACTAACTACTGTGTCAATGTACGACCCATGACCACAAGGCTATAGCAGGTTACTATAGCTGGCAAGTAAACAATTTATCAAAGTTTCCCTGAGCCGTCAGAGGAAATTTGCTAATTGCTAACAACCACGAGATTGAGCTGGTGCCTCAGAAAGTTTAGTGTGGCAACCGATTGTCTGAAGTAACTGGATTACTGACCTTAATTACTCTCTTACTGTGGGGAGAGTGGAGGATATTATCCTCTCAGTGTGGGGCGGGCAAGTGAAGGCCACCCTGTGTTCGGGAAAGCTGCTGAGGTTTTCTATACACGTTTCTGTGCAGCTCTGTTACATTGCCACCATTTTCATTCAACTCAAGGCCACTTGCATCTGATATCAGCAAACTGGGAGCAGGCCAAGGGCGCAGAGCTGGGGGAGGAGAGGTGGAAGAGTGTCATTTATATACAGCAATATATAGTAATATATATACTGAGCATATGCAGTAAGGAACTATGAACTTGACATCTTACTTTCCAGCACTCCCCTCTCCTTCCCTGATTATGAGCAGGTAAGTACGTTGCTACGTAGGCCCAAGCCTGGGCGAAGTTAGGATGACAGTACGGGCACCAGAATGAGTGGCTGATGGCCCCCTGCATAAAGGCTGGGTGAGGAGGGGATGAGAACATGAAATTAGCTGGAATATCTGTTATCCAGTTCCCCTTCCCCCACCACCACCATCCTTTATTCCCTGAGATACTCCCAGTTAGTTGCACCTTCTCAATGATTCGAGCCTGGTTCAGATCTGAGCACCTTAGTGAGACTGATGCTCTGATGTAGTGCTGAAGGAGTGCCGCTCAGTCAGAGCTGCAGGTGAAACAAACCAGTTGGGTGGATCTCTAATTCAGGGTGGTACTAATTCATGGACAAGCTGGCAAGATCTAACCTCCCCACATCCTGAGCAATATTTAACTCTCAACTCAGCCTCATTGCATTGCCTCTTGTATGATCTTCCTGTGCACAAATTGGTTGCCAGGTCTCTGAGAATTATGACCACACTTCATTGATAGTTAAGGACTTGGTGAGGGTTGTGATAGGCGCCATATAAATGAAATTCCTTACTTTTCCTATTTGGGAATCATTCAGAGCGGGATCTTCTGACTGCCCTTATCCCGAAATCGGAAAATCCCGCCCGAGCTCAATGGATCTTCTGGGACAGGAACTTTTGCCCATCAGTGTTGGGTGTCAGTGAAGCCGGAGATCGCATTAGACTGAGTTGGGATTTGACAGGCACGGACACCTGAATGCCAGGCGCTTTGACTGAGAGCCCCCATCAACACTAGTGCCTTTGAGGGGCAAGAATTGGAGTGGGGAAGGAGAAATTCTTTCTTGAACAATGTGTCCGAGTGACAAAAACACAGGTCATTTTGTCTGATAAAAACAGGTGTACATTGAACAGGTTCTCTGGATATTGGAATGATGAACTGGGATGCCAGCTCACTGCCCACTTAATGCCCCCTGCAATAGTCCCAGCAGTACTCCCTCCAAGCCCCATGGCACCTTGATGCAGCGCTGAGCTCTGAGTTACAGGGCAGCACCCTTCAAATGTCTTAATGCATTAAAATACTTAAAGAAATAGACATAGGGAGATGCAGGCAACATGTTTCCTATTGTTGGGGAGTTTAGAACCAGGGGGCACAATTTCAAATAAGAAGAAAGCCACTTAGGATGGGGATAAAGAGAAATTTCTTCACTCAGAGGGTGGTGAATCTTTGAAATTCTCTATCTCAGAGGAGGCTAAGTCATTGAGTATGTTTAAAATGGCACGGGGGCACAGTGGTTAGCACTGCTGCCTCACACCACCAGGGACTCGGGTTCAATTCCTGGCTTGGGTCACTATTTGTGTGGAGTTTGCACATTCTCCCCATATCTGCATGGGTTTCCTTCAGGTGCTCCAGTTTCCTCTCTCAATTTGAAAGATGTGCTGGTTAGGTGCATTGGCCATGCTAAATTCTCCCTCAGTGTACCTGAACAGGGGCCGGAATGTAGCGATGAGGGGATTTTCACAGAATTTCATTGCAGTGTTAACATATGCCTACTTGTGACTAATAAATAAACTTTATTTTACTTTACTAAAACGGAACTTGATAAATTTCTGATTAACAATGGCACAAAAGGGGATAGTGTGGATAAAAGACGTTGAAGTGTCCCATCAGCCATGATTGTATTGAGTTGAGTAGCAGGCCCAGTGGGCTGAATGGCCTTCTTCTGTTGCTATGGCTGCAAAACATCACCAAGGAAATGTCACTAAGTTAGCCAAAGTCTAAGTTGCAGTCAGGGGACCAGGCCCTGAATCAGTGATTCCAGCAACAACACAAGAGCCAGTAAAGACAGATATTCATTAGACTGAAGATACTGAGGACACTGGAAATCTGAAATAAACAACAGAAAATGCTGGAAACATCAACAGGTCTGGCAGTGTCTGTGCAAAGAGAGACACAGAGATAATGATTCTGCTCGATGATCTCTCATTTGAGTGAGCGCTTTGGACATTTGGAAGCTGCAACAGTGTTAACCAGAATTCTTTTATATATCAAAACAGCGAGACATCAGAAGGGACCTTGGCTAATAAAATCATAGGGAGCAATCTTACCAATAAAATTCCAAGTGCTGAATATGTGTGAAAACGGAAGAGAATCTTGTCCATTTTTTGGATGAGTTCCCAGACACCATCGTATGGCATTGAGTTGAAAAAAAAAGCCCAGATGTGATTCCTGCCAGCAGGGGAAGTAGACAGAACTATTCACAGCAGGAAGCTGGCAGCTGAGCTCTAGGGGCACCATTGTGCAAGCGTGTACAGTGTGTAATTTTGCACTTGGAGTTCTCCTGTCCAGGCATGAAGGATTTCACCGGCAGAACAGAGCCAGATTTTTCACCTCTAGTCCAATTGCCTCTATACAGTTTTGCAGCACAAAGAGGTCCTTTGGCCCACCATGTTTGTGCCGGCCATCAAACACCCTATCTATTCTAATCCCATTTTCCAGCACTTGGTCTCTAGCCTTGTTTTCTAGGGTGTTTCAAGTGCTTGTCTAAATGCTTCTTAAATGTTGTGAGTGTTCCTGCATGTACTACCCTTTCAGGCAGCGAGTTCCAGATTCCCACCACCCTGTAGGTGGAAAAGGTTTTCCTCAAATCCCCTCTAAATCTCCTGCTCCTTATCCTAAATCTATGTCCCCTGGTTCATTCTGAAAACCATTGTGTTTTCCATTACCTCAACAACATGTTTATAGTTCCCTTATCTCAGAAAGGATATTATTGACATAGAGAGAGTACAAAAAATGTTCCCCAGACTTGTTCCGGAATTGGTGGGACTGTCCTATGAAGAAAGATTGGGGCAAACTGGGACTATATCCTCTGGAATTTCAAAGCAGGAGGGTTGATGTTGTTGAAACTCACAAAATACTTAAAGGAATGGACAGGACAAATGTGGGTGAGATGTTTCCCAGTGTTGGGGAGTTTAGAACCAGTGGGACGGTGGCCCAATTTCAAAATAAGGAGCAAGCAACCCAAAACGGAGATGAGGAGGAATTTCTTCACTGTAAGGTGATGAAACTTTGGAATTCTCAATCCCAAAAGAAGCTCAGTCATTGAGAGTGTTTGAAACAGAGATTAATAGATTTCTGATTAACAATAACAGAAAGGGTTATAGGGATAGTGTGGATAAAAGGCATTGAAGTGTCCAATCAGCTATGTTTGTATTGAATGCAGGAGTAGGTCCAATGGGCTGAATGGCTTTCTCCTGTTGCTGTAGCTGCAAAACATCATCTAAGAGATGTCACTAAGTTGCCCGAAGATGTCACGGTACAGATCGAATCCACAGACTCTCACTGACAGTACTTTTACTTTGTCACTCATTCATTTCATTATTTACTTGCACAATCCTCCCTCTGTGTCCCCCACAATAACCATCATCTCCAATTCTTTATTTATTCATATGTGGGCCATGGGCGTCGCTAACTGGCCAGCATTTATTGCCCATCCCATGTTGCTCGAGGGCAGTTGAGAGTCAAGCACTTTGCTGGAGCTTTGGAGTTACATGTAGGCCAGACCAGGTAAAGACAACAGATTTCCTTCCCTAAAGGACATTAGTGCACCAGATGGGTTTTTCTAACAATCTTTTGATTTATTATTGTCACGTGTATTGGGATACAGTGAAACGTATTGTTTCTTGTGCGCTATACAGACAAAGATCATAGAGAAAGAAAGGAGAGAGTGCAGAATACAGTGTTACAGTCATAGCTAGGGTGTAGAGAAAGATCAATTTAATATAAGGTGGAGGCATTCAAAAGTCTGATGGCAGCAGGGAAGAAGCTGTTCTTCAGTCGGTTGGTACGTGACCTCAGATTTGTTAACAATTGATGACTGACAATAATGGCGACCATTACTGAGACGATCTTTATAATTCCAGATTTATTCATTGAATTTAAATTCCACCAGTTGTGTGATGGGATTTGTCCCTTCTGCCTCTGGATTACCACTACACCACCACCATCTTCCAATTTTTGCATTGTGTTCTCATGGTCTGGATTCCCAGAGCAAAGAATATAACCTCTCATTGAACATTATCGGGTTTGAATCCTGCCACGGCAGATGGTGGAATTTGAATTCAATAAAAATTATCTGGAATTAAGAACCTACCAATGACCATGAAACCATTGTCGATCGTTGGAAAAAATCCATCTGGATCACAATGTCCTTTTGGGAAGGAAATTTGCTGTCCTTACCTTGAGTGGCCTACGGTGACACGGTGGCACAGTAGTTAGTGCTGATGCCTCACAGCGCCAGAGACTCAATTCAATTCCAGCTTCAGTCACTGTCTGGAGTTTACACGTTTCTCCCTGTGTCCGTGTGGGTTTCTTCTGGGTGCTCCGGTTTCCTCCCACAGTCGAAAAGATGCGTGGGTTAGGTTGATTGGCTATGCTAAATTGATCCTTAGTGTCAGGAAGACTAGCAGGATAAATGTGTGGGGTTACAAGGATAAGCCTGGTTAGGATTGTAGTTGGTGCCAACTTAATGGGCCGAATGGCCCCTTCTACATTATGGGAATTCTATGATTCCACATGTGACACCAGAGCCACAGCAATGTGGTTGACTCTCAACTGCTTTTGGTGGGTAAGGATGGGCAATAAATGCTGGCCAGCCAGCAACGTCCATGTCAAAAAAATCTCTTCAATATTTTCGGCCCTTTGTTAAATCAATCAGGTACATTTAACCCTTTAAGGGTTAGGGTGACTTAACTCTTTAATCCCTGGCATCATTTTGACAATATGGCAGCCATTTGGGATGCCATTTCCCATCATTGTTCATTTCCATTCATTCTGCCCTCTCCTCTGCAAAAACGGAGGCAGGGATTGAGTCATTAATATTGCTGACAGTACACATACACACTGACAGTCACAACTTCTGAGTGTTGTCAATATGTCGTGAACATATCTAGCTTGGTTTTCTGACCAGGGAGGTAGTACCAGGATAAGAAGGAGTTTCTTCAGCCAGAGAATCTATGGAATTCATTGCAACAGAGGGACATGGAAGCCAGGTCATTGAGTGTCTTTGGGACAGAGAGAGATAGGTTCTTGATCAATAAGGGGATCAGGGGCTATAGAATCATACAATGCAAAAGGAGGCCATTTAGCCCATCGAGTCTGCACTGACCACAATCCCACCAAAGCCCTATCCCCAAAAACCCCATGCATTTACCCCAGCTAGTCCCCCGATACTAAGGGGCAATTTAGCATGGCTAATCCACCTCACCGACACGCTTTGAGACTCTGGTTACAGGGGGAAGGCAGGAGAATGGGGATGAGAATCATATCTACTCATGATCAAATGGCAGAGCAGACTCGATGGGCCTAATTCTGCACCTATATTTTATGATCTGTGTGTAAGACAGATACAGGTAGGTTATTGATTGGTAATGGGATCAAAGGTTATGGGAATAGGTTTTATTGGAAATGGCGGGAGAATGACATTAAGAATCTTACCAGTGGAGTGGACCCGATGGGCTGAATGGCCTAATTTTATTCCTATATCTTATAGTCTCACTGGGGGCTGTACAGGTGCAACTGAATGGGAAAGCCAACAAATTGTGAGAGAAGGTTCAGGCCATTCTGTCTTTTCTGAGATTCTGCTACATTTTTCTGAGCAAAACCTCTTGAGCAACACGTGCAGCAAAGTCTAGAATAATGCTTTGCGTGATGGGAGCAGGGAAGCCAGCCTGAGCTTCCTCCACAGCTTCATGGCCTGACCCTCCTCCTCCCGCTTGTAACCATTCCCTCTTCCGGGCTCCCTGTGAAACCTCGCACCCAGATACCACCACTTTAAGAGGCATGCACTTTTAAGATCTGCACCAGCCGATCTATTCCTGTCTCCAAATCCCACTGCCCCAGATTCAGCTGAAGGAAAGGGTTGGGGGGGGGGGGGGGGGGGGGGATGCGGGCAGCAGTCCCGTGTGCTAATCACCCGAAATCTACAAGGATTTAGCTAAGGGCCAAAGAGATGTAAACCATAACTGAGGAGGCACAGTCAATGGGAATGGAGGTTGGAAAAGGAGCTACGATTGGATTTATAGCATCCCTGCAGTGCAAAAGGAGGCCATTCAGCCCATCGAGTGTGCACTGACAGAGCATATTACTCAAGCTCACTCCTCTGCCCTATCCCTGTATCCCCATACATTTAGCACATCTCTGTATCTTTGAATACTAAGGGGCAACTTACCAGGCCAATCCACCTAACCTGCACATTCTTGGACTGTGGGAGGAAAGCGGAGCATCCAGAAGAAACCCACGCATACATGGGGAGAACATGCAGACTCCACACAGACAGTGACCCAAGTTGGGAATTGAACATGTGTTCCTGGCGCTGTGAGGCAGCGGTGCTAACCACTGTGTCACTACGCTGGCCAATTCTCCAACTTTGTGGGAATTCTGAGTGCGGTATCTTTAATCCTAAATTATCTTGTGGTCCAAAGTGGAAAACTTTTGACTGCAGCAAGGTGGCGCTGTGAGTACAGTCTCTGATTATTTTGGCTGGATTCACTTCATCTGTTGAGTTATAATTTATACCCAGTGAGGTGAACAAGAATAGGGTTTATTTCACAACCACTCTTGGTGAGGGGTCACTCCTTCGAGTGGCTGCTGTCCAAGGGGTGAAGGAGGGGGTTCCAGAATTTTGACGCAGTGACAGAGAAGGAATGGTGATCTCTCCCCAGGTCAGGATGGCGGAGGGATGGGGTTGGTGTTCCTACATTTCTGCTTCTCTTCTAGGACACAGGTTTGGAAATTGCTGTCAAAGGTACTTTGGAGAGTTACTGCAGAGTATCTAGTAGATGGTGCACACAGCTGTCACCGTGTGTAGAGGGAATGAATGTTAAATGTGAGAGATGGACTATCGCACTCAAATATATTCCACATTTCTGCCATTTGAAGAGTGATTGTGCTTCATAGAATCTCTGCAGTGCAGAAGGAGGCCATTCAGCCCATCAAGCCTGCACTGACAAGAATGCCACCCAGCCTCTATCCCCGGAACCCCGCGTCTTTACCCTGCTGGTCCCCTGACGTTAAGCGGCAATTCAACATGGCCAATTGACCTAAAATCCACACTGTTGGAATGTGGAAGAAAACCGGAGCACCTGGAGGAAACCCACGCAAGCACAGGGAGAATGTGCAAACTCCACATAGACAGTGACCCAAGGCTGGAATTGAACCCAGGTCCCTGGCTCTGTGAGGCAGCAGTGCTAATCACTGTGCCATAGTTCTGCATTTCAGAGGGCAGTTGAGAATTGACCACATTGCTGTGGTTCCTTGGTCTCCTGTAAGCCAGGTCAAAAGTACTTAACTGGCTGGAAAGCATGTTGGGAGATCCTCTCATCATGCAAGGCGCCATATAAATGAAGTTCTCTTCTGGTAACTGTATCAGGAAGACTCACCTCCTGTAACCCTCACTACACCTCTCTCCACTGCATCCAAAACCTTTTATTGATCACAATGCTCTCCTCAGTGTCTCCTATACACCACAACGTTCAATTCAAAACCATACATCCACTGGGAGGCAATGGCCTAGTGGTATTATCGCTAGACTATTAATCCGGAAACTCAGCTAACAGGGACCTGGATTGGAATCTCGCCACGGCAGATACTGGAATTTGAATTCAGTGAAAAATACCTGAAAGTACGAATCTACTGATGACCATGATTGTCGGAAAAACCCATCTAGTTCACTAATCTCCTTTAGGAATGGAAATCTGCCATCCTTGCCCAGTCTGGCCTACACGTAACTTCAAAGCCACAGCAATGCGGTTGACTCCTGACTGCCCTCAAGCAGCTAGGGAGGGGCAATAAATTCTGGCCAGCCCATGTCCCAGTTGACAGCCCATGTCCCACGGATAAATAAAAAGTAATACCCAGGGATTGCCACTAAATTCGCTGATGATACAAAGATGGATGGGAAAGTAAGTCATTAAGATAGGATATGTGAGTGGGCAACGATCTGGTAGGGAGAATAAAACAGAAGCTCATTCCCTAAATTGTGAGAACTTGCAAAGCTCTGAGATACAGAGGGATCTGAGTGCCCTAGTGCATGAATCACAAAAGTAATTAGGAAAGTTAATAGAATGTTATTGTTTATTGCAAGGAGAATTGAATATAGAAGTAGAGAGGTTATCTTCAGTTGTACGGGGAGACTGACGAGGCCACATCTGGAGTATTGCGTACAGTATTGGCTTCCTTATTTAAAGAACGATGTAAATGCCATGGGAGCAATGCAGAGAAGATTCTCTAGACTAATATCTGGGATGGCAGAGTGGCACAATGGTTAGCACTGCTGTCTCACAAAATCACGTACCTGTGTTCAATTCCAGCCTTGGGGCACTGTTTGTGTGGTGTTTGCACATTCTCCCTGTGTCTGCTTGGATTTCCACTGGGTGCTCCGGTTTCCTTCCACAGTACAAAGATATGCAGGTTAGGTGGATTGGCCATGCTAAATTGCCCCTTAACATCCAAAGATCTGTAGATTAGATGTATTGGCCATGCTAAATTGCCCCTTAGTGTCCAAAGATGTGCAGGTTAGATTGTTTGGCTAAATTGACCCTAGTGTCAGGAGGTTAGCAGGGTAAATATATAGGGTTACAGGAATAGTTTCTATGTTTCTAGTAGGAAGCTGGTTAAAGGTGGAGGTGTGGTACTATTAATCTTGGATGACATTGGTACAAAACTAGTGATGATCTTTGTTTAGGAAATCAGGATGTGAATCAACTTGGATGGAAATGAAGAAATAAAGGGGAAAGAAGTCACTCTTGAGGTTAGTTGACAGCCCCCTAACAGCAACCAGTTTGTAGGACAAACTGTACAAGAAGAAATATTGGGGCGTGTAGTAAAGGGATGGCAATAATCTTGGGTGACTTTAATGTCCTTACAAAACTGGAAAAACTCACATTGTCAGCAGTAGCCCAGATGAGGAATTCACAGGATGCTTTCAAGACAGTTTCTTAGAGCAGAATGTTCCGGAAGAGCAAGCTTTATTAGATTTGGTATTGCATAATGTGACAGAATTAATTAAAGACACCCCGAGGTAGCAGTGGTCATAATATGATTAAACTTTACATCCAATTTGATAGAGAGAAGAGTGGGTCTAAGACTAGTATTTTAAACTTAAATAAGGGCAACAATGTGAGTATGAAAGCTTAGCTAGCTGGAGAGAACGGGGATACTAGGCAAGGCAATAGATCAGTGGAGAAGCAGTGGTAGACGTTTCAGAATTTTTCTGGAGAAGCAGTGGTAGACGTTTCAGAATTTTCAGAATAAGTACTAGAAATAGAAATATTCTAAAAGTAGGACCCACCGTGCGTGGTTAATTAAAGAAGTTAAGAAAAATGTCGAACTTAGGCAATATAATTGAGCAAAAGTGACTGGCAGATGGCTGTTCAGAATGTAAAGAATGACAAAGAACAGCTAAGAGGTATAGTATGAGAGGAAGCTAGCTAAAAATGGAAAAATGAAAAGCAAGAGTTTCTACAGGTATTGAAACAGGAAAAGAGTAAAGTGAGTGTTGTGTCCTCAAAAGTGGAGATTGTGACCTGCATGTGAGGGATGTTGACAATGGGCTGTTGGGTATCCAGTTTGAGAAAAGGGGGAATGTTCTGTTGTCCTTTTCAAAACATCATAAGATGTTCTGTGAGTTTGTCCAAAAGAAAAGTTCTGTTGATAGAGCGCATATTGTAGAAGGCAGGTCAACAATGTGGGTCTCCATTCTGCCTGATACAATTCAAACTGTGAAAGGAAGAGATTGGAAGGTGAACTTTTAAACATGTGGTAAACTCTGTTCCAATTGCGACTGTAGCACCAGCTTCCCCTGTGAGTGGATCACCAGGGCGGCCACTTTGTAGAAAAGGGGTTGCTGGGAAAAAAATTTGACAAGCACTGCTCTGGAGCGTGAGAATGGAGAGTTAATAGGAAATGAACAAATATTTTGCTTCTGTCTTCACTGTAAAAGCGAAAAGAATATTCCAATAAAAGCTATAAATCAGGAGGTGGAACTTGGTGAAAATTACAATCACAAGGGAAGCTGTACTGAGCAAACTGATGGAGCTGCGGGCTGACATCTGGGTCCTGATGGACTTCATCCTAGGGCTTTAAAAAAGATGGTTATTGAGATAGTCATTGCGTTGGGATTCATTTTCCAAATTTCATTCGATCCTGGAAAGATTCTATCTGACTGGAAAGTAACAAGTATAATCCCACTGTTCAAGAAAGGAGGGAGGCAGAAAACAGGAAACTATAGGCCAGTGAGCTTGACCTGTCACAGGAAAGGTGTTAGAATCGATCTTTGAGGAGGTTATAGCTGGCACTTGGAAAAGCTTGAGGTAATTGGGGAGAGTCAGCATTAATGGGAGAGACAGGGATCTGGGGGCACAGCCTCAGAGTGAAGGGATGACCCTTTAGAACCGAGATGAGGAGGAATTTCTTCAGCGGTGAATCTGTAGAACTGTTTGCCACAGAGGAAGCTGTGGAGGCCAGGTCATTGAGTGTCTGTGTTTAGGGGGATATGTGTGAGTATCTGTGTGTGTGCGTCGGTGTGTGCATCTGTGTTTGTGTATCTGTGTGCATGCGTGCGTGTGTCTATGTGTTTGTGTGTGTGCGTCTGTGTGTGTAAATGTGCAGGCATGTCTCCTTGTGTTTGCGTGTGTGTGCGTGAGTGTGTATGTGTGTGTGTGTGCAGGCATATCTCCACGTGTTTGTGTATGTGTGTGTCTGTGTGTGTTATGTGTATATGTCTATGTATGTGTGTGTGTGTCTGTGTGTGTATTATGTGAATATGTCTGTGTGTGTATGTGTGTGTGTGAGGAATGGAGAGTTGGAGACTTGTTGCATTTGGATGATTGGCTTTATCCCTTTAAACAATAATGCCTACCAAATGATTTAATCCCACCCCTTTAATAAATGTTAGATGTGGCGTTAGATTTTTCCAAGAGTTGGAAGCACTGAGTGTCTGTCAGAGCAGGTGATCCGTGCTTCAAAAGCCTCGGGTCTGTATTAGATTGAGAGTCTGCTGCAATAGTTCAATCAGATAGAGAAAGAGAGAGAGAGAGAGAGAGAGGAGTGATAGTTAGAACCCATACACTTCCTCTTAACTCCGGTGCTGCCTCTGCTCTGGGTGTGTGCTTGCTTTTAAAGTGTGATTCATTCACTTGAGCCCTGGGCTCTGGCTGCAGAGGGCTGTCGGCTGTTTTGGGGGGAAGCTTCTGGAGTCCTTCCTCCCTCCAATGTTTCTTTCTGAGGGTGTGATCGAGGCGTACCCTGACTGCTGTTGGACCTACTTGAATCGATCGGCTCGGGAGCCACGATGAGCTGTTGGCTGTTTCTGCCACTGCTGGCCAGCGCTGTATCCATCGCAGGGACTTGGACAGTGTAAGGAACAGTTTCTCATCACCCTCACCCAGCGCTTGTCCCATCTCTGCTCTCCTCCTCACACCACTTATACTTTTTATTGTGAAATCAAACTTTCTCTGAAATGTTCTTTCTATAGTCTCCTAACTTCCACCCCCCCCTCCGCCTCTCTCTCTCTCTCTCTTTCCTGGAAACTCCTTTCTGAAACTTCTGTCTCTTCGCCAGAGCCGGTCCCGCTCAAACTGTGAGCTCTCAATCCCAGAGAGGCTGTTGTCGAATTTCGCACTGCGAGTTCTGTCTTCAGATGGATGTTGACTCCCCCACCTCCTCCTCCCCCACCAGTAACTTTCTGGCCCTATTTAAAAGATTTGCTGTCCTTTCCATTAATTTCTGTTGGATTTTGCCTTTTATCCAGGCTTTTGAAGGGGGCCTCCAATTCCCCCTTCCCATACCCTCACTCCTGGGTAATTGGTTAGAATTCTACCTCCAATCTTAAATCGTTGGACCAACAAAGTTTATCGTACTGGTGTGTGTGTGTGTGTGCGTGTGTGTGTGATTCACGGCCCCTGCTCCCTCCACTCCGTTGGGAGATGAATGGCAACATCTGATTATCTCTTGAAACCCGTCCTGGCCGTTCTAGGAGCACTTGGGTTTAACACTGATCGCTGCATGCTGTTTCAGCGCCTGGGAAGAAGACCTTGGTTGTTGCCAGTTTTTGAGGATGTTGGGGGGGGCGGGGGGATGATCCCGTTTCGCGAAGCGTTTCAGAGTGTTGTGAATGGAAAGGCAAATTGAAGAAATCGAGCCATCCTCCCACCAGTTCTCAGCATTAGGCCCACAACGCAGACGAAGATGTGTGGCTTGCGAAACAAATCCTCTCCATCCACAGAGAAATCGCCGGTTCCCTCCATGCCGGTCGCCTTGTGTTACAGACTGAAGCCAACAATAAAGGCCCATGGCTCCAGCAAACTTTGAAACCATGGAATCCCTACAGTGCAGAAGGAGGCCATTCAGCCCATCAAGTCTGCACCAACCACCTAGGCCCTATCCCCATAACCCCCATGCCCCATGCCCATCCCACTTAAGTCCTATCCTCATAACCCCCCATGCATTTACCCTATCTAGTCCCCCGACACTAAAAGGCAATTTACCATAGCTGATCCATCTAAGTTGCACTTTCTTTGGACTGTGGGAGGAAAACGGAAAGAGTGCCCCCAGAGGCAACCCACGCAGACATGGGGAGAATGTGCAAAACTCCACACAGAGAGTGACCCGAGGCTGGAATCGAACCCAAGTTCCTGGCGCAGTGAGGCAGCAGTGCTAACCACTGTGTCACCTCAAACAAATGGCTTTGCTAGCTCCTGTTGAGAGTTGGGAATAGGGGGAGGATATTTCAGCTGTTTTGGTTTGAAAGTGAAGTGAATCTGTTTGGCTCAGCTGGGTACAGCAACACGGCGTACAGCAAAGGTGGTCAGCCTGCTGCCCGGGTGGGCACATACGGCCTATTTGTGTTCTGAGTGTGGCTCCACAGGACAGTTTGTCAACTGTTGCCACTCTCCATTCATGTAAAGTTTTTCCTACTGCTATGACTCGGGCAGCACGGTGGAACAGTGGTTAGCACTGCTACCTCACACTACCAGGGGCCTGGGTTTGAATCCTGGCTTGAGTCACTGTCTATGTAACATTGTGCCACCTGTAAAGCAAGGGCGAGTGAAGTGAGATGTGTGCTGATTGTTCGCCACAGTGACCGTGAGAGACGTACGCTTTCTCTGTGTCCAAAGTGTCAATACTTGTTTTGTTCTTACCATTTGAAGATGATGAAAGTTCTATTAATATAGAAATGATGAAGCATTTTCTATAAAATATTCGGTGTGTATGAAATGTATTTAATCTTATTCATTGGGTCATGGTTAGTGAACAAGCCCAGTTTCAATCTCGTGGCCCATTAAGATGCAGGGGGGCCACTCATACAGCCCACTCACCAATCTCAATTACCCATCACTGGTTTACAGTGTGACACAGTTTAGACATGGTTTACCCTCGTCCATCTATTGGAGACCGTACTATATTGAAATACTCAGTTTAGCCTTTGACATAGCTTCACCACATTTACCTACCCATTGGCCAGACTCCAGCTTGTAGGAGACTAAAGGTCCACTTATCGGAGAGGCATTGAACCCAAAGAAATGGGGTGGCACAGTGGTTAGCACTGCGACCTTTTAGCGCCAGGGACCCGGTTCGATTCCTGACTTGGGTCACTGTCTGTGTTGAGTTGGCATGCTGTTCCCGTATTTGCATGTGTTTCCTCCGAGTGCTCCGTTTCCTCCTCTGTTCCAAAGATGAGCAGGATTGGCCATACTAAGTTGCCCCTTAATGTCCAAAGATGTGTAGAGTTGGGGGATTGACCATGCTAAATTGCTTCTTTGTGTGAGGGGAACTTGCAGGGTGAATACAGAGGTTTACAGGGACAGGATCTGGGCAGGATTAGCTGTTAGTGCAGATTTGATGGGCTGAACGGCCTCCTTCTGCACTGTAGGCACTCTATAATGCCTGGTCTGGGCAATGAGCCAGACCAGGTGTTAGGTTTGGAAGTTGGTGAACATTTTGGTGATAGTGACCACAATTCGGTTATGTTCACCTTAGTGATGGATAGGGATAGGCATGAAGATGGGGGCAGTAGTTATAGCTGGGGGAAGGGTAATTATGAGGCCATAAGGAGGGAATTAGGGTGCATAGGTTGGACTAGGAAACTACAGAGACTGGGAACATCTGAAATGTGGAGCTTATTCAAGGAGCAGCTACTGCGAGTCCTTGATAAGTATGTCCCTGTCAGGCAAGGAGGAAATGGTCGAGTAAGGGAACCATGGTGTACTAAAAAAGTTAATTTGCTGGTTAAAAGGAAAAAGGAGGCTTATGTCAGGATGAGGCTTGAAGGCTCAGTTAGTGCAATGGATAGCTATAGATTAGCCAGGAGGGAGCTAAAGAGTGAGTTGAGGAGAGCTAAAAGGGGACACGAGAAGACTTTGGCTGATAGGATCAAGGAGAATCCTAAAGCTTTCTTTAGATATGTTAAGAATAGAAGATTGGTTAGGGCAAGATTAGGGCCAGTCATAGACAGCAGTGGGAAGTTGTGCGTGGAGCCTGAAGAGATTGGAGAGGCACTGAACAAATATTTCTCTTCGGTATTCACGCAGGGAGATGTAAATGTAGTTATGGAGAACACTGGGATACAGGGTTGCAAACTGGAAAGTATTGAAGTAGATAAGGAGGATGTGCTCGATATTCTTGAGGGTTTGAAGTTAGATAAGTCCCCTGGGCCGGACGGGATTTACCCTAGGATTCTCTGGGAGGCAAGAGAGGCGATTGCAGAGCCTCTGGCTCTGATCTTTAGGTCGTCGTTGGTTACGGGTATAGTGCCGGAAGACTGGAGGATAGCGAATGTGGTCCCATTGTTCAAGAAGGGGAAGAGAGACTTTCCAGGGAATTATAGGCCGGTGAGTCTTACTTCTGTTGTGGGCAAAGTATTGGAGAGAATTATTAGGGATAGGATTTATAGTTATTTAGAGAGAAATGAATTGATTGGGGATAGTCAGCATGGTTTTGTGAAGGGTAGGTCATGCCTTACTAACCTTATTGAGTTTTTTGAAAAAGTGACCAAAGAGGTGGATGGGGGTAAGGCGGTTGATGTGGTATATATGGACTTTAGTAAGGCGTTCGATAAGGTGGCCCATGGAAGGCTTCTGCAGAAAATGCAGATGTATGGGATAGAGGGTGATTTAGCTAATTGGATTAGGAATTGGCTAGCAGATAGAAGACAGAGGGTGGTGGTTGATGGGAGATATTCATCGTGGAGTTCGGTGACAAGTGGTGTACCTCAGGGGTCTGTTTTGGGGCCCCTGCTGTTTGTAATTTTTATAAATGATCTGGATGAGGGTATTGAAGGATGGATTAGTAAATTTGCAGATGACACTAAAGTCGGTGGAGTGGTAGATAGTGAAGAGGGGTGTTATAGTTTGCAGAGAGACTTGGACAAGTTGCAGAGCTGGGCCGAGAGGTGGCAAATGGAGTTTAATGTGGAAAAGTGTGAGGTAATTCACTTTGGCAGGAATAACAAATGTGTAGAGTATAGGGCTAATGGTAGGACTCTCAATAGTGTTGATGAACAGAGGGATCTTGGTGTATATGTTAATAGATCCCTGAAAGTTGGCAATCAAGTCGATAAGGTTGTTAAGAAGGCATATGGAGTCTTAGCTTTTATTGGTAGGGGGATTGAATTTCGGAGCCGCAACGTCATGTTGCAACTGTACAAAACTCTAGTGCGGCCGCACTTGGAGTATTGTGTGCAGTTCTGGTCCCCACATTATAAGAAAGATGTGGAGGCATTGGAGAGGGTACAGAGGAGGTTTACCAGGATGTTGCCTGGTATGGAGGGCAGGTCTTATGAGGAGAGGCTGAGGGATTTGAGGTTGTTTTCGTTAGAAAGGAGGCGGCTAAGAGGAGACCTTATCGAAACATATAAGATGATTAGAGGTTTAGATAGGGTGGACAGTGATAGCCTTTTTCCTAGGATGGAGAAAGCTAGCACGAGGGGACATAGCTTTAAATTAAGGGGTGGTAGTTATAGGACGGATGTCAGAGGTAGGTTCTTTACCCAGAGGGTGGTAAGGGTATGGAATGCCCTGCCTGCGTCAGTTGTAGATGCGCCAAGTTTGGTGGCGTTTAAGAGGTTAGTAGATAAGTTTATGGAGGAAAAGGGAATGGTTTAGGTTAGAGGGTCATTGCTTTTTCCTAATTGGTCGGCACAACATTGAAGGCCGAAGGGCCTGTTCTGCGCTGTAATGTTCTATGTTCTATAATTCAATGATGCTTTCCAATAAACAGGTTTCCACAAAGTCTCAGTTGGGAATCAGGAGTCAGCATTTCTAACGCAGGGTTATTCACCTCCGGGGTAATGTCACGGGAAGGATTATCATCCCACCTACCCCTCGAGAAGCAGATAGCACTGGGTGCGACATCAATCTTATATCACTTTTATTCTCCATCCAAATCATGAATGGATGGTGTTGTAAAATCAGCTTTCCAAATCATCCCAAAGCATTCCCGCCCAGTGAATCAGCTCACAGCTCCTCTCAATATCTCCCCTTCTCCGGGATCCCAGCCTGTGACAGGGCATCCCTCTTTCACACCCTGCCAGAATCGACTGTCTTTTGAAGGGTGTATCTGACGAAGGCACCTCTTCCCAAAATGTTATGTCAAATGCAAATTTTTAGGTTTTTTAAGCATAGATATTTTCAAGAATCAAAAAAGCCTGATAGGCCATTTGGCCCATCGAGTCTGCACTGACTCTCCGGAACAGCATCTTACCCAGGCCCATCCCTCCATCCTATTTCTATAACGCCACACATTTACCATAGTCAATCCTCGTAACCTGCACTCCACACAGCCTCCTTGGCACTGTGAGCCAGCAGTGCTAACCACTGTGTCCAAAGGAGGGAGCGAGCAATAATCCCAGCGTAGAAACTGATATTTTCCTGGGGAATGTCCGTGGCATTCCCTCACTGTTGCTGGATCAAAATCCTGGAACTCCCTTCCTCACAGCACTGTGGGTGTACCTACACTACATGGACTACAGTGGCTCAGGAAGTCAGCTCACCACCGCCTTCCCGAGGCCAGCTAGGAATAAGATCATAAGAAATAGGAACAGGAGTAGGCCATTCGGCCCTCAAACCTGCTCCGCCATTCAGTAGAATCATAAATAATTCTTCACATCCTGCCCTTTTCCATAGCCCTTGATTCCCTTACTGATCAAAAATGTATCTATTTTGTCCTTAAATATACACAAGGCAGTCCAAAGATGTGCAGGTTAGGTTGATTGGCCATGGTAAATTGCCCCATAGGGTCAGGGGGATTAGCAGGGTAAATTTGTGGGGTTAAGGGGATAGGAGTGGGATTGTGGTCAGTGCAGCCCTGATAGGCTGAATGGCCTCCTTCTGCAGTGTAGGATTCTATGATTCTTTGCCCCCATAGTTCCCTGATGCAAAGACTCAGACTCCTCTGAGAGGTGAAATTCCTCCTCATTTCAGTCTTAGATTGCCACTCCTGTATCCTGAGCTGATGCCCCCTGATTCTAGACTCACCCAAGATGGGAAACGACCCTCTCAGCATTCACCCTCTCGCGCCCCTTAATAGACAAAAAAAAGGCCAACTTTTCCTAGTGAAGCCCTCGTTTGATAAAACGAACAAGTTCAAGGGATCGCTTCTGACCTTGTGAACAAAGCCCCTTCAGATTAATCCCTGCCTTTGAAGCAAGGATTAATTGATTTAATTGGATGAACTGAATAAAGGTTCACCAATGCTGTCACTCCAGTTCCCATGATTCAGGTTCGGAAGGCCTGTGAATCGTTCAGACCTTGGGAATTCATGAAATCATAGAATCCCTACAGTGCAGAAGGAGGCCGTTCGGCCCATCGAGTCTGCACTAAAACAATCCCACCCAGGCCCTATCCTCGTAACCCCACATATTTACCCTGCTAATCCTCTGACACTAAGGGGAAATTTAACATGGCCAATCCACCTACCCTGCACATCTTTGAAGTGAGGGAAGAAACCGGAGCAGCCGGAGGAAACCCATGTGGGTCCCTGGTGTTATGAGGCAGCAGTGCTAACCCACTGTGCCACCGTGCCACCTGGGCACTGGCAGGGCTTTGGAAAGTTTTGTTTTGGATCTCAGGCCTCTGCCAAGCTACAGCAATAGGTAATGCTTGACTTCAAAGCTTGAAAAGGTTAGTTTATTTCCTGGAGTGTAGAAGAATTAGGAGAGATTTGATAGAAAATTATGATGGGTATAGATAGAGTGAATGCAAGCAGATTTTTTCCACTGAGCCTAGGAAAGAAAAAAAGCTAGAGGACATGGATTAAGGGTAAAGGGGCAAAAGTCTAAAGGGAATATTGGGAGGGGGATCGTTCTTCACATAGAGATTGGTGGGAGTGTGGAATGAGCTGCCAGATGAAGTGGTAAATGAGGAAGTAGTTTTAACATTTAAAAAAAACTTGGTATATGGATGAGAGGGTGTGGAAGGATATGGTCCAAGTGCAGGTCAGTGGGACTAGGCAGAAAAATGGTCCGGCACAGACAAGAAGGGCCAAAGGGCCTGTTTCTGTGCTGCAATATTCTATGGTTCTATAATTCAGTACCCTGGGAGGAGCTTGTGACACAGTGGATAGCACCTTTCATCTTTGGACTAGAAGCTCTGGGTTTGAGTTCAATACCAGGGCTTGTTGGCTGTGGGAATGGGCCTTCAGCATGGCTGATAATCAGCTCAGGAAATCCTGCCAGAGCTATTCCCCCCGAAGGGAGAAATACGGGCGGGGTGCGAAGATCCGCAAGAGAGACACAGAGAGAGATGCCCCTGAATAAGCCAGGTATAAATCCGACCTCATCTGCGGCTGGAATTCTTCAGTCTGGCTGCAGTGAATGGTTGGCTGTGTGCCAAATTCTCTGCAGGGGTGGGTGGGACGAATGAAATCAGAGAATCCTACCCAATCGCTTAGCCCTGCTGAATCCTGTGGGAATTTGGGCAGGGGGGTTGGGTGCATGAGACGTGAATGGGGTGTTCTCAGTTAGTAGCACGCTGATCTGCAGAGTCAGGAGATACCATTTTCCCTCAAGAGAATTGACCACAAAACTCTCCAGTGTGGCTCTGAGGGAGTGCTACACTGTTGGGAAGTGCAGTCTTTCAGATAGTGAAGCAATGTCCTGCCTGCTCTGTTTTGAAGAGGAGCAAGAGGATGGGGGCGGATCAGCCAATTCAAAAGCCTGTTCCCCGTTCCCTCCCATATCCCTTTCATCCCGAGAGCTATATCGAACTCCTTCTTGAAAACATTCAAAGTTTTGGCTGCAACTGCTTTCTGTGGGAATGAATTCCACACATTCACCATCCTCTAAGTGAAGAAATTTCTCCTCACATCAATCCTAAATCCCTTATCCTTAAACTGTGATCCATGGTTCTGGACCCCCTTACCATCGGGATCATTCTTCCTGCATCCACCCTTTAGAATTGGCTAGCACTTATTGCCCATCTCTAGTTGCCCAAGGACAGTTGAGAGTCAACCACATTGCTGTGATTTAGAATCACATGTAGGCCAGACTGGGTAAGGATAGCAGATTTCCTTCCCCTAAATGGCATTAGTGAACTAAATGGGCTTTTCCAACAATGGTTTCATGGTCATCAGTAGATGCTTAATTCCAGATATTTTTTATTGAATTAAAATTCCACTGTCTGCCGTGGCGGGATTCGAACCTGGATCCCCAGAACATTAACTCAGCTTCTGGATTAATAGATTAGTGATAATACACTGGGCCATCACTAGAAGAAATTTCTTCTCATTTCTGTCCTAAATGGTCTGCCATGTATCCTCAGACTGTGACCCCTGGTTCTAGGCTCCCCCACCGTCGGGAACATCCTTCCCTCATCCACCCTATCTGGTCCTGTTGGAATTTTATAGGTTTCTATGAGATTCCTCCTGCTCCCCCCATTCTTGGTAAAATCCATAGAATACAAAACGCAGTCTTTCCTCAGCTATCAATCCAATCCTCCTAGGAATCAGTTTGTACCTTGGAAACCTTAAGGAATATGGGCACAGAGCCCATGACCAGGACTGGAATGTTCTTGGACTTGGGGATTTTATAGAAATTGGGCGCTCGGCCTATCATGTACTTGTAAGATATCGAATGAAAAATAAAGAGGGAAAAGGTTTTAATTCAGATTGCTAGCTTTGAATGTTGCCGGCTTTGGGGTCTTTTGGAATTTGGGGTGCCGAATGCGGAGTCCAGTATCTGTGCGCTGAATCTAAAGGCTGGCTGCAGTTCAGTGGGAGGGAAATGGAGGGGAAGCAGTGGGTCAGGGTGGTACCTCAGCTTTCCTGTCACTACCCAGTGGCAGACACTGATAGAGGCCTGGCAGGCAGGATGTGCATTGGTTGTCGTAGCAGCCAAGTCATGGAGACAGCAGAAGAGGGAACAATTACTTCTCAAAAGGATTTAACCAGAAAAAAGTTGTTAGTGCGGGACAATGTTTTATTACTTGGAATTATGAGCGTAAAGTAAGTTTAACACAATCTCAGACCTCGTGAGGCTCATTCAACCACAGAGGCTTCACATCTTGAAAGTGGGTTGGCAAAGGGACCGGAGAATTTTGTTTCAAAGCAGTGAGTTCATAGAATCACAGGATCCCTACAATGCAGGAGGAGAGCATTCGGCCCATCGAGCCTGACAACAATCCTACCCAGGCTCTATCCCCGTAACCCCCACATATTTATCCTGCTAGGGGCCCTGGTACTAGGGGGCAATTTAGCATGGCCAATCCACCTAACCTACGCATCTTTGAACACTAAGGGGCAATTTAGCATGGCCAATTCACCTAACCCACATATCTTTGCACACTAAGAGTCAGTTTAGCATGGCCAATCTACTTAACCTGCTCATCTTTGAAAACTAAAGGGAAATTTAGCATGGTCAATCCACCTAATCCATACATCTTTGGACACTAAAGAGCAATTTAGCATGGCCAATCTCCCTAATCTGCACATCTTTGGACTGTGGGAGGAAACCAGAGCACCCAAAGGAAACCCACGCAGACACAGGGAGAATGTGCAGACTGCACAGACAGTGACCCAAGGCTGGAATCGAATCCGGATCCCTGGCACTATGAGGCAGCAGTGCTAACCATTGTTAAGTATTCTTAAGATACAGACTGGTAAATGAAAAATAATGTGAGCAAAATGTGAAATTGTCCATTTTGGAAAACATATTGGCTGGAATTTTACTGCTTCACCCACCATCAGAGCAGGCAAGGGGCAGACAATAGGAAGGCCCTGTTGACTTTATGCTGAATTTTACGGTTTCTGGATGAGTGAGGCAGTAAAATCCCGACCAACACTATCTAAATGGTGAAAAATCGCAGATCTCTGAGCTGCAGAGGGATCTGGGTGTCCTAGTGCATGAATCACAAAAGGCTAGTGTGCAGGTATAACCAGTAACTCGGAAAGCTAATAGAATGTTATTGTTTATTATGAGAGGAATTGAATATAAAATTAGGGAGGCTGTGCTTCAGGCACTGGCAAGACCTCATCTGAAATATTGTGTACAGTTTTGGTCTCCTTATTTAAGGAAGGATGTCAATGCATTAGAAGCAGTTTAGTGTCGGTTTACCAGACAAAAACTGGGAATGGGCAGGTTTATCTGATGAGGAAAGGTTGGAGAAGTTAGGTTTGTATCCATTGGAGTTTAGAAGAGTGAGAGGTGATTTGGTTGAAGCCTTTATGATGCTGAGGGGTATTAGACAAGGTAAATGTGAAGAGGATATTTCCTGTTGTGGGAGAATCTAGAGCAAGGCGGGGGGGTCACTGTTTAAAAATAAGGGGTCATCCATTTAAGAGAGAGAGGAGAAAATTATTTATTTTCTCAGAGGGTGATGAGTCTCTGGAACTGCCTTCCTCAAAACCAGTGGAAGCAGAATCTTTGAATATTTTTAATGTAGTTTTTTAAAAGTTCTTTTATGGGCCATGGGTGTCGCTGGCTGGGCCAGCATTTATTGCCCATCCCTAGTTGCCTGAGGGCAGTTGAAACTCAACCACATTGCTGTGGATCTGGAGTCACATGTAGGCCAGACTAGGTAAGGATGGCAGATTTCCTTCTTAAAGGACATCAGTGAACCAGATGGGTTTTTCTGACAATTATCAATAGTTTCATAGTCATCAGTAGATTCTGAATTCAGATTTTTATTTATTGAATTCAAATTCTACCATCTGTTGTGGTGGGATTCGAACCCGGGTCCCCAGAGCATTAACTCTTAGATTCTTAATTATAGATAATTTCTTGGTTAACAAGAAGGTGAAAGGTTATTGGGGCTCGGCAGGAATGTGGTGTTGAGGTTACAGATCAGCCATGGTCTTATTGATTGGGGTAGCAGGCTTAAGGGATCGAGTGGCCACTCGGTACGGTCATATGTTTGTGTGCAAGCACAGATGTTATGATCATAAAATCATAGAACCCTACTGTGCAGAAAGAGGCCATTCAGCCCTTCGAGTCAGCACTGATCACAATCCCACCCAGGCCTCACCCCAATATCTCTACATGTCTTACCTGCTGATCCCTCTAATCTACTCATCTCAGGACACTAAGAGACAATTTTTTTAGCATGGCCAATCAACCTAACCCGCACACCTTTGGACTGTGGGAGGAAACCTGAGCACCCGGAGGGAAGCCACACAGACATGGGGAGAATGTGCAAACTCCACACAGACATGATCTGGATTGTTTTGCCTGTAGGATGGTGGACATTGATTTTCAGGAGGGGAAAACTCGATAAATCCCAAGGGGAAAGATTGACAGGGCTGTGGAAGGAAAGAGCAGGTGATAGATATCCATTGGATAATTCCATCAAAGACACTGGCAGGGATACAATGATGCAAAGATGCCGGCGTTGGATTGGGGTGGTAAGAACTCAGTAAGAATTTAGCAACACCAATTATTAATCCAACCGATTTATTTGATTGTTGAAAGCTCGCGGATTTACTATCAAATAAATCGGTTGGATTAATAATTGGTGTTGCTAAATTCTTACTGAGGGATACAATGGACCAAACGGCCTCTGCCTGTGCCCCCTGTATAATAAAAGTGCAGCAACTATTTCTCCCTCTTGGTCGAAGAATTCTGGAATGTTAGTAAACCAGCCCAGGCAGGAGATAGGACAGGCCCAGCTAGATCAGATGTCCCGTAAGAATCTGTACATCAAACAGCCCAGGTGGAACCTGAACCTCAGCATTCCAATCCAGCACAATTAAAATATTTCTATAATCTCATCATCAGGAACCAGTTTACACAAAACAGTGATGCTGAAAAATGCCTTCAGGAGGTACCCGTGGCCTTATCCCCTTCATGTGTGACCTAATGTAACATGCTGCACTCTTACCAAGCCTCATTGGGTTTAGATTCATCGCATGACTTTTATAATTGCTCAATTCATTAATCATGTGACACACAGCCTTCCTACACCAATAGGGAAACAGGAAGACTCGTTACCCCATTGGATGATGTATAGGTTAGGTGGATTGGCCATGCTAAATTGTTCCTTAATGTCCAAAGATGTGTAGGTTAGGAGATGTGGCCTGAGTGTGTTTGTTGTTGCTGCAGGCTTGATAGGCCTCCTTCTACGCTATAGGGGTTCTATTCTATGAACAGTCAGCAAGTAAATATTTTTACGTTCTTGTGATTAACCCTGTGGCATGAGACTGCACTCATTATTCATATCGAACATTCCTTTGTGCTACCACTGGAAGCCTTATCCAGGCCTCACTCATTGCAATTCCATCCCCTGAATCTCTGGAATGCATTCCTCCCACTCCTCCTTTCCTGAAAGGCACTTTCAACGTACTCTTCTCCTAACTGAAAACCATTCTGTCCTCCCTCAGCATTCTCTCGCTGGAAGTGTGAGCGGGATTAATCTGCCCGAATTCCTGGAGGGGAAATTTTGCCTGGCACTGTGGCATATTGGTTAGCGCTGCTGCCTCGCAGTGCCAGGGACTCAGGTTTGATTCCCGGCCTCGGGTCACTTGTGTGTGTGGAGTCTGCATGTTCTCCCCGTGTCTGCATGGGTCTCCTCCGTTTTCCTCCCACTGTCTGAAAGATGTGCAGGTTAAATGGATTAGCCATGGTAGCGCCTCTCAACCTATACCTATGACCTCTTGACCCTCTTGGAGGAGGGACGGGCAGGGTATGTTGTGGGGGGGGGGAGCGTGGAGGGCTGTAGGTTTGACCCTGTTTCCTGTCTACTATAGACATTGTTGCTTGAACCCTGAAAGAGGAGACGTGGGGGAGTGGGGGGGGGGGGGAGGGGGTGGTGTTGAGAATCAGTAGGCAGTCATATCGCTTCAAAACTGAATGCCCCCCCTCCCCCACCCCAAGATCAATGGACCTTCCTACAGTTCCTCCCCCCATTCCCCCAGCCAGCTCCGATGGTGGGCAGGAGAGGGAAATTGCCCCAATGAGTGAGACTGCATAAATATTGAATGTGGTGCGAGCTTTGACGCAGTTTAGATTTAAATCCTGCGCGTTGGGTGACATTAAAGTAGACCCTCCGCGGCGGGAAGTGAGCCCAATTTTAATTTTAAAATTCTAAAGTACATGTGCTCTGTCGCTCTAAGAAACAGCCACGTTATTTTCCTTGCATCTGTCACACAAGCCAAGGGGGAAAAGACGTTGGTGCCAATCTTTTCTTTAATTCGTCTTCCCTGCTTCCCTTCCTTATATCCGGAGTAAGAGGGGGTGGGGTGAGAGCCAAATGGGCCTGAATGGCTTCTTTCTGCGCTGTAGACTTTCTCCGGTTCTTGCTGCTGAGGTTCCTGTTTTGTTGACATTTTCTCTGTAGTCAGGCTGCGGTGACATTGTCAAGCGAGGCCGGGGTAGGAGATTAATTCTTCATGTTATGAAAACACAGGCCTTTTATCTGCTAGATAAGGACACGCTTAAAACGGGTTGTCCAATTCGTTCTGGCCAGACGCTTTAACAGATTTCTGTTTGTTCTCGGCCTTCATCGGAGTGAGGCCTTTAAAGGCCTCCAGTGGGAGAGGCGCAGATGCTGTGTCTATTAGCACTTGAGCCGTGGCCTCAACCACATTCCACCTCCCCCCCCCCCCCCCCCCCACCCCACACACACACACACACACACACGGACATCGCTGACAGGGGGAGGGGGAAGAAAAATAGAGGCACGAAACAAAGATGATATTTTTGGTTAGCACTGCTGCCTCATGGCAGTGCCAGGGACCCCGGTTCAATTCCAGCCTTGGGTCACCGCTTGTGTGGAGTTTGCACATTCTCCCCGTGTCTGCGTGGGTTTCCTCCGGGCGCTCTGGTTTCCTCACACAATCCAAAGATATACAGATTAGCTGGATTGGCCGTGCTAAATTACCCCTTCATGTCAGAAGGACCAGCTAGGGTAAATATGTAGGGTTAGGGGAATAGGGCCTGGTGGGATTGTGGTTGGCACTGACTCAATGGGCCAAATGGCCTCCTTCTATACTGTAGGGATTCTATGAACATTCTATTTTACTTTCTCTTTAAGCACTTTGGGTTTTACAAGTTATAGCGAGACTAGGTGGGGCAGGAGGAGGCTGGGGATCAACAAGTCATCGAATCGGTGAATGAAGTGTTCACCAACAGGAAGGCAAGATGGGAGTGCATGGGCAGGGCAGCCGGTGATGGTATCTCCAGAGTCATAGGCTAGGATTTTCCATTCCCATCCATTGATGGGATATTCCAGCCCTGCTGAGGTTCATGAACTTCTGTCTGGCTTGCTGCCTTTGGGGTGTCTACCACTGTGGGGAGGGGGCCATGGAGTCATGATGACACAGATGGAGGCCATTTGTCCCAGTGAGCATATGCCAGCTCTCTGGCGAACAATCCAGACAATCCTACATCCCCGCTCTATCTCCATATCAAGTATCCCCACTCAATTTCCTTTTGAAGTCATTCATCACCTGCACTTCGATCACCCACTGGGGTGGGGAATTGTAGTTCATTACACTCGCTGAGTAAAAAATATTCTTCCTCGACACTTCTCGTTTAAAGTCTGAAATATGTGCCCCCTGGTCCTCAAAAGGTCAGCCAATGCGAACAGCTTTTCACTTTGATCTTAATCTTGTACGTCTCGATCAAATCTCCCCTCAGTCGCCTTTACTCCAGGTAGAACAACCTCAGCCTGTCCAACTTCGAAATAAAATCCCTCATCCCTGGAACCAATCAGACCAAACTCCTCCACGCCCCTCTCGAGGATCCTCACTCACATCCTCCCTGAAGTGTGGTGAGCAGAATTGAACCCAGTTCTCTAGCTGTGACCAGACCAGCACTTTATGAAAATTTGAAGTTTATTTATTAATATCACAAGTAGGCCCACATTAACACTGCAATGAAGTTACTGTGAAAATCCTCTCGTCACCACACTCTGATGCCTGTGCGGGTACATTGAGGGAGAATTTAGCACGGCCAATTCACCTAACCCGCACATCTTTCAGACTGTGGGAGGAAACCAGAGCACTCGGAGGAAACCCACGCAGACAGGGGGAGAACATGCAGACTTTGCACAGATAGTGATCCAAGTTGGGAATTGAACCCGGGTCCCTGGCGCTGTGAGACAACAGTGCTAAACACTGTGTCACCTGATGCTTGGCAATTGAGTAATGGGCAGAATCCAGATTTCACTGTTTGGTGTACCAGGGCTGTGTTACCTTAACACTGAATTGGAGTAGCCAAGATATGTTAGAGAGATGCATTCTCTCCATTCATATTTGTCGCCTTATCATGTGTAACTGTCAGTTATTAAAGCTTTTAATTTTTTATTTATTCGAGGTTTTAATTTTTTGATTATTTGTTCATGGGACTTGGGCCTCACTGGTTGGGCCTCACTTAGAACTTTGAATCCTTACTGTCCAGAAACAAGCCATTCAGCCCATCGAGCCTGCACAACAACAATCCCACCCAGGCCCTATCTCCCCAATCCCACATATCCACTCTGCTAGTCCTCCTGACACTAAGGGACAATTTAGCATGGCCAATTAACCCAACTCGCACGTCTTTGGACTGTGGGAGGAAACCAGAGCACCCGGAGGAAACCCGCGCAGACACGGGATAATGTGCAAACTCCACACATCTTGTGAGCCAAGGCCAGAATTGAACTCCGTGTCCCTGGCACTGAGAGGCAGCAGGGCTAACCACTGTGTCACCGTGCTCTCCAGTTTATTGCCCATTCCTGAGGAGGAGAGAATATAGCAGAAGAGAGAGGGGTAGTGAGAGATAGTTGGAACCGCCTTCTTGAACCATTGCAGTCCATGCGATGTAGGTACACCCACAGTGCTGTTAGGGAGGGCATTCCAGGTTTTTAACCCAGCGTTAGTGAAGGAATGGTGACTTATTTCCGAATCAGGATGGTGAGTGACTTGGAGGGGAATTTGCAGGTGATGGTGTCACCAAGTATCTGCTGCCCTTGTCTTTCTAGATGGTAGGAGCTATGAGTTTGGAGAGTCCTGTTGAAGGAACTTGGGCAAGTTTCTTGTAGATGGTACATACTGCTACCTCTGTGCATCACTACTGGAAGGAGTGATGTCTGAAATGTTGAGTAGAGTGTGAATTAAGCGGGCTGCTTTGTCCTGGATGGTGTTGAGCTTCTTGAGTGTAATTGCAGTTGCATCCATCCTGGTTTTGTAGATGATGGACAGGCGTTGGGGAGATGATCTTACGGCCATAGTATTTGTACGGCTGGTCCAGTTCAGTTTCTGGCCAATAGTAAGGATGTTAATAATGGGGGATTCAGCACTGGTAATGCCATCAATGGTTACATTTTTTTATATATTTGTTCACGGGCATAGCTGGCATTTATTGGCCATTTATCAAGGTATTTCAGAGTCAACCACATTGCTGTAGCTCTGGAGTCACATGTAGGCCAGACCAGATAAGGATGGCAGATTTCTTTCCCTAAGGGATATTGGTTTCATGGTCATCGTAGACTTTTCATTCCAGGTTTGTATTAGAGTCAGAGTCATAGAGATATACAGCACAGAAACAGGCCCTTCGGCCCAACTTGTCTGTGCTGACCATGTTTCCTAAACTGAACTAGTCCCATTTGCCTGCATTGGGCCATATTCCTCTAAACCTTTCCCCTCCACATACCTGTCTGTAATAAATCCTCGGAGGCAAAAGTCCCTTCACCAAAATCCGACAAGTTTATTGACAAGTCTGACAACAGCATACAGAGTGTTTTCAGTTAACAGCCTAAACTCGGAGTGCCAGAGGAACTGACATGCCTGGTTAAATACAAAACAAGAGGCTCCCTAATTGGCCCATCAATTTGGCCTTTAACCAGGGAGTTCATGTTTTAACAGGCCTAATTAAAGTTATTACACTGTCCAAATGTCTTTTAAATGTTGTAACTGTACCCGCCTCGACCTCCTCCTCTGGCAGCTCATTCCATACTTGCACCACCTTCTGTGTGAAAAAGTTGCCCCCTTAAATCTTTCTCCTCTCATCTTAAACCTTTGCCCTCTAGTTTTGGACTCCCCTAACTCTGGGGCAAAGACATTGGGCTATTCACCGTACCTCTGCCCCTCATGATTTTCTCAACCTCTATAAGGTCACCCCCTCATCCTCCTATACTCCAGGGGAAAACTGAATTTAGATTTCACCCATCTGGTGGGATTTGAACCCAGAGCGTTACCCTGGATCTCTCGACTACCAGCGACAGTACCACTACACCACCATCTCCTTGCCTCTGCAACTCTGGTTTGAGGTGGTCATTGTCTGGCCCTTTGGTGGCACAGAAGTCATTTGCTATTTGTCAGCACAAGCCTGAATATTGTCCAGGGCGTGCTGCACGCGGGTACAGAATACAGATGATATCGGACCTTCAACTTGCATCATATATCCTGAGGGCTGAGGGTGGAAGATAAGCTGCCCCTTCAAGTCAAACCTGCAGTTATCTTAAAGTGGGTTATAAATAACAGTGGAAAACAGCCTTAGAATAACCAGCTTGTGGAAGAGAGAAGCAGATGAGGATTCGATTGGGAATAAAAGAGACTTTCATATTGCAATGTATCAAAGTGATTCTGGAAGCTCTGTGTCACTTCACTCACTGTATGTTTCAATGAGGAAGTTCATGGCCATTGCATCAGTAGCTGGAACAAGATATATTTGCAGCACATCAGTGACTGAATGATTCTGTAGCCCGTTAGATATTACAGTGAGTGGCAGCTTACCATAGAGCCCCAGGCAGAGAAGAGAATGAGGCCTTTTATGTCACATGCAGCCATCTCCATTCCTATCTGGAACGACCCACAAATTCTCCTGTTTTATCAGATTGTCTGTGCCAGCTGTATCCCATCAAGCGATGGCTTGTGTTTATCTATCATGGGGCGCCACAGTGGTTAGCACTGCTGCTTCACAGTGCCAGGGACCCGGGTTCGAACATGTGGATTTACATGTCCTCCCTGTGTCTGCGTGGGTTTCCTCCGGGTGGTCTGGTTTCCCTCCCACAGTTCAAAGATGTGTGGGTTAGGTGGATTGGCTGTGCTAAAATTGACCCTTAGTGTCCCAGGATGGTTAGAGGGATGAGCAGGGTAATATATGGAGTTATGGGGATAGGGCCTGGGTGGGATTATTGTCGATGCAGACTTGATGGGCCAAATGGCCTCCTTTTGCGCTGTAGAGATGCTCCTATCCTACCCGAACAGGCGACTAAGGGATTTTCTTTGTAACTTCATTGCAGTGTTAATGTAAGCCTACTTGTAACTAATAAATAAACTTCATAAGGAGCAGGAGTAGGCCATTCGGCCCCTCGATCCTGCTCCGCCATTCAATAAGATTATGGCTGATCTTTTTGTGGACTCATCATCACTTACCCACCTGCTCGTCATAATCCTTAATTCCTCCACTGTTCAAAATTCTATCCATCCTTGCCTTAAAAAACATTCAATGAGGGAGTCTCAACCGCTTCACTGGGCAGGGAATTCCACAGATTCACAACACTTTGCGTGAAGAAGTTCCTCCTCAATATCTTTGAAGGTATAACTCTTGGGATAACCGGGGATCAGTGGATATGGAGGGAAGGCAGGATCAGCCTTTTAAGTTGGACAATCAGCCATGATCAGAATGAATGGCGGAGCAGGCTCGAAGGGCGGATTGGCCTCCTCCTGCTCCTATTCTCTGTGTTTCTACGTGTTGTTCATGTTTAAAACACTCTGAGGTGTTTCACAGGAGCAACATCGGGGGAAACATTGAACGTCAAACCACTTGAGTGTTTTCATTCTGGATCTGAGTATGTTTTTAAGATTGCAATGGAGATATTTATTAGCTGTAATTGTTTGAAATTTTCTATTATAGTTCTTCGGCAAGGAAAAAGCTTTAAAACGCATCCCCCCCCCCCCCCCCCCCCCCATCCCACCTGCCTTTTTGAAGTGTAGTCATTCTTTTTGGGATGAAGGAAACTTGGCAGGCAATCTGTGCACAGTAAGATCCCATCATGCAAATCAGCCTCCCATCCATTGACTACGCTTCCTGCTGTCTCGGCAAAGCAGCCAGCATAATTAAAGACCCCACGGACTCCACACATTCTCTCTTCCACCTTCTTCCTTAGGGAAAAAGATACAAAAGTCTGAGGTCACGTACCAACCGACTCAAGAACAGCTTCTTCCCTGCTGCCATCAGATTTTTGAATGGACGTACCTCACACTAAGTTGATCTTTCCCTACACCCTAGCTATAACTGTAATTCTACATTCTGCACTCTCTTCTTTCCTACTCTATGAATAGTATGCTTTGTCTGTATAACGCACAAGGAACAATACTTTTCACTGTATGCTAATACATGTGACAATAATAAATCAAATCAAATCAAATCACCAGTGAATGATAAGAACTGGATTTTGTAAGTGATTGATTAATATAGGATGGGACGTGGGATATTTTTGCCATGGGTCTTTGGTTTGAGCAGGCTCATCAGATAGTACAGCACTCTCTCAGTACTGTACGTCGGAGGGTCAGGCCTTGTGCTGGGACAAAGCAGGCCCTCAACCGAACTACAGCCTATAGGGCTGCAAACCTTCTGTTTTTCTGCACAGTGTTTGCTGTTTATCGCAATCCAGATTCGAGGCGTACAGCCCAGCAAAAGAGTTTTCTTGTTAACATTGTTGCCTTGTCTGGTGTGGTTGGAACACTCGTTTTTGTATCCTTACCTTGAAAAGTAATAACATGTACTTTTTCCCCAGCAAGATACTGCATTATTAACAATCTGAAGGGAGATTTTTCCCACATAGGGCACCTGACAAAACATTGCTGCTAACAAAATTGTCCACTTTAAACCATAAGGTTTGTGGGCCAGCGCAGTGGCACAGTGGTTAGCTCTGGTGCTTCACAGCGCCAGGGACCCAAGTTCAATTCCCAGCTTGGATCACTGTCTGTGTGGAATTTGCACATTCTCGCCATGTCTGTGTGGGTTTCCTCCGGGTGCTCTGGTTTCCTCCCACAGTCCAAAGATGTGCGGGTTAGGTGGATTGGCCATGCTAAATTGCTCCTTAGTGTCAGGGGGATTAACTAGGGTAAATATATGGGGTTATGAAGATAGGGTCTGAGTGGGATTGTGGTCGGAGCAGACTTGATGGACCGAATGGCCTCCTTCTATGATTCTATTTACATTCATAAGAAATAGGAGCAGGAGTAAGCCATTCAGCCCCTCAAAGTTGCTGTGCCAATTAATAAGATCATCACTGATCTGCTCATGGCTTTAACTCCATTCCTCGCACCCTCTGACATCTCCTTCTCCTCCCCATAACCCTTGTAGATCAAACATTTTTCTATCCCCTAGCTTGAAATATATTCAATAATTTGGCCTCCACTGCTCTCTGAGAGAAGAAATTCTTTTTCAGCTCCATCTTATTCTGAAACTTCCTCCTTCCCTAATGTTTCACTCCCCCTCTAGGGAATTGCCCCACATCCTGTCAGCTTCGACCTTGTCAAAACACCCCATCCCCCATCCACAATCACCCATATTTCAGCAAGATAGCCTCTCACCCTGACCTGCTCAACCTCTCCTCATGCAACAACCCCCTTGGAAAAGGCCCAGCTAATCTTATCTGACTAGTCCCCAAACTATTCCTCCTTAAATAAGGAGATTAAAGTTGTACACAACACTTTAGGGTGTGGCCTCACCAACATCCTTTTCAGTTGCAACAAGATATTACCCTCCACCCCTCTTGCGTTAAAGGCCAACATTCCATTTGCCTTCCTAATTATTTACCTTCCTTGCATTCAGATCTTTTTTGTGATTCATGTACAAGGACACTCAGATCCCTCTGTAATTTGCATTTTGTAATCTCTCACTATTTGAATAACATTCTGCTTTTTTCACTTCTCCCACCAAACTCCACTTACCAGAATTTGCTAAGTCTGAAATAACCGGTCCCCTAGTTGGTTCCAGAATGTATTATTCTAAGAATCTATCATGAACACATCTATAAACTCACCCTCCAGGCTACCTTTGTCAAGTTGATTAGTCCAATCTATACGAAGATGGAAATTGCCCATGATTATCGTGGTATCTTTCTTTGAAGCCCCTGTTATTCCTGAGATTATATCCAGTTCGACAGCATAGCTATTGTTATGGGAACCTATTTATCTCCAGTGACTTATTTCCCAAGCCATTTCTTATTTCTAGGCAAATTGGAACAAAGATCAAAGAAAATTACAGCACAGAGATAGGTCCTTCAGCCCCCCCCCCCCCCCCCCCCCCCCCAAACCCTGCACCAGCCGTGCTGCGCAACTGAACTGAAACCACCTACCCTTCCAGGGACCATATCCCTCCATTCCCATCCTATTCATGTATTTGTCCAGACGCTCTTTAAAACTCACTATCGTATCTGCTTCACTACCTCCCAGGCAGCAAGATCCAGGCACCCATCGCCCTCCATGTAAAGAATCTGCCTCGTACATCTCCTTTAAACCTCGCCCCTCACACCTTAAACCTGTGCTGCCTAGTGATCGACACTTCCCACCCTGGGAATAAGCTTCTGACTTTCCACTCAGTCCATGTCCCTCATAATCTTGTAGGCTTCTATCAGGTCTCCTCTCAACCTCTGTCACTCCAGTGAGAACAAACCAACTTTCTCCAACCTCTCCTCATAACTAATGCCCTCCATGCCAGGCAACATCCTAGTGAATTTTTTCTTAATTCTACATTTTCATCTTCCGAGCCAACATTATTTCTCACAATTGTATTTATTGCATCCTCTATTAACAGAGCTACCCCACCTCCTTTTCCTTCCCTTCCCATATTAGATAACTTCAAATATTCAGTTCTCAGCCTTGGTCACCTTGCAATACCCCCTCTGTAACATCTATCACATTCTCCTCATGTATTTCTATTTGAGCTATCAATTCATCCCTTTCGTTACAAATGCTTCATTCATTCAGCTAACGAGTCTTTAATTTGTCTTATTATCATATTTCCTTATTGTGACCTATTTGCTGGTTTACTCTTGTGGTTGTATGCTTTGTCCATTCCAGTTGCAATGCTAGTTATCAGCGCTTGTATCTATATCCTGCTTTATCCTTCCCTGTTAACTTTAATTATTACCTAAATGGAGAGCACATTCAAAATGTTTCTGGGCAGATGGATTTGGATGTCTGTGTTCATGAGTCACAGAAGGTTGGTATGCAGGTGCAGCATGTAATGAAAAAGGCAAATAGGATGATAGCATTTATCGAGAAAAGGACTGGAGTATCAAATAGAGAAGTGTAGTTGCAATTGTATAGAGTGTTGGTGAGACCATATCTCCAGTTTTGAGAAAGGAGGTGAATTTCCTATGGGAAGGCAATGGCCTCATAATATTATTGTTAAATTATTAACGCTAGAAGCTCAGTTAAAGTTCTGGGGACCCAGGTTTGAATCCCAGACAGCAGATGGTGAAATTTGAATTCAGTTTTTAAAAATGTGGAATTGAGAATCTACTGATGATCTTGAAACCATTGTCAATTGTTGGAAAAACTCATCTAATTCACTACTGTCCCTTAGGGAAGGAAATCTGCCATCCTTACCTGGTCTGGCCTACACGTGACTCCAGAGCGACAGCAATGTGATTGACTCTCAGCTGCCCTCCAAAGGCAAATAGGGATGGGCAATAAATGCTGGCCCAGCCAGCGATGCTCATGGCCCATGAATGGATTAAAAAAGCATGTTAATATATTTTAAATTCATGGAAGTTCCCAATAAATGTATCTAATACTATTTTGCATCCTTCCCGTTTTCAGAGGGTGTAATTTAATATAAAGTATTTTATTTTTTCTAACTGTCTCTGAGGTGATCCCTCAGAAATCTCCTGTCAAGGCAGGTAAGTTTGAGTCACACCAGTCTCCTCATAACTCTGATTCCTGTTAATACGTCACTAGCCTCTCATCTCCTCTGTAACTGACTTTGCTATGAGCTCACTGGACGCTGGTCAAAGACTCAAGGGGCTGAATGGCCTCCTCCTCTTCCTGCATTCCTGATAAAGCAGCTCACGGCCTGGTGTGCCAGGCAAGTCCAAACAGTGACCGGCAATCTGGGCAGATGTGACGCCCAGTCAGAGAAGCAGCTGATTGGCTGCACTAAATTTAACACATGATCAGGAACCACATTGTCACACGCCCCCCCCCTCCCTGTCTCCATCAGTCCTCGACCCATCCCCCCCCCCACCCCACACAGTTAAACTCATTACCCCTCCAGTCCCTACCTCCACTCTCTTGCTTTGTCCTGTTAGTGGCAACTTCAAATTAAACTCTGTAAGTCCATAAGATATAGGAGGAGAAATAGGCCATTCGGCCCATTCGATCACAGCTGATATGCTCCTCATCCCCATTTTCCTGCCTTCTCCCCATAACCCTCCAACCCATTAAAAATCTGTCTAACTCCTGCTTAAATTTATTCACTGTCCCAGTATTCACCGCACTTCGGGGTAGCAAATTCCACAGATTCACAACCCGTTGGGAGAAGTAGTTTCTCCTCAACTCTGTTTTAAATTTGCTATCCCTTATCCCAAGACAATGACCTCTCGTCCTAGAATGTCCCACAAGAGGCAGCATCTGCTCCACCTCTACTTTATCCAGACCTTTTACCATCTTGTATGACCTCAGTTTGATCTCCCCTCATTCTTCTAAATTCCAGAGAATATCGGCCTAAACTGTTCAATCTCTCTTCATACGACAAACCCCTCATCTCTGGAATCAATCGATTCCAAATGTAAACACTTCTCCACCTCTCCCTCATCCTTTAACACTCCTTTTACAACCCACTTCTCCCCTCCTAATGTCTCTCCCTTCAATTTAGAGTCCATTCCATAACATTCCAGTCTCCTACTCTCCAACAAGTCTCAGCGAAGTGCCCAGGGTTGTTTTCTGTGTAAAAGCACAGCGATGGGTTGTCTTTGCGAAGAGACATTGGATGCCTTTGGAATGTATTTTGCTGTGGTTTCCATGGAACCTGTGATGATGGGTAATCCAGAGAACCCCTTTCGCCCCCAAACCCAATGGCAATTCCCTCCCACTCACAAAGTCAGGAGGGCTATCTTAGTAACAGTGTGTGATAGATATATGGTCAAGGCTGCACAATGTTTGTGGAATTAAATGTTCACATTCAGAGTGTTAGTTCAAGTCGAAGGTATCCACTCGCCTGGGAGATGAGGGCCTGCACCGAGGGCAGTGTCAATTCTGTATAGGACGTTGTCCGTTCAGGCTGATTGGTGGATGGCACTCCCTCTCCCAGATGGCACAGATGGTCAAAGGTGGACCAATGTGTTTTTTCTTCTGCCGTGCCCTTTCCCGCCATCTTGAATCATAGAACCCCGGTAGTGCAGAAGGAAGCCATTTGGCCCATTGAGTCAACACTGATCGCAATTCCACACAGGTCTTGTTCCCAAAACCCCACGTATTTACTCTGCTAATCTCCCTGTTACTCGAGCAATTTAGCACGGCCATTCCACCTAACCCACACATATTTGGGAGGAAACCAGAGCACCCAGAGGAAACCCACGCAGAGAGAGAGAGAATGTGCAAACTCCACGTAGACAGTGTCCCAAGCCGGGAATTGAACCTGACTCCCTGGCACTGTGAGACAGTAGTGCTAACCACTGTGCCACACAGCTTGCCAGGAATTGCCCAGTCTTTCCGAGGCAGTGAGTAGAAGCGGGGCTCGGTTTGCCTGAGTTGCCCATGCTTCATGGTGAAGGAGCTGGCTGAGAACGCGAGGCTGCTACACCCAGAGCTCTGATCTTTCGGAGTGGTTGCTGTCCAACCACATGTGAGTTGTTAACTTTGACACGGCAACCGCGGCCTTGGCAATCCTGCTGCTGATTTTGGCATCGAGGGACAAGTTAATTAGCTGGCGATTGTTGACCCAGCGTGACCAAACTGTTCCAAATTACATAGGAGCAAAATGACACCGTGTTAAATCACTTTTTAACATTTCCTTCCAAAAAGGTAAACATTGGAGTTGGACAGAGAGGGAGGGAGCGTGCAGAGCTGTCAGAATCAGGAGGCCCATAGCTCCAGGATTGTAGAAACCTACAAACCAGAAACAGGCCTTTTCAAGCTGTTCAGGCTTCAAGCAGGCTCTAGCCTGCTCCGCCATTCATTTTGATCATGACTGATCATTGAATTCAATATCCTGATTCCCCCCTTCCCAAGCCATATCCCTTAATCCCTTTAGCCCCAAGAGCTATATCTAATTCCTTCTTGAAATCACACAACGTTTAGGCCTCAACTACATTCTGTGGGAGTGAATTCCACGTTTTGGGTGAAGAAATTTCTCCTCACCTCAGTTCTAAAAAGTTTACCCCTTATCTCCAAACTACACCCTCTCGATTTTTAATTTAGTACCTTATATGTTTCATACCTAAACTCCAATACATTTAAGTTTATTTATTTATCTGTGACACAAGTCGGCTTACATTAACACTGCAATGAAGTTACTGTGAAAATCCCCTAATTGCCACACTCTGGTGCTTGTTCGAGTACACTGAGGGAGAATTTAGCACAGCCAATGCACCCTAACCCGCACATCTTTCGGACTGTGGGAGGAAACAGGAGTACCTGGAGGAAACCCACACAGACACAGGGAGAATGTGCAGACTCTGTACAGTGACCCAAACGGGGAATTGAACCTGGATCCCTGGCTGTGACACAACAGTGCTAACCACTGTGTCACCGTGCCGCTCCAGTAATTTCATTGCAAGCCTACTTGTGACAGTAATAAATGAACTAGTTCTGAATTCCCCCCACCATTGGGAACATTCTTTCTGAATCTACCCTGTCTAACCCTGTTTGAATTTTATAAGTTTCTATGAGATTCCCCTCTCTCCCTTCCAAACTCCAGTGAATATAATCCTAATCGATTTAGTTTCTCCTCATATGACAGACCTGCCTTGCCAGGAATGTGTAACATATCTAATCAGAACTGGTAACTTTACCTCATCAACATTGCCAAGGAGCTGGCAGCCTGTGGATTGGCAGAGAGTGAATGCTTTTCTCTCTGCTTTTGTTCCTGGGTTATCAGTACCACTTGGCAATACTGCAGCATTGGTGGCAAGGTCAAAGATCATTGACAGAAAGAGAGCTTTTCAGTCAGCCACTCCCAGACAGTTGCGCAATATAGACATCAAATAAACTGTCCCATCAAACACTGGATACAGCATGTTGGCATAATGGTTAGTATTGCTGCCTCACAGTGCCCGGGATTTGATTCCCAGCTTGGGTCATTGTCTGTGTGGAGTCTGCACTTTCTCCCCATATCTACATGGGTTTCCTCCGGGTGCTGTGGTTTTCTCCCACAGTCTGAAAGATGTGCTGGTTAGGGGTGCTTTGGCCATGCTAAATTCTTCCTCAGTGTGCTATTATACACTTATAATTTAATATAAACACCTTCCAAGCAATCCAGTTTAAAGAGACAAACAAGGACAGTAAGTCAAGTATTTCTTTGTTCAACACCAAGTCAGCACAAGTTCAGGAGTAGGTGCGGTGAATGCAAACAGGATTATCTCAATGAGGCTGGATTCAGCTTTGAACTCAAACTCAGCAGATCTACACAACTGGAAGAGTCAGACCAGAAAGTGTACCTCAATCCCCCAAAACAGTTCTAACGATAGGCTGCGGAGGAGTGGTGTCAAACCGAACACTGTGTGAAATTATTCGATGCATTTGGGCTGATTGGTTGCTGTCGAGTGTGCATTTAATGACTTCTCTTTCTGCCAACAGGTATGGTCTTGCCCTGGCAAATGGCCACGTCTGCCCCTTATACAACTGGTACGTTGCCACCTTTCAATGTTCAAGTGAAGGCAGGGTGAATGTAGCTTGAATTAACCATGGCCACCCTACGCTGTCGCTAGCCTCGAGGAATGGGGATTGACTCACTCTCACAATTGCTCCATGCCCCCTGTTTGCCCCTGCTGGTGAAGCTTGCACCTGGGCTGTCACCTGAGTGTCGCTGTGTCCATCGAGCCCTGAGTCCCTGTGGTTAAGAGACAATGTGACACATGCAATAGTCTAAGCTTTCCAGTCCTGTCCGCTGCAGGAATGGGATGGGAAATTCAACCTTCCTGCAAAAGGTCCGTCACCTTGGGGCAAGAATTTCGCAGCAGGAATGGAAAATGAATGAGTTGGATTGCGGCGTCTCAGGATACTCAGGGGGGAAGAGGTGGGAGGAGGGGAATACTACAGGAAGAACGTTGGACAGACCCTGGGCTGGACCACATCTGGAGCAAGGCCCTCAGTGCTGAGTTCCACTTCTTGAGAAATATCGGCCAAAATCTTCCGACCTGGCTCCCAGTTGAAATATTCCAATGCCTGCTAAGACTCAGCAGAATTTTGCTGGAACGTCAAATTTTCCATTCCTGCTGGCGACAGATCCCACCACAGACGAGACTGAAGAATCCCAGACATTGAGCGGAATTTTCCCATTCTGTCCCCACAGGAATTGTAGTGAGCAGGACACGGATCATGCAATGGTCTGTTGACCTCGGGCGGGATTTTCCAGCTTTGAGTCGAGCGCGGCTGGAAAACCATCCAATGTCTTTGAGAAGGGGCACAGCATGATTCAATTTGTAAGGATGTGGGGGTCTAAATTTGGTCTGCATTCCCTTGAGAATGATCCAATCAAGGCTCTCAAATTGAGAGAGGTGGAGTATCCTCTCCAGTAAGAGGGGGAATGGCCTTAAGAATGGAGATAGGCCATTCAGAAGAAAAATCCGGAAACATCTACGATCAGGCTGTAGAGTGGAATTCTGGAACCCAAACTCACTAAAGACTGGAGATGTTGGGAATAGTAAAACTTAGCAAACTGAGGTGATGTTTGGAATCTAAGGATATGAACATAGAACATAGAACAATACAGCACAAACAGGCCCTTCGGCCCACAAGTTGCGCCGATCACATCTATCAATACACAGACCTATCTATAACCCCCTATCCTATTCGTTTCCATATACTCATCCAGAAGTCTTTTAAAAGACCCCAGCGAGTTCACCTCAACAACCTCCAACAGCAGCCGATTCCATTCACTCACCACCCTCTGAGTGAAAAACTTACCCCTAACATCCCCTCTGTATTTACTTCCCTGCACCTTAAATCTGTGTCCTCTCGTAGTGACCATTCAGCTCGGGGAAATAGTCTCTGAGAGTCCACCTATCTATTCCTCTCAACATTTTATAAACCTCTATCAGGTCGCCTCTCAACCTATGTCTCTCCAGTGAGAAGAGTCCCAGCTCCCTCAACCTATCTTCATAAGGCCTGCCTCCCAATTCAGGCAGCATCCTTGTAAATCTCCTCTGAACCCTCTCAATAGCCTCTACATCCTTCCTATAGTGAGACGACCAGAACTGCGCACAATACTCCAAGTGGGGTCTGACAAGGGTCTTATAGAGCTGCATCATTACCTCCTGACTCCTAAACTCTATTCCTCAATTAATGAAGGCCAGTATACCGTACGCCTTCTTGACCACTTCCTCCACTTGCGAGGCCGATTTAAGAGTCCTATGGACCCAGGTTACGATGGTAGACAGGGTAATGGAGATGAGGTGTTGACCAGGCCTGGCCGAACAGGCCCCTGGAGCCAAGGGGTCTAATCCATCTCCGAGTGTTCCTCGGCAGTGAGACAGGATGGACGGAGATTAGAGGGGGCTAATGGCACCATTATCGCTTTGGGTTAGTGTCGAGCTGTTTGACAGCTGAGCTGTTTAAATGTGCACACTTGCCGTAGAGGAGAGAGTTTGATTTGGAACCTCTCTTTTGTGTGTAAATTACTGATGTCTGGCTCTTCTCTCCCCTCCCCACCCCACAGGGTGTACAATCGTTCCTGCTCTGCTGACGCCACTGTGAAATGTTGTGCCATTCAAAACATGCCCTTTGTAAGGTAAGCAGCGGCCTTCTGTCTGGTCTCCATCTCATGGTGTTCAGTTTAGCTGTTATACATCGATAAAATATCCTCGCAATGTCCGCACTACAGACGGGGCGACGCAATAGGGGGGCATTTAAAATTAGCAGGGAATGCGATAGAACAGAATCACACTGCTTCCAGAGATCTGTGCATCTAGGATGAGATAACAAATCAAATATTCTGTCCCTAGAATTGACAGAAGCTAAATCTTCCTACACAGAGAACTGTGGAATAAATAATCAGAGTTAATGATCGAGCCTGTGCTCTGGGAATTGGTCCTCTCAAGCACCCTTTTATCAGGCACTAATTGGACTACTAAGGCCCCAATATGCCGGGCAGGAATGTGCCCCCACAGTTTCAGCTTCACATTATTACCGGGTGTGGAGAAACTCGAGAGAACCTTTCCCGCACTTAGAAAGCTTTAGAAACTTTGCACATGTATATGAGATACCTCTTTAGGATTGGTTATCCCAAGACAGGTATTATCTTGGGGGGGCCTTAGACCTGACCATCTGGCCATGGGCAATGCCACCCCTCATCCCTGGTACACGCCCAACAACTCAATTCTGGGCCCCTGCCCATGTTTTGATGATGGTCAGAACAGAGAATAAAAGGGGATCCTGGAGCAGGGTGGGCGGGGGAGCTTGGGATTAGTTCTACTCAGTGTGTTCATAGTGAGCTAGGGATTCAGATTTAAGCTCCTTTCCAGCCATTCATGGGGGAATTAAAAGTTTCTCTCTTGATCCCCCTCATGACCTCTACAAGTTGAATCACTGAAACCCTTCTCTAGTTGGTTACCTGATTCGCCCTTAGTCATACAAACCCCCAACAAGTGAGCTTGTTTCAACCACACTCAGTTGAAGGGTTGGATAGAGGACATGGTTGGGGGGGTGGGGGAGACACAGGCTGAACCCACCCAAGAGGGCAACAGTCACTCATTTTGAATTTTTACAAGGCTCTCTCTTTAATCTGGTTTGGAGATATGTTCACAGGGAGTCTCCAGCCCTTCCTGTGACTTTGGAACTGCCCAGGTCCCTGGGCCTGCTTGGAACTGTAGGCCAACCTGGGCCTCCAGGCCTGGCTGGAACACTAGGTCTACCTGGGACTCAAGGCCAGGGCTTGAGGCCTGGGCCTCTAGGCCTGCCTGGATTTCTGGGTCTGCTTGAGAATCTGGGTCCTTTGATCTAAACATTGTAATTACCTGGGCCGAGCTGGAAAATTTCAATCCTTCCTTAATTTGCCCCAGTTGGATTCTTAGTAAGCCTGATTGGCTCCCACTGTGGGCAGGAGAGTAGGCCTTTCAATCTCTGGTCCCCCCATCCGAAGTCGGCAAGAATATCTGGGAAGTGGGATGGAGCTGGGAACCAGCACACAGACTGGTGGGGCCATTAGTTCTTGCCCACCTCCAAACTTGTCCTTAATGAGGCTAAAAGACCATCTCCAGGGGAGGATAAATTGGCCTCACTCAATCAGGGACTGCTGGGCTCACTAACCCTTCACAAGCCCATAAAGTCACAACACCTAGTAAGGCCACACTTGGAATACTGTATACAGTTCTGGCCACCTATTGTAGAAAGGATATTATTAAACTAGAAAGAGTGCAGAAAATATTTATTAGGATGTTACTAGGACTTGATGGTTATAAGGAGAGGCTGGATAGACTGGTATTTTTTTCTCTAGAGCATAGGAGGCTGAGGGATGATCAATAATGAGAGGCACAGATTAATTAGATAGTCAATATCCTTTCCCAAAGGTAGAGGAGTCTAAAAGTAGAGGACATAGGTTTAAGGTGAGAGAGGAGAGATAGAAAGGAACCCAGAGTGGCAATTTTGACACACAAAGGATGGTGAGTGTCTGGAACGAACTCCCAGAGGTAGTGGTAGAGGTGGGTACAATTTTTAAAAAGCATTTAGACAGTTACATGTGTAAGATGGGTATAGAGGGATATAGGCCATATCCCTCTATGACCTATAGGGATATATAGGCCATATATATCCTATATATATGATATATATATATATATGATATATATATATATATATGGTAACTGGGACTAGCTTAGTAGGTTAAAATAAAGGGGCAGCATGGACAAGTTGGGCTGAAGGGCCTATTTCCATGTTGTAAACCTCTATGACTCTATCACCAATCAGTTCATCAATTCTACAGATAACTGGTGATGTAATGGATCAGTTAGACTGCCCACCTTAGGACAAACACATCAATCTCAAATAGGGTGATGCCCCCAGTCTGAATTAGATCTATTCAGGATTACATTGCAAAATATAATATGAGTGATAATATTACATGAAATATTCATCCAGAGCAACGCTTTGGGGGATCTGAGTTCAATTCTCATCACAACAACTGGTGAGATTGACCTTCAATTAATCATTCTGGAATTCTCTAATAATTCTCTAAATTTGCACGCCTTTATTGTGGAGTCGAAGAAGTATAGACAAAAGACGTAGGTAGAAGGAGGGTTGGAATGAGACACTCACTGAATGTTAAAATGGGTGGTGCTGGCTTGTAGGACGAAAGAGCCTGTTTCCTGTGCTGTGCTGTTCTTTGTTCTTTGAAAACAGGTTTTAGTAATGCTGACTACAAAATGTCATGAAAAATAAACCCATCTGGTTCACCTTAGGGAAGGAAATCTGCTGTCCTTACCCGGTCTAGCCTATCTGTGAATCCAGAGCCACAGCAATGTGGTTGACTCTCAATTGTCCCAGCAAACCATTCAGTTCAGTTCAGGGATGGGCAACAATTGTGGGCCTTGCCAGCGACACCCGCATCCCGTAAAAAAACAAAGAGAAAATAAATAGTGACCACTGAAATAAAGCAGGTGGGGCCTAGTGCCTTAGGCAGCAGAGTTGCAGCAATATAGTTTACTCATGTATAATGATGGGTCTAATGCAAGACTGTGTGTGAATGGTTGTGGTTTTTAGTGAACCTTTTTTTTTTGGAAATAGTTATGGGTTCTCCAAATGACAAGATCCCAGACGTGTCTGGAAGTTTCCCTCGGCGCCAGTGTGAGGCTGAGAGGCCTGTGCCTCGGGGGTTGAACCTTTGCCCAATTTGAAATAGAATGTCATATTTGTAATTCTCTGTTTGGTTTTAGTCTCTAATCAATCCTCACATTTTCCCTTTGTCCCTATTTTAGATCTCCCTGATAATCTCGGCCTACAGGACAATGTAAAGGAAGCGAGTCTATTAAGAGCATAAGATAGGAACAGATTAAACAAAACAGATTAAACAAGAATAGGCCAGGCAGGCCCTTGAATGAGCCCATCATTCACTAAGATCACTGAATTATTGTAGCACTGAAGAAGGCCATTTGGCCCATCATGTCTGTACTGGGCTCTCCAAATAAGCGTTATGACTTAGTCCCCTGCCTTTCCCCCACATATTATTTCTTCTGAAATAATCACCCAATGCTCTCTTGTTTGCCTTGATTGAACCTGCCTCTGCCACACTTCCAGTCTGCACATCCCAGACCTCAGCTGCTCGCCACGTGATTAAGATTTTTCGTGCATCGCATTCACTTTGTTTCCAAATCACTTGAAATCTGTGTCCTGCCATTCTGGATCCTGTTACGAGTAGGAACCGTTTCTATTCTGTTCAGCCCCCCCCTCATGATTTTAAACATCTTGATCAAATCTGATCATATCTTTCTCTCCAAGGAGAACAATCCCAACCTCTCCAACATGGCCGATCGATCTCAACCGCACCGTCTCCCCACAGAGCCCCCCACAATCCCTCGAGAGACCAAAGATCAGTCCATCTCACTGCTCCTCAGATATTCTTGATGATGCAGCATCTGGGGGAACTGTCCCAGTGAAGATATACAACAACAACAACAAAGAGCAACACAGCACGGGAAACAGGCCCTTCGGCCCAACGAGCCCGCGCCGCCGTCCTAACATCTTAATGACATATCCATGATTTTAGGCTATGCCTATTGTGGAAGATTCCCATATAGGGACCAATATAGGGACAATTTGTTACCCAATCAGCCTAAGAGCACATTTTTGGGATGTGGGAGGAAACCGGAGCACTCGGAGAAAACCCACGCAACCACGGGGAGAATGCGCAAACTCCCGCAGACACAGGCCCAAATCTATGTGTCTGCACAGCAACAGCGATAGTCTCTGAGCTGTCATGTTGCCCATCAGATGGTCCAGTTTAAGCATACACTAACGACGTGAAGCACTAGGCCGCTCCTGAAGCAACAACCAAGAGCAGCCCTCGCACGACCTGCCGAATGCATGCCCCTTGTTGGTCAACAAGGTGGACCGAATAGCCTGTGGAAACAAATAAGATATTTAGACGGTCCTGCAGATATCCCTCTATCTGCAGACCGCTCATGTGGCTGTCCAAGAGACCCTTAAACAACCCTAGCGTGCCTGTTCCCACCACCTTACTCGGCAGTGCATTCCACACCCCCACTACCCTTTGTGTGAAAAACTGCCCTCTAATATTCATCTTAAACATAGCCCCCCTCATCCTAAGGCCATGACCCCTCGTTCTATCCATTTCTAATGGTGGAAAAAGCTTACCACTGGAAAAAGTGTTCAATCTTTCCTCGTAAGACAGCCCTTCCATACCAGGCAGCATCCTGGTAAATCTCCTCTGCACTCTCTCCAAGGCCTCCACATCCTTCCGGTAGTACGGCGACCAGAACTGGACGCAGTACTCCAAGTGAGGCCTAACCAACGTTCTATACACTTGCAATATCAGATTCCTACTCTTGTATTCTATACCCCTTCCTATGAAGGCTAACATACCATACGCTTTCTTTATCACATTCTCCACCTGTACTGACACCTTCACAGACTTGTGAACCTGCACCCCCAGGTCTCTCTGCGTCTCTATACTCCGGATAGTTTTACCTTTTATCCTATAACTCCCCTCTACATTATTCTGACCAAAATGCATCACCCCGTATTTATCTGGATTAAATTCCATTTGCCATCTATCTGCCCAGTCTACCAGCCTATCTATGTCCTGTTGTATTGCCTGGCACTGCTCCTCAGTACCCGCCAATCCAAGCATCTTGGTGTCATCAGCAAATTTGCTGATCACACCACCTACCTCCTCTTCCAAGTCATTTATATAAACCACAAATAGAAGAGGTCCTAGTACTGAGCCCTGTGGCACACCACTAGTGACAGACTTCCAGTTGGAAAAAGAGCCTTCCACTACTACCCGCTGTCTCCTCCTCCCAATGTAAAGATGCCGGCGTTGGATTGGGGTGGTAAGAACTCAGTAAGAATTTAGCAACACCAATTATTAATCCAACCGATTTATTTGATAGTAAATCCGCGAGCTTTCAACACTCATGTGTCTTCCTCAGGCAAGTGCACTGAGGAAGACACAAGAGTGTTGAAAGCTCGCGGATTTACTATCAAATAAATCGGTTGGATTAATAATTGGTGTTGCTAAATTCTTACTGAGTTCCTCCTCCCAAGCCAGTTCTCAACCCATCTACATACCTGGCCCTGTATCCCATGCGCCTTAACCTTTTCTATCAGCCTACCATGAGGAATCTTGTCAAACGCCTTACTGAAATCCATGTAGACGACATCAACGGCTTGTTTTTCCTTACCTCCATTCTAAACCTGGCCAATGACCTTCCCTGCTCCCACCAATATTGGTTTCATTCCTGTGTTCAAGCCTGCTTGACAAAAATAAGTTATAGTGAATAGAATAGAATCTGTACTATTCAGAAGGAGGCCATTTGGCCCATTCAGTCTGTATTGACCACAATCCCACCCATGCCCTATTCCTGTAACCCCACATATTTACCTTGCTTATCCTCTGATAGTAAGGGACAATTTAGTACAGTCAATCAATCTAACCCCCACATGTTGGAATGTGGGAGGAAACCCACGCAGATGCAGGGAGAATGTGCAGACTCCACACAGACAGTGATCCAAGCTGGGAATCGAACCCGGGTCCCTGGCGCGGTGAGGTAGCAGTGCTAACCACTGTGCCACTGGTTCTGCCCTATTACTATATTTAGAACTTTTCACTATTTAATAAAACAGTGCTGCTTCTGCCCCGGTATCTCCTGCTTCATTGCAGCAGAGCGTGTGGTGAGAGAGATTGTTGGCACAATGATTCTTCCTGTCTGATATTCTCTAATTATATTAGTCCCTTTCTGCCCCTTCACTATTCAACTCTGTGTTCCTGTAAATCAGTTCTTGCTTCCACCTTGTTGCTGCCTGGCACGCTCTGGAATAAGTTACTTACACCCAATCGCAACATTCAACAATCTCCATCAAATCAGAGCCAGAACACCGAGATTTTGATGTCTGCCAACCTCTCCCATAACTGTATTGCTTTGGCTTGAGTTTTCCTGTGATTGCACAATTGGGCAGCATGGTGGCAAGTGGTTAGTACCATTGTCTTATAGCGCCAGGGACCCGGTTCAATTCCCAGCTTGGGTCACTATCTGTGTGCGTTCTCCCCGTGCCTTGTGGGTTTCATCCAGGTGCTCCGGATTCCTCCCACAGTCCAAAGATGTGCAGGTTAGATGGATTGGCCATGATCAATTGTCTCTTAGAGTTGGGGGACTAGCTCGGGTAAGTACATTGGATTATAGAAATAGACCCTATGTGGGATGTGGTCAGTGCTGACTCAATGGGCTGAATGGCCTTCTTCTGCACTGTAGGAATTCTATAATTCTATCCTGTAACATCCCTCTACCATAATTGAGTTCTTTATGAATGTGTCCTGCTGCAAATGTACTCTCCTACCTCACTAAAGGAGTGATGAGAATGGGGAAACTGTGTAGTCATGATGTAGAGATGTTGACATTGGATTGGGGTAAACACAGTAAGAAGTCTGACAACACCAGGTTTAAGTCCAACCGATTTATTTGATAGTAAACTCACAAGCTTTCGATGTTTCCCTCTTCATCAGGTGAATGGAAAGTTCTGGCCTCAGGCAGAGCATATAACAGCACAGACAGTTTACAGATTACTGATCAGAATACGAATCTTTACACCTAACCTGCTATTCAAGTCTTAAAGTGGCCGACAATGTGAATGGAAGGAGCACTGAGCACAGGTTAGAGAGATGTGTATTGTCTCCACGCAATACAGTGAGGTTTTGCAAACCCAGGCAAGTCATGGAGGTTACAGATTGTGTGACATAAACCCAAGATCTTTGTTAATTCCGCCCTCATGTGTGTGAAACTTGGCTATCAGTCTCTGCTCAGTGACTCTGCACTGTCGTGTATTGTGAAGGCCCCCTTGGAGAATGCTTACCCGAAGATCAGAGGCCGAATGCCTGTGATCACTGAAGTGTTCGCCAACAGGAAGGGAATGGTCTTGCCTGGTGTTTGTCGAGCAATGTTTGATGAAACTGAATAGCACAGGGCAATGGGGTTAAAGTGATTAGCATAGAGATATTTAAGGCTAAATTTTCAAGCTTACGAGAGATAGGGAGAAAGGATTGTAATTGGAACAGAACTTTGGTTAGACCACATTGTGAACAGAACACAGTGCTGATATCCAGATTGTAATAGGGACAAAGATGTAGCAAAGATATTCTAGAATGATGCCAGAGTAGAGAGATTCAGCTTGCTTTTCTGTAGCAGAATGAAGATTAATAGAGGTCTTTAAGGATGGCGTGGTAGCCCAATGGCTAGCACAGCTGCTTCACAGCGCCAGGGACCAGGGTTCGATTCCCAGCTTGGGTCAATATCTGTGTGGAATCTGCACGTTCTCCCCGTGTCTCCGATTTCCTCCGTCATACCAAAGGTTAGATGGATTGGCCATGCTAAATTGTCCCTTAGTGTCCAAAGATGTGCAGTTTAGAGGGATTGGACGTGGGGAATGAGCGGGATTATGGGGACAGGATAGAGGGGATGGCCTGGTTGAGATTCTCTTTCGCAGTGTGGGTGCAGACTCGATGGGCCGAATGGTCTCCTTCTGCTCTGTTGGATTCCATTAATACCTCATTATTATTTTCCCTGTCGTGTCAATTGTCACGAGTGTTTGAAATTTGATATTCTCGTGTTTCTCCTGTGGCTGCAAGATTAAATATTACTGCAACATTTTTAGCAATTCTGTCTTGTTAAATGACTATAAAAGGTGATTGTGCAACAACAGGGTGTCTTGACATGAATGTGATTTTCTTTTCCCCGGGGAACATTGGTAACAGAAGACTAAATAAACCTCGGTAAGAATCAGTGGACGTTAAGGATCTCGGATACTCTGTTTTAATAGTCTGTATCTTATCTATGGCTGTACTGATATTTGCATCCTAACTGTGTGACTCTTGTGTCTGTGCTAACTTATTCTTGACTACTCATTTCAGTACCAGTGGGATGAACCTCCCTGAAAACTCCCTCTACAGTGCGGTGCTTAACGCAGTGTCTGTTTTATGTAAGTATTACACAGCAGTAATACCGTGCAAACAAAATTCATCCATCTACCAGGTAGTGAATGGAATTTTTACACAGGAGATTTGAACTTGCATTGCTGGAGTTATGGGTTTGTGTGGTTGGAGACAGAGTGATCACAGAGGACTGTAGAAGATAGGTAACTGGGTGTTAACAATTCTGCTAATGTTAGATGCAAGAGAATTCCAAAATTCATACGGGTAATTTGGAACGCCGGTTCTTAATTGTTAATTTGTACAGAAAGATGTGCAGATTGGCGAGGAAAGGTTTTAATCTTGTTGTAATTGTTCAGATTAAGGAATGTTTATTCAGCTGTCGAGCACACAACTAGAAAGGCCACACAGAGAGTGGCATGGTAGCACAGTTGTTAGCACTGTTTCATCACAGTGCCAGGGACCCGGGTTTGATTCCCAACTTGGGTCACTGTCTGTGTGGAGTTTGCGTGTTCTTCCCATGTCTGCCTGGGTTCCTTCCAAGTGCTTCCTCCCACAATGCTGGAGTGTAAACTTCAAGCAGTCACCTGAGGCTATGCAAGCTTCATGATTTAATGCCATTCTGCTGCCTCCCCCGGCCCTGCCCCCCCCACCCCTGCATATTGTTTCTATTCAAATAATCACCCAATGCCCTCTTGAATGCCTCAGTTGAACCTGCCTCTACCGCACTTCCAGGCAGAACATCCCAGATCCCAACCACTCGCTGGGGGATAAAAGATTTTCCTCACAATTACATTTGCTTCTTTCGCAAATCGGTTCAAACTTGTGCCCTCGTCCTCGGTCCTGTTCCGAGGGGGAGAAGCTTCTCCCTGTCTACTCTGTCCAGTCTCCTCGTGATTTTGAAATCTGCATCAAATCTCCTCGTAGCCCTTTTCTCACCAAGGAGGTCAGTCCCGACCTCCCAATCCATCCTCATAGCTGAAGTTTCCCATCCCTGGAACCGTTCCTGTAAACCTCTTCCACATTTTGTCCAACCCATTCACATCGTTTTATAGGGTGGTTCACTGAACTGTGCACAGTGGGCATAGTGGTTGGCACTGCTGCCTCACAGGGCAAGGGACCCGGGTTCAATTCCTGGCTCGGGTGTGGAATCTACTCTTTCACCCTGTGTCCCCATGGGTTTCCTCTGGGTGCTCCGGTTTCCTCCCACAATCCGAAAGACATGCTGGTTAGGGTGCATTGACTGTGCTAAATTTGCCCTCAGTATACCCGAACAGGTGCTGGAGTGTAGTGACTAGTGGATTTTCACAGTAACTTCATTGGGGTGTTAATGTTCGCCTTACTTGTGACACTAAAAAATAAACTTAAAATTAAACTTAAAAAATAATACTCCAGCTGAAGTCTAACTGGTTCTTGTATAAATTCAGCATAACCTCTGTGCTCCTGTATCTACGCCCCTGTTAATAAATTACATTGTAATTAATACAATGTTTTTTGATGCTTTCTGCACCGGTTCTGTTATTTTCATTGATGTATCATATACATACCCTGGTCCCTCTGCTCCTGCACCCATTTAAGAATTTTACCCTGTATTTTATACTGGTGGGAATTCTCCCAAAATAAAGTGTCAAATTCATGCAAAAATGGGAGTAAATCTCTCCTGTTATTTCAGTGGGATTTTCAGAATGACTCTCCCACACTCTGTGCACTGCAGAGCAGCTGAGTGTGAATCACACTGAGAATCAGTGATTGGGGGCCTATTCCCGCTGGAGAGGTCGGCAGCACAGTGCTGAGTGGGCCACGGAGCATGTGTTGGTCTGTCAGCGCCCAGATCAGTGCATGTGCAGTAGCTCCGCACTGCCAGCTGGCCTGCCCTGTGACCTCACATCCCCAGCCTGCCTCCATCTCCCCCACCTCTCCCCACCCCCACCCCCACCCCCCCTCCCCATGGCTGTCCCAATCTCTCATCCCACTCCCCCAATCCCCTTGCATCCCAGACCTCTGCCGGTAGGTGGGCCCCTTCCCCCCACCCCGATGGCCAGCCTCAATCGCTGGCCTCCCTCCCTCTGTCACTGATCCAAAGTGTAGAGTGGGAGCTCCAACCCTATTGATCTGCCCCCTCCCCACAAGTCCTGCCCCCCTTGGCTCTGCCTGATGCCCGATAAGCAGTGTCAAAGTGAGCCAGCCAGTGATGCCCGTGTCCACGTAGCACAACGTAGGGTTTGAACCCTTACTTTCTGGATCAGCAGCTCAGTCCTCCAACAACTTAACCCCCTGTACCATCAGCTCATGATGATGGCAGCTTTTGAACAATGGACTCACTTTGGGTCACAATGCAGCAGGAATGAGAGTCTGGCTGGGGGGAGAGAGAGCGGAGGGCACTGGAGCTATTCCTACTGGGAAGAGTGAGGGAAAATTTCATTGAGATTTCAAGAATTATGATGGGGAATAAAGGAAAAAAAACTTATTGCTTTCTAATTGGAAACTCAGTAATGCAAATTTGAAATAGAAGGATGTTGGGAAAATGGACAGGAGTAGGCCATTCAGCCCCTCGTATCTGCCCTGCCGTTCGATTCGATCAAAACCCAGAGAACATTTCTTTACGTTGAGCATTGTTACAAGTATTGAGGTTACAGCAAGGAAACAGGCCATTCAACTCAACCAGTTCATGTTGGCATCTACACTCCAAGCAAGTAAAGATGTAGCACTGCTGCCTCACAGTAATAGGGACCTGGTTTCAAATCCCGGCTTGGGTCACTGTCTGTGCGGAGTCTGTATATTTTCCCCATGAGTTTCCTCCGGGTGCTCTGGTTTCCTCCCATAGTCCGAAAGACGTGCTGGTTAGGGTGCATTGGCCATGCTAAATTCTCTCTCAGTGTACCCAAACAGGCAGCAGAGTGTGGCAATTAGGGGATTTTCACTTCATTGCAGTGTTAACATAAGTCTACTTAGAGTCATAGAATGGAAGAATCCCTACAGTGCAGAATGAGGCCATTCAGCGCTCTGTGCCTGCACCAACCACAGTCACACCCAGGCCCTATCCCCACAACCTCATGCTAGACCCTCTGGCACAAAGGGACAATTTAGCATGACCAATCCACCTAACCCGCATATCTTTGGATTTGTGACAGTAATAAATAAGCTTGACTTTACAATATTATATACCTTGTCACATCTGAAGCAGTGAATCCGTGAAGGGGAAAACGGGTGAGGATATCTGGTGATTGGATTTCCTAGTATGGGCTGATGGGCTGAATGGTTTCCCCCTATGCTGTAAACCTCGATGGTTCCAATTGTGGTGAAATTGGGAAGGAATACAGGAAAGGACAGGAATGGAGGGAGCGTAACTATCGGAAGGACGTGGAGACTCTGGAAAGAGTGCAGAGGAGGTTTACCAGGATGCTGCCTGGTATGGAAGGTCTGAGTTACGAGGAGAGATTAGGCAAATTGAGACTGTTTTCCTTAGAAAGACGTAGACTTAGAGGAGATCTGATAGAGGTGTACAAGATTATGAAGGGAATAGATAGAGTAAACAGGGTTAAGCTTTTTCCTAGGATGGACTCAAATAGCACGAGGGGTCATGGGCTTAGGGTGAGGGGGGTAAAGTATAATTTGGATGCTAGAGGGAGTTTTTTCAACAGAAGGTTGTGGGGGTATGGAATGCGCTGCCAAGTAATGTGGTGGAGGCAGGTACTCTGGAGTTATTTAAGAAATACTTAGATGGGCACATGAACAGAATGGGAATGGGAGGGGTATAGAAAACTGATTTAAAATAGGGATCATGAGCCTTGGGAGTACCTGGGAAGTGTGTAAATAGATGATGATATTGATGTACTTGTTGTTATCCTACAGGTGCTTTGGTCCACCTTGTTGTCTAACAAGGGGCATACACGCAATGGGTCATGAGAGGACTGCTCTTGGACCTTTTTCAAGAGTATCCTACTGCTTCACATCGTTAGTGTACGCTTGACCTGGACCATTTGATGGGCAACACGACAGCTCAGTGACTATCTCTGTGCTGTGCAGATACATGGATTTGGGCCTGTGTCTGTGGGAGTTTGTGCATTCTCCCCGTGCTTGCATGGGTTTTCTCCGGGTGCTCCGGTTTCCTCCCACATCCCAAAAATGTGCTCTTAGGCTAATTGGTAAAACAAATTCTCCCTAAATTGTCTCAAATTTGGCTTTTAATCCATAGATCTATAAACATGGACAGGGATCGTGGGTAGAAGTGGGACCATCGAGGTGGCGGCGTGGGCTCGTTGGGCCGAAGGGCCTGTTTCCCGTGCTGTTTTGTTCTTTGTTCTTCGTTCTTTGTAACCACTTCCCTGCTCTGCTTTTTCCAGTTGCTTTGGTGTGTATTTTACGCCACGCTCAGATAGTGGATCGGAAAGTAGACGAGGCGTTGCTGAGTAAGGCCGCCATGATTATAGGCTTCTTTGGTTCCGCGGGAGGCTTCATCGCTGGAAACTGTAACGTAAGTGCTTGCATCTTACAGGGTCACAATTGTCTTGTCATGAGTTGGGGGGGGGGGGGGAGAGAGGTGGCAAAAGCTGCATTCAAAATGGCCGCCTTGCCGAGGTGTAGCAGCGTGGACCCGCTGCAAACAAATCAGCTTTTTCTTTCTTTCAATCGTTAATCGGTAGATTTAAAAATATTGTTATCAGTGCTTGGCTCCCTTGAGGGAAGGGAAGCCAACTCATGGGGAGAATAATGGGTTACATAGAAACAAGAAGCAGGAGGTAGGCCATTCGGCCCTTTGAGACTGCTGCCCCATTCATTTTGATCGTGACTAATCATCAAATTCAATATTCTGATTCCCCTTTCTCCCCTATATCCCTTTATCCTTTAGCCCCAAGAGCTATATCTAATTCCTTCTTGAAATCACACAATGTTTTGCCCTCAATTATTTACTGCGGGAGTGAATTCCACTCATTCACCCCTCTCTGAGTGACGAAATTTCTCCTCACCTCAGTCCTGAAAGGTTTACCCCTTATCCCCAAACTATGACCCCTAGTTCTGGACTCCCCGCCCTATACAATTGCAGCAAAACGTCCCTATCCCTATACTCAAATCTGATGGTCAATTGGTGCAGTGTTGTAGAATAGCTAGCCATGGTTGATAACTACATCACTGAGTTTGGGATCTCATTACGCATTCAGACGGATTTCATATATAATCTTGAACATTTTTGTGAACCTGTAAAAATATTAAGTGTTTTACAGGTTATCGTATAATCATTAGGGCATGGAAAGAGGCCATCGAACTCCTGTTCTCTGTAGAATAGTCCAACAAGTCCCATTTATTGTCATCCCCGTAGCCCTGAAGTGTCCACCCAATTTCCGTTTACAACACTTAATCATTGGTCACTTCCATAACTGTTATAGACATTAGGGGGATCTGTAGTATCCACTACAGCTACAACTCTGGCATCTCAGCAGCAAGGTGGAAAATTGCCCAGATGGGACCTGTCCATGAAAAGCAGGACACATCCAAACCAGCCAGTTACCTCCCCATCAGCCCTCTCTCGATCATCAGTAAAGTGGGGGGGAAGGTGTTGTTAACGGTGCTTTCAAGCAGCTTTACTCAGCAGTAACCTACTCAGTAACATCCACTTTGGGTTTCCTCCAAAACCACTCAGTCCCTGACATTCTTGGTCCAAACACGGATAAAAAGCTGAACTCGAGAGGAGATGTGAGAGTGACCGCCTGTGACATCAAAGCCACATTTGACCACAATGTCTTGCAAAACTGCAGACAATGGGAATCAGGGGAAAACTCTCTGCCAGTTGGAGTCATACCTGGCTCCATCCTTGTAAATCCTTTTCCTGTTTAATAATATCCTTCTTATAGGCTGACGACCAGAATTGTACACAGTACTCCAAACATGGTCTTGCCAGTGTCTTGTACAGTTATAACATAATGTCCTAATCCCTGTACTCAATGCTCTGACTGATGAAGGCAAATGTGCCAAATGCCTTCTTCACCACCCTATCTACCTGTGACACCACTTTCGAGGAACCATATACCTATACCACCCCTCGCCACCTCCCCCGCCCCGCCAGGCCTGGTCTACATGTGACTCCAGAGTCACAGCAATGTGGTTGACTCTCAACTGCCCTCCAAAAGCAACTCAGGACAGGCAATAAATGCTGGCCCAGCCCGTGCCCATGAATGAATAAAAGAACAAGTCTTTTCCCTGAGGATCTGATGTGATTGTTACTTTGACCTGAAGCATTGGCAATGATAACTTTGGATTTAAGTGCATTACAAAGTGTGTTGAAATAACAAGTTCTGCTGCTTTTTAACCTGCGCTTTCTCCTTTTCCAGCCGTCCGTTCTCATGGTGCTACACTACTTTGGAGCCTCGTTGTGTTTTGTCAGCGGTTGTATTTATTGCATGTTACAGACTGCTTTAACATTCAGGCTCCATATAACAGGGAAAGAGTTCTTTCTGGCCCCTGTCCGTGTTGTCCTCACCATTTTACAAGTGGTCTTTTCTATCAGCTGTATCCTTTACTGGTTGCGACCATTCGGGTCTGGGATAGTCTTAAACATTTCCTCCCACCCCTTCGGAGACTCAACAATGGAGGCAAGTTTCGGGGAACACGTTTCCTGCACAGAATCTGTGCAGCGAACAGGAGGACATTCAGCCCTTTGAAAGTGCTACCTGATTAGATACACTGTTCTGTAAGCAAAGAAATTTTCCCAACTCCTGTAACGGCACCCTGCCCTTAAACCAGCTTCAGTTTACACAAGAAGGGGCAGTAGAGTGGCAGTGGATGGTACTGCTCCCTCAGCAGGGACCCGAGTTCAATTCCACCCTTGGGTCACTGAATGTGTAGAGTTTTGCATATTCTCCCCTGTGTGGGTTTCTCCTGGTGCTCCGGTTTCCTTCCACATTCCAAAGATGTGTAGGTTTGGGGGATTAGCTATGCTAAATTTCTCCTTAGTATCCAAAGATATGCTGGTTAAGTGGATTGGCCATGCTAAATGGCAGCAGTTACAGGGATAGAGCAGAGGGGAAGGCCTGGGTAGGAAACTTTATCAGTACAGACACAATGGACTGAATGGCCTCTTCCTGCACTGCAAGGATTCTGTAGATCAACGTGTTCCATTGTGATGCTCCCTTTGGTGGAATAGTTCGCTGACTGTCACAGTTGAGGTTTAGTCTATCTGCTAGGAAGACTTGTTTGGCAGAAACTTCTGGGAGTCAAATTTAACCAATCCTGTGAATAGACAGAGGGTCAACAACAGCCACAGGAACAGCTGGAAACTGCTGGCTCCCTCTGAGTGGTGACTGGGTAGGTTTCTCCCAGCAGCAGAGATTCACCAACAGTCTCCTTGGGAACGTCAACCTGAAGTGATTGGCAGCCTGGGCCTACATGTTGATTGGCAACATTCAAACAGTTCAAAGAGTGGCTTGAGGAGAGGGAGGGGAGGAGAGAAAAGAGGAGAGCGGGGTAAAGATTGGGAAGCGGAGGTAAGGATCAGAGAGAAGGTGAAAAAGTGAATTCCAATCACAGCAACTCAAAGAACAAAGAAAATTACAGCACAGGAACAGGCCCTTCAGCCCTCCAAACCTGCACTGACCATGCTGCCTGACTGAACTAAAATCCCCTACCCTTCCAGGGACCATATCTCTCTATTCCCATCCTATTCATGTACCTGTCAAGATGGTCCTTAAAAGTCACCACCGTATCCACTTCCACTACCTCATCCGGCAATGAGTTCCAGGTACCCACTACCCTCTGTGGAAAAAATCTGCCTCGTACATCTCCTTTAAACCTTACCCCTTGCACCTTAAACATTTGTGCCCGTAGTAACTGTTTCTTCCACCCTGGGAAAAAGCTTCTGACTATCCCTCTGTCCATGCCCCTCATAATCTTGTAGACTTCTATCAGGTCTCCCCTCAACCTCCGTTGCTCCAGTGAGAACAAATCAAGTTTCTCCAATCTCTCCTCATAGCTAATACCCTCCATGCCAGGTAATATCCTGGTAAATCTTTTCTGTATCCTCTCCAAAGCCTCCACATCCTTCTGGTAGTGTGGTGAGCAGAATTGAACACTATATTCCAAATGCAGCCTAACTAAGGTTCAATAAAGCTGCAACATGACTTGCCAATTTTTAACCCTAGCCGATGAAGGTAAGCATGCTGTATGCCTTCTTGACTACCTTCTCCACCTGCATTGCCACTTTCAGTGATTCGTGTACCTGTACACCCAGAGCCCTTTGCCTATCGATACTCTTAAGGGTTCTGCCATGTACTATGTATTTCCTATCTGTATTAGACCTTCCAAAATCATCACCTCACATTTGTCCAGATTAAACTCTATCAGCCATCTCTCCACCCAAGTCTCCAACTGATCTATATCCTGCTGTATCCTCTGAAGGTCCTCAACGCTATCTGCAAATCCACCAACATTTGTATTGTCCACAAAATCACTAATCAAACCACTTACATTTTCCTCCAAATCATTTATATATATATTACAAACAGCAAAGGTCCCAGCACTGAACCCTGAGGAACACCACATATCACAACCCTCCATTCAGAAACAGACCCTTCCATTGCTATCCTCTGTCTTCTTTGACCGAACCAGTTTTGTATCCACCTTGCCAGCTCACCTCTGGTCCCATGTGACTTCACCTTCTGCACCAGTCTGCCACGAGGGACCTTGTCAAAGACCTTACTGAAGTCCATGTAGACAACATCCACTGCCCTACCCTCATTAATCATCTTCATCACTTCCTCAAAAAACTCGATCAAGTTCGTGAGACACAGACACCCCTTCACAAAACCATGTTGCTTCTCACTCATACATCCACTTATTTCTAAGTGAGAATAAATCCTGTCTCGAAGAATCCTTTCCAATAATTTCCCTACCATTGATGTAAGGCTCATTGGCCTGTAATTACCTGGATTGTTCTTGCTACCCTTCTTAAACAAAGGAACAACTCGTGTGGTAAAAACTGAAATTTCTCCTTATCTCCTGTCTGGGTCAAAGTTAAGTCATGTTTGAACGAGAGCGGAAACTCCATCGGAAGATTTCCAATGTCAGAGCCTCGCTGGCTCCAATTCTGTGTAGTGGGAGAGTTCCAGCCATCTCCCAAGGCTGGAAAATTCCACCTGCGGTCAACGGGCTTTGCATGGTCTGTGTCGCCCTGTTATAACTCCCATGGCAGGTGGGAGAAAAGTATTCCATTCTCTGTCACACATGAACTTTTGGGTTAAGGAGGAAGGTATGAGGGTGATGCCAAGTGGGCTACATGTTGGTGTCATGGATAACTATGATTGGAGATGCCAGCATTGGACTAGGGTGGGTAAGTAAGAAGTCCCAATCACCTGCTGGAGCAGCGTTCCAAAAACTCGTGATACCAAATAAACTTCTTGGACTTTAACCCGGTGATGTGAGGCTTCTTACTATAGAATCCGTACCGTGCAGAAAGAGACCATTCAGCCTCAAGTCTGCACCAACAACAATCCCGCCCAGAACTGTAACCCCACATATTTACCCTGCTCATCTCTCTAACCTACGCATCCCAGGGCACTCAGGGGAAATTTAGCACGGCCAATGCTCCTAACCTTGGAGTGTGGGAGGAAACCCGAGCACCCGGAGGAAACCCACGCAGACATGGGGAGAACACGCAGACTCCGTACAGACAGTGACCCAAGGCTGGAATTAAATCTGGGTCCCTGGCGCTGTGAGGCAGCAATGCTAACTGTGCTGCCCAGTGAATACATTGTGATGTGTAAGAATACAGCCCACTCTGGGGCCACATCGGAGCAAACTCCCCATTGAGAAAGGACCATCCAGTGACTGGATAGTGCCTCCACGTGGAGATCCCTTCATCAGAATTGATTTGGGGTGAGGGTGGGAGGGAATGACGGATGCTTCAACAATGCGACATCTCCTTATCGTGTCTTCTCTTTAACGGTCTGCCAGATTTGGCTTTCTTTGTCCACCCAGATCTCAAGAAGCAACACATAGGAGCCATCTGCGAGTGGATCTTGGCCACAAATTTCTACGTCTTCATCTTGTTGTTTGCTTTCGAATTTTACCACATAACCACCTCTGCCCTTCACTCACTGATTGGTGTGCCTGATGACGAGAAGGTCGCCATCCTGTCTGAGCCCAGGGGGACAAATATGGCCACCTTCGACAAATGACCTGCCAAGTGGGGACAGGCCGCGGGATTACGGACTGTTGGAACCACACCATTCTCCGCCTCAGTTAGATTACGTAGTGTCAGTCTCTCTCATCGCTAATGAAATGTTTGTTCTTCTTTGGAAACCACGGGTTGGCTTGTCTCTCAGTGAACACCTGGTTAGCACGGCGTGAAGCCCCGAGGAGCATTGTGGTCCCAATATTCCTCCCAATGCCCCGGGGCATCACTCACTCCCCAGTTGTAAAGGAGGCTTTGTGTCAAGTTTTCACTCTGTTTATATGAGCCTTAGGCTTCTCTAAGGCCTACTCCCCACTCAATCCAGGGGTTGTCACTGGCCCTCTTCCCCCTCCTTTCCCTCCACAAGGGTTAAGGATAGGTATTAGTGTTTGTGCTCCACTCATCTTTGCCCTGGGTGGGGAGGAGAGAATCTGAGGGCACCCAGATTGACGAGGGAAGCCTAAAGTATGTGACAGCTACTGAGGTTTTTCCTCCCCTCTGCCCCCCATTGACCTTTGCCCTTGGTTTGGGCTTAGCTTTAGTCAAAAGGCCGAGGAGGGGCTACCTTCAGGCCTGCTGCCAAGGTCACTATCCCAGCCCCATTCCCCAGTGGGAGGCACTGCCAGTGGAAGGGGGCCCAGCCTGAGGGAGGTCAAGGTGCGGATTCGACCTGGCAAAAGCGGGCATGACAGAATAAATCAATCACAGAACCCAATCAAAGTGTTGGACAGTCTGGGAGAAATTGCACCGCCCCTTCTTTCCCCTCCCCCCTCTCTAAACCCCCCCATCTCTCTGCCATTCTGTTACACTGGGGGGGCCCCTGGGAGGAAGTTAAAACAAATCCGTCTCTCAGGATCATTTTAGCAACCAGGTGCCAACTTCCTTGGATCCACAGTTGGCAGCCGGCTCTCCAGCTGGGATCTGTAGGTCTTCCCGGGATAGATTTGTCCCGAATGATGATGGAGGGGTGGGGGTCTTCCAATGGGGGTAATCTTTCCGAATGTAAAAAGTGTGAAGCGTTTTTCTGTTTGCTGATCCGGATTCAAACCTGACGTTGAACTGATTGAAGGGGCGTCACAGGTTGATGTGAAGCAGAAGCCTCTTATGCCAAGTTTTTGCTCCCTTTATGGGGCCGGAGGGGGGGAAAATCTTTAGCCTTCCTCCCACCCATTGGCCCCACTCTCCACACAATCCAGGGAGGAGGCGGGGTGCTCCCGGCCTCTTTGACGGGGAGGAGGAGACTTGAGCTGAAGTAGAGCAACCCCTGCCTGGACACATGGCCTCCTCATTGCCCTCCCCGGCCTTTTGACACAGTCCACATGGCCAGCCCCCTCAGCCCCCTCACACGCCCCCTCAACAGACACCACATCGACTGCAGTGCAGACAAGCTGGTGCAACATTTTTTTAATTTGCGGTATTTTTGGAACTGATAGCCTGTTGTTATTGAATCAACCAGTACAGAATGAGGCCATTCGGGCCTGTGGTGGCTCTTTGAAAGAGCCATCCAATCAGTCCCATTCCCCAGCTCACTCCCCGTCTCCCTGCCATTTCGTTTCCCTTTCCTTTCCCAGGGTTTTTTGGCCATTTCCCCCCCTTTTTGACGGTATTATTGAATCTTTCTCCATCGACCTATCAGGTAGTGTAATGCCGCGTGGCAAAGTCCAACTCTTGGCGCCACCTCTGATTGGCTTCGATCTATTGGCTGCTTTGAGCCCCCGGTGTTACTGCAGATCCCACCTCAATGGAAGACATCACAGATCTCAGGTATCCCTTTGTGAATTCTCCTGCACCAACACGCTTCCTCTACGAGGCGTGAGGTTAAAATGGAGACCATTGCCGTGTAGGGACTATTTTCCTAATGGTTTATGTTCAGTTCTGTCCACTCGAAGAATCGACAACGTACTGTATTTAATCCTGTATTATAGTTAGCATTCAAAACTGTTAGAAATAAAAATTCAGCATCAGTAAATCAAACAAACCTGGTCCTTTTCTCACGTTTATCTGGAAATACTGGGTAAAGAATAAAGAATAAAGAACAAAAACAGCACGGGAAACAGGCCCTTCAGCCCAACGAGCCCACACCGCCACCCTGATGTTCCCACCTTTACCCACGATCCCTGTCTATGTTTATAGATCTATGGATTAAAAACCAAATTTGAGATAATTTAGGGAGAATTTGTTTTGCCAATTAGCCTAAGAGCACATCTTTGGGATATGGGAGGAAACCGGAGCACTCCGAGAAAACCCACGCAAGCACAGGGAGAATGCGCAAACTCCCACAGACACAGGCCCAAATCCATGTATCTGCACAGCACAGCGATAATCACTGAGCTGTCGTGTTGCCCATCAAATGGTCCAGGTCAAGCGTACGGGAAGATCACTCAGGTAATGTGTTGTCTCCATTCACAATAATATTGATGTCTTTTGGGCTTCTGTCTCTTTGCAATACATCATTTTGTCTTTTCAGCCAATACAGAATAAAAAAGAGGGTCTGGGAATAAAGGTCTAAATGTTTTGAAAACTTATAACTGGAATAGTGGTGGACAATTAAAAAACGTGGGGTCCTCGATTATACTCCTATTCTCTGTTTCTATGTCCTTCCCTAAATGAAGAGAATGAAATGTGTTTTGAAGAGAATGCAACAGTTTCCTTGTTGCAGTCACTGATGTTAGCATTCATTCTCAAACCATCTCACAAACTGAATTTGAAATCCACAACAGCCTTGATGGGATTAGAACGCACGCCCCAAATCATTCAACCAGGCTCCTAGGCCTAGTGGGTGACCGCTGTGCTATCGTATTGGCAGTGAGATTACCTTCTCTAAGAACGTAGAAAAGTAATTAAATGTCTTGGACATCCTCAGAAGCTCATTGTTGTCACTGTGCTGCTGCCTCACAGTGCCAGGGGCCTGAGTTCGATTCCTGGCTTGGATCACTGTCTGTGTAGAATCTGCACATTCTCTCTGTGTCTGCATGGGTTTCCTTCAGGTGCTCTGGTTTCCTCCCACAATCTAAAGGTGAGTGGGTTAGGTAGAACAAAGAACAAAGAGCAACACAGCACGGGAAACAGGCCCTTCGGCCCAACGAGCCCACGCCGCCGTCCTAACGTCCTAATGACATATCCTTGTAGATTGGCCATGCTAAACTGCTCCTTTGTGTTCAAAGATGTGCAGGTTGGGTGGATTGGCCATGCTAAATTGCCCCTTAGTGTCCAAAGATGTGCAGGTTGGGTGGATTGGCCATGCTAAATTGCTCCTTTTTGTTCAAAGATGTGCAGGTTGGGTGGATTGGCCATGCTAAATTGCTCCTTTTTGTTCAAAGATGTGCAGGTTAGGTGGATTGGCCATGCTAAATTGCCCCTTAGTGTTCAAAGATGTGCAGGTTGGGTGGATTGGCCATGCTAAATTGCCCCTTAGCGTTAAAGTTGTGCAGGTTGGGTGGATTGGCCATGCTAAATTGCTCCTTTGTGTTCAAAGATGTGCAGATTGAGTGGATTGGCCATGCTAAATTGCTCCTTAGCGTTAAACATGTGCAGGTCAGGTGGATTGGCCATGCTAAATTGCCCCTTAGTGTTAAAGATGTGTAGATTAGGTGGATTGGCCATGCTAAATTGCTCCTTAGTGTTCAAAGATATGCAGGTTGGGTGGATTGGCCATGTTAAATTGCCCCTTAATGTCAGGAGGATTAGCAAGGTAAATATATGGGATTATGAGGATACAGTCTGGGTGGGATTGTTGATGCAAGTTCGATGGGCCGAATGACCTCTTTCTGCATCATAGGGATTTGAAGATTCTATGATTTGAAGTGCACTGGGATTGGGTGTGAATTTGTTTGACAAACGTGGCAGGTTTTATGTGAGGCCTTGACATGTTAAATCTGACATGGGTGCAGTAGAGAGATTCCTCAAGCTGAGATTTAATTGTCCATCAGTGAACCTGTTTGCTGACTAATGAGAAAAAGACTCGGCAGTTACTACGGTAACAAAGCTTCACACAGGCCTTGGGAATCGAGCAAACTGTGACAGGGAGCTCAGATACTGACCTGACGTTAGCTATCCCTCTCACACCAAGAGAAAGGAAAGCAAATAAGGTTGAAGGAAGTCACAGCAAGATCCGTTCTTATCAGAGAGTAAAAGCAAAATACTGCAGAAGCTGGAGGTATGAAATAAATATGGAAAGTGCTGGAAAAGCTCAGCAGGAGTGAGAAACAAAGAGCAAATTTTCTGTCGTACCCTCCCTGTGTATTGGTAGACTGCCATTGGCTAACAGCAGGATTATCCACTGTTGCGGAGGTCGGAGGGGGGGGGGGGTTCCTTGTTTACACTCTTCCCCCTGCTGGTAGGGGCACAGGAAGATCCCGCCAAGCAGGAACGGCCAGAAAATCCCACCCAGAGTTATGATTTTGGACAGGATTTTCCAGCTGCACTTGCCCCATTGCTGGAAAATCCCACCTGAAAATCTACCTGAATGAAGGGGCAGCTTCTACACGAGACACAATGACCCAGAATGAGCTCGCTGCTCTCAAAGAAGAAGAGAGCAGAAATGAAGAGGAATTTGGAATAGGCCAGCCAAGCAGCAAGGCGATGGCCTAGTGATATTATTGCTAGGCCACTAATCCAGAAACTCAATTAATTCCAAGAGCTGAAATGGTCGCTACGAGAAGACTCAGGTTTAAGGTGCTGGGGAGCAGGTACAGAGAAATTGTCAGGGGTAAGTTTTTCACTCAGAGGGTGGTGGGTGAATGGAATCAGCTGCCGTCAGTAGTGGTGGAGGCAAATTCGATAGGGTCTTTTAAGAGACTTGTGGATGAGTACATGGGACTTAGTAGAATTGAGGGTTATATCCTTGTAGATTGGCCATGCTAAATTGCTCCTTTGTGTTCAAAGATGTGCAGGTTGGGTGGATTGGCCATGCTAAATTGGTAGGGATATCATCGGCGCAACTTGTGGGCCAAAGGGCCTATTTGTGCTGTAGTTTCTTTATGTTCTATGTTCTGGGGACCTGGGTTTGAATCCTACCACGGCAGACGATGAAATTCAATTCAATAAAAAAAATTTGGAATTGAGAATCTGATGGCTATGAAATCATTTTTAGAAAATCCCATCTGGTTCACTAATGTCCTTTAAGGCAGTAGTTTCCAACACTTTACATGTAATATCTCATCCTGGGGCATCTGCCTTACAGCGTCAGGGTTCGATTCCTGGCTTGGTCGTTGTCTGTGTGGATTCTGCATGTTCTCCCCGTGTCTGCGTGGGTTTCCTCAGGGTGTTCGGGTTTCCTTCCACAGTCCGAAAGACTTGCTGGTTAGGGTACATTGACTGGGCTAAATTCTCCCTCGGTGTACCTGAACAGGCACCAGAGTGTGGCGACTAGAGGATTTTCACAGTAACTTCATTGCAGTGTTAATGTAAGTCGCCTTGTGACACTAATAAATAATCGTTAAACTTAGATCCATCGGTTCTTGGAGATGCCAATCACAGGGCTGAAGATTAGTTTAATTATAGGAATTTCGAGTCACTTTTCACATTGGGAACAACTGCTTTAGGGAAGGAAATCTGCTGTCCTTACCTGGTCTGGCCTACGTACCCAATTCACAGCAATGTGGTTGACTCTTAACTACCTTCTGAAAAAGGCAGCACAGTAGCGCTGTGGCCTCAGGGGCACCAGGGATCCGGGTTCAGTTCCCAAGTTGGGATGCGGAGTTTGCACATTCCCCCCATGTCTGCGTGGGTTTCCTCCCATATTCTGACAGACATGCTGATTAGGGTGCATTGACCCAATGAGGTGCCAGAGTGTGGCAACTAGGGGAATTTCATAATAACTTCATTGTAGTGTTAATATAATGCTTACTTATGACTGATAAATAATCTTTACTGTAAATGGGGCTAGCAAGCGACTCAGTTCAAGGGCAGTTACAAACACTGCTCTAGTGACACACACATCCCGTGAAAAAAGTAAGGGAAAAAATAAAACAGGATTGAATCTGTGCTTGTTGATCTAAGGGGAGGGTGCTAAATTGTGGGAAGGCTAACTACAGTCGGATTAGGCAGGAACTTATGAAAATTGATTGGGAAAGGTTGTTCGATGGGAAGTCCACGTTCAGCATGTAAACTGAGGTGCGAATTGAGGTGTGAATCAGTACGCCAACATCTTCATGCACAGGTTCGAACAAGACTTCTTCACCACACGAGATCTTCAACCAAGGTTATATACTCGATACATTGATTTCATCTTTTTCCTTTGGACTCATGGTGAACAATCATTGAAACAACTGTATGATGATATCAACAAGTTCCATCCCACCATCAGACTCACCATGGACTATTCTCCAGAATCAGTTGCATTCTTGGACACACGCATCTCCATCAAGGACGGTCATCTCAGCACCTCACTGTACCGCAAACCGACAGACAACCTCACAATGCTCCACTTCTCCAGCTTCCACCCTAGACATGTTAAAGAAGCCATTTCCTATGGACAAGCCCTCCGTATACACAGAATTTGCTCAGTTGAGGAGGATCGTGACAGACACCTCCAGACGCTGAAGGATGCCCTTGTGACAACAGGATATGGCGCTCGACTCATCGATCGACAGTTCCGACGTGTCACAGCAATAAACCGCACTGACCTCCTCAGAAGACGAACACGGGACATGGTGGACAGAGTACCCTTTGTTGTCCAGTACTTCCCCAGAGCAGAGAAGCTACGACATCTTCTCCGGTGTCTTCAACATATCATTAATGACGATGAACATCTCACTAGGGCCATCCCCACCCCCCCACTTCTTGCTTTCAGACAACCGCACAACCTCAAACAGATCATTGTTCGCAGCAAACTACCCAACCTTCAGGAGAACAGTGACCACAATACCAAACAACCCTGCCACAGCAACCTCTGCAAGACATGCCGGATCATAGACATGGACGACATCATCAAACATGAGGATACCATTCACCAGGTACACGGTACATACACTTGCAACTCGGCCAACGTTGTCTACCTAATACGTTGCAAGAAAGGATGTCCCGAAGCATGGTATATTGGGGAGACCAGGCAGACACTACGACAGCGGATGAATGAGCATCGCTCAGCAATCACCAGGCAAAACAGTTCCCTTCCTGTGGGCGAACACTTCAGCAGTCAGGGGCATTCGGCCTCCGACCTGCGGGTAAATGTTCTTCAAGGGGGCTTTCGTGATACACGACAGCGCAGAGTCGCTGAGCAGAGACTGATAGCCAAGCTCCGCACATATGAGGACGGTCTTAACAGGGATCTTGGCTTCATGACACACTATCTGTAACCCCCGTAACTTGCCTGGGTTAGCAAAAAAACCTCACTTACTGTGCTGTCTGGAGAAAACACACAATTCTCCAACAATGCTCAGGATTCCCTTCACACACATTGTTCGCCACTTTAACACTTGAATAGCATGTTAGATGTAAGGATTCGCATTCTAATCAGCAATCTCTGACTGTCTGTGCTGATGTGTGCTATTGCAGACCAGAACACTGCATTTGCCAGAGGAAGACACGGAGTGTTGAAAGTTTGCAATTTTACTATCAAATAAATTGGTTGGATTAAAAATTGGTGTTGCTAAATTCTGACTGAGTTCTTACCACCCCAATCCAACGCCGGCATCTTTACATCATGACTACTATTGACACCGCATACTGCCGGATCCAAGTGAAGAGGATTGCACATATCGACACAGACATCAAGTTTCTACAGAGATGCAAGAAAGCAGACAGGATACCAAAGGGACTACAGATCACGAACCCACTCAGGTCAACCTATTACACGGACTACGCTGAGAGGCTTTGCCGTCGCACCTCTCTCACACTCCTCAATCACCTCATACACCAGCTCTATAGCAAACGCCGCACCCTGGAAAGTAAAATGGAATACATATTCTCAACTTGCGCTCAGGACGCAGACCAGCTGCGAAACTTTGCCAAGCAGATGAGATGAAGAAACTACACCATTTACATGCACACCAAGAACAGGAAACTTGGTATTAGGAGACAGAGAGTAATAGCGGAAGGGTGTTGTTCTAGCTGGAAGTCGGTCACTTGTGGTGTGCCGCAGGGCTCGGTACGGGACCTCTTCTATTTGTAATATATATAAATGACTTGGAAGAGGGAGTAAGTGGAGTGATCAGCAAGTTTGCAGACGATACAAAGATGGCTGGATTTGCGGATAGTGAGGTGATTGTCAGGCGATGCAGCAGGACATACGCTGGTAGCTTGGACAGATAGATGGCAGGTGGAATTCAATCCTGATAAATGCGAGGTGATGCATTTCGGAAGAAAGAATGTAGGGAGGAGGTATATGATAAAGGGTAGACCTATTAAGAGTATAGAAATGCAGAGGGACCTGGGGGTGCAGGTGAACAAGTCTCTGAAGGTGGCAGAGCAAGTGGAGAAGGTTGTGAAGAAAGCATATAGTATATTAGCCTTTATAGGAAGAGGTATAGAGTACAAGAGCTGGCCTTTAATGTTGCAGTTGTATAAAACGCTGGTTAGACCTCATTTGGAATACTGCGTCCAGTTCTGGTCGCCTTACTACTGGAAGGACGTGGAGACCCTGGAGAGAGTGCAGAGGAGGTTTACCAGGATGCTGCCTGGTATGGAAGGTCTGGGTTATGAGGAGAGGTTAGGCAAATTGGGACTGTTTTCCTTAGAAAGACGTAGACTTAGAGGAGATCTAATAGAGGTGTACAAGATTATGAGGGGTATAGATAAACAGGGTTAAGCTTTTTCCTAGGATGGACTCGAATAGCATGAGGGGTCACAGGCTTAGGGTGAGGGGGGGTAAGGTATAATTTGGATGCTAGAGGGAGTTTTTTCACACAGAGGGTGGTGTGGGTATGGAATGCGCTGCCAAGTAAAGTGGTGGAGGCAGGTACTCTGGAGTTATTTAAGAAATACTTAGATGGGCACATGAACAGAATAGGAATGGAGGGGTATAGAAAACTGATTTAAAATAGGAATCATGAGCCTTGGGAGTCCCTGGGAAGTGTGTAAATAGATGATGATATTGATGTACTTGTTTTTATCCTACAGGTGCTTTGGTCCACCTTGTTGTCTAACGAGGGGCATACACACAATGGGTCGTGAGAGGGCTGCTCTTGGATTTTTTTGAGAATTTCCTACTGCTTCACATCATTAGTGTACACTTGACCTGGACCATTTGATGGACAACACGACAGCTCAGTGACTATTGCTGTGCTGTGCAGATACATGGATTTGGGCCTGTGTCTGTGGGAGTTTGCGCATTCTCCCCGTGCTTGTGTGGGTTTTCTCTGGGTGCTCCGGTTTCCCCCCACATCCCAAAGATGTGCTCTTAGGCTGATTAGCGAAACAAATTCTCCCTAAATTGACTGCCCAATTTGGTTCCAATGCAGATTTCAGTAAACGTAGACAAGGGTCACGGGTGGAAGCGGGAGCGTTAAAATGGCGGCGCGGGCTCGTTGGGCCGAAGGGCCTGTTTCCCGTGCTGTTTTGTTCTTTGTTCTTTGTAAATCCTACATCAGACAGTGCCCTTCAGGGCTAATATACTCAGGACATTTAAAACAAGTATCAACACGATTCCAAATCAGACCTCGGAATGTCAATGTGCGCCACACCTGCTAATTCTCAAACAAGACTTAAATCAACACTGCCCCACCCCACTGAGTCAGTCCGAAGAGGTTCCTCCTAATTTGCAAATTCTATCGATGCTTCAGCTACCGTGTCGGTCCCAGAAACCGGGTAAATATTAATCTTTCGGGAATTAGTGGCACTCTCCCCGTGCCGCTCGACCTTTGGCACCGGATCTCTGTGTTCCTGTCAAGGTTCTGAAAATCTCTCCAGGCCTTTAGTTATCAGTGCTGAGAAGCAAAATCAAATCCTAGCCAAGTGTTTCTGCAACCTTTGTGCAACAGCTAGCCTGGTATCAACCCTGTTTCCATAGTTTCCCCGGGCAGATTACTGGAAAAAAATGGGAACCTGGGCTGCCTGATGCAAAATAATCCTAGAATCACAGAATCCCCACAATGCAGAAGGAAACCATTCTGCCCATCAAGATTGCACCGACAACATTGTCACCTCTGCCTTATACCCGTAACTCCACTTATTTACCCCGCTAATCTCCCTAACACTAAGGGGCAATTTAGCATGGCCAATCTACCTAACCTGCACATCTTTAGACACTAAGGGGTAATTTGCCGTGGCCAATCCACCTAACCGAGACACCTTTGGACTGTGGGAGGAAACCGGAGCACCCGGAGGAAACCCACGCAGACTCCGCAGAGACAGTGACCCAAGCTGGGAATCGAACCCAGGTCCCCGGCACTGTGAGGCAGCAGTGCCAACCACTGTGCCACCCTGCCGCCATAGACTGCATTCTTAGTTGTCAATTTTCCAGGATTGGCCTGGAGATCAGTCTCCGCAGCACAGGGTGTGCCGCCCTGGAGGAAAATCACCAGAGGCATAAAATTTGGATCATTTTCAGTTGAACATTTCTCTTCACCAAAACATTCTGGATGGAAGAAAATCAAACTCAAGCATCATCCAATGGGGTGGAGTCTTTTTTGCTTTCCAATTGGTGCAGGAAGGCTGTGTGTCATGTGACTGATATATTGGCTGACTATTGGCTGGAATGTGAGGGGGAAAGTCATGTAATGGAACCTCCAGGAAAACATTTAATCACATTTACACGTACTGATGCCTCCCCGTCTCTCCTCCAGCCTGTAGGAGGAGCAAGAGTAGGCCATTCGGCCCATTGGGGTTATTCCACCATTCAGTAAGATGATGCCTGATCTGTTTTTGTTTCAAGTCCTACGTTCCAATCTACACTCCCCACTCTAATTTTTGACTTCCTTGCCTAAGAATCTATCTACCTTCTGCCTTAAAAATATTTAATGACTGCCCTCTGAGGCAGAGAGTTCCAAAATCTCACAGCCCTCTCCCCTTCTCTAAAAGGGTGACTCCTAATTTTAAAAGTGCCCCCTCGTTGGGTGGCACGGTGGCACATTGGTTAATGCTGCTGCCTCACTGTGCCAGAGACCTGGGATTGATTCCTGTCTTGGGTGATTGTGTCAATGGAGTTTGTACCTTCTCCCCATGTCTGCATGGATTTCCTCACACAGTCCAAAGATGTGCGGGTTAGGTGGATTGGCCATGATACATAGTCCCTCAGTGCCCAGAATATCTGACCCTCACTGCAGTGGCCCTCAGAGCCTCTGACCCTCGCTGCAACGACACTCAGACTCTCTGACCCTCACTGCAGTGGCCCTCAAACCCTCTGACCCTCACTGCAATGGCCCTCAGAGCCTCTGACCCTCACTGTAGTGACCCTCAGAGCCTCTGACCCTCGCTGCAGTGGCCCTCAGAACCTCTGACCCTCACTGCAAGTGCTCTCAGAGCCTCTGACCCTCACTGCAATGGCCCTCAGAGCCTCTGACCCTCACTGCAATGGCCCTCAGAGCCTCTGACCCTCACTGTAGTGACCCTCAGAGCCTCTGACCCTCACTGCAATGGCCCTCAGAGCCTCTGACCCTCCTCATGGGCTACAATGGCCCTCAGAGCCTCTGACCCTCACTGCAATGGCCCTCAGAGCCTCTGATCCTCACTGCAATGGCCCTCAGAGCCTCTGATCCTCACTGCAATGGCCCTCAGAACCTCTGACCCTCGCTACAATGGCCCTCAGAGCCTCTGACCCTCACTGTAGTGACCCTCAGAGCCTCTGACCCTCACTGCAATAGCCCTCAGAGCCTCTGACCCTCACTGTAGTGACCCTCAGAGCCTCTGACCCTCGCTGCAGTGGCCCTCAGAACCTCTGACCCTCGCTGCAATGACCCTCAGAGTCTCTGACTCTCACTGTAGTGACTCTCCAAGCCTCTGACCCTCGCTGCAATGGCCCTCAGAGCCTCTGACCCTCACTGGAGTGACCCTCAGAGTCTCTGATCCTCGCTGCAGTGACCCTCAGAGCCTCTGACCCTCACCGGAGTGACCCTCAGAGCCTCTGATCCTCGCTGCAGTGACCCTCACAATTATCCCTCATTCTCCATGTGGCACTGGGCTATTTCTCTGTGCTGGGATTATAAGGAGAGAGTAACCAGTGACAGTGAGTTCCACAGGGCAGAGCCCAGCCTGAATGAGTCAATATTTATTTTTCTTGGCTGTTATTCCCATTCTGTCCTGTTATACATCCCTAATAGGTAATAAGTGTCTAACTGGAGGTGGAACTGGATTCGGGAATGTGATTGGGTTAAACTGCTATCTCCTTGTTCTCTGTAATGAAACCGGGGTGGTTTTACCCTTACGGTTAACTTCACTCCTGAGTGGTTTTGTTTGGGTAAGTATCTCATATTTCATATTGTCACCCAGATACATCAAACACTCTGAAGGGATCGCACGTTCTGCGTACTCCCTCTGACCTGTCCGTAAATAAGGAACATTGTCGCATTCCTGACTTCTCCCAATGAAAGAAATGTTATTTCTTTTGTGTTTTGGGGACCAGGGCAGATGGTGGAATTTGAATTCAATAAAAAATATCTGGAATTAAGAATCTACTGATGGCCGTGAATACAGTAGAAATTGGATGTGAATTTGCGGTGGGGGGGGGGGAGGAATTTCATATAGAAATGCTGACTAAATATCTCTGACCTTCCTAAAACCCTGTCACTCTGTGACTCTTGCTAATCTGAAACCAGACAATCGCAACAAATCTCAAAGAGGAGATTTGGTTGGAGAAACATTGAAAATGGGAGCAGGAGTAGGCCATTCGGCCCTTTGAGTCTGTCCCACCACTCAATACAGAATCATAGAATCTCTACAGTGCAGAAGGAGACCATTCGGCCCATCGAGACTGCACGGACAACAATCCCACCCAGGCCCCATCATACATTTACCCTAACAAGGAACAAAGAACAAAACAGTACGGGAAACAGGCCCTTCGGCCCAACGGGCCCGCGCCGCCACCCTGATGTCCCCACCTCTACCCGTGATCCCTGTCTATGTTTATAGATCTATGGATTAAAAACCAAATTTGAGACAATTTAGGGAGAATTTGTTTTGCCAATTAGCCTAAGAGCACATCTTTGGGATGTGGGAGGAAACCAGAGCACCGGAGAAAACCCACGCAAGCACGGGGAGAATGCGCAAACTCCCACAGACACAGGCCCAAATCCATGTATCTGCACAGCACAGAGATAGTCACTGAGCTGTCGTGTTGCCCATCAAATGGTCCAGGTCAAGCATACACTAACAACGTGAAACAGTAGGATACTCTCGAAAAAAATCCAAGAGCAGCCCTCTCACGACCCATCGCGTGTATGCCCCTTGTTAGACAACAAGGTGGACCAAAGCACCTGTAGGATAAAAACAAGCACATCAATATCATCATCTATTTACACACTTCCCAGGGACTCCCAAGGCTCATGACCCCTATTTTAAAATCAGTTTTCTATACCCCTCCATTCCCATTCTGTTCATGTGCCCATCTAAGTATTTCTTAAATAACTCCAGAGTGCCTGCCTCCACCACTTTACTTGGCAGCGCATTCCATACCCCCACCACTCTCTGTGTGAAAAAACTCCCTCTAGCCTCCAAATTATACCTTACCCCCCTCACCCTAAGCCCGTGACCCCTCGTGCTATTCGAGTCCATCCTAGGAAAAAGCTTAACCCTGTTTACTCTATCTATACCCCTAACTAGACACTAAGGGACAATTCAACATGGCCAATCCATATAACCTGCACATCTTTGGACTGTGGGAAGAAACCGGAGCACCCAGAGGAAACCCATGCAGACACGGGGAAAATGTGCAAACGCCACACAGACAGTGGCGAAGGCTGGAATCCCTGGCGCTGTGAGGCAGCGGTGCTAACCTATTGTACCACCATGCCATCCCATTGCCTGATCATTCAACTCAATAGTCTGATCTCCCCACCTCCCTTATCCCTTGATATGGGATAGAGGGGAGTTATAGGATAAAAGGTAAAACTATCCGGAGTATAGAGACGCAGAGAGACCTGGGGGTGCAAGTTCACAAGTCTCTGAAGGTGTCAGTACAGGCGGAGAATGTGATAAAGAAAGCGTATGGTATGTTAGCCTTCATAGGAAGGGGTATAGAATACAAGAGTAGGAGTCTGATGTTTCAGGTGTATAGAACGTTGGTTAGGCCTCATCTGGAGTACTGCATCCAGTTCTGGTCGCCGTACTACAGGAAAGATGTAGAGGCCCTGGAGAGAGTGCAGAGGAGATTTACCAGGATGCTGCCTGGTATGGAAGGGCTGTCTTATGAGGATAGATTGAAAACACTGGGGTTGTTTTCCTTTGAAAGACGTCGGCTGAGAGGGGATCTTTTAGAGGTATATAAGATTATGAGGGGTATAGATAGAGTAAATGGTGGTACGCTTTTTCCACCATTAGAAATGGATAGAACGAGGGGTTACGGGCTCAGGGTGAGGGGGGCTATGTATAAGATGAATATTAGAGCCCAGTTTTTCACACAAAGGGCAGTGGGGGTGTGGAATGCACTGCCGAGTAAGGTGGTGGGAGCAGGCACGCTAGGGTTGTTTAAGGGTCTCTTGGACAGTCACATGAGCGGTCTGCAGATAGAGGGATATAGCAGGACTGTTTGAATATCGGGAGGACCAAATAGTAGTAGACTATCTTTTAGTTTCGTCTCGGGAATGTCTTAGTTTTTTTTAGCATGTTTAATTAAGTCTTAATTGTTTCCACAGGCAATTCGGTCCACCTTGTTGACCAACAAGGTGCATGCGGCATGTCGTGTGAGAGCTGTTCTTGGAGGTTGCTTCAGGAGTTGCCTAGTGCTTCACGTCGTCAGTGTATGCTTAAACTGGACCATCTGATGGGCAACATGACAGCTCAGAGACTAGCGCTGTTGCTGTGCTGACACATGGATTTGGGCTTGTGTCTGCGGGAGTTTGTGCGTTCTCCCCGTGGTTGCGTGGGTTTCCTCCGGGTGCTCCGGTTTCCTCCCACATCCCAAAAATGTGCTCTTAGGCTGATTGGGTAACAAATTGTCCCTATATTGGTCCCTTTATGGGAATCTTCAACAATAGGCATAGCCTAAAGTCAAGGATATGTCATTAGGACGTTAGGACGGCGGCGCGGGCTCATTGGGCCGAAGGGCCTGTTTCCCGTGCTGTGTTGTTCTTTGTTCTTTGTTCTTTGTTCAAAGAACAAAGAACCGCCATCCTAACGTCTTAATGACATATAGGGACCAATATAGGAACAATTTGTTACCCAATCAGCCTAAGAGCACATTTTTGGGATGTGGGAGGAAACCGGAGCACCCAGAGAAAACCCACGCAACCACAAGGAGAATGCGCAAACTCCCGCAGACACAGGCCCAAATCCACGTGTCTGCACAGCAACAGCGATAGTCTCTGAGCTGTCATGTTGCCCATCTGATGGTCCAGTTTAAGCATACACTAACGACATGAAGCACTAGGCCACTCCTGAAGTAACATCCAGGAGCAGCCCTCGCACGACCTGCCGAATGCATGCACCTTGTTGGTCAACAAGGTGGACTTAACAGCCTGTGGAAACAATTAAAGTATTTAAACAGTCTTAAAGTATTTAAACAGTTCTTTGTTCTTTGATCCTCTTCACCCCGATATCTAACTGCTTCGGAGTGATGGCTAAGAGGTATTATCGCTATAATATTAATCCAGAAACTCAATTAATGCTCTGGCGACCCGGGTTCGAATCCCGCAATAGCAGATGGTAGAATTTGAATTCAATTAAAAAAATGTAGAATTAAGAATCTACTGATGACCATGAAACCATTAGCGGAAAAACCCATCCGGTCCACCCATGTCCCTTTAGGGAAGGAAATCTGCCATCCTTACCCAGTCTGGCCTACATGTGACTCCAGAGCCTCAATAATGTAGTTGATTCTTAACTGCCCTCTGAAACGCCCTAACAAGCCACTCAGTTCAAGGCCAACTAGGAATAGACAACAAATTCTGGACAGTTGGTGACACCCATGTCCCATGAATGAATGAAAAAAATCATACAATGTTTTGGCATCAATTGCTTTGAGGTAGCAAATTCCACAAACATCCCACTCTGGGTGAAGAAATTTCTCCTCATCTTAGTCCTTATTGTCAGAATGCGACCCCTAGTTCTGGACCATCATCGAGAACACTTTCCCTGCATCTACCCTGTCTAATCCAGTTAGAATTTTTAAAATTTAGATCCTCTTCATTCTTCTGAACTCCAGAGAATACAATCTGAAGCAAATTAGTCTCTCCTTGTATGTCAGTCCGGTTACCCCAGAAATCGGTCTGGTAAACCTACGCTGCATTCCCTCTATAGGAAGAACTTTTTTTCCTCAGATAAGGAGATCAAAACTGTACACAATATTCCAGGTGTGGCCTCACCAAGGCCTTGTTGGTCTCTCTCTCTCTAAGCCAATGGGATTGGGTTTGAGAATTGTGTTGGTCTCTCTAAGCCAATGGGAGTGAGTTTGGAAAGCCTTATTTGCCTGTAAGCCAATGGGAATGTGTTTGGAGAGCATTGTTGATCTCTCTCTAAGCCAATGGGAGTGGGTTTGAAAAGCCTGGTTGATTTCTAAGCCAATGAAAGTGGATTTGAGAAGCTTTATTGTTCTCTCTAAGCCAATGGGAGTGGATGTGAGAGCATTATTGGTCTCTCTAAGCCAATGGGAGTGGATGTGAGAGCCTTGTTGGTCTCTCTAAGCCAATGGGAGTGGATGTGAGAGCCTTGTTGGTCTCTCTAAGCCAATGGGAGTGGATGTGAGAGCCTTGTTGGTCTTTCTAAGCCAATGGGAGTGGATATGAGAGCCTTGTTGGTCTCTCTAAGCCAATGGGAGTGGATGTGAGAGCCTTGTTGGTTTCTCTAAGCCAATGGGAGTGGATGTGAGAGCCTTGTTGGTCTTTCTAAGCCAATGGGAGTGGATGTGAGAGCCTTGTTGGTCTTTCTAAGCCAATTCCCTCTTGACTGCCCCTCAGTAGTTGCTGACTCAGCACCTTTTGCAGCACCCTATCTGACAGGAGAGATCCCTTCTGGACCCACCCCTTCACCAACCTCCCTCACTCCATGTCATTCCTCGCACGGCCTAACAATCAGGAGTTGGATCATCTGCACTCACTTGGGAATGCTGAAAAACTGGCCCAGCTGAAACACAACTTGGACCAAGCTTGAATGTGGGACTCCCCTAATAGACATACAGCACAGAAGGAGACCAATCAGCCCATCATGCCTGTGCTAGTTCGCTAGTTCCCCTGCTCTCTGGAACCAGCTGGATGGAATGGAGGCCGTTCGGCCCTTTGTGCTTGAACCTGCTCCATGAAAGAGCTACTCAACTTCCAGCTGTTAGATTAGATAGAATCGAGACAGGGCAGTGGATCTAATGGACTTTAGTTCGATGGAGGGAATGCAGAGAATGTCCTCTATGGAATAAGAAAGGTGAAGAGCAGATGTTTAAAGTGTTGAATGTTCTCGATGGACTAAACCAGGAGAAACTGGGCGGTACTTCACCATTTCTAGTCTAATTGCCAGGCAGGTGTAGAATTAGAAGAGCTCCAGATCTGTTTTTTGGGTGCATTTTTAGCCCTCCCCTACTCTCCCCTACCCGCCCTAACCCCCTCCATACACACTCTGGCTGCAAAACTCTGAGCAAGTTTGTTTCTCGCTGCAGAAGCCTGTGGGTGGGACTTAACATGCCCAAAAGCCTGCAGAGGGAGCTAGTGAGCATGTGCAGGCATGTGAATTGACAGTAGCAGGGGTCTGACAGACTAAGAGAGAGCTGTCAGGCCCCTGCTGATGCAGGCAGCCTGAAGCAGCTCTCCCTCCCCCCAACTCCGCAATCGCCAGGGCCAGTGCCTGAGCTACAGCCCTCACCAACTCCTCCCCACCCCCCAAAACCCAGACCGATTGTGGACCCGGCCACTACCCCCCCCCCCCCTCGCTGTGGACCCCCTCCCCCAATTAGCTGCTCCTTCCCACTGGCCCCTCTCCATTAGCTGCCCCTACTGGCCTCCCCCACCCCCCCATTCACCCGTTCCCCATTGGCACTGCCCACAGCATTGCCCAATGAGCATTACTCAGATGCCCAGTAGGAAGGTTTGTCGACCTCGAATGGGATCGTAACGGTTTCAGGACGAGCGGGGCTGCAGTTTCCTGTCCGACATGAGGGAACCTTCTTCCAGCACAGTGAGTTGTCCTGATCTACAGGCCCTAGGTGGGGTTGGGAGGGGAGGAGCTGCTTCAGGCTGCCTGCACCAGCAGGGGCCTGAAAGGCAAAGAGCAGATTCAAAAGTGACTCCGGAAGGAGAATTGAGTTAGCTTCTTCAGGGAAGAAATTTGCAGGGCTGAGGGGGGGACAGAGAAGAGGAGAGGGATTAATTAGATAGTATTGCCAAAGAGCTAGCACGGATACAGTGGGCTGAATGGCCTCTTCTTGAGCAATATCGTTCCGACAACACAGGGTGGAGGTCTAGTTTTTATGATTCAGTGAGCACCCAGTTCTTGTTTTGTTAGTGAGCTTGTTTTTCCTGTTCTATGTGTTAAGCATCTCACGCTTCACCAGCGTTTAAACAAAGGCAGAAGATTCCATAGAATTCCTCCAGCGCAGAAGGAGGCCATTCAGCCCATTGAGTATGCCCTGACAAACAATCTCACCTATCCTCCTAACCCTGTGTAAACCCCCTGACACAAAGGGGCAATCCCATCCAGGCCTGTTCTCCGTGACCCCTTGTATTTACCCCACTAATCCCCCTAATCTTTGGACACTAAGAGGCAATTTTGCACGGCCAATCCACCTAACCCGCACATCTTTAGAGTGTGGGAGAACCCGGAGGAAACCCATGCAGACACAGCAAGAATGTACAAACTCCACCCAGACACAGAGAGAAAGTGCAGACTCCACACAGACAATCAGCCAAGGCAGGAATCGAACCCGGGTCCCTGCGGCTGTGGGTCCACAGTGCTTAAACACTATGCTTCTGTGCTACCAGAAACACTCAGCAGGTTAGTCAGGACCCGTAGAGAGGAGGGAGGGAGAGGAGGGAGACGCGCTCACGTTTCAGGTGGGACGTCTAAAGCGAGGAATGGTTACAGCACAGAGAGAGGCCACATGGCCCATCGTGTTTGTACTAGTGTGAGCAACCCTGCCACAGGACAGCACAGTGGTTAACACTGCTGCCTCACAGCACAGGGACCCAGGTTCAATTCCCAGATTGGGTCACTGTGCAGAGTCTGCATGTTCTCCTCATGTCTGCATGGGTTTCCTCTGGATGCTCCGATTTCCTTCCACAGTCTGAAAGGTGTGCTGGTTAGCTGCATTGTGTGTGTTGGTGAGAGCATTTTTGTGTTTGTGTGTGTGTGTGTATATTTGTGTGTGAATATATATATGTGTGTGTATTATATGAATGTGAATGAGAATGTTTGTGGTACAGTGGTTAGCACTGCTGTCTCACAGTGCCTGGGTTTTGGATTCAATTCCAGCCTCAGGGTTGTGTGGAGTCTGCACATTCTCCCCATGTCTGCGTGGGTTTCCTCAGGGTGCTCCGCTGTCCTCCCATAGACGTGCTGGTTAGGTGCATTCTCCCTCAGTGTACCCAAACAGGCACCGGAATGTGGCAATGAGGGGATTTTCACAGTAACTTCATTGCAGTGTTAATGTAAGCCTACTTGTGACACTAATCAATAAACTTTTAAGCTTCTTTCCCTTCTCTCTGACTGTGGGCCTACACTATCCCCGAACCATCTCCGTTTTGAAAATTGCTCATTCTTCCTTTGCCTGGTAATCTTTGATTACAATTCACCCAGGACAGATCTGCCCTTATCCCAGTTAAATAGGCCCGCCTCTAATTAAATAATTTTACTCTGGATTTCTCTCTTAAATAACCCAGGTCAGCGATGGGTAACCTTAGCTGGTGACTGGGCAGCAAGAGTGGCCCTCCTTTAGTTGGCTGCAAGATGGAAACTGGGCTTGTTCACTAACTGTGACCCCGTGAAAAAGATTAAATACATTTAATTCACGCCGAATGCTTCATAATGAGTAATCGGAAATGCTTCATCATTTATAGATTAATAGAACTTGGTGGGCTTCGATTGGACACAGCAGGACTCTCACAGTCTGCACGCTTGTGTTTTACGTGTGAATCTATTCAGTCACACTGGCAGGTAAAAGATTATGGTCTGGATTCTCCGACCTCACTCGCAGTCTCTGATTCCGCTGCAGTGAATGGGGGTTCGGCCAAACTCCGAATTCTCCCGTTCCGCGGCCGGGGTGAAAATTCCAGTCCAACCCGGACAGGAACCAATCGAATATGGGGCAACTTTTCACGTGGGCAACAGTCAGCAAAATGTCTCACGTGCTCTGCTTATGATCCTGATGGGCCGCATGTGGTTCCCCCCCTCTCCCCCAGGGCTGCAAGTTGCCCGTCACTGACCCAGACATTATGATACTGGGCAGCACGGTGGCACAGTGGTTAGCACTGCTGCTTCACAGTTCCAGGGACCTGGGTTCAATTCCCAACTCAGGTCGCTGTCCGTGTGGAGTTTGCACATTGTCCTCGTGTCTGCATGAGTTTCCTCCGGGTGCTCTGGTTTCCTCCCACAGTCCAAAGATATACGGGTTTGGTTGCTTGGCCGTGCTAAAATTGCACCTTACTGTCCAGGGATGGTTAGAGGGATTGGCGGGTAAAATGTGTAGAGATATCGGGGTAGGATTTGATTTGGTTGTGGTCGGTGCAAACTTGATGGGCTAAATGGCCTCTTTCTGCACTGTGATACAATGATCACTATTCCCTAAATGTTCTGCAACTGACAATTGATCCATTTCATTCCCCAGAACCAGATCCAGCAATGCCTCCTTCCTCGTAGGACCAAGAACATGTTCATCGAGGATATTCTCCTGGACAAAGAAGGAAAAAAGATACAGTAGAGCTACAGGCCATTCTGCCCTGTGCTAATCATGATGCTCTAACTAAATTTAAAAAAATCCTTCTGCCTTTACTCAGATAGTATCCCTCACTATCCTCTCCCTGTACCCACCTCAGAACCTCTTCCCCCTCAACATTCTTTACACCATTGCTTTTCCAGTCCCTATTTGAACAATTAAAATTTCCCATTATTTCTGATCTATAACATCTGTGTCTGTACCTTTACAATTTCCTTGCAGATTTGTTCCTTTGTATCTTCCGCACTATTTGGTGGCTCACAGAATATATTCAGCCGTGTGAGGGAGAATATATTCAGCAGTATTTCTTAACCCTAACTAAATAGATTCTGCCCTTGACCCTTCCAGAATACCGTTTCTCCCCAGTATTCTCCTTAAACAAGACTGCCGCCTCTCCTCATATTTTTCCGAGTTACCTTTCCTATATTCTGGAATATTTAATGACCTTTTATGAGCCACCTCTTTGTTATCTCTGCAAAGTCATATTCCCACGTTTCTGCATTTGATGAGGTTACATACACGCGCAAACGGGATAGACATCCAAAATCAGCAATGAAGGAGGATCATAGAACCCTGCAGAGCAGGGGAGGCCCTTCAGCCCATCGAGTCTGCACCGACAATCCCACCCAGGCCCTACCCTCATATCCCAACATATTATACCCACTAATCTACACAGCCCTACATACTAAGGGGCAATTTCTTAGCATGGCCAATCAACTTAACCCGCACATCTTTGGACTGTGGGAGGAAACCCATGCAGACACGAGGAGAATGTGCAAACTCCTCTACAAACTGTGACCCGAGCCGAGAATCGAACCCAGGACCCTGGAGCTGCGAAGCAGCAGTGCTAACCACTGTGCTACCGTGCGGCCCAAAGGAGGTAGGGATGGAATGAACTAAGAAGGGCTGAATGCTGCCTCGCTTGTGTTTTATCAGCTAACGCAAGTTGCTTCCCCATAGCCAGCTGGTCACTATTTACAGAGATTATCAGCTATCGTTCGACAATACTGGTAAATATTTAACCTCCAACAGTTTAATCATCAGACAAAATAAAATGTGTTCAGCTCTTATCCACTTTATTTTGTGAATTTGTGGCATTTTGCCGTCACACACGCGTGGCACCAATATAATAACCCTCTCATTGTGAATTCTTGCTGCTAGTTTCTCGACTGTTCACTCATTGCTCCCCTTACTGGAGGAGTGGTGTCTCCAATCAACTCCACCCAACCATCAAACCCCAAGTATGACTCAGCCCTGACAAAAGAGCAATTCTCAGCTCATCCCTCGTCACACAGTCTTGTTGAAGTTATACAAGACATTGGTAAGGTCGCACTCGGAATACTGTGCGCAATTCTGGTCACCCTACTGTAGAAAGGATATTATTGTTAGAAAGAGTGCAGAAAAGATTTACTGGGATGCTACCAGGATTTGGTGGTTATGAGAGGCTGGATAGACTGGGACTTTTTTCTCTGGAGTGTAGGAGATTGAGGGGGTGATCTTATAGAGTATAAAATAATGACAGGCACAGATCAGCTAGATAATCAATATCTTTTCCCAAAGTAGGGGAGTCTAAAACTAGAGGGCACAGTTTTAAGTTGAGAGGGGAGAGATACAGAAGGGTCCAGAGGGGCAATTTTTTCACACAGAGGGTGGTGAGTGTCTGGAACAAGATGCCAGAGGTAGTAGTAGAGGTGGGTACAATTTTGTCTTTTAAAAAGCATTTAGATGGTTACATGGGTAAGAGGGAAATGGGCCAAATGTGGCCAATTGGGAGTAGCTTAGGGGTTTAAAGAAAAGGGTAGCACGGACAAGGTGGCTCCATGACTATAACACAACTGAACTATCAGGTGGTGACCTGAGGGGCTTTACTCCAGAATGCACAGTGGTTAGCACTGCTGCTTCACAGCACCGGGGACCTGGGTTCAATTCTTGGCTTGGTCTGTCTGGAATTTGAACATTCCCCTCTGTGAGGATTTCCTCCGGGTGCTCTGGTTTCCTCCCACAGTAAGTTAGGTGAATTAGCAATACTAAATTGCCCCTTAGTGTCCAAAGATGTGCAGGTTAGATGGATTGGCCATGCTAAATTGACCCTTAGGAAGATAGGCCATGCTCCCACAATCTGTAGGGTGGGTTACAGAGATAGGGTGAGGGAGAGGACTTGGGTAAGATACCCTGTCAGAGAGTCGGTGCAGATGTGATGGGCTCAATGGACTCTCCTGCCCTGTAGGGATTCTATGATTCCTTCACTGCTGACAGTTCACCTCAAGAGTCTCGTTTTTCAGCCTTTTGGCTAAGATCAAGAGTCAGATCTGCCCGTCTTGGCAGCTTGGGTCTTGTTTGTCTCTCCTGTGGGAATTCAGTTTGAATTTGGTTTTTGGAGTTGGGGTTTGTCCAGGCCCCACTCTGCGGATTGGCTTCGTAGCTTTAAAAATGGAGTGAAAAAAATGCTGTTTAAATATGGAATGACGATGGCTGTAACTGATTAAAACGCCCCCCTGCAGCACAAACCCACTGCTGCTAGGTTGAACTTCACCAATGGACATTGAGACACGCCTCTTGGTAGAGATATTTAAAATCATGAGGGGACGGGACAGATTAGACAGGGAGAAACTGTTTCTCCTTGCAACAGGACCGAGAACAAGATACGGGCAATTGGGATTAGCTTAGGGGTTTAAAACAAAGGGAGGCATGAGCAAGTTGGGCTGAAGGGCCAGATCAGGTGGCGACCTGCGGAGCCTTACTCCCAGGTGAGAACGAGAGGGCAGAGGTTCAACACAATTTACAAAACAAACGTGATGTGAGCTTTTTCATAGTGAGTGCTTGGGATCTGGAATGTTCTGGAAGTGTGATTGGGGGGGGGGGGGGGTTCAATTGAGGATTCCAGGAGGGAATTGGGTGATTGTTTGAGTAGAAACAAGATGCAGGGGTACGTGGGGAAAGGCAGGGGAATGGTACTGAGTCATGATGCTGTTTGGAGAGCCAGTACAGACAAGATGGGCCAAACGGCCTCCCTCTGCACCATAACAATTCCACGATTGTGTGAATTTAGGCTGGATAATTACAGTAAAGGCAACACTCTGGCCTGGTTAAAGTTGAGGTTATAATAATAGCTGCTTAGCTCCCTCACTCAGATCCTCCACAGTATCGGGGTGTGTTTATGTTTGGATGAAGAGGCACAGTTATAGGGCAAGGTCGGGGGCAATGGGATTAGATGGGTTGCTTCCACAGGGAGCTAGCATGGACACAATGGGCTGAAGAGCCTCATTCTGTGCTGTGGTCAGTTGGTCAGTCTGATTTCCCATATTTCTGACACCAGCCTCCACTCCTCATGGCGAGATATTACTCTAGAAAGTGATAAGTACGAGTGAATACTTGCAGTTGAAGGATTAAAGGGGACAGCGCCACACATTGGGTTTTAATTGTAGACCTGAAAGAAATTTCACACGGTCAGAGGGCAGTGAATGGAAATGATAATGTGGTTAGCCTCATTACCTCACCTGGGCCTAGTAATATCATTAAACTTCTTGAAGCCTGAGCTGTTTTGTGTGTGTTTGTGAGCGTGTGTCTGTCTGTGTGTGTTTGTGTATGTGTGTGCATATGTGTGTGTGTGTGTGTGTGTCTGTTTATCTGTCTCTGGCTACCTCTTTCCTCAGGATCAGAACAGATTCCAACAGAATCCCATCTCAAATACTAATAAAGCATCTTTTATACCCCTGGCACGCTCTCTATCCCTGGGTGGCACAGTTGCACAGTGGGTTAGTACTGTTGCCTCGCCAGGGACCTGGGTTCGATTCCCGCCTTGGATGACTGTCTATAACGATCTGCACATTCTCCCCATGTCTGCGTGGATTTCCTCCAGATGCTCCAGTTGCCTTTCACAGTCTGAAAGACATGCTGGTTAGATGCATTAGCCACGCTAAATTCTCCTCTCAGTGTTCCCGAACAGGCACAGGAACGTGGCAATTAGGGAATTTTCAGTAACTTCATTGCTTATTTATTATTAGTCACTTTTAAGGCTTACATTAACACTGCAGTGAAGTTACTGTGAAATCCCCTTAGTCTCATTGCAATCGTAATGTAAGCCTACTCAAAACAATAACAAATAAACTTTAAACTTTAACTTTACCCTGGGGACCTGGGTTCGAATCCCACCACGGCCGATGGTGAAATTTGAATTCCAATCTGGAATTAAGAATCTAGTGATGACCATTATTGTCGGAAAAACCCATCTGGTTCACTAATCTCCTTTAGGGAAGGAAATCCGCTGAACTTCCCTGGTCTGGCCTGCGGAGTGTGGCGGCTAGGGGACAGAAACATAGGAAAACTATAGCACAAAACAGGTCCTTCGGCCCACAAAGTTGTGCTGAACATGTTCCTACATTTTCACAGTAACTTCATTGCAGTGTAAGTCTACGACAAGAAACAAACATTAAAACTTTAAATAAAGTCAAGCCCCTTTACGCCCAGTTTGAGAATACGGGCAGACTGGCCAACCCCGGCAGCCAGTCCAGAGAAACGATCAATTGGTGGCCATTTGGATTGAGGATCGAATACGGGGAGGGGGCAACGATCGGGGAGCCTGCGGTTCAAACACCGTCAAAGATTATTTACCCAGACCCGGGGCAGCGAAGAGGCGGGGAGGGTTCTGAAAGGGAACAATTACTTCATCAATTAGATATCAAAAAATTAGATATTAGAAACGCCACACCTGGAATTAAATCGTTGAATTTTATGGAAGGAATGAGAGGAATTCGAAAGTCAAAATGTCCTTTTTTTTTTGTCTCTATATAATCTGGGAATTGCGGTGTTGCCGATGGAAGCTTATTTTATTTTGCCCTCGGCTTTGCCGGACAGTTTCTCCACGGTGAGTCTGGTGTAGGAGATGAGGGGGCGGTTCAGGGAGGGGTGTTGGGTGTTGGTGAGGGTTGCTGGGTTTTTATTCGGAGCTCCCTCCCCCCACCTCACTTCTTCCTCGGGGGGGGTGCTTTTAGGGAATCCGCTTGTCCATGCAGGCTGCGTCGTAGATGGCGTCGCAGAAGGCGAGGTAGTTGATGTCCTGGCGATAACCGATGGTGACACGGAAGCGGTGGCACAGGACGCGGATGTCCTGCGGGCTCAGCAGGCTTTCCAGGTCGAGCTCGGCCAGGACCCGGTGGAACTGCGACTGCGTGACACTGCCGATCCCAAGCTGGTCAAAGTCCTCAAACAGCGGGAAGAGCTGGAGCTGTTTCTTCCTCACCTGGAGACGGGAGGGGAAGACACCTGGTTTTAGAACCCGCGTTCGGGCAAGGCCTAAGGCTGAAATCCGGCCCGCGGCGATTCAGAATGCTCACCGCTGCCCCACCCAGTCAAATAGCTACCCCTGCACACCATCTTCCCCTCCCTCTCTGACACAGTGGGTTGGCACCGCTGCCTCACAGCACCAGGGACCCAGGTTCGATTCCTGGCTCGGCTCACTGTCTGTGCTGAGGCCGCACATTCTCCCCGTGTCTGCGTGGGTTTCCTCCGGGTTCCCCCCACTGTCCAAAAGACGTGCATTGGCCGTGCTAAATTCTCCCTCAGTGTAACCCCAACAGGCGCCAGAGTGTGGCGACTAGGGGATTTCACAGTAACTTCACTGCAGTGTTAATGTAAGCCTACTTGTGACACTAACAAATAAGCAAACAAAATCCCCAGTAACAGAGCACCAGATTCTCCAGCTACACTCACCCCAAATCCCGTCCGACGTCAACAGACCTTCCCAATGTCCACTCCTCACTCACTCCAATTTCCAATGTTGGGCAGGATGGTAAAATTCCAGCCTTAGAGTCGGGGGATTAGCAGGGTAAATTGATCAAATTGATCAGATGACGTAACACTGCTGCCTCACAGCGCCAGGGACCCGGGTTCGATTCCGGCCTTGTGTGGAGTTTGCATATTCTCCCCATGTCTGCGAGGATTTCGTCCGGATGCTCTGGTTTCCTCCCAGAGTCCAAAGATATGCGGGTTAGCTGGATTGGCCGTTGCTAAAGTCCCCCTAGTGTTGGGGGATTAGCAGGGTAAATATGTGGGGTTATGAGAAAAGGACTTGGGTGAGATTGTGGTCAGTGCAGAAGCGATGGGCTGAATGGCCTCCTTCTGCACTGTAGGGATTCTATGAAACGAGCCCCATCAATTCTGTTGATGACCTTGAATGTTCCAAAGAGTTAATCTTCTATGTTTAAGCAAACTTAAATTGTTATCGTACAATCTACCCTCACGGCCTAATCCTCTTATCCCAGATATGATGCTAGTGGATCTATACTTCACTCTCTTACTGAGGCAAGGCGCTGAGAATGGAATATCTGTCAGATGAAACTTGCTGTGTCTAACCAGGGAGGGAACAGAAGAAACTGAAGGGATTTCCTTATCTGCAGCCCTGAAAACATTGAAGCTGAGTTCCTGCATGTGTTAAGGGGCAGTGTCAGATCAAACAAGCCTCCAACAGTGAGGGGAACCCTAAAATAAACCTGTAGGAAGCCTGCATAAGGTCCATAACTGCAGGGGCTGGATTTATTTCTACAGGAGTGGCAGCCTGTTCAGTAGGCCCAACTGTAGGAAAAAGGCCTTTTCTCTGTCACCGGTCTGGACAATTCTCCAAGTTAAAAGCTTTAAATTGAGGCACAACGGTGAGAGTGTTTCAGAATGGTGGAGGGGAAGCGGAATGGGGGAAACTGCAGCTGCTTCTGCGTCCAACGCAGGCCGAGAAGGCCTCGAGGCCAGCCTGGATTGTTGGCCCCATTCCCTAACTGAGGGAGGCTGGCAAAGGAAAGTCCCAGGCCAGCCTCCTTTGATGGGCCTCAATAGGCTGTTAATTAGTTTTAATTAGACCCTCCCACCTATCTGTCACTGGAAAAATGGCCTCCAAAATGGGCGAACGATGGGGGGCGCCCAGATCCCATGCAAGAATAAATTGGATTAAAGAGAAGAAACAGGTTGGGAATTGTTGGAGCCACCCATGGGATTGTAAATTCCACTTTCTGCTGTCCTGAGATAGATGTAGCTCTCTCACAGTTTTCTCTTGGAGATGTGAGTGAACACAGATTACTGCCTCGGGCCTGGGAGCCTCCACATGGCATAGGATGAAGCACCCTTGCGAGAGTGGGGAGGGGTGGCTGGATTCTTTCTTAAACGTGAACATATTGGTTGGAACTTGTCAGGGGAGTAGCGGAATCTTCTGTTCCTGCCAATGGTTCACCCCCCACCTTTGTCCCCCCACCTATTCCCCCCACCCTCCCCTCACGGGTTTCTCAGTGGTGGGAGATGCGTTCATTGGGAAATCCCGTTAACAACAGCGGGACCAGAAAGATCAGTCGTTGGCCGATCTGCCTGTTTGGCTTTTACGACAACCTGGAAGATTGCTCTGGAAGGGGTGCAGAGGGGATTCACCCGGACACTGTCCGATCTGCAGGATCTGAGCTCTGAGGAGAGGCTGGATAGGCCGGGGTTGATTTCCTCAGAGCAGAGAAGGCTCGAGGGGAGACGTGATTGAGATGCACAAAATTATGAGGGGTATGGAGTAGATAGGAAGGAACTTTTCCCCTAATTAAGGGGGTCAATTGCCAGGAGACATAGATTTAAGGTTTAGTGGCAGAAGATTTGGAGGGGATTTGAGGAAAAACCAGAGAGCGATGGGAATCTGGGACTCGCTGCCTGAAAGGATGATAGAGGTAGGAACCCACATAACATTTAAGAAGCATTGAGATGAGCACTTTGTACACGGCTACGGACTGAGTGCTGGAAAACGGGGTTCGGATGGGTGTACGATGGCTGGTGCAGGCCTGATGGGCCGAAGGGCCTCTCTCAAATGCTGTAAAACTCTAGAATTTTACCACGTCACCCGCCCCAGAGTTGGGGTGGGCACAAAATGGCATCTTCCATTGGCCTCAGGCAAGCCTGCCAGTTCTGGCCTATGTCATTTTTGCGGTGTCAACCCACAAATTTAACGGACTTACCAAAGATTTATTGAATTCTACCACCCAACCCGTGGCGGCATTTGAACTCACTGCTAGTCCAGCCACTCACATCCTGCTCACTGCCCTGAAGTGGGTGTTATCAAATCGCTGGTGATGTGCTTACCATGGCTGCCAGTCTGGCCACAGCTTCCTGGTAAATGGAGACCTCCTCTGTTGACAGCGAGTTCAGAGTCCAGTCGGGAGGCGGCTTGTACTGGGTTACCTGTGGGGTGGGAATATCAATGAGCAAACGTTCCGAATATGTTCAAAATCCTGGCAAAAATACCCAGGAAACACCAGCATACACAAGCAGCAGGTATTTGCAGAACATAGGCCAGGATTTTCCAGTCCCGCTGGGGCGAGCCAGCCAGAAGTCCATTGAGTTCTACAGCGGGGCTGGAAAATCCCACTCATAATGCATTATGTTAGATGCGATTCCGCTACTGGGCAGCACTTCATAAACAATTGCGAGTGTGCTATGAATAACACGAACATTCGATTTAAGATGATCAGTCAGACATGGCTCACTCATATGTGCTAGAAGTTACATATATTCATACACATGACCTTGCAAACAGAATGAATATCTCGTGCATTGTCCCATCTTCAATGAAGCAAAAGCCTGAGGAGCTGGGCAGGGAGCCTATTCCTGGTTCATTCCCCATGACATATCAACCAACTCAAGAATAGCTTCTTCTCTGCTGCCGTCAGATTTTTGAATGGACGTACCTCGCATTAAGTTGATCTTTCTCTACACCCAAGCTATGACTGTAATACTACATCCTTCTCTATGGACTTTTGTGCAATAAACAATACTTTTCACTGTACACTAATGCATGTGACAATAATAGATCAAACCCTGACCATTCAGAGTTGACCTGTGGGGAATGAATTCATTCTTTGATTGCAGTTCAAGGAGGCTATTAAAGGATTAGCTGTCTTTGATGCAGTTATTCAATAGAGGTTTGTTTCTTTAGAACAGATTGGCCGTGAGGGGATTTAAAATCTTTGACCAGGTTTTTTGAATGAGAATATTTCTTTCTGTCTCAAGAGTGTATGAGTAAGAGTTCTACTTGATTAATACAGAGGGAAAAGTTGGAGCTCAAGAGAAAGCTAGCTAGTGGTATAAAGACAGATTGTAAGAGTTTTTAGCTATGTAAAAAAAAGTGATAAAGTCCTATAGAAAGTAAGCTTGGAGATTTAATAATAGAAAATAAGAAGATAGAAGATGAAAATAGTATTTTACATTGGTCTAAAATTTAAAATTTATTTATCATTGTCACAAATAGGCTTACATTAACACAACAATGAAGTTACTGTGAAAATCCCCTCATCGCCACAGTTTGATGCCTGTTCGAGTATACTGAGGGAGAATTTAGCATCTAACCAGCAAGTCTTTTGGACTGTGGCAGGAAACCGGAGCACCCAGAGAAAACCCACATAGACACGGACAGAATGTGCAAACTCCACTCAGACAGTGACCCAAGCCAGGAATCGAACCATTGTCCCTGGCGCTGTGAGGCAGCGGTGATAACCACTGTCTACACATTAAAGGATCCAAGTAACATCCCAGAAATTGCTGTAAATCAGGAAATGTAAGGGACAGAGGAGCTCAAGAATGTTACAACCAACGGGAAAGTGATATTGACAAAATAGTTGGAGCTTCCAGTCTGCAGGTTATCCCAGGGGTTTTAAAAGAAGTGTCTTGGAAGGCAGTCGATGGGTTGGTTTTAACCTTCCAAAATTCCAGAGATTTGGAGTAAATCCCATTAGATTGGAAAATAGCAAATGTTTATTCAAGAAGGGATGAAGGGATTTACAAAGCTGAAAACTCCATCTGAACATGGCTGGGTGTAGTATCAGCATCTAGCGCCATCTCCCTAGGGGGTTGATGTGCACAGATCTGCCAGCCTCTGATTGGTCAGCAGCTTTCAGATGGTGGGATTTCACCCCCTGGGGTCCTTGATCCTGATGGAAGACCCACTGCTGGCCAGTGAAGTGCCTGAATGGAAAGGATATGGTGGACCTTCCCGAACAGAGATAACGAGGGAAGCTCTTTAGCCAGCAGCTGAGACCTCATCCTCTCCATAAAATTCTGCCCATCATCCATCCATGGGAAGGTAGATTATTACTGGAATGGATGTAAAGTGAGAGGTGGATACTCAGCGAGACCTTGGTGTCCTCATGCATCAGTCGCTGCAGGTAGAGCAGGCAACACAAAAGGCAAATGGCCTTCATAGCGAGAGGATTTGAGTATAGGGATAGGGATGTTTTGTATAGGATGTTGGTGAGGCCACACCTGGAATATTGTGAGCAGTTTTGGTGTCCTTATCTGACAGAAGGAGCCCTTGCTACAGAGGGAGTACACAGAAGATTTACCAGGCTGATTCCTGGGATGGCAGGTCTGTCATATGAGGAGAGACTAAGTCGGTTAGGATTATATTCACTGGAGTTTAGAAGAGTGAGACGGGATCTCATAGAAACTTTTCAAATTCTAACAGGGTAGATTCAGAAAGAATGTTCCCAATGTTGGGGGGAGTCCAGAATTAGGGGGTTATAGTTTGAGGATAAGGTGTAAACCTTTTAGAACCAAGGTGAGGAGAAATTTCTTCACCCAGAGAGTGGTGAATGTGTGGAATTCACTCCCACAGAATATAGTTGAGGACAAAATGTTGTGTGATTTTAAGAAAGAATTAGATATAGATCTTGGGGCTAAAGGTTTCGAGGGATATGGGAGGAAGGGGGGGGGATCAGGATATTGAATTTGATGATCAGCCAATGAGTGACGGAGCAGGCTCGAAGGGCTGAACGGCCTGCTTCTGTTTCTAGTTTCTGTGTTTCTATTCTTCTTTACCCTTTCTCTATCATTCCTGAGTAAGCAGGAAAGTTCAGAACCCATTCCTGCCTTTGTGTCATGTGTCTGTTAATGCAACTCCTTCCCAATCCCATGTGACATTCACAATCTCATTACCGACTCTAAGAACAGTGATATGTGTACAATTTAATAACTCATTGTCAATTTTGTTTAATTTCTTTAATCCGGATCCTGCCATTGATCACATGTTTCCTGTTTATCGCTCTGTCCCACATTGCTGAGACTTACTCCCATTTTCCAATTCTGTCTCCCTATCGAAATCCCAACCAGAGTCTGTCATCTGTAACGCATGTGTGACCACACGGACACACACGCACAAACACGCATGTACATACACAGACACATGCATACACACTCTCACAAACTCACACACATAAACACACACACACACACACACACACACACACAGAGCCATACACAGATATCAATACTCAGATATACACACATACACATAGATGCATAACGTATACAGACACAAACACACACACACACACACACACATGCAGATTCACATACACAGATACACACACACACTCACATACATATAGACACACACACACACTCACATACACATAGACACACACACACACTCACATACATATAGACACACACACACTCACATACATATAGAGACACACACACACCACTCACATACACATAGACACACACACACTCACATACACAGACACACCACACACTCACATACATATAGACACACACACACTCACATACACATAGACACAACACACCACATACATATAGACACACACACACACACTCACATACATATAGACACACACTCACATACAATAGACACACACACACACACACTCACATACACATAGACACACACACACTCACATACACAGACACACACACACACTCACATACACTAGACACCACACACACACTCACATACACATAGACACACACAACACACACTCACATACACATAGACACACACAACACTACACTCACATAAACATAGACACACACACCTCACATACACATAGACACACACACTCACATACACATAGACACACACACACTCACATACACAAGACACACACACTCACATACACAGAACACACACACCACTCACATACACATAGACACACCACACTCACATACACAGCACACACACTCACATACCAGACACACACCACACACACTCCATACACATAGACACACACACACACTCACATACACATAGACACACACACACTCACATACACAGACACACACACAACTCACATACACATAGACACACACACACTCACATACAACAGACACAACACACACACACACTCACTACACATAGACACCACACACACTCACATACACATAGACACACACACACTACACTCACATAAACATAGACACACACACACACTCACATACACAGACACACACACTCACATACACATAGACACACACACACGCGCACTTACATACACAGACACACACACACATGCACTCACATACATAAAGACACACACATGCACTAACATAGACATAAACACATACACACACACGCATGCATTCACGTACACATAGATACACACACACAGATAGACATACACACACACATACAGACACACACACACACACACTCACATACACATAGACACACACACACGCGCACTTACATACACAGACACACACATGCACTCACATACATAAAGACACACACATGCACTAACATAGACATAAACACATACACACACACGCATGCATTCACGTACACATAGATACACACACACAGATAGACATACACACACACACACACACACATATGCAGTCACATATACGCGTGCAGACTCACACACACACAAAGACAAAATGAGTGGCAGTCCTGCCTGATTTAATTTTCCCCACTTAGCAGAAGGACATTGGAGTTAAATATTGCACTCAGTAAACTGACTGCAGCCCCAGGGCCCCTCACAAATTAACACAGAGCAAGCAACTTCAGAGTAAAGATTCTGGAGCAAGATAACGCTGTGCAGAATTGACACACGGATATAAAATGTGTGTTTACAATTCAGCTGTGAGTCGCTAATGGGATAAACCTGAGGCTGAAAATTAGCGAGTTTTATTTGTAATCCGATATCTCCAGTAAGCGATAGAAAGGGAGATTTGTTACAGCCACTGACCTTACCTCTGCTCGCGGGAACTTCTCAAGATGCTCCTGTGTAAATATGGATTCAATGTCACTGATAAATCTCCTGTAGTCAACATAGTCGGGTTTTAAACAAGATTCATACCTGGGAAGAAACAAAAGTGTAGAAACACCTGAGACTGTGAACACATCTCATCTTAATGCTGAAAAAATATACCTCAACTGCTCCTTCCATCTTAATTCTCAGCATCCAGCCTGTAATGTTGGCAGGAGTTTTGAACGAGGAATGAATTATTGTAATTGCTAATGTAGGGTGAAGTTTAGAATAATTTCTAACATTATATAGTATCGTAGAATCTCTACAGTGCAGAACAAGGCCATTCAGCCCATCCAGTCTGCGCCAGGTCTTTGACAGAACATCTTATCCAAGCCCTTTCCTGTAACCCAACATATTTACCCTGTTAATCTCTGTAGCCCGCACCTCTTTGGATACTAAGGAACAATTTAGCTTGGCTAATCTACCTAACCTGCACATCTTTGGGTGTTAAGGGGCAATTTAACATGGCCAATCCACCCAACCGACACATCTTTGGATTGTGGGAGGTAACTGGAGCATCTGAAGGAAACCCACACAGACACAGGGAGAAAGTGCAGACTCCACACAGACAGTGACCCGAGACCAGAATTGAACCTGGATTACTGGCGCGGTGAGGCAGCAGCGCTAACCCATTGTGCCATTGTTGGGTCACTGTCTGTGTGGAATCTGCACATCCTCCCCATGTCTGCGTGGGTTTCCTTCAGGTGCTCCGGTTTCCTCCCACAGCCCGAAATACAGGTTAGGTTAGGTTAGGTGCATTGACCCGAACAGGCGCCGGAGTGTGGCGGCTATGGGAATTCCATAGTAACTTCATTGCAGTGTTAATGTAAACCTTACTTGTGGCTAATAAATAAATAACCTTACTTAAACCATGCTGCTCCTTCCTGTTATGTGCCATTTTAACTCAGCACTTTGCTGTCTTGCTCATATGTCTCTCCCTGGTCTGCCGTAATGCTCCAGTGAAGCTCAATGTAAACTAAAAGGAGCAGCACCTTATCTTCCAGCTCAGGACTCAACGTGAGTTCAACAATTTTAAACTGTGATCTTTCTCCTCCATCTTAAACCTTTTTATTAAATGTCCCATGCATTTAATGTCTCAGTGCAGTAACTCCCTCTCTCCCTCCAACCACACACACACACACCCACACACACACACCCACACACCAGGGCACCTGTTGCTTGTTCTTAAGGTTGCCGTGTCTTGTTGCAATCTTTCCCAGCTACAGGTTAATGTATAACACAGTTGGTAGCACTGTTTACAACGCTGATATCTCACAGCACCAGCGACTGCAACGCAATAAAGTTACTGTGAAAATCCCCAAGCTGCCACACTCCGGCACCTGTACAGATAGGGAGAATTCAGCATGGCCAATGCACCATCTTTGGACTGTGGGAAGAAACTGGAGCATCCGGAGGAAGCCCACGCAGAGCTAGGGAGACAAATCCGCACAACGTAAGTCTGCGCTGGAATCGAACCCAGATCCCTGGCGCTGTGAGGCAGCAGTGCTAACCACTGTGCCACCATGCCACCCATACAACCCATAACTTATAAACTCACCCAAGAATTGTTAGTTGAGTGTGTCCCTTTTGGGCTCTAGATTTGCATTTATATAGCACCTTTAACACAGCAAAGCATCCCAAGATGCTTCATGGAGGCTGTCTCAAACAGAATTTGACATTGAGGCTATGTAAGGTGGTGATTGGACAGGTGAGCAAAAGCTTGGTTGAAGCGGTACGTTTTAAGGAGTATGTAGAGGAGAGAGAGAAAGAATAGGAGCGGACGGGGAAGGAACAGTGCTTTATTACACAAAATACAGTGAAGCAAGACCACACAAACAGGTCCCGAATGGGACAGTGCGATTTTGGACCCGCTCAGGGGCTTGCTTTATACCAGCTCCATTTGGTGAATTAATCACCAATCCTCAGGGAGCTTGTATTCTACAGACCCTAAAGGGAGTTCAATCAATGATTTTCCCATGCAATTCCAGAGAGGTTTAAGGAATGAATTCCCAAGGGGATGACTTTACCCGACCTCAGATTGTCCCTTTAGGCAAGAACTCTGCAGTGGCCACTTACGCTTTCTCGAGAATTTCCATCTCGGAGGGTTGTAACTCGAACCCGTCCAAGTCGAGGGCCCTCCTGAAGTTACTCTTCAGAATGCGGCTACTGTTCAGCTTGTCAAAGTCCTTCATGTGGTCCCCCACCTTCACCGGCTTCCTGTAGGTCTGAACCAACACCAGGGAGGGTAAGGAGCAGCTGGAAACAGCTGTAAGAGGCGACTTAATAGAGGCATACAAGATGAGCAGAGGATTAGACAGGGTGGACAGTAAGAGCCTTTTTCCTCGGATGGAGATGGGCTAACACGAGGGGATGTCAGAGGTAGGTTCTTAACTCAGAGGGCACGGAATGCCCTGCCTGCAACAGTAGTGGACTCACCAACATTAGGGGCATTTAAATGGTTATCGGATAGAAATATGGATGATACTGGAATAGTGAAGGTTAGATGGGCTTTAGATCGGTTTCACAGTCGGCACAACATCGAGGGCCGAAGGGCCTGTACTGCGCTATGTTCTGTGTGTTTCTGACTCACACATCTGGGCTACTAACATTTAAACCAGCGATGGGCAAATTGGGGCCTGGGGGGGAGGGGGGGTGAGTCACATGCGGCCTATCCCAGTGCACACAAAGAGACCTTGCTTTGACCGTTCCCCACGCGCGGGGTAGCCACATTCCGCTGATTCCTGTCCGGTAGTATTTTTTTCCCCTACCTCTGCGACTGACGTGATTCGCATAAGTCAAGGGTGAGTGAAGTGAGGTGCGCGCTGAGTGCTCACAACATTGACTGTGAGAGCCTGCGCTCCCTCTGTGTCCAAATATTACTTTTGTGTTTACCGTTTGAAGGTTGATCACAATTCTATTAATCTGTAAAAATGATGAAGCATTTTCTATAACCTGTTATGGAATATTCAGTGTGTATTTAATCTTATTCATGGTTAGTGAACAAGCCCTATTTTAGTTTTGCGGCCTACTGAGATGGAGGATCACTTGCCGAGGTTATCCATCACTGGTTCAAACGCATTATTATCTTACCAGAAGCTTCACGTCCTTTTATTGTGGTCTCAGCTACGAGGAGGGGGGATTTTAGACTTGGGGGGGAGGGTACACATATAAATTGGCAACCTAGGCCAGACTTTTACCGCCCCACTCTCTGCGGGATGTGGAGTGGGTGAGGAGTCCTTTAACCTCAGGTGGAATTTTACAGTTTGGATGAGCGAAGCGGAAAAATCCAACCCATTGGGTGTAATTTTACAACCTTGCTCAATCTAAAATCTGGAAAGTTCTGCCTGAGGTCAACGACCCTTCTCATCGTCTGCCCCTCCCCTCCCTTGCCCGCTCTGTGGAGGCCAGGACGATGGAATTCCACTGATTGTACCTGCTTCCTCCTCACACTGAAACCAACAGGCAACGCTACAGAAATGGGCCATTCTGCCCCATTCTAAAAGTGCATCTTAACCCGGGTCATCCCATAGAGGGGATTCAAAAACAAGCCTGGGAATTTTAAAATGGAGGCTTTGCCAGTTTGGGAGTTAAAGTACATTGTCAGGCCGAGGGGTAATGGCAACAAGGCTTTGAATGATCTCTGGTCTACAGAGCAGGGAGCAGAGGAGATGTACTCTGTACAGCAGCCGTGATGTGAGAATGGTGCTGGAATCCCGTATTGTTAGCGAGAATGGGAATGGACTCTGATAAACTGCGCTCAATATTTTCACCTTGGTTTTAATCTTTTCTAAGATGCAGTTAATGTCATTTGAGGCCTCCTTTTCTAGGCTTTTCCTTGACTCGTTCAGCATGCGAACCTCACTCATTAGTTTATTGTACCTGCGGAAGGGTCAAAGGAGAAGGGTCAATGATGCTAAAGGCCTAAATTAACTCATAGAAACACACAACCCCAAAACCGACACCCAAAATCTCAGGCCCATCTCACCGTAACCCACCTCACCGTAACCCACCTCACCGTAACCCACCTCACCGTAAAACTCACCTCACCGTAAAACTCACCTCACCGTAAAACTCACCTCACCATAACTCACCTCACCATAACTCACCTCACCATAACTCACCTCACCATAACTCACCTCACCATAACTCACCTCACCACAGAACAACCCATCACAGCCCTCTGTATCCAGGACTCCAAACTCAATAGTGTAGGCCCGCTAAGCCTGGGCAAGTGGCGCTCACTGCCCAATAAGGTATGGCTGACAGAGTTCTGTTGGGCATTTACAAAGAGGCAGGAGGGTTTCCACATCATCACTGACCTTCAGCTGACCTTTCACTCACCTCTCCTGTCACATTGGCTGGACTTCAACCATATTTGATGAGTACATGGGATTTAATGGGATTGAGGGTTATAGATAGGCCTAGTAGGTAGGGATATGGATCAGCACAACTTGTGGGCTGAAGGGCCTGGTTGTGCTGTACTGTTCTATGTTCTATGTTTTGTGACCTTTCCGCGCCAACCTTTGGCAGGGTCGGCCATGCCATCCTCCTCCATCGGATACCCTCGCTTGGCACCAGTGTTACCAGAACACTGGTAACTATGGCATCCGTTCCCATTCGCACTCCTGATCAATGTGGAATTAGCTCACTTCCAGCTACATTAACTTTCACAGCACCAAGGTTCACCTCGGAAAATAGTTCAACCCGGGTTCCATCTTCTGGTCATTAAGTTTATTTATTAGTGTCACGAGTAAGTTTGCATTAACACTGCAATGAAGTTACTGTGAAAATCCTCTCGTCGCCTGTTTGGGTACACTGAGGGAGAATTTAGCATGGCTAATCCACCTAAACAGCATATCTCTCAGTCTGGCTTTCCTGTGGGAACAAACCCACACAGACATGGGCAGCTTGGTGGCACAGTGGTTAGCGCTGCTGCCTCGCAGCGCCAGGATCCTGGGTTCGATTCTTAGCTTACTGTCTATGTGGAGTTTGCACGTTCTCCCTGTGTCTGCATGGGTTTCCTCCAGTTTCATCCCACAGTCCGAAAGCAATGCTGGTTAGGTGCGTTGACCGTGCTAAATTCTCCCTCAGTGTACCCAAACAGGCGCTGGTGTGTGTGGCGGATAGGGGATTTTCACAGTAACTTCATTGCAGTGTTAATGTAACCATTACTTATGACTAATAAATAAACATTACTTTTTTTTTAACAGTCACAGGAAGAATGTGCAAACTCCGCAGAGACAATGACCCAAGGTCGGAATTGAACCTGGGTCCTTGGCATTGTGAGGCAGCCGTGCTAACCAATGTTCCACCTTGATTTGCTAAGCAAATCTAGGATTTGGCTTTGTTGTGATGCCTCCCCTTGCCAAATAGCCACACACCCCTGTATTATCGAGGATGTAGACATGCGGTTAGATTTTGCCAGCCGTTAGGCAGGCATGGCGAGGGAAGGCAGGGGATGGGGATGCCCAGTGTCTTCCTGGTCAACTGATGCCACTTATACGTCCAGCTAAAAGCTTCGTCCGGTCACTGCTGGCATCTTATCCAATGGCAGATGGGCACATGCCAGGGAAACTATGGAGGAATCCCAGCTGACCCACAGAATTGCAGGAGGATCCTCCTGTTCAGGCCAGCAGAAGGCGCGCCAATGGCAATGGGTTACCTTGGCAACAGTAGTGATACTTGCTTTTGTCAACTCCTAACAACTGCCCCCCACTACCCCCCCCCCTCGACCTCCGCACTCAACCAGGCCTATCTGACTGGCACCAGTAGCACGTACCCCAATACACCCATCTCCTCCCACCCTTGTCTTGCCCACTCTCCTGTACCAATGTACTTTCTCCTTCCGGGTGCTGTTCCAGCAGTGGCCACCACGCCTGGTGGGGCTGCTGAGCACACAGCCCTTCCCCCTTTCCTCCCCATCCCCAGCAAACTCCTGGGGGTGGGTAACCATCCTTAGCAGGGGCAGCCACAATGCAGCCCAAGTGCAAAATCCCAATCATGGGAACACCAACTCAGCTGAGATATTTATAGAATCCTTACGTTGCATTTGGCCCATCGAATCCACACTGACCACAATCCCACCCAGGTCCTTTCCCTATAACCCCATGCATTTACCCTAGGTAGTCCCTCTGACACTAAGGGGCAATTTAGCATGGTTAATCCATCTAACCTGCACGTCTTGGACACTAAGGAGCAATTTAGCATGGCCAATCCACCTAACCTGCACATCTTTGGACACTAAGGAGCAATTTAGCATGGCCAATCCACCTAACCTGCACATCTTTGGACACTAAGGAGCAATTTTGCATGGCCAATCCACCTAACCTGCACATCTTTGGACACGAAGGAGCAATTTAGCATGGCCAATCCACCTAACCTGCACACCTTTGGACACTAAAGGGCAATTTAGCATGGCCAATCCCCTAACCCGCACATCTTTGGACACTAAGGGGGAATTTAACGTGGCCAGTCCACTTAACCTGCACATCTTTTGGACACTATGGGACAATTTAGTGTGGCTAATCCACCTAACCACCTATGTTAAGAATGTTGTTGACAGAACACCAATAACCATCGTGGGGTGCTAGGGTTGAGGGGGAGGAAGGCATAATCATTGGTGTTACTCCGCCTGCCACTCCAGGTGGAAAAATCCATCTGGTTCATTAATGTCCTTTAGGGAAGGAAATCTGCCATCCTTAACCGGTCTGGCCTACATGGGACTCAAGAGTCACAGCAATGTGATTGACTCTTAACTGCCCTTGAGCAACTAGGGATGGGTAATGAATGCTGGCCCAGATAGTGACGCCCATCTCCCACGAATGAATAAAAAGAAATGTCACTGACACCAGCCTGTGACGCTGCCCTCGTACTCACATCAGCTCCGGCTTCTTCTGGGGGTCCACCTGCTCCAGGAACCTGACAAAGTCAAAACCCCGTTCATCAGAGAAGACCTTCTCCAGCAGGTCCATCTCCTCATCAGTGGCGGGCAGGTTGAGCTGCGAGAGACACCGGCGGAACTGAGCCTGAAACACGTGGTTATTGTTGTACCTGGAAAATTGACAAGTGACGGGAGACATGTTACACCACGGGATTGCGGAGCCCGAACTCACTGCGTACGCCCGGAGTTAGTCAACCATGATGGAATATTGCCGACTATCCCATTCCTGTTTCCACGTTCATTGGAAATAAACTCCTCCCATCCCATTCCACTTCTTATTGGGATTTCCACCCAGTGAAGGAGAGATTTCTTCACTCAGAGGTGGCGAATCTCAGGAATTTTCTGTCCCAGCGGCCTGTAGAAACCCAGTTATTGAGAAAGTTCAAGCAATAAATTGAAACATTTCTTGATACTGTGAGGGGACCAGGACACAGCCTGTAATTCTTTAATCTTTATGGATATTCCTGATGTTTTGAAAACTAGACAACAAAACAGAAGATTAAGGAAATTTGGTGTGTCCATTACGACTCTCAAAGAACAGAACAGCACGGGAAACAGGCCCTTTGGCCCAACGAGCCCGCACTGCCACCCCGCTGTTCCCACCTCTACCTGTGATCCCTGTCCATGTTTATAGATCTATGGATTAAAAACCAAATTTGAGACAATTTAGGGAGAATTTGTTTTGCCAATTAGCCTAAGAGCACATCTTTGGGATGTGGGAGGAAACCGGAGCTCCCGGAGAAAACCCACGCAAGCACGGGGAGAATGCTCAAACTCCCACAGACACAGGCCCAAATCCATGTATCTGCACAGCACAGCAATAGTCCCTGAGCTGTCGTGTTGCCCATCAAATGGTCCAGGTCAAGCGTACACTAACGACGTGAAGCACTAGGATACTCTCGAAAAAAAATCCAAGAGCAGCCCTCTCACAACCCATCGCGTGTATGCCCCTTGTTAGACAATAAGGTGGACCAAAGCACTTGTAGGATAAAAACAAATACATCAATATCATTCTCACCAACTTTTATAGATACAAAGCATTCTTTCTGGTTGTATCACAGCTTGTTGGCTCCTGCTCTGCCCAAGACTGCAAGAAACTACAGAGGGTCATGAATGTAGCCCAATCCATCACGCAAACCACTCTCCCATCCACTGACTCTGTCTACACTTCCTGCTGCCTCAGAAAAGCATCCAGATAATTAAGGACCCTACGCACCCCGGACATTCTCTCTTTCACCTTCATTCACCATCCTCTGAGTGAAGAAATTTCTCCTTACCTCTATTCTAAAAGATTTACCTCCTTATTCTCAAACGATGATCCCTAGTTCTGGACTCCCCCCACCACTGGGAACACGCTTTCTGAGTCTAACCTGTCTAAACACTACATCTACGTTTCTGAGCTGTTTTTAAGGCAAGTGATACCAATCGAAATCTCGGAACACTGGGTAGGTCTCCAGATGTCTGTGGATAATCCGTTCCTTCAAGCGGCATATCAGTGACTCGAACTGAGCCCGCTCTGTGGGGCCCAAGATATCTGCGTCCACGGTGCCAACCTTGGGCAGCTGATAAGTCTCCAACGGTGGCACCTTTACATTGGGCGTCTTCTCCAACTCAGGTAGAGTGAACACTGGAAAGAGAGTTGGCATTGATTAAAGAATGAGATCTTTTTATTCATCCGTTTACCAGAATTGTAGAACCCTGCAGTGCACTGAACACAATCCCACCTAGGCCCTACCCCCATATCCCTACACATTATACCCACTAATCCCTCTAACCTATGCATCCCTGGATACTAAGGGGCAATTTCTTGGCATGGTCAATCAACTTAACCCACACATCTTTGGGAGGAAACCAGAGTACCCAGACAAAACCCACACAGACATGAGGAGAATGTGCAAACTCCACACAGACAGTGACCCGAGCCGGAAATCAAACCCAGGACCCTGGAGCCGTGAAGCAGCAGTGCTAACCCACTGAGCTACACTAAGAAACAGTTTAGCATGGCCAATCCATCTAACCTACATATCTTTGGACACTAAGGGGCAATTTAGTTACCCGTCCCTAGTTACCCTTGAACTGAGTGGTTTTCACAATCAGCCTCATCGCTGAGGCTCTGGAGTCACATGTAGGCCAGACCCGGTGAGGATGGCAGATTTCCCTCCTTACAGGGACATTGGTGAACTGGATGGGTTTTTCCAACAGTTGACAATGGTTTCAGGGTCATCCGTAATTCCAGATATTTGTTAAATTCAAATTCCACCACCTGCTGTGGTGGGATTTGAACTCAAGTCCCCAGAACACTACCCTAGCTCAATGACGACATCACTAAAATGAGGCAATTTTTTTATGAATTGACAGTTTTACGTGTCACAGTGCATGTCAAAGTACAGCACTGGTCAAGCACAGAGAGCGTTCAGAAGTCAAGACAGTCAGGATTGTCTTTCCAGAGATATTTTGGGTTAGGTCTCTCGCTTCTGCTCTCTGGGTGAGTGTCTGAGCGACAGATTCCGTACCTGAGTCAATGTCCTTGGTGAAGTTTGTCCAAATGATGTGACCGGGCATCATGGGATCTTCGTAACATTCCACCAGAGCTTTGAACTGGGCATCGCTGAGTTCCGGTTTGAATCCAATCATACTCAGAGTCCGCCTGAAAACTGGGATGGCGATCCGCCCACTCCGCAAACTGTCAAAATCCTCAATGAAATCGACCGTCTGAAAGGAAGAGATGTTTGAGTGAAGGCTGCAGGGTGTGGGGCACGGGGTCGTGTGGGGAGTGGGAGGGTGGGAGAGGGGTGGGTGTGGAGGCGACTGGGGGAAGGTGGGTGTGGGGAGTGGAGGTGGGATTGAGGAGGAGAGGAAGTGGGCGTGGGGTGAGTGAGGGAGGTGGGGGGTTGGAGGGGTGGGAATAGGGAGTATGGGATGTAGGTGAGTGGGGAGGTGGGAGTGAGGGGTATGTGGGTAGGTTGAGAGAGTGGGAGTTAGGGGAAATGTGGGTGAGTGTTGGGGGGGGTTGGGAATGGGGAGTGTGGGGGAGTTGGGACTAGAGGGGGAGGGTGGTAGTAGGGATGGAGAGGGTGGGTGGGGACGATGGGATTGGGATTTGGGAGTTGAGAGAAGGGGTGTGCATTGGGAGGGCTGGCTGGATGTGGGGGAGGTGGATTGGCGGGGATGTGGGGTGGGAATGGGGAGACCTGGGAGGGTTAGAGGGGGGGGAGGGTGGAAGTGAGGGGGTGGGGTGGATTGGAGTGGGGGGGGTAGGGACAGTGAGGGGGTGGGAAATTGGAGTTGGGCGGTTTGGAGAATGGGATGGGTGGGGAGTTGGGAGTGGAAGGTTGGGGGGGCTTGGGAGTGGGGAGGGTTAGGAGTGGTGAGAGTGGAAGGGGAGGGGTTGGGCATTTGGCAATGGGGGGTGGAGTGGATGGGGTGGGTTGGGAGTGGAAGGTTAGGGGGGGCGGGAGTGGGGGAGGGTTAGGAGTGGTGAGAGTGGGAAGGGTGGAGGGGTGGGCATTTGGGCGTGGGGGGGTGGAGTGGAGTGGGGTTGGGAGTGGAAGGTTAGGGGGCGTTGGGAGCAGGGGAGGGTTGGGAGTGGTGGGGGTGGGAGGGGTGGAGGGGTTGGGCATTTGGCGTGGGGGGGGTGAGTTGGGAGTGGGTGTGAGAAACAACAAAAAGATTAGAACGAGGAGGAGAGAAACTCGGGCCCTCACCCTGACCCGGTTGATGAGAACGTGATGCCGCATGCGGGCGAGCAGCTCGCCCACGTTCACGTTGCTATCTTCCATCGCTCGCTGCGGCGTGAATCCCAGCTGTTGGTGTTCCGGAGTGGGCGTCGAGTCTTCCTCCGGGGGTTCGGGCTCGAAGCAATCTGCCGTAAAGCCGCTGTACTCTGCGAGAGGAGGGAACCACAGAACATGACCTTTAACACTGAGGCACATACGCTTCATCCCCCTCCCCCCCACTATCCCTTCCTCAAAGTGTGAAAGGTGAGAGGGCAGGGGTCACCACTCGGACAGATTGCAGGCAGTCCTATCCTGATTGGGGGGGGGGGAAATCGCTTGCCTTTCTCCCACCCCACGATCTACTTTTGGGCCTACAGATACAAAGGTTATTTCAATGCTATTAAATCCCATGTACTCATCCAGAAATCTCTTAAAAGACTCTATCAAATTTGCCTCCACCGCCACCGACGGCAGCCAATTCCACTCACCCACCACCCTCTGAAAAACTTAACCCTAACACCTCCTCTGTACTTGCTCCCCAGCACCTTAGACCTGTTGCTTTGAGAGTTGCTTAGTGCTTCATGTCCGTTAGCGTACGCCTAAACTGACCAATTGATGGCTAACACGCCAGCTCAGTGACTATCACTATCTGTTATACGGTTACAGGGACCCGGGTCGGATCTCTGTCTTGGGTCAATGTCTGTGGGAATTTGCACATTCTCCCCGTGCTTGCGTGAGTTTTCTCCGGGTGCTCCGGTTTCCTCCCACATCCCAAAAACGTGCTCTTTAGGCTGATTGGTATCAATAAATTGTCCCGGAATTGGATCTCCTTTAATCTGGCGCAGATATAATTCCCTAAATTTCCACCCCCTTTATTGTGGAGTTCCACTCGGGGTAGACAAAAATCATCGACAATCGACAGGAGACTGAGTGTTAAAATGGGCGGTGTGGGCTCGTTGGGCCGAAGGGCCTGTTTCTTGTGCTGTGCTGTTCTATGTTCTTTTCAAATATCAAAATCCACCTCAACCACTTTCTCTGGCAGCTCATTCCATTGGCGCATTACCCTCTGCGTGAAATAATTGCCCCTCAGGTTCCCCTTTTAAATCCTTCTCCTCTCACCTATGCCCTCTAGTTTTCAATTCTCCTTCTCTGGGGAAAAATGGGTGGGATTTAGTGGCCTGGCCCGTCCACGAGACCGTAAAATCCCGCCGGAGACCTTTCCAGTGTCCGGCCCTCGCCCGCTCCGATTCCCGTGGGCAGTAAAATTCTGACCCACGAGTGATCATCCTATCGATGCCCCTCATGATTTTATACTTCACCCCTCGTTCTCCCACAGCCTAAGGTATAAAATCCTAGGCTGGCCAACCGTTCTGTATAACTTAGGCTCACTAATCCTGGCAACGTCATTGTAAATCTTCTCTGCACTCTTTCCTGCTTATCTTCCTTATAACAGGGTGACCAAAACTGTACACAATACTCCAAGTGCAGCCTCAACAATGATTGATACAACTGTAACATAATGTCCAAACTTCTATATTCAATGTCCTGGCTGATGAAGGTCAGTGTGCTAAATGCCGCCTTCACCGCCCTGTCTATCTGTGATGCCAGCATTGGATGGGGTGTGCACTGTAAGAAGTCTCACAACACCGGGCTAAAGTCTAACAGGTTTGTTTATAATCGTGAGCTTTCAGAACCTTTTTCCTTCTTCAGGAGAGTGGGATCTCATCTGATGAAGGGGCAGCGCTCCAAAAGCTGGTGTTACCAAATAAGCCTATTGGACGTTAACCTGGTGTTGTGAGACTTCTTACTGTGTCTATTTGTGACACCATTTTCAATGAACCATGAATTGTGTTCCTTGGTCTCTGTTCCTCAGTGGGACTGGGAGAAATTGGGGCTTTCAGTAAGTGGGATGTTTTGTGTGCTGTGGAAATGTCGTGAGATTAGCTAAGGAGTATCGATCCTCTCTCGGGAAAGACAATTTCTAAACACTTCAATTCCTAAACAGTCCTTGGAATCGGCAAGGTTGCTTGATTCAAGCTGCGGTGTTGACATTCCCTAGGTTGCCCAGATGGCGCCGTGTTGTACCCTGCATTATCTTTGAACATGTTTAGAAAGCACCAAGAAATGACCCTCAGTGTGACGTCAACAGAAATCTGACCTTGGGCAGGGCAACGGACAAATGCCAGGGGTGGGGGTGAGGGGTAGCCGGTTTGATGTTTGGAGCACCCCCCCCCCCACCCCACCCCCCCGCGTACCCACTGTCTGAAGGGTTTGAATAAGTGAATGATACTGGGCGGGCTACCCCCCCCCCAGGAAAGGGGTATGCCAACAAGTGCCCAAGGACAAGGTGGGGGACAGTGTTGGCAAGGTGCCCACCTTCAGGAGGAAGAGCGAGGGAAGAGTTCATTAACACTTCTAGTTCATAAGTCTGTAAAGTGTAGGAGCAGAATTCGGCCATTCAGCCCATCGAGTCTGCTCCGCCATTCAATCATGGCTGATATGCTCCTCATTCCCATTTTCCTGCCCTCTCTCCATAACCCTTCAACCCATTAAAAATCTGCCTAACTCCTCCTTAAATTTCCTCACTGTCCCAGCACCCACCGCACTTTGGGGCAGTGAATTCCACAGATTCACAACACTTTGGGAGAAGTAGTTTCTCCTCAACTGTTTTAAATTTGCTGCCCGATGTTCTAATAACCTCTCATCCTAGAACATCCCACAGGAGGAAGCATCCGCTCCATGTCTACTTTACCCAGACCTTTTATCATCTTGTAAACCTCAGTTTGATCTCCCCTCATTCTTCTGAATTCCAGAGAGTATCGGCCTAAACTGTTCAATCTCTCCTCACACGACAAGCCCCTCATCTCTGGAATCAATCTAGTAGCACGGTGGTTAGCACTGCTGCTTCACAGTGCCAGGGACCCGGGTTCAATTCCCAGCCTGGGTTACCGTCTGTGTGGAGTTTACACATTCTCCTCGTGTCTGCGTGGGTTTGCTCTGGTTTCCTCCCACAGTCCAAAAATGTGCAGGTTAGGTGGATTGGCCGGGCTATCTCGCCCTTTGGTGTCAGAGGGACTTTGTTAGGGGAGATCCAAAGGGATGGAGGCTGTGTGGGATTGTGAGATTCGATGGGGTGGATGGCCGGCTCCTGCACTGTAGGAATTCTATTCTATAACCTCCTCTAAACTGTCGCCAATTCCACTACATCTCTCTTCAAATAAGGGGGCAAAAACTGTGCACGATACTCATCCTCTGGGTTCAGTTATAGTCATTGTACATACACTCTGTCTAATTCATTAATGTATGGTATTGCTGCTTCTTTAAACTCAGTAAACTAAAATTATTGACAAAGATTTGACTACCTATTTTAACTTTCTGGATCCTAACCTCTTCCACAGCGTTGCTGCAAAGGATGGATAAATGCACAAAGAGGTTCAATGATCTGTTGCAGAGAGGTAGGTGGTGAGTATGGAAGGAAGGATACTGGCAAAGGCAGTGCCAACTAGCTCAGTGCCAACAAGTATGGAAGAACGCAGCTCTGGCCTGGCACAGGGATGCCCACCAAAGGTGTTCACCTCCAGTGGCTTTGGCATCGTGGTGGCTCCCAGTATCACTCTTCACCAGAGAACCCGGGGCAGTATCGAGGAGATCATCCAATCAGCGATAGTATGGGTCAATATGGATTGAAGTCTCCTTTCAGCCATGGTCTTACTGAATGGTGGAGCAGGCTCAATGGGCTGAATGGCCTACTCCTGTTCCAACGTTCCCATCATCAGAGGGACCATTCTAGAGGCAGCAGTTCCCTGGAATACCAACATGTTCCCCCACCCCCCCGCCTTCCCCCTCTCAGGACGATGGCATTCTGATTCCACCACCTCCCATCAACACTCTTCCTCACCCAGCCTGGCCTACACGTGACTCCAGATCCCAGCGTGGTGGGATCTTCAATCGTCCTCTGCAATGGAGGAAGAAGTCGCTCAGTCCAAGGGCAATTAAGAGTGGGCCACAAGTGGCTGGCCAGCGGTGCCCACATCCCACAAAAGAATAACATTTCTGGCATTTGTGTGCCATCTGTGTTGTTAGGAAGAGGTTGGCGATAGAGGAAAGGGAGGGAGAGTGTGGGATTGTTAGTCAAAGGGGAGGTGTGACTGAGGTTGCTGATGTACTCAGGAATAATCCAATCTAGTTCAGGATTCTCTTAAGGCTAACTTGCAGATTGAGTTGGTCATTCATGGTTAGCATTCGATTCCCAGCTTGGGTCACTGCCTGCACATTCTCCTCGTGTCTGCGTGGGTTTCCTCCCACAGTCCAAAGATGTGTTGATTAACCATGCTAAAATTGCCTCTTAGTGTCCTGAGATATGTACGTTAGAGGGATTAGCGGGCAAAATGTGTTGGGATATGGGGATAGGACCTGGGTGGGATTGTGTTCGGTGCAGACTCAATGGGCCGAATGGTCTCTTTCTGCACTGTAGGGTTTCTGTGATCTTCTTCTATGATCTAACTCTGACCAAGGGTCATCCTGACATGAAGTGTTGGCTTTATTCTCTCCCCCCGAGTGTCAGCCCTGCTGAGATTTTCCAGCATTTTATGCTAACCATTGTGTCACCATGCAGAGGCAACATCTTTTAAGTGTCCGCATCCATTTAATTTCCCCCATGCTACTCTTCTCCCCACCTCCAGCCACTCTAAGGACCGTGTAGCGGTGATTTTCTTCCCCCTTCAGCATGTCTAATCTCCCAACCCCACGTGTACGTGATGTGACTGAGGTTAACATCACCAAATGAGGTCAGGTTGGTGCCCTATTGATTAGGGACCACTAGTACTGGCCCATTGCAGACAGGATGGGCCGAAGGGCCTCTTTCTGTGCTGTGTAACTCTATTCCCCACGCCTACATGAAATCCCGGGATCCAGTTAACCTCCGTTGGGATTCGAACAGGACTGGGAGAATTACTGCTCACCGAGACACTCTAGAGGCAGGAAGCAGATACTGCAAGGATTCTCTGCAAAGCCTCTCTGAAATATTGGATCAGCCCAGGAGTAGAACACAGGAGCAGGAAAAGACAAAAAAAAACAATCTCTTTGGAATATCCCAATGATTTCTCTCCTGGGTCGCACACAGCAGTGTCGTGGAGATTGATCTGCCATTCCAGGCCAGTGCTGGACAAAGAATAAAGAACAGTATAGCACGGGAAACAGGCCCTTCGGCCCACCAGGCCTGTGCTGCTCATTGGTCCAACTCGACCATTCGCTTGTATCCCTCCATTCCCAGTGGAGAGTTATTGATACAATGGTTTCTTTACGTCAATATGCAGCTTCTACAACCCCTGTCCTCTGTTCCTCTGGTCAAACTCAACAAATACCCCCTCTCCTCCTACCCAACGGGGTGGAGGGGGTGAAAGGTTATTGGGGCGGCACCATGGGATCGAGGTTACAGTATGATCACCCGATGGGCAGCGCGGCCTCAAGGGGCTGAATGGCCTACCCTATACTTCTAATACGTACGTTGGTGCGACTCTCTAACCCCCCCCCGTCCCACCCTCTCCCTTCCTCGATCAACCCTCACCACGCCAGCCCCATTTCACTCCGGAGGAGAGGGGCGGTGGGGAGGGGGGTGGTTCACACACAGACAAAAGCAGAAAGAGAATGAATTTGGCAAGCGCTGTTTTACTGATGTGGTCTCACTGGGAAATAAGAACAAAAAATATTGGGAAAAAAAGCTCTGGCAGCAGCTGTGGAGAGAGAGAGACAGAGGCTGGGAATCTCTGATCTTGCCCGCGGTCGGGATTCTCCAATCCCGCTGCAGTGGACAGAGGTTTGGCTGAGTGCCAAGTTCTCCATTCTCGCTGGCGGCAGGGTGTGAAGAGCTGGATTCTAAATGATTCATCCGAGCAGATTCTAAATGATTCATCTACAGTTAAAAGGCCAGAAGACCATTGGGTGGCACAGTGGGTTAGCACTGTTACCTCACAGCGCCGGGGACCCGGGTTCAATCCCCAGCTTGGGTCACTGCCTGTGTGGAGTTTGTACATCCTTCCCATGTCTGCGTGGGTTTCCTCCAGGTGCTCCGGTTTCCTCCCACTGTCCAAAGATGCACAGGGGTTAGGTGGATTGGCCAAATTGCTCCTTAGTATCAGGGATAAGCAGACTAAATGGGGGCTACAGAGCTTGGGTGGGACTGGGGTCGGTACAGACTCAATGGGCCGAATAGTCTCATTCAGTACTGGGGGAATTCTATGACATAGGGGCAGAAGTAGGCCATTCAGCCCATCGAGTCTGCTCCCCCCATTCAACGAGATCTGATGTGATCAATCCTTAACTCCTCGTAGCTCTCGATTCCTTTTACTTTTCCTTGCTCCGCAGACGCAACTGGACCTTTTTCCAGCATTTTCTGTTTAAATTCCAGCACCTGTAGTATTACTGGGGTAGCTGAGGGGTTTTATTCACGATCCGTATTGTACGGTAAGAAGCAGGAATCGAACCATGACCCTCCTACCTTTGTCAACTGCTTGGCTGAATGCCACGTAGTTAACGTCTCCGGTGACCGGATCTTCAAATTTCTTGCAGAGCAGCCGGAAGTCCATCGGTGAGATGCTCAGGCCCAGGGAATCTAGCCCCCTCTCAAACTGTGACTTGGTCAGGAGCCTTCTGTATGTAACATTCTGTTCAATTAAATACACCCACATATTAATTACTGAGACCCTGTGGGGGTAGAAGTGGAGGGGGGGGTGTGGTTTAACCATGTGGGTGTTGGGCCAAAGTCCCCACCATCCACCTCTCCCCACCCCCACCTCACATCCAGCTTTAACCCAGTCTGGGGTTGGCACAGTGGTTAGCATTGCTGCCTCACAGCGCCAGGAACCTGGGTTCAATTCCCAGTTTGGGTTCACTGTCTGTGTGGAGTCTGCACGTTCTCCCCATCTCTGTGTGGGTTTCCTCTGGGTGCTCCGGTTTCCTCCCACAGTCTGAAAGAGGTGCATTGGTCATGCTGAAACACGGGGTGTGTAGACTTGAGTGAGTAGTGGGGTAAATGTGAGAGGTTATGGGGATAGGGCCTGGATGGGATTGTTTTCAGTGCAGACTCGATGGGCCAAATGGCCGCCTTCTGCTTTGTAGGTTTTCTATGATTCTGAGCTTTCCAATCAACTCCGGACAACACAGTGCTCTCCAAACCTCTCCCCCCTCTGCCCCCTCCCAGGTCTCCATTCCTTTTCCATTGTCAAGTTTCCAAACTCTTTCCCACTCTTCCCACACTAGCACCCACTCCTCCCCCCTCCCCACTCACCCCCCCCATCTCCGCACCATCCTCCCTCTCCCCACTCCTCTTCCCACTCCTTCCTCCCTCCCCATTTCTCTCCTCTCTCCACTACTTCTCCCTCCCCATTCTCCCCCCACCCTCCCCATTCTTCCCACTCCTTCCCCCTCTCCCCACTCCTTCCCCTCCCCACTCCTTCGCCTCTCCCCACTCCTTCGCCCCTGTCCCAGTTTTCCCACTCTCCTTACTCCCCCCCCAACTCTTTCATCTCTCCCCACCCCTCTTCCCTGCTCTCCCCCCTTATCCCACTCCTTCCCCCTCTCCCCACTCCTTCCCCCTCTCCCCACTCCTCCCCCTCTCTCCCATCACACTTCTGACTGTAGCTGGTGGACAGGCTTTGCAGGAGATGAGCTACTTATCCCAAAATTCCTAGAGATTTTCTGGCCACACTCACCCCAAAACCAGAAAATCCCATCCGAGATCAACAGACCTTTGTGTTCATCCACTGCCCCAGCTAAAATTCCCACGGTGAGCGGGATGGGAAATATCCCCTCCTCCTCCTGTTCTGGTAGCTATTGTGTTTATGTAGATGGTCCAGCTCAGTTTCTGGTCAATATTGTTAGTTGTGGGAGATTCAGCAATGTGAATACTATTGAATGTCAAGTGGAGATGGTGAGATTCTCTCTTGTTGGTGATGATCATTACCTGGCACTTGGGTGGCGTGAATATTACTTGTCAGCCCAAAGCCCAGATATTGTCCACGTCTTGCTGAATATGGACATGAACCGCTTTGGTCTGCGAGGAATCGTGGATGGTGCTGAACATTGTGCAATCATCAGTGAACATCCCCACTTTGACCTTACGATCGAAGGAAAGCCATTGACGAAGCAGCTGAAGATTGTTGGGTCTAGGACAATATCTGGAGGAACTCCTGCAGAGATATCCTCCAATAATTGCCTTTCCATCACATTCTGTCCGTTGAGTATGAATGGTTAGAAATCTAACCTCCAGTTAGGAAGGATCATACAATCATAGAATCCCTACAGTGCAGAAGGAGGTCATTCAGCCCATCTAGTCTGCACTGATCACAATCCCACTCCTATCCCCATAATCCTATGGATTTAGCTAGTGCCCTGACACCTAAGGGACAATTTAGCATGGCCAGTACAACCTAACCCGCATATCTTTTACACTGTGGGAGAAAATCGGAGCACGTGGAAGAAATCTACGCAGAAACGGGGAAAAACGTGCAGACTCCACACAGATGAACCGGGAATTGAATCCGGGTCCGTGGCCCTGGGAGGCAGCAGTGCTAACCAGCATGCCACTCAAGGACATACCAACCCTAGAGAAAGTTCAGTGAGGATTCTCCAAGACACTTCCTGAAATGAAGGAATGGGGAGAAGGAATGTGGAAGTTGGGGAGGTTACTGGGTGACTGGGGGCATTTGATTTAATGGGGGGGGTGGATATGGAATCTCAGACGTTCACTGGAGAAGCTTCCAGAGCTTGGAAAGTGATGGATGCTCACCTCATCAAAGTCTTTGAAGATAGGATTCACCAGGAGCTGCCTTTTCTCTACTTCCCGGGCAAATTCCTTGAGCACAGTATTCACACGCTGCTCTTCCAGATCTGTTAGCTTTGTCCCAAGCTGCGGGAGAGAAGAAACAAGACAAGGATAGTCAACCTCAGAGTGATATCCAATCCTGTGACGTACTAAAGCAGACTTTCATTTGTTCCCAAAGCTAGTAGTTCCAGGTCAGGTCACTAGTCTGTCAGCAGGAGGCTTATAGCTTGAGGGGCACCGTTCTCCAGCAAGCGTGACTGAGCAGAGGTCTCTCCCACTCTTACCACCAGCCATTGGCGTGTTTGGAAAGATTTTGGAAGGTTGACACTCGACCTCTGGCCTCGTTACGAACGCACCTTCTTTGGCCATCAAATCCCAGGGTGGGACTTGAAGACGGAGCTTCTGGCTCAGAGGCAGGGACGCTAATCCGCACGACTGTTGGAATAATGGTCCCAGGGATTGGGCTTGGGGCAGTTTTCTGGAAGACTTAAGAAGGTGGGGTTGATCTCCTTAGAGCAGACAATCTACAGGAGATTTGAAAATGGTTAGGGGGTTTGCAAGAGGAGATAGGGAGGGGACTGTTTCCACTGGCAAGAGAACCAATATCCAGAAATAATTGGGAGGAAAGTTTGTTGCCATGGTCCAAATGGGGAGAGCATCATGATACATTGGGATAGCCTCACACAGGCTTCCCGGGGAAAGGCGGAGGGTCCTTCTTCCCCACAGGCCTTGTGAACAAGTGAATGAGCTCCCAGAAAAGAAATAGCTGTTCCTCCTCCCCCCACCTGCAGATCCAAATAGAGGGGACATGCCTCCGATTACCCAGGCCCAATAGCTGGTCTGATCTATTAATCCCATGAATGATGTCGTAATATGGTGGTCTCCCTTTCTTTGTGCTCAAGCTGATATCTCTATGAATCATAGAATCCCTGCCATGGAGAAAGAGGCCATTCGGCCCATTGGTTTTGCACTGGCTCTCTGAAAAAGAGAGCCACCCAAGCCTCCCCTCCACCCTATCCCTGTAACCCCATGCATTTACCATAGTCAAACAACCTAACCTGCACATCTTTGGACAGTTAGAAGCAATTTAGCATGGCCAATCCATCTAACCTGCACATCTTTGGACAGTTAGAAGCAATTTAGCATGGCCAATCCACCTAACCTGCACATCTTTGGACAGTTAGAAGCAATTTAGCATGGCCAATCCATCTAACCTGCACATCTTTGGACAGTTAGAAGCAATTTAGCATGGCCAATCCACCTAACCTGCACATCTTTGGACAGTTAGAAGCAATTTAGCATAGCCAATCCACCTAACCTGCACATCTTTGGACAGTTAGAAGCAATTTAGCATGGCCAATCCACCTAACCTGCACATCTTTGGACTGTGAGAGAAAATTAAAACACCAGGAGGAAACTCACGCAGACACGGGGAGACTATGCAGACCATACATAGACAGTGACCCGAGACCAGAATTGAACCCAGGTCCCTGGCACAGCGAGACAGTAGTGTTAACCACTGCACCACCCCAGGGGAGGGGGATGGGCCACTGCCAATAACTGAATGCTGCTTCAGTTGTGGCTTCTTAAAGGAGCCCCATTACCACCAACAAAATAGATGGAGGCCATTCGGCCCACTGCAACTTGCTAATGTCTGCCAGTGTGACACACAACCTGGTTCTGGCAGTAAGAGCCCTCGTCACTCGAGGCCTGAGAACACCTTACCAATATTCAATCACTCACCTGGAACAGAGTTCCTCTCGGTGGTCTACACACCTCAGCTGTGGGATATTTTTCTAGATGAGGGACATTGTAGGCTGAGGGAAGAGGAGTTTTGTGTTAGAAACTCGATAATGACACATAAAATACAAAATAAAAATCCTTCAGCTACATTTACCTCTAAAAGGATCTTATTGATCTCTGAAAAAGATCTTGATTGATTATTTATTTTATTCATGATCTCCAATATTAAGTCATTCTCGAACTATTGGTAAAATAACTTTTTATAATTATAAACTGCCTTGTTAAGAACAGCAATTTGGGTGCATAATTGACTCCAGTTACACAGAAATTTAGAAAATAGGAGCAGGAAGAGGCCATTCAGCCCTTTGAGCCTGCTGCACTATTCATTATGATCATGGCTGATCATCCAACTCAATACTGATCTCACCTCCCTCACCCCTTATCCTTTGATCCCCTTCGCACCAAGTGCTATATCTAACTGCTTCGTTAAAACATACTATGCTTTCACAGAATCCCAACAGAGCAGAAGGAGGCCTTTTGGCCCATCAATCCTGCACCAACCACAATCCCAGCCAAGCCTTATCCCCATAACTCCATGTATTTACCCCACCAATCCCCTGATACTAAAGGGAATTTAGCATGGCCAATCCACCTAACCTGCACATCTTTGGACACTAAGGGGTAATTTAGCATGGCCAATTCACCTAACCTGCACATCTTTGGACACTAAGGGGTAATTTAGCATGGCCAATTCACCTAACCCACACATCTTTGGACACTAAGGGACAATTTAGCATGGCCAATTCACCTAACCCACACATCTTTGGACACTAAGGGGTAATGTAGCATGGCCAATCCACCTATCCTGCACATCTTTGGACAGTAAGAGGCAATGTAGCATGGCCAATCTACCTAACCTGCACATCTTTGGACACTAAGGGGCAATTTAGCATGGCCAATTCCCGGCTTGGATTCACTGTCTGTAGGGAGTCTGCATGTTCTCCCCGTGTCTGCTTGGGTTTCCTCCGGTTTCCTCCCACAGTCCGAAAGATATGCTGGTTAGGGCGCATTGGCTGTGCTAAATTCTCCCTCAGTGTACCCAAACAGGTGCCAGAGTGTGGCAACAGGGGGATCTTTCACAGTAACTTCATTGCAGTGTTAATGTAAGCCCGTTTGTGTCAATAATAAATAAACTTAAAAACTTCTACCCCTTTTAATAGGACTCTCCAATTGGAAGAAAAAGTCTCAATTGGATAGCGTGCACTTTATGTGGGTTTAGATTTGAGTTATATGTATTTTTCTTCCTGAAGGCTCAGTGTAGAAATTGTTCATTTGGCCCCTCGATCTACCTATCGTATTTGAAGGTTGCCCACAGTCCTGATTAAGTAGAATGAATATGTCGCTTTTTCAATTCAGTGACACCTTCCAGTGTTCTGATTGGCTATATGGGTCAAAATGGTCGCCCTGGTTGTCTCTTTCTGGCCGCGGGTGATCATGTGACCGCGCGGATTGTTTTACAATGGGCGGCCAGGCCGAGCTCCAAGGCTTAGGCCAAGGGGCCCTCGACCAAGGGAGGAAAGCAGGAGCCTGCAACACTCTCTTCCTTCTCCCGTAGCTACGGACCCGTGGAGCTCAGAGCGTGAACCCCGTTGCTATTGGAGACGCCGCGCTCACCGTGTTCCATCACACTGCAGAAGTCGCGGTAGCGAACTTTGCCATCAGCCGTGCCAAAGCATTTGAGGAGTGTCTGGATGTCTTGCTCTGTTAAGGTGCCTTCCTTCCCACAAGTCAGGTACAGGCCACGCCTAAACTGTGGAGAAGGATGAATGGTAAATCACACAATCTCACCACGGGGAAGCGATGGCCTAGTGGTATTATCCTTGGACTCAGTTCGTGTTCTGGGCGACCTGGGTTCGAATCCCACCACGACAGATGATGGAATTTGAATTCAATAAAAAAAATCTGGAATTAAGAATCTACTGCTGACCATGAAAACAATTGTTGGAAAAACCCATCTGGTTCAATAACGTTCTACAAAGAAAGAAATCTGCCGTCCATACCCGGTCTGGCCTACGTGAGAATCCGGAGGCCCAGCAATGAGGCTGACTCTCAAATGGCCCAGCAAGCCACTCAGTTCAAGGGCAACTAAAGTTGGGTAATAAATGCTGGCCAGTCAGCGATGCCCACTTCCCATGAATGAATAAAAAAAGTCCCTGTGTTAAAAACCTCCTCCATTGGCCATTTGATTTCAATGATTTACACAATGCAATAGCTCAATTTACCCATCAAATCCTGCATCCCTTTTCCATTACATTAATATCTATAGTTTCTGATGCCAGGGAAGCTGATGGACTCTCAAAAGTTCATAAGATATTGGAGTAGAATTAGTCCATTCAGCCTATCAGGTACCCACCCAGATGCCTCTTCAATGTTGCTAATGTGTCCGCTTCCACCACTCCTCGGGCAGCGTGTCCCACCACTCTCTGTTGGGAAAAAAATTACCCTCCGCGTCTCCCTCTCACCTTGAATCTGTGTCCCCTTGCGATTGACCCACCCACCCTGGAGAAAAAGCCTCTGGCTATCCACCTTGTTGCTGCCTCTTGCCATTTTCTAGACCTCTGTCAGGTCTCCCCTCAGCGTCCGTCTTTCTAGTGAAAACAATCTGAGTTTAAAAAGAAATGATTAACAAGTTGACAGTGTGACCCAGTGTACTTTTCTCACCTGACTCTCGGTAATGAGCCCACACCGGAGTTTGTCGTAATCCTTGAAGTACTCGGAAGTTCGAATGCCCCTCAGAAAAACGGTTCTCCGGAGTTGGTCAAACACTTCAAGAATCTCGGGTGTTTTGGGGATCTGCAAATATTTTTCCAAATCTCATCAATTATTACCTTCGCTCACTGCAATCGCTAATATCTTTGTGAGTTTTCTTTGTGCAGCGACTGTTCTAAGTTCACACAGGTGAGTATGACTTCTGTCTGAAGTCTTCTATTTACAAGTAATCACAGCTTTTAATTATTGGCCAGAATTTTATGAAAAAGCTCCAAGTGCCGGACAGGTATGAAAACAGGAGAGAATTGCACTCTTTTTGTTTTAGAGTGAGCTCCCAGTCGCAATCATACGGCACTTAGTACAAAAGAAAGTGCCAGAACGTGATTCCCGCAAACAGGGAGTGTTAAGGGACCTAATCTTACTGAGAAGCTGTGCTACAGGGGCACCAATGTTCACGTGCTCGGATCTCCCTGTGTACTAGGAGATGTCCTGCTGCATTCCCCCCACAAATCCCCTGTCCCCCCCCAACAGACATCAAGACTTCCCACTAATTGTTTACTGCCGACCCCTATGGATATTGTCCCACCCACCACCTGCACTTCCCCTCCAATCGCTATCCCTGCAGAGATTTCCCCCCCCACCCCTCAAATCACCGCCGCCATCAATCAGCCCCCTTTCTCTGTAGAGATTCCCACTTCCTTCCCACCCCCAGCGGAACTCTCCCCACTCCCCTCCTGTCTTGGTTTGACCATTTCTCAGGCCCAAACCTCTGGCCCAAATCCTTTAAGATTCCAGGGTGCCCAGTGGACAGTGCCAGGGTGCCCAGTGGACAGTGCCAGGGTGCCTGGTAAGCAGTGCCGGGGTGCCCGATAAGCAGTGCCAGGGTGCCTGGTGGGTAACACCAGGGTTCCCAGTGAGCTGTGCCAGTTTAGCCCTTCCCCCGACTACCCGAATCTTCAATGGCTTCCAGACCCACCGGGAGACCATCGCACCAGGTCCCTGTTGGTGGGAACCATATTAATCCTCACCAATGAGGACTTTCATCAGCGAGCGGGTCAGGACAAGTGAGCTGGGACAACAGCGTCCCGGGACTTGGTGATGCATGTCATAAATATTTAAACTGGCTTTGTGCCCGGAAAGGGCATGAAGCCGATTTTGCGGGTAAATTAGTCGGTAAAATGACGAGAGCCCAGAAACCAAGAGTTTTCACCTCTCGCCCTATCTCACCGGCTGGCCTCGCTGATTGGTCAGTGAGTCAAGCCAGGAAGATGGCGGCCATTGAGCCAAACTCCAAGAAACACAGAACCCAAGGTAAGGTTAAAACTGAATGCAGCGTAACTCACGTCGGCAGGCCAGTATCCGTAGGGAATGGGGGGCTGGCTGGGGCTTGCCGGCTCCAGGGCTTTGACCCTGGCCAGAATGTCATTGCAGAAGTTGAGGTAGTTGATGATGCCTGGCTTCCCGGGGACCGCGTACTGCGAGGTAATCAGCGACACCATCTCGTCTGTGAGACCAACAGGTCGAATTATAGCGCGCCGAAACTGCAGGGGAAACAGAATAGAAACTTCTGATTGTATATCAGCAGCTAGATTGTGTTCGTGTGTAGAAACTAGAAGCGAGAGGAGGCCATTTGGCCCTTCGAGCCTGCTCCACAATTCATTTCAATCATGGCTATTCATCAAATTCAATATCCGGATTCTGCCCTTCCCCCTCTCCCTCCCATATCCTTTGATCCCTTTAGCCCCCAAGAGATATATTGAATTCCTTCTTGAAATCACACATTTTGTCCTCAACTACATTCTGTGGGAGTGAACTCCACACTTTCACCGCCCTCTGGGTGAAGAAATTTCTCCCCGCCTCAGTCCTAAAAGATTTACCCCTCATCCTCAAATAATGACCCCTAGCTCTCTGCGTGGAGTTTGCACATTCTCCCCATGTCTGCGTGGGTTTCCTCCAGGTTCTCCAGTTTCCTCCCACGGTCCAGAGATGTGCGGGTTAAATGGCTTGCCCATTGCTAATTTGCCCGTCAGTGGGACAGGCAGGGTAAACGGGGATAGAGCCTGGGTGGGATTGTGGTCAGTGCATGCAGGATGGGCAGAATGGCCTCCTTCTGCACTGTAGGGATTCTATGATCCTGCTTCTGGACTCCCCCACCATTGGAAAAATTCTTTGTGAATCTGATCCATCAGCTAAATATGCAAAGGAATTGGGGTGCCGTTCATAATGCTGCATTCTAAACACGTAACAACACTGCATTTCAAAACTAATTCTCGGGATGTTCTGACCATACGATAACCAAGTAACATTCATATCGTCAGCATCAAGTAATGACTGTCTTCAATTGAAGGGGACACAATCTCACCTTGATTCTCAATGGTATTACTGTCACTGATTCTCCCCCATCTATATTCTGCATATTACTCAACTAAACCAATCATAGATATATCAGTACATACCTGGGAACACCTAGAGACTCCCCTCCAAGTCATGCACCATCCTGACTAGGAAATACATCAACCACTCCTTCATTGTCACTGGATCAAAATCTTAGAACTTCTGCCCTATCCGCACTGTGGGTGTACCTACACCACAGGGACTGCGGTGGTTCAAGAAAGCAGTTCACCAGCACCTTCTCAAGGGCAGTTAGGGCTGGACAATAATGGGTGGCACAGTGGGTTAGCTCTGCTGCCTCACAAAGTCAGGGATCCAGGTTCAATTCCCGGCTTGGGTCACATATGAGGCACATCCCAGTTCTCCTCGTATCTATGTGGGTTTCCTCCGGTTTCCTCCCACAGCCCGAAAGACATGCTGGTTCAGGGCATTGGCCGTGCTAAATTCTCCCTCGGTGTAACCCGAACAGGAGTCGGAATGTGGTGATTCGGGGATTTTCACAGTAACTTCATTGCAGTGTTAACGTAGGCTGACTTGTGACAAAATGATAAATAAATACAATTAATGTTGGGCCTAAACAGTATTATCAATCGGAGTTAGTGGTTGAAACACGGAGGGTCAGGCTGTGCTTTAGGAAAAAGAAATGGATTTAACAGGAATGGGGAGAACAGAGGAGACAACTGATCTGTGAAAAATGACCAGCGGGTGAGAATAGTCGGCCTAAGGAGCTGTTTCTATCTTATAGTTTTTGTAGCAAAGCCTATTCAGTCCTCAGCATGGTCAGCGCACACCCTCCTGGGTCCAGCAGTATGTGAAGTTAATTCTTCTGCTGCTTTGTAAATCTGAATTCCAAAGATGTGTGGATTAGGTTGATTGGCCATGCAAAAATTGCCCCTTAATGTCCTGAGATGTGTAGGTTAGAGGGATTAGTGGGTAAAATATATAGGGATAAGGGGGTAGGGCCTGGCTCAGCTGGGACGGCACGGTGGCACAGTGGTTCGCACTGCTGCCCCACAGCATCACGGAACCAGGTTCAATTCCCAGCTGTCTGTGTGGAGTCTGCGCATTCTCCCCATGTCTGCGTGGGTTTCCTCCGGGTGCCCCGGTTTCCTCCCACAGTCTGAAAGACATGCAGGTTAGGCCGATTGGCTGTATTGAATTGCCCCTTAGTGTCAGGACAATGTGTGGGGTTTAGGGCTTGTGATCAGTGCAGACTCGATGGGCCGAATGGCCTCCTTCTGCTCTGTGGGGATTCTACGGTTCAATGGAATATTGTACAACTGGATTCAAATTCCTTGGAGACCCGTGCACATTACCCAATGTTTAAAAATTTAGCTGTCTCCTTGTGTTTGGTAACACACAACAGAGAATGTGAGACGCACTCACCTCGGGGAAGGCGTAGTCGCTTCATTGAAGTAAATATAACTCCCCGAAATGTCAAAGTAACAAAAGCAAAGCCATAGAATATAATCAGGTCCAAACTAAAGGAGTGAGTTCATCCCCTCTCTCTCCCTCTCTCTCACACACACACCTTCCATCTCTGTCGCTCACTGTAACCTGCCTTCCTCCCAAGAGAGTAAGAAGTCTCACAACCTCAGGTTAAAGTCCAACAGGTTTATTTGGTAGCAAAAGCCACTAGCTTTCGGAGTGCTGCTCCTTCATCAGGTGACACACCTCAGGTGACTGGCCATGCTAAATTGCCCCTTATTGTCAGGGGGGACTAGCAGGGAAAATACGTGGGGTTACGGGGATAGGGCCTGGATGGGATTGTTGTTGGGGGTAAAGGCTCAATGGGTCGAATAGCCCTGTAGGGATTCTATGAATCAAAGGCTTTCAGCTCTGAGATTGCTGTATGAAGACTGCGCACGAGATCTTCTCATAATCACGCAGTGTGTTTGCACTGGAACCACCGCCATCCCTAATATCACTGCCTCCACCTTCTCAACGACCTTTGCAAAGCCGACCCAAAGGAAAAATCGACAAAACGATGCTTGGAATGTCGCTCCCACTTCTGTTGGGTTTTCTCCATAAACCCACTTTACCCATCAGGCTGTTTTTCTCCAGTGTCAGTCCTGGGGTTTTTTTGTGATGTTGGACTTGCTAAAGGATCATTCATTCAACCTGGGACCCCGTCCAAGCCAAGATTTCTCCTGCTCCAATCATTGCCCATTGTTCCACTCTTTGATATAACCTGTTCACGGACCCTGAAACCTTACATATTCTCCATGACTATCTTCCTGGTGGAGAAGAACTGTTAAGGTATGTCAGCTCAGTAATATGATATGTCAGACTACAGACAAAATCGCCACAGTCTCAGAGGACCCCTTTGGGGGAGGAGAGAGCAGATTCGAGGCAATTTAACCTGAGGGTCAACACACCTCCGGTGAGGGGCAAGATCAAGCATTCATGAAGCTGGTACGTGGGGTTAGATACAGAGTAAAGCTCCCTCTACACTGTCCCCCATCAAACACTCCCAGGACAGGTACAGCACGTGGTTAGATACAGAGTAAAGCTCCCTCTACACTGTCCTCCATCAAACACTCCCAGGACAGGTGCAGCACGGGTTAGATACAGAGTAAAGCTCCCTCTACACTGTCCCCCCATCAAACACTCCCAGGACAGATACAGCACGGGGTTAGATATAGAGTAAAGCTCCCTCTACACTATCCCCCCATCAAACATTGCCAGGACAAGGACAGCACGGGGTTAGATACAGAGTAAAGCTCCCTCTACACTGTCCCCCCATCAAACACTGCCAGGACAGGTACAGCATGGGGTTAGATACAGAGTAAAGCTCCCTCTACACTGTCCCCATCAAACACTCCCAGGACAGGTACAGCGTGGGGTTAGATACAGAGTAAAGCTCCCTCTACACTGTCCCCCATCAAACACTACCAGGACAGGTACAGCACGGGGTTAGATACAGAGTAAAGCTCCCTCTACACTGTCCCCCATCAAACACTACCAGGACAGATACAGCACGGGGTTAGATACAGAGTAAAGCTCCCTCTACACTGTCCCCCATCAAACACTCCCAGGACAGATACAGCACGGGGTTAGATACAGAGTAAAGCTCCCTCTACACTGTCCCCCATCAAACACTCCCAGGACAGGGACAGCGTGGGGTTAGATACAGTGTAAAGCTCCCTCCATAATGTTCCCCCATCAAAACCCAGGCTGTTAGCATCGCAAACCTGCCATCCAGCTAACTGAGCTAAACCAACCTCCGTAACAGTATAGAATACTAAGTCTATAATATATTTAAATACATTAGCTGAGAACTAATAACCTAACTGAAGGAACTGCTTACAGCATAATGATCCAATTAGCAGTTGTTAACTAACTAAATGAGAGCAAATTGAGATGGAACGGGGAATACAGAACCCAATCCCCTAATAGGGCTTTAATTAATTTGCTTTTTTTCCTTCTGAACACAATAAATTTCCCCCAGTTGTTAAGAAGATAGACTCTACAATCCCTTCAGTGCAGAACAGGTAATTCAGCCCATCAAGTCTGTACTGACTATCTAACAGAGAATCTTATCCAAGCCCACCCTTCACCGTATTTCCCCTAACCTCACACATTTAGCATGGCCAATCCACCTAACCCACACATCTTTGGACCGTGGGAGGAAACCAGAACACCCGGAGGAAACCCACGCAGAGAAAGCATGCAAACTCAGACAGTAACCTGAGGCTGGGAATCGAACCCAGGTCCCTGGCGCTGTGAGGCAACAGTGCTAACCACTGTGCCACCTTTTTTTAATATTCTTTTCTCCTACATTCATTTGTGGGACATGGGCATTGCTGGCTGGCATTTATTGCCCGTCCCTAGTTGAGAAGGTGGGGGTGAGCTGCCTTCTTTGAAATGCTGCCATTTACGTGCTGTGGATTGATCTTAGGGAGAGGATTCCAGGATTTTGACCCAGCCACTGCGAAGGGACGGCCGATATATTTCCAAGTCAGGATGGTGAGTACACTGAGGTCACTTTTGCACCTCAACCAGTAGATAAATGAGAGGCAGTGATCTGATCCCACACAGTGGTGATGTTAATTGTTCCTTGGCATCCCCCTCTTGCTTTCCGTCTCATCATTTTTTGGTTATTTTAAACACGGGGTGACTGACTCCAGATTGACTGTAAGCCCGTGAGTTGTATGGCTGGTTATCTGTCTTACCTGACTCTCTGTCAGTGTGCCAATGTTTTGCTTGTCTAAATCCCGGAATGGAGGCAGGATATCAGTGCCGTGGTATTTATAGTAGATGGACAGTTGCTTCATGAGGCTTTCGATACACTTCATGGTGTCGGGATCATTTTCAGGGATGATTTCTCCAAGGCTGCAATGATAACAGCCCCAATCACGAACTAGTTTCAGAAGATATATACCTTGAAAATTTGGGCTCAACAAATCAAACACTGTCACTGCAAAAAGAAACACGTTCACTTTCCTTTGCACCCACGATCAGCGTTAAACCCACGGGCTGCAAGTTTATCAATTGCTCTGAACTTCTTCTAAACTCCCTTTTTTATTTGGGAATAGACTCACTTCCCCATTCATTTTGATTGCAAAGTGAGAGTTTGATGTTTTAACATAGGTTCTAACTCCCATCGGGTTCAAAGTCAGCAATAAAATCTCTTATAAATTAGCAATCAAATCCCTTACCAATAAAATCCCTTAGAAATTGCACATCTTGATACATTGGGGCCAGTGAGCTGATGAATGGCAGCTGGAGTTTAATGCGAGGTGATGCATTTTGGTAGATTGAACCAGAGGAGGACTTAGTTAATGGTAGGGCACTGGGGAGAGTTATAGGACAGAGATCTAGGGGTGCAAGTTCATAGCTCCTTGAAAGTGGAATCACAGGTGGACAGGATAATGAAGAAGGCATTCGGCATGCTTGGTTTCATTGGTCAGAACATTGAATACAGGAGTTGGGATGTCTTGTTGAAGTTGTACAAGACATTGGTAAGGCCACATTTGGAATACTGTGTGCAATTCTGGTCACCCTATTATAGAAAGGATATTATTAAACTAGGAAGAGTGCAGAAAGGATTTACTAGGATGCTAACTGGACTTGATGGTTTGAGTTATAAAGAGAGATTGGATAGACTGGGATCTTTTTCCCCTGAGACTTAGGGATGATCTTATAGAGGTCTATAAAATAACAAGAGGCATAGATCAGCTAGATAGTCAATATTTTTTCCCAAAGGTAGGGGAGTCTAAAACTAAAGGGCATAGGTTTAAGGTGAGAGGGAAGAGATACAAAAGGGTCCAGAGAGGCAGCTTTTTCACAAAGAGGGTGGTGCGTGTCTGGAACAAGCTGCCAGAGGTAGAGGCAGGTACAATTTTGTTTATTAAAAAGCATTTAGAGAGGGTAAGATGGGTAAAAAGGGATATGGGCCAAAGGCGGGCAATCAGGACTAGCTTAGTGGTTAAAAAAAAGGGATGGCATGGGCAAGTTGGGCTGAAGGGCCTGTTTCTGTGCTGTAAACCTTTATGATCATTGGCAGAAGTGATTGCTCTCAGAATGATTGGTTCTACTCACAATGCTGGAGATTCCACTACCTGAAGACTTGGGTCGGCTTTCAAGTTATTGGCATCGAAACCTATTAATAAAATCGACATGGAATTAATGCAGGAACAATGATAACAGTGCGGGAATCTCCCATCCCATCCACCACGGGAATCATAGCGGGCAAAACAGAAAGTTCGGAGGACCGTGTGAAGCTCGGGCGGGAACTTCTGGTCTTGGGGGCATGAGCAGCCGGAGAATCCCACCCAAGTACAGCAGATGCCAGAATCTGAAAGAAAAATCGCTGGAAAATCTCTGTGGTTCAGGCAGCATCTGTGGAGAGAGAAACAGAGTTAACATTTTGAATCTGAGTGACGCTGAAAGGTTGGCTCTACTCTCTCTCCACGGCTGCTACCAGACTTGCAGAGATTTTCCGGAATTTTTTTTCTATTTTTATAACGCACAAACTGTCTCATCTCTCTCAAACGCTATAAGTTAGCACCCTAAATGCAGGATTATGGATAAGCAGATTAATATCTTTAGCTACAATAGAATAGAGGCTTCTCTCAAGTTCAAACATGTCCAGGTTAGGTGGATTGGCCATGGTACATTGACCCTTAGTGTCAGGGGGTCTAGCTGGGGTAAATGTATGGAGTTATGGGAATAGGACTCTGGGCGGGATTGCAGGAAGTCTCACAATAATGGTGTTTATCCCCGTCCAACGCCAGCATCTCCATTACTTTGGGATTGTTGGTACAGGCTCAATGGGTTGACTGGCCTTTTTCTGCACTATAGGATTCTGTACTCCACATCAAGCGTGGCTGACCAGGAGTCTCTCCCACGCTTACCGTCAGCTATTGGCGCGTTTGAAAGGATTTACAGGTTGACACTCATCTTATGAACCCACTTCCCTTGACCATCGAGTCCTGGGGTGCGACTTAAACCTGGAGCTTCTGGCTCGGAGGCAGGGAAACTAACACACAGGGCTTCCCGAGTACCTGTACGCCTGTGCAGAACAGCAATCTACCTCTGGGCTCAATGCAGAATGGGTTTAGGCGCCATTTACGACAGTGACACCTCATTCTACCCTGTGTGTAAGAAGGGACTGACAATTCCGAGTCTGGGAAGGATTGCTATTTTTAACCTTTCAGTTCGAAAGGGCAAAACTTAAACCTCTAACTTTAGGAACAGCAACTGTCAAACTAGCCTGCTCAGCAATTAGTGTGTGCATTTAACCTGAGTTGTATTAAAAACAGAACAAGTCCAATTTAAAGCACACTTGTTGATTATAATTGCGTCCCCTGGGTAGCACGCTAGCACAGTGGTTAGCATTGCTGCTTCACGGGTCCTGGGTTCGATTCCCAGCCTCGGGTCACTGTCTGTGTGGAGTTTGCACATTCTCCTCACGTCTGCATGGGTTTTCTCAGGGTGATCCGTTTTCCTCCCACAGTCCAAAGATGTGCGGGTTAGGTTGATTGGCCATGCTAAGAAATTTGTCTTAGTGTCCAGGGTAGTGGAGGTTAGAGGGATTAGTGGGTAAAATATGTAGGGGAAGCGGGATTGTGGTCAGTGCAGACTCGATGGGCCGAAGGGCCTCTTTCTGCACTGTAAGATTCTATGTTCTATGCTGTATAGGAGTTAGAGGAAGCCATGAGACTGCCGGGACGACTTTTTTTCCAGAATTTTCAACTGTTAACTTTTATTTTGTTTACCGGCTAAAACTGCAGGTTGTGAACAATGATTGATCAGGCTGGCAAAGGGGTACGCAACTGCGCATACCAAGAAGTCTCGAAAGGTGAGACTTTGCTTCGGAGGGGGGGGGTTCAGCCTGTGTCTATCCACTTTGTGGAATTCTGCCAGCCCCCCTCCCCTCCCTTCCCCGGCATCTCCACCTACGTTTCTCGATGACATTGATGAAGTGTTTGTAGTTGATTGTCCCGTCGCACTTTAGATCGTATTTGTTAAGCAGGGCCTCCCTCTCTGCTTGGCTGAACTGAATCCCCACGGTCTGGTCCAAGCATCGTATAAACTGAGACCCTGGAAGGAAGAACAAAAGAGTGGAATACAGGTGAGGAGTGCTTGCTGCGGAAGGGAATGAATTTTCCCCGGATGGTTACACATGGAGAGGTTTACAGCATGGTGGTAGTGAGGGTTCTACACCATGTAGCGTTTGCAATAGAGTCAGTAAACTTTAACGTCCATCCTAGCCCCATGTTACACTAGCCGCTCTCAGCCAGTTTGATCAATACTGTCATCTTCATCTTCTTTAATTCTTCAACCAATCACCGTACTGCATGGTAACAGTCAGCACTGCTGCCTCACTGCGCCAGGGACACGGGTTCGATCCCTGGCTTGGGTCACTGTCTGCACGTTCTCCCCGTGTCTGCGTGGATTTCCTCCAGGTGCTCCGGTTTCCTCCCACAGTCCCAAAGATGAGTAGGTTTTGTGCACTGACCATTGCCCCTTTGCGTCCCAAGAGATTGGCCATGCGAAATGCACGAGGTTATGAGGATAGGGCGGGGATGGGGGCCTGGATGGGATACTTTGTCAGAGGGCTGGTGGGGTCTCAATGGGCCAAATGGCCTCTTTCTGCACTGCAGGGGTTCATAGAATCATAGAGTGAAGAAGGAAGCCGTTTGGCCCATCAAGTCTGCACTGACCACTGTCCCACCCAGGTCCTATCCCCAATAAGCCCATTTATTTACCCCACTAATGCCCCTGAAACTAAGGGGCAAACTTGGTCCAAGGATTTTAGGCCTGGCCGGGTAAGGGTGGCAGATTTCCTTCCCCCCGGGACATCCGTGAAGCTGATGAGTTTTCCGACAATCGATGCTAGTTGTCACGGTCACCGTTACCGAGATTGTTTTATAAATCCAGATTTTATCCATTGAATTTAAATTCCATCTGCAATGGCGGGATTTGAACCAAAATGCATTAGCTTGGGTGACTGATTGAATAATGCTAACGGTACATCATTCTAACACCAACATCCCATCCTCGTAGGATCTCCCCCCCCCCCCCCCTCCCACCACCCCCACTGACAATTAACCCTGACAATTTTCCAGTTGATTTTTCAGCTCAGAGATTTTAGACTTACGTGTGATATATTCCGAATGTAACTTGTCGTAATCTCCAAAATACTCCGAAATTCGGATCCTTTTTGATAAAACGTTTCTCCTAATCTTGTCCTCAATCTCCTCGACATCACATGCAGCCATCTCACTGAAGAAACAAAATGGGAATGGTTAGAAGACTTAAAGGGTTGGGATCTTACTTTGCACCTCAGCATGTCCCAGAGTGCTCCAGCTAAGTACCTGTGAACAGCCCACCACAGATGAGAATAAATTTGTGACTGCTGCGTTAGAGGTTGGGGAGGAGAGATATTCTGGGAGGTTTGTAACATTTGACCATTGAAGGCTCACAGTGTCAGGTCAAACACGGGCAAGGAAATGTCTTGCTGAAAGCCACGGTGGTACAGTTGTTAGCACTGACGTCTCACAGCCCCAGGGTTCAATTCTGGCCTTGAGTGATTGTCTGTGCGGACTCTGCACATTCCCCCCATGTCTGCGTGAGTTTCCTCTGGGTGATCCAGTTAACACACACAGCCCAAGGATGTGCAGGTTAGGTGGATTGGCCACGCTAAATTGCCCTTTAGTGTCCAAAGATGCTTAAGTTAGGTGGATTGACCATGCTAAATTGCTCCCTATTGTCCAAAGATATGTAGGTTAGATGCATTGGCCATGCTAAATTGCCCCCTTAGTGTCCAAAGATGTGCAGGTTAGGTGGATTAGCCATGCTAAATTGCCCCCTTAGTGTCCCAAGATGTGCAGGTTAGGTGGATTAGCCATGCTAAATTGCCCCCTTAGTGTCCAAAGATGTGCAGATTAGGTGGATTGGCCATGCTAAATTGCCCTTTACCGTCCAAAGATGTGTTGGTTGAGTTGATTGATGGGTAAATTTGTGGGGTTGCATGGATAGGGCAGGGGTGGTCCTCAGTAAGTTGCTCTGTCGGAGACTCAGTGGGCTGAAAGGTCTCTGTCTGCTCTTTAGGGATTTATGATACTATGAACTATTCCTCTCTCTTAGCCATTCACCCCGTCCCTGTAGGAAAGAAAATGAGATATCTTGAGGCTATAGGATCTATCTGAGACGTCAGTCTGAAACCGAAGGCTCTGTTATCCTAAAATACACTTAATATTTGAAACAAAATGGAAGAGTTGAACTGGAAATAAATGAGCAATATCCAAAGGCAGATACAGAGAGATGGTCACAGAATATTGACGGGGGGTCTGAATATTGAAGGGTATATGACATTCCAGAAGCACAGGTACCTGGGACACGGTGGTGTCTTAATTAATGATGGGATTAGCATAATCGTGAGGGATGACCCAAATTCAGGAAACCAGGAGATAGAGATGGTTTGGGTAAAGCTGAGAAATGATAAAGGCATAGAATCACTTGTGGGAGTGGTGTACAAGCCTCCTAACGGTAGCTGCTTGGCAGGATGGAGCGTAAAGAAAGATGTGGTGGGAGTTTATCAGGAAGGTATGACCACGGGGGAGTTTAATACAGACTGGATAAATCATGTTGGCGTAAGTGGAGAGTTCACAGAATGGATGTTCCTGGCTGTTCCGGTTACTGCCTCAATTCCTGCCCACCCTCCATAACCTTTCACCTCTTTGCTTATCAAGAATCTGTCCCCCTCTGCCTTCAAAATATTCAAAAACTCTCTTCCAACACCTTTTGCGGAAAAACGTTACAAAAATCTGAGGTCACCGACTCAAGAACAGCTTCTTCCATCGAATGGACAAACCCTATATTAAGCTGATCTTTCTCTGTGACTGTAACAGTATATTCTGCACCCTCTCTTTTCCTTCTCCCCGGTGTACTCTATGAAAGGTATGCTTTGTCTATATAGCATGCAAGAAACAATACTTTTCACTGTATTCCAGTATGCAACAATAATAAATCAAATCAAATATTAAGTTGATCTTTCTCTACGCCCTGGCTGTGACTGTAACACTACATTCTGCACTCTGTCCTTTCCTTCTCTATGAACGGTATGCTTTGTCTATATAGCACGCAAGAAACAATATTTTTCACTGTATCCCAATATGTGACAATAATAAAACAAATCAAACATTAAGCTGATCTTTCTCTGTGACTGTAACACTATATTTCGCACCCTCTCTTTTCCTGCTCCCCTGCGTACTCTATGAACGGTATGCTTTGACTGTATAGTGTGCAAGAAACAAAACTTTTCACTGTATCCCAATACACGTGGCAATAAAAAATCAGATCAAATATTAAGATGATCTTTCTCTGTAACATTATATTCTGCACTCTCTCTTTTCCTTCACCCCTATGTACTCTATGTACAGTATGCTTTGTCTGCATAGCGTACAAGAAACAAAACTTTTCGCTGTATCCCAATACATGTGACAATAATAAACCAAATCAATATTGATCTTTCTCTACACCCTAGCTGTGACTGGAACAGTATATTCTGCCTCTCTTTCCCTTCTCCCCTATATACTCTGTGAACAGTATGCTTTGTCTCTATCGTGTATAAGAAACAATACTTTTCACCCTATTCCAATATACATGGCAATAATAAATCAAATCAAATCAATGAATTGCAGAGACACACGACCCTCCGAGAGATAAATGGGTTGCCTTAAATGGGGCAACCCCTACTTTTTAAATAGTGACCCTCCCCCTCCAGTTCTCGGTTCCCCCACCAGGGGAAACATTCTCTCCACACTCACCCTGCCAAGATCACCCAGGTGCTGGTTATGTTTGTGAGACGTACAAATGATATTTGAAACGGGAAATGCCACCCCCTTACCCACTCCCTGAAGGGCATTGTGGGCCAGCAGCAGAAACGGTGAGCGGTTCGCACCCGTGAACAGGGTCCAAGAGTTAAAGCCTCTAATTCCTTCATAATATCGGAGATATCACAAGTGAAAAGAACTCAGTGGGCTGCGCCGATGATGTCTCAGGAACATTCCAATACATCTTCAGTGAACATTTCCAAAGATGAAATATTAATTGGGAGTCATTGAGAAGAGGAACATTGAGGTGCCAACTCTTCAACCTTCTCAGTGGCACTGTGTGAATTAGAATTACGGGAATGTGATCTGGGCCCAATCCACCTGCCTTAGCGTGCCTTACCTTCAGACTGCAGTAACCCTGAGTTAGAGATAGAAACACTATCCTCCAGTCTGACTGTTGTAAAAGGTGTCATTCACCAGTGTCATGTTACACCTTCCTCATCACTGACAGATCCTCACATCCGCTTCTGGGAGATCACAGAACTGTTACAGCACAGAAGGAGGCCGTTCGGCCCATTGTGTCTGCGTTGGCTCTCCAAATGAGCACCCCAGAATCTCTACAGTGCAGAAGGAGGCCATTCTGCCCATCCAGCCTGCACCGACAACAATCCCACCCAGACCCTATCCCTGTCCCCTGTGTATTTACCCCAGCTAGCCCCCTGGCACAAAGGGGCAATTTAGCATGGATTTGATTTATTATTGTCACAACTTAACTCGTGCATCTTTGAACTGTGGGAGGAAACTGGAGCACTTAGAGAAAACCCACACAGATAGTGGGAGAACGTACAGGCTCCACACAGACAGTGACCCGAGCCAGGAATCGAACCCATGTCCCTGGTGCTGTGAGGGAGCAGTGCTAACCACTGTGCCATCATGCCATCTCCATCATGGTTTAGTGTCATTCTCCTGCCTTTTCCCCTTATCCCTAGAGAAAGGACACACACTGTCTCACATGCACACTCTCACACACATGATGCACACACACTCTCTCACGTACACACTCTCAAACACTCACTCAATTCCTCTCTCTCTCACACATACACTTACTCACACATACTCTCAAACACACACTCTCTCCTACATTCTCTCTCTCTCTCTCTCTCACACACACACACACATACACAATCTCTCTCTCTCAAACACACTCTCTCACACACACACACACATACACAATCTCTCTCTCTCAAACACACTCTCTCACACACACACACACACATACACAATCTCTCTCTCACACACACATACACAATCTCTCTCTCTCAAACACACTCTCTCACACACCACACACACACATAAACAATCTCTCTCTCTCAAAACACACTCTCACACACACACACACACATACACAATCTCTCTCTCTCAAACACTTTCTCACACACCACACAATCTCTCCTCTCAAACACTTTCTCACACACCACACACCAATCTCTCTCTCTCAAACACCCTCTCACACACACACATACACAATCTCTCTCTCTCAAACACACTCTCACACACACACATACACAATCTCTCTCTCTCAAACACACTCTCTCACACACACACAAATACAAACACTCACACACACTCTCTCTCTCATACACACACACACACACAAAATGCACTCACAAACTCTCTCACACACACACTCTTCCTCCCTCTCTCACATTATCTCTCCCTCTCTCTCTCACACACTCGCTCTCTCACTTTCTCTCTTTCACACACGCACTCTTACTCTCTCCCTTTCTCTCTCTCACTCTCTCATGCTCTTTCTCTCTCACACACAAGCTCTTTTGCACTCTTTCTCACACACACTCTCTCTCCCTCACTTTCTCTCTCATTCTCACTCTCTCTCACACTCTCTCTTTCTCTCTTTCTGACACTCCGCCAGTATCTGTTAAAAGCTCCATGTTTGTGTTGCTGAGGGCAAGGACTTGGTGTTACAGCCCCACGTGATTCAGTAACATCCAATGTGTTTCCAAGCCCACTGACCCACTTTCCCAGCAGCTTTACACTGTAGGGAGCTTTTCTTATCTTCCCTGAGCTTTCTGCCCACAGGAAAATCCTGGTTTAGTGTTTCAGTTCCAGAAAGATCCTGGATCCTGATAAATAACATTGGGAACTAACTGGAAGTCTTTCCTGTTGAATTTGATTTTTATTTTTATTTATTGTTGTCACGTGTATTAATATACAGTGAGAAGGATTGTTTCTTGGATATGAGTAAACCGATAGGTTTTCATGATACAGGAACAGAAAAATTCTGGAAAATCTCAGCAGGTCTGGAAGCATCTGCGGAGAGAGAAACAGAGTTAATGTTTCGAATCTGGATGCAGTATTCTGGCCAAAAGAGAGAGAGAGGGACTCATAGAATTCCCACAGTGCGAAAAGAGGCTACTTCAGCCCATTGAGTCTGCACCAACTCAGCACCCAGGCCTTATTCCATTAACCCCATTAATCCCCCTAACCTACATATCTTTGGACACTAAGGGGCAATTTAGCATGGCCAATCCACCTATCCTGCACATCTTTGGACACTAAAGGTCAATTTAGCATGGCCAATCCACCTAACCAGCACATCTTTGGACACTAAGGAACAATTTAGCATGGCCAATCCACCTATCCTGCACATCTTTGGACACTAAGGGTCAGTTTAGCATGGCCAATCCACCTAACCAGCACATCTTTGGACACTAAGGAACAATTTAGCATGGCCAATCCATCTAACCAGCACATCTTTGGACACTAAGGAACAATTTAGCATGGCCAATCCACCTATCCTGCACATCTTTGGACACTGAGGGACAATTTAGTATGGCCAATTATCTAATGTTTATATTTGGACTGTGGGAGGAAACCAGAGCACTTGGAGGAAACCCATGCAGAGAATGTACAAACTTCAGACAGACAGTGACCCAAAGAAGGGAATTGAGTCTGGGTGCCTGATGCTGTGAGACAGCAGTGCTAATCACTGTGCCACCATATTACCCACTGCCCCATGTCCAGTCTCCAAATCTGTTTCTCTCTCCACCAATGCTGTCAGACCTGCTGAGTTTTTTTTTAGCATTTTCTGTTTCAGATTCCTCAAGAAACTACAAAGGATCAATCCATCACTCAAACCAGCATCCCAGCCATTGACTCTGTCTGCACTTCCCGCTGCCTTGAAAAAGCAGCAGCATAATCAAGAATCTCACGCACCCCGGACATTCTCTCTTCCACCTTCTTCCATCGGGAAAAAGATTCAAAGTTTGAGGTCACGTACCAACCGACTCAAGAACAGCTTTTTCCCTACTGCCATCCGACTTTTGAATGGACTTACCTCGCACTAAGTTGATCTTTCTCCACACCCTAGCTATGGCTGTAACACTACACTCTGCACCATTTCCTTCTCTATGAACAGTATGCTTTATCTGTATAGCGTGCAAGAATTGTAAATGAATACTTGTGACAATCATAAATAAAATTAAATCATCCACAGGGATTCGCTTTAATCCTGGGTTTTTACGAGAATCCTTTCATAGATAATCATTAGACTTTTAAATTCCCGAGATTTATTGGGATTCGAACCCTGGTCCCCAGCACATTACTCTGAGCCTCTGGGACACTCGGTCAGTTACAGTACCGTACTGTCACCATCAGCTTCCTGTTACTAGTGTGAAAGATCCCAGGGTATAATTGCAAAGAGGAACAGGGGAGTTACCGCCAGCGATCAGGTCAATACTGAACCCCCAGTCTGTATCACAAGAAGCAGTTTATCGTGCTCATCAACATGCTAGTTTTTGTGTGAGTTTACAGCGTGTTAGCTGCCACATTCCGTGCATTTTACCAGTGACCGTCCTCCAAAAACACCTGAGAGAAAGAGAAAAGATTTCTTTCTAAGGTGTCGGGTGAGACAAAGAATGTCTTCCTTGGTGGAGAATTCTAGAATCACGGGACATCGACTCAAAGTATACAGGGGAAATGATTTTATTACAAAAGATGGTAATGAATCATAGAATACAAACTTAGAATCCCCACAGTGCAGAAAGAGGCCATTCAGCCCATCGAGTTTGCACCGAGAACAACCACACCCAGGCCCTATCCCCATAATCCTACATATTTACCCTGATAATTCCCCCTAATAATAAGGAGCAATTTAGCAAGGCCAATCCACTTAATCTGCACATCTTTGGATAGCAAGTGACAATTTAGTGTGGTCAATCCACATAACCTGCACATCTTTGGACACTAAGGGGCAGTTTAGCAAGGCCAATCCACTGAACTTGCACATCTTTGGATAGTAAGGGACAATTTAGCGCTGCTGCCTCACAGCACCCGGGGCCAGGGTTCAATTCCGGCCTTGAATCCCTGCCTGTGTGGAGTCTGCATGTTCTTCCCATGTCACCCAAAGATGCGCCGGTTAGGTGGATTGGCTGGACTAAATTGCCCCTTAGTGTCGGGAGGGTTAGCAGGGTAAATATGCTGGGTTAGTGGGATTGTGCAGACTTGATGGACCGAATGGCCTCTGTCTGCACTGTAGGGATTCTGTGGTACTCTGGATTTGAGTCACCGAATTGGCGGTTCAATTCCCATTCTAGTACAAAAATCAAGGCTGATTCTCCATGCAATACTGAGGGAGTGCAGCACTGTTGGACAATCCATTGGAAGCATTAAACCTCTGAGGTAGAGGTAAAAGATCCCACAACTTTATTTTGCAGAATCAATATTGTTAAAAAAAAGATTATTGAGTATTACAACATTGCTGTTTGTGGGATCTTGCTGTGCATTAGTCTGCTGCGACAATGAATACTCGGCAGGAGTCTTCATTAGCTATAAGGCTCTTTGAGGCTTCCAGTGACCATGAAAGGCACTATCTGAATGCAAGTCTTCTTAACTGACTTTTTTGATGCATTAATTGCCCTTTAGTGTCCAGGGTAGTGGAGGTTAGAGGAATTAATGGGCATAATATGTAGGGATATGGGGATAGGGCCTGGGTGGGATTGTGCTTGGTGCAGACTCGATGGGCCGAAGGGCCTCTTTCTGTACTGTAGGGTTCTATGATTCTATGATTAAATGAAGAGCAGAGGTTAGCTGAGATTCTGGTAACTACAGAAGGCCAAGACAGAAGGTTCTCCTGCAAACAGAGCAAGAGACAAAGTAGAAAGGGGTCAAGAGTTTTAAGTTTTTAGGCATCCAGATCACCTATCCTGGTCCCCCATGCCTATACTATAGTCAAGAAAGCCCACCAAATTTCTCAGAAGACTAAGGAAATTTGGCTACGGACTCTCACCAACTTTTACAGATGCACCATAGAAAGCATCCTTTCTGGTTGTATCACAGCTTGGTATGGGCTCCTGCTCTGCTCAAGACCACAAGGAACTACAAAAAGTCGCGAATGTAGCCCAATCCATCATGCAAATCAGCCTCCCATCCGTTGATGTGGTCTACGCTTCCCTCTGCCTCGGAAAAGCAGCCAGCATAATCAAGGACCTCACACACCCCGGACATTCTCTCTTCCACCTTCTTCCTTTGGGAAAAGGGTACAAAAGTCTGAGGTCATGTACCGACCGACTCAAGAACAGCTTCTTCCCTGCTGCCATCAGACTTTTGAATGGACCTACTTTGCATTAAGTTGATCTCTCTCTACACCCTAGCTGTAACACTATATTCTGCACCCTGTCCTTTCCTTCCCTGTTTATTGTATGCTTTATCTGTACAGTATTTTCACTAATACATGTGAGAATAATAAATAAATACATCAGACATTGCAGAAGGCTGGGTTTTGGGGAGTTGCTGGCTTGGGGAGGGGGGTTTCCTACCCTCTTTGTGCCTATTTTCTGCCTCTGGTACGTGCTTGTTTTGACAGCTGCAGCAACCCTGGACTCGAGGTCAACCTCCAAACGCTTATAAGTCCCTAAAATAGACCCGGCCATTTGCTATTTCCCCTGCTTTACTGTCCGGTTTCTGACACGCTCGGATTAGGAGCAGGGAGGGAGGCCGTTCAGCCCGTCCAGCCTGTGCTACTATTCAATAAGATCCCTGCTGCTGCCGGAGCGGCACTTTTTCCTGCCTCTATAACAAAGAACACAGAACAAAGAGCAGTACAGGAACAGGAACAGGCCCTTCGGCCCATCAAGCCTGCTCCAACACCCGGTTTCTATCCCCCAATTCGCGTGGCCCCATGAGACATTTTGTTGACCATTTCCCATGCGTGGGTTTGCCCCATTCTGCCGATTCTAGTTATTTTCCTTCCGGATGTGACTGAAGTGATTTGCATGTAAAGCAAGGGATACAGGCCAAACGCAGGCAACTGGGACTAGCAGTAAAAAAGAACATTAAGGACAAGTTGGGCCGAAGGGCCTGTTTCCATGCTGTAAAACCTCTATGACTGTATAAGTGAAGTGAGGTGTGTGATGAGTGCTCACAACATTGAGTGTGAGAGCTGTATACTCCCTCTGTGTCCAAAGTGACAACATTCCTGTTGCTTTTACTATTTGAAGTTGATGACAATTCTATTAATCGTGAAGCATTTTCTATAACTCGTCCTGAAATATTTGGCGTGTATTAAATATATTTGATTTTATTCGGGGGGGGGGGAGGGTCATGGTTAGCGAACAAGCCCCATTTCAATCCTGCGTCTCTTCTGAGATGCAGGAGGGTCACTCATACAGCTCACTCACCAATCTACGCTGCCCATCACTGCTCCACACCCACAGCAATGTGGATTGACTATGAAATAGCTTAGCAAGCCTGCCTGGGGCAATTAGGGATAGGCAACAAAAGTTGACCTGGCCAGCGAGGCCTATCTCTTATGAAAGAATATTCGTAGAATAGAATCCCCACAATGGCCATTCGGCCCATTGGGGCTGTACCAACTCTCCAACATCTTACCCAGGCCCTAACCCTGTAAATCCACATATTGTTACCGCTAATTCCCCTAAGCTGCGCATCTCATAGAATCAGAATCCTACAGTGCAGAAACAGGCCCTTCAGCCCATTGAGTCTGCACCGAACACAATCCCACCCAGGCCCTATACCCATATCCCTAATTACTCACTAATCCCTCTAACCTACACACCCCAAGACACTAAGGGGCAATTTTAGTATGGCCAATCAACCTAACCCCCACATCTTTGGACTATGGGAGGAAACCAGAATATCTGGAAGAAACGAGGAGAATGTGCAAACTCCACATGGACCGTGACCCGAGCTGGGAATCGAACCCAAGGCCCTGAAGTGTGAAGCAGCAGTGCTAACCACTGTGCTACTGGGCCACCCTTTGAACAGTAAAGGGCAACTTAGCGCAGCCAATTCACTTAACCCGCACATCTTTGGACTGTGGGAGGAAACCGGAGCACCCGGAGGAAACCCACGCAGACCTGGGGAGAACGTGCAGACTCCGCATAGACGGTGACCTGAGGCTGGACTTGAGCCCAGTCCCTGGTGCTGTATGACAGCTTGGTGTGGCTCCTGATCTGTCCACGATCACAAGAAACTACAAAGAGTTATGAATGTAGTCCAGTTCATCATGCAAACCAGCCTGCCATCCATTGACTCTGTCTACACTTCCCATTGCCTTGGAAAAGCAGCTTCTTCCCTGCTGCTGTCAGACTTCTGAATGCACCTCCCTCACATTAAGTTGATCTTCCTCTACACCCTAGCTATAACACTACATTCTAGGAACCCTTTCCTTTCCTTCTCTATGAACAGTATGCATTGTCTATATAGCACGCAAAAAACAATACTTTTCATTGTATACTGATACATGTGACAATAATAAATCAAATCAAAAAAATCTTTGGACAATCAGGGGCAATTTACCATGACCAATCCAATAACCTGCACATCTTTGGACCATGGGAGGAAACTGGAGTAGCCAGAGGAAACCCACGCAGACACAGGGAGAATGTGCAAACTCCTCACAGACAGTGACCCAAAGCCGGAAGCGAACCCGGGTCCCTGGCGCTGTTTGCAAACCCAATTTTAAATCCAACCAATTTATTTGATAGTAAATCTGCTAGCTTTCGGCATTTGTGCCTTCGTCAGGCGAATGAGGTGTTCTGTTCTCCAAAAGCAACATCTCAGCTGTTTGCAAATTTCCAGAGACACTGGTGGCCACAGAGGTTCTTTTGGACAAGGTTGCGATCTGTTTTTTTGTGCCAGGGCGCCACATAAATCGCAGTCGAAAGGCAGTTGGGTGAATAATTGGCGGATAAGGTTCACGGTGGGAGATATGGGAGGGATGTCTAAGGTAGATTCTTTAATCAGAGAGTGGTTGGGGTTGCTGTGATAATGGGGTTCGGACACTTGAGGAACTTCCAAGTGGTTATTGGATCGGCACATGGAGCACACCAGAACTACAGGGAGTGGGGTAGCTTGATCTTGGGATCGGACAGAGCTCAGGGCACAGCCTGTACTTCGCTGGAATGTTCCTTTAAATTTTTTGTTTTGCTTGGGAAGGAGAGCTCTTGCGGGGCATGTGGATAAACTAGAAGGGTTGTGATAGATTCACATAGACGGGGGGGTGCCTTTAAAGGCCGGCCAGCCTCTACAGCATTGACCACAGATGAAGATTTGTTGTGTTTGTGTACTTACTCCTCCCCACAAGCAGACATCACGAAAAGAGGTTGTTCCAGGAGGTGGTGCCTTACTGGTGGCCCAACTGCGCTGACGGATTGGAATAGAACAGGACAAGAACAAGAAGCAAGGTTTTGCTTTTCAAACCCCTCCCCTCCCCCCAAATATTAATTTGTCTTTATTTTTTATGTTATATATAGGGGGAGGAGGAGGAGGAGTTTGGGAAGAGGAGATTTGATATTATTTTTTCCCCTCCCCTTTTTTTTATGCTTTTTCTATTTTAAAGATGTCTGCAGGTTGTCAGCCAAGCGAGTGCCGAGTGATTCCCACCAGGAGAGTTATCCTAAACGACACAACACAGCTACCTCACGACTATTGCACTACCCCTGGGGGGACCCTCTTCTCCACCACTCCAGGAGGTAAGACAAATGCAGCGTTTTCAGCCAGCAGCCAAAAGCTAAAAAAAGATTGCAACATTACCGCGTGTAATTTCATGTAACAAATACACTCCCTCCCTCTCAAACTGCATGAGGATCTGGACTTAAAGTCCATTTAAAAATTGACAGTGGGGGTTATTGGAGGAAGGGTTTATAATCCCTAAGTAAAAGAGAATGAGGATCCCAGCCCCTGTCCCTGACTGTGATATTTGTCCTCAGTCTCTCTCAGTCTCTCTCTCTCCACCCCCCCCCCCTCCCCCCAGGGGAGATCAGCTGCTACCAGCTGCTACATGTTGCCAGTTGAGGCCGATACATCCGCCGCTGCTCTCAGTGAACCTCCTCCTAACTTCACTCTGTGTGTGTGTCTGTGTCTGTGTGTGTATGGGGGCAAAATAAAGCGACTGGGGGCAGAGTCTGCAAGGAACAGGGACCCCGGATTACACGGAACAGTTAATCTGGGGAAAAAAACACAGACGAAAGCAGGATTTTTAAAACAAAAATCGGTTCAGTTTCAAGGGCTGGTAAATTTCCTCTTTGCAAGAAAGCTCCCTCCCCTCGCTCTCTCTCTTTCTTTTCCTTCAGCCCCATTCCCCACCCTCTCTTCTGCCCGCCCCCTCGCCGCCCGCTCCCTCGCCCTCCCCCCCGCCCCGCCCCCTCGCCCCCCCCTCCCCCCCCCGCCGCCCCCCTCGCCCCCCGCCCGCCCGCCCGCCTCGCCCGCCCTAACCCGCTCGCCCCCCGCCGCCCGCTCGCCCGCCCGCTCGCCCCCCGCCCGCCCGCCCGCCCGCCCCCGCCCATCCGCCCCCCCCGCCCGCCCGCTCGCCCCCCTCCCCCCCCCCTCGCCCGCCCGCCCTCCCCGCCCCCTCGCCCCGCCCCCCCCCTCGCCCCCCCGCCCCCCGGCCCCCCGCCCCCCCTCGCCCCCCTCGCCCCCGCCCTCGCCCGCCCCGCCCCCCCCTCACCCCCCGCCCGCCCCCACGCCCCCCCGCCCGCCCCGCCCCCCTGCCCGCCCCCCCTCCCCCCCGCCCCCCCCGCCCCTCCCCCCCCCTCGCCCCTCCTCCCCCCGCCCGCCCCCCCCTCTCCCCCGCCCGCCCCCCCCCTCTCCCCCCGCCCGCCCCCCCCCCCCCACCCCCATCCCTCTCCCCCCTGCCCCTCCCCCCGTCCCGCCCCTCGCCCGCCGCCGCCCCGCCCGCTCGCCCGCCCCCCCCTCGCCCGCCCCCCCCTCCCCCCCTGCCCGCCCCCCTCGCCCCCCCCGCCCGCCCCCGCCCCCCCGCCCCCCCGCCCCTCGCCCCCCCCTCGCCCCCCCCCCGCCCCCCCTCCCCCCGCCCTCCCCCCCCCGCCCACACCGACCCCCCGCCCTCGCCCCCCTCGCCCCCCCGCCCCCCCGCCCCCCCGCCGCCCCCTCCGCCCGCCCACGCCCCCCCGCCCCCCCCCCCCCGCCCCCCCCCCCCTCCGCCCCTCGCCCCCCCGCCCCTCGCCCCCCCCCCCCTCGCCCCCCCGCCCCTCCGCCCCTCCGCCCCCCCACCCCTCCCCCCCCCCCCCTCGCCCCTTCCGCCCCCCCGCCCCTCCGCCCCCCTCGCCCCCCCCGCCCCCCGCCCCCCCCCGCCCCCCCCGCCCCCCCCCCCCGCCCCTGCCCCCAGCCCCCGCCCCTCGCCCCCCCGCCCCTCGCCCCCCCGCCCCTCGCCCCCCCGCCCCCCCCCGCCCCTCGCCCCTCGCCCCTGCACGCCCCCTTCGCCCCCCCCTCGCCCCCCCGCCCCCCCGCCCCCCGCCCCCGCCCCCCGCCCCGCCGCCCCCGTCGCCCCCCGCCCCTTCCACGCCGCCCCGCCCCCCCCCCCCCCCCCTGCATCGCCCCCCGCCGCGCCCCCTCGCCCCCCCCCCCGCCCCCCCCCCCCGCCCCGCTCGTCCCCCGCCCCCGCCCCCACGACCGCCCCCTTCAGACCGCCCGCAACCGCCCCCCGCCTCCCCCTCGCCCCCGCCCCCTCCCCTCGCCCCCCGCCCCGCCCCCCACACCCCATCGCCCCCCGAACCGCCCCCCGCTCGCCCGCCCGCTACACTGCCCGCCCCCCCTCCGCCCGCCCGCCACCCGCCACCGCCTCCCCCTTGCCCCCTGCCTCCCCCTCGCCCCCCTCGCCCCCTGCCCTCCCCTCGCCCCTGCCCCCTCGCCCCCCCCCGCCCCCCGCCCCCCCCCCGCCTGCCCCTCGCCCGCCCGCCCCCCCGCCCCCCTCGCCCAGCCCCATGCCCGCCCCCAGCCCGCCCCTGCCCCCCGCCCCGCCACTGCCCGCCCCCCGCCCCCCGCCGCGCGCCCTGCCCCCCCCTGCCTGCCCCCCTGTCCACCCGCGCACCCGCCCCCCGCTCCCCTGCCCCCCCTGCCCCCCGCCCCCCTCGCCACCCCCGCTTCCCGCCTGCCTCTCTTCCCCACACCCCCCACCGTTAATGTCTTTGCAGAAATCCAAAGGGAAACATGTCTTTAACATGGCAATGTTGGTTATTTTGGGGAGGAAATGGGGGGGTGGCGGCTGGTTTTGGCTGACTGTTCAGACATTAATCTGCTTTCCCTCCCTCTGCTGGTGGGAATTCTTGTCCATTTTTTAAAAAACATTAAAGTAATCGATAGGTTTCCTTTCCATTTTGTTTCTTTGCCCATTTTGGGGTGGGGCCACTAACGTGGGCTCACTGCCCCTTTTACTTAACGATCGCCCCCTCCCTCCCGAATACTGAACTAATGCCCCTTAGACGGGGGTGTGGGGGGGGCAACGGGGGAGGAATGGAAATCTGTGGGGTGGGACTGGGGTTAGCACTGCTGCCTCACCCCCTCTCCACTCACGTTCTCTGTACCTTTAAGACTTGATTCCCTGTAAAGACTCGCAGTCCATCCATTATTTTGTAAATTGAGTTGGTATCTTTATATGCTCCGTTTGGGAGCAGAGCTCCCACTCACTTGACGAAGGGGCAGCGCTCCATAAGCTGGTGCTACCAAATAAACCTGAACTTCGACCCGGTGTTGTGAGACTGTGCTTACCCCAATCCAACACTGGCATCTCCACATCATGGCCTCTCAGCACTAGAGACCGAGATTCAATTCCGGCCTGGGGTCACTGTCTGTGTGGCCTTTGCACATTCTCCCCGTGTCTGCATGGCTTTCCTCCAGGTACACTCCGGTTTCCTCCCACAATCTCGCTGGTTAGGGTGCGTTGGCCATGCCAAATTCTCCCTCAGTGTATGCGACCAGGCGCCAGAGTGTGGCAACTGGGGGAATTTCACAGTGACTTCATTGCAGCGTTAATATAAGCCTCCTTGTGACACTAATGAATAAACTTTAAAACTTTAACTGCTATCTGGCCTGGCCTACGTATGTCCCTGGATGTGGTCAAACATTTTTTAACAACGCCTCTCAAAATGACTGAACAAGCCTGGGCATTTAAGGATGGGCACAGTGATTAGCACTGCTGTCTCAGCACCACTGACTTGCATTCAATTCTGGCCTCAGGTTACTATCTGTGTGGAGGCTGCATGTTCTCCCCATGTCTGCATGGGTTTCCTCCGAATGCTCCAATTTCCTTCGACGCTCTGAAAAATGTGCAGGTCAGGTCATGCAAATTGCCCCTTTAGTGGGCAATTTGCATGGTAAATATGAGGTGTTACAGGAATAAGCCCTGGGTGGGATTGTGTGTAATGCAGACTTGATGGGCTGAATGGCCTCCTTCTGTAAGGATTCTACATTTCTACAGCCCTTGAGATAATAAAGGAGAAAGTCAGGATAGAAATGGGTTTATGATAAAGGCAGAAAAGTTTAAAGTTGATGTGAAAGGTAAGATTTTTCTTACGCAGAGGACGGTAAGTGCCAGAGGAGGTGGTAGAAACAGATACAACAGCAACATTTAACAGGCATCTTGACAGAGTAGGCAGGGAACAGAGGGATTATAAATCTCGTGATAGTAAAAGCTCTTTAAAAAGGCATCATGTGTCGGTGCAGGCTTTGACACGTGAACGGGAGCCAGACAGAGGGATAGAAATCAGATGTTGGAGTAGGGTTTATTGGACCAAAGGGCCTGTTCCTGTGCTGTAATGTTCTTTTTCTAATACAATGTGATGTCAAAGAAAAGACTTTGCATTTATGTAGCACCTTTCACGAACTCGCGGCCCATGCAGTACTTGTCAAAGAACATAGGAAACACAATTCCCCTAACCCACATATCTTTGGACATTAAGCAGCAATTTAGTGTCACAGTGGTTAGCACTGTTGCCTCACAGCGTCAGAGACCCTGGTCTGTTTCGCGGCTCAGGTCACTGTCTGTGTGGAGTCTGTACATTCTCCCCGTGTCTGCCTGGGTTTCCTCCTGGTGCTCTGGTTTCCTCCCATAGTCCAAAGACGCCATGCTAAATTGCCCCTTTGTGTCAGTGATTTGAACAGGACAAGGGGTGTTATAGCGTCTGGGTGGGATTGTGGTCAGCGCAGACTTGATGGGCTGAATGGCCTCCTTCTGCACTGTAGGTATTCTGTATTCCGGGAATTACTAGCTATGGAATCTGTCCAGTGCGCCACTGGGTGCAGGAAAGAAAAACAGGAATTTCGAGAGCAGGGATTGAGAAATTACTGTCAGTGATCCCTTTATCAAGACTCCCACTCACAAAGGTGATGGATATACCCCCAACTGCCCATGTAGGCGGTTAGTATTTTGGTTGCCTGTAACTGGCCTTCTCTCTGTTATATCCCTATCTGGCTTTCCTCGTCGAGAATGGGCTGCGATGTTTGGGATGGAGAATTCTGTGGCGCCCCAGGCTGGGGAATTCTCTCCCATGGTGGAAGGGTGGGGAGAGAATCAGATAAGTGCTTTGGAATTGATGGAAGTGGGATATTGGTGAGAGGGAAATTTGCTTGTATGGGGGCTGACGGATGGGAAAAGGATTGGGGGTGAGGCATAACAATGAGTATTAGTGAATAAGTGACAGGATTGGACTGGGCATTGTTGGATAAGGAGGCAATGCTCTCGATTCTGACAACTATTGAAACAATTAATTGGAATGACCAGCTCGTAGAAATCTACGAAATATCTCAGATGGAAAACTCACCCCATATTTACCCCAATCTTTCAGTGTATTAGTGGTGGAATATGGCTAGATTTTGGGAAGGGAGTGACATAGTGCTGTTGTCGCTGGACTAGTAATCTGGGTGGCAGGGTGATTAGCACTGCTGCCTCAAAACGCCAAGGACCCGGTTCGATACCCGCCGGTGTGCGATGTGGAGATATTAATCTGTGCAGTAAGATTACTCGGTGCAGTAAGAGTGATCGGACTGAACGCAATGAGTGATACCTACATTGTGTTTACAATGATACGCCACACTAACATCTTAACCACTGCCATTCTGTAATGCCTACCCAGCTCTTAACCTCCTCCACGCACCCCCCCCCCCCACCCCCAGGTGATTGTATATGTGCCCTGCTGTGAGGAATGGAGACACCAGGTAATGTGCTCACACCACAGTATCTTCACCCTCACACTGAGAACCCAGTAAGCAATCATGGCCACAGAGGTAGGAAAGCTTTTAAGAAACATTTTACATTCTGGGTGGCACAGTGGATTAGCACCGCCTCCTCACAGCACCAGGGACCCGGGTTCAATTCTGGTGTTGAGTCACTGTGCAGAGTTTGTACATTCTCCCTGTGTCTGTGTGGGTTTCCTCCGGGTGCTCCAGTTTCCTCCCTCAGTCCAAAAATGTATGGGTTAGGTTGATTGGCCATGTCAAATTGCCCCATGTGCCAGGGGATTAGCAGGGCCAATGTATGGATTTATGGGAATAGGGATCTGGTGGGATTGTAGCGGTGCTGTAAACTCGATGAGCCGAATGGCTTCCTGCACTGTAGGGATTTTATCCCTGTGCCATTTAGATGGATTGGCCATGCTAAATTGCCCCTTAGTGTCCAATAATGTGAAGATTGGGGGAGGCTGACTGTACTAAATTGTCCTTTAGTATTCCAAGATGTACAGGTTAGTTGTCTTAGTGGGGTAAATGCGAAGGGTTTGGGGATAGGGTGGGGGAGAAAGCCTCTCATCGGAGAGTTGGTGCAGACTCAATGGGCCAAATGGCTTCTTTCTGCGAGGTCGGGATTCTATAACTATCTATATAATACAGCTTATCCTCCTTCACAATGTATTCTGTAATAAAGCCGAACTTTCACCATGTTCTGATGATTGGGTAACTCAAGAGCCAGGCACTATTCCACTGCTGAGACTGGGAGCCCGGGAAATGGTCAAATCCTCATTTTAACCCCTTTCTTTAGTTTCTGATTAGCCCAAGTCCTGTTTTGCGATTGGTTTGATTGGCTGTAATTCCCACCCTCCAAATGATCTAATTCATGGATACCAAAAGTGTTCGATTCCATCACACATTTTCTCTTGCGGATCAGTGACTGTCAGCCTCGCACTGATGTGTAATTTTTTTTCAGTTACAAAACTCTCCTTTGTTATTCTATGGAGTGAGGGTGTTGCTGGCCAGGCCAGTGTTTATTGCCCATCCCTAATTGCCCCAGGAGTGATGCCATCTTCTTGAACCACTGCAGTTCCTGAGGTGCAGATACACCCACTGTGCTGTTGGAGAGGGAGATCCAAGATTTCCACTCGGAGGGAATGTTATATTTCCAAGTCAGCTGGGTGAGTGGCTTGGTGCACATTCTCCCCGTGTCTGCGTGGGTTTCCTCCGGGTGCTCTGGTTTCCTCCCACAGTCCAAAGATGTGCCCTTGTCCTTCCAGATCATAGAACCCCGAGAGTGCAGCAGGAGGCATTCAGCACACCGAGTTTGCACTATATCCACATTTACCCACCGTTCCCTCTAACCTATGCATCCCAGGAGACTAAGGGGAGATTTAGCCTGGCTAATCAAGCTAATCACACATCTTTGGACTGTGGGAGCACCCGCAGGAAACCCATGGAGAGAATGTGCAAACTCCACACAAGACAGTGACCCTAGGCTGGAATTGAACCCGGTCCCTGGTGCTGTGAGGCAGCAGTGCTGACCACTGTGCTACCCAGGTATCTGCTGCCTTGTCCTTGTAGATGGAAGTGGATTTGGAAGGTGCTGTCTAAGGATCTTTGGTGAGTTGCTGCAGTGCATTTTGTAGATGGTACACACTGCTGTCACTGTGTATCAGCGGTGGAGGGAATGGATGTTTGTGGATGGGGTGTGAATCAAGCTGCTTTGTCCTGGATGGTGTTGAGCTTTTTGAGTGTTGTTGGAGTTGCACCCATCCCGGCAAGTGGGGAGTGTTCCCTCACCCTCGTGAACTGTGAGGCTCTGGGGAAGTGGAATGCTACTTTGCACTAACTGTGTGACAATGATAGCTCCAATCTCGGTGTACGCTGCAGACGGAGCAAGTGTTAGATATTCCAATAACCCAAGGAGAATATCCACAAGGACACCAGGAGCCCAGTTTTCTGCTAGAGATACCCAGAGGCCAGAAGGCTGCAATCATCATGATTTTCACTGACCAACTCTGCCTTCTCTATCTGAGGAACTGGCCCTGTTTTGGAACCCATCCGCTGGCGTTCCCAGAATTCCGGCATTGCCGCTGAGGAATAGCGACTGCGTCCTTTGCTGCGGGTGGAATTGTGACAGGTTTTTGTTGCGAGGAGTTACAGTAAAGAGAGGGAGTGTCGACAGGGATAGCAGGAGGTGGCATTCCTGGCCGAAACCTCTCCGTTAACGGGTGATTGGTCACGTGAGCGCTCCACTCCAACGTTGAAAAGCATCCGCGTGCCCATGGAAAACAGGTGCCAAGCAGCAGTGACACTCTCTGATTTTCCTGGGAGTGGTTTTGCCCAGATGGGAATCTCACTCTGGGCATTCCACAAAGAGTAGGTAGCCTGTCAGTGTAGGCCAGACCTCATTGCCCATCCCTGCTTGACTCTTGAACTGAGGGGCAATTCGGAGTCACCCCCATTGCTGTGGCTCTGGAGTCGCAAGTAGGCCAGACTGGGTAAGGTGGCAGATTTCCTTCCCGAAAGGAACATTAGTAAACCAGATGGGTTTACACAGTTTCGTGGTCACTATTGCTGAGACCAGCCTCAGTGTCAGGACCCAGGTTGAATTCTCAGCTTGCTTCACTGTCTGTGCGGAGTCTGCGCGTTCTCTCTGTGTGTTCGCGAGTTTTCTCCCACAGTCCGAAAGACGTGCTGGTTAGGGTGCATTGCTAAATTGTCCTTCAGTGTTTCCGAACAGGCACTGGGAGTGTGGCGACTAGGGAATTATCACAGTAACTTCATTGCAGTGTGAATGTAAGCCTGCTTGTGACACTAAGAAATAAACTTTATTTTTAACACTTGAATTCTAGATTTTATTAATTAAATACCATCAGCTTCTGTGGTAGGATTTGAACCCAGGTCCCCAGAGCCTGGGCCTCTGGATTAGTGGTCCTGTCTGGCACTGTGGCACAGTGGTTAGCACTGCTGCCTCACACCAGCAGGGATCCAGGTTCAATTCTGGCCTTGGATCACTGCAGAGTCTGCATGTTCTCCCCGTGTCTGCATGGGTTTTCTCCCACTGTCCAAAGATGTATGGGTTAGGTTGATTGGCCATACTGAATTGACCCTAGTGATGAGGGATTAGCAGGGTAAATATGTGGGGTTACATATGTGGAACAGGGCCTGAATTGTGGTCGGTGCTGACTCGATGGGCCAAATGACCTCCTTCTGCACTGTAAGGATTCTGTGATTTATCAGTAAGGGCGACACAGTAGCACAGTGGTTAGAACTGCTGCTTCACAGCTCCAGGATCCTGGGTTCAATTCCTGGCTCGGGTCGCTGGCTGTGTGGAGTCTGCACATTCTCCTCATGTCTGTGTGGGTTTCCTCTGGTTTCCTCCCACAATCCAGAGGTGTACGGGTTAGATGGATTGGCCATGGTAAATTGCCCCTTAATGTCAGGGGTAAATGCACAGGGTTATGGGCATAGGTCCTGGTTGGGATTGTGGTCGGTGCCAACTCAATGGGCTGAATGGCCTCCTGCTGCACTGTAGGGATTCTCTGATTCTAAGATCCGCTATTCTCCCTCCATCAATCTTCTCTGTTACTTTGTCAGAAAATTCCCGCACTCCCCCTCTCTCCCGCACCTGGGGAATCATAGAATCTCTAAAATGCAGAAGGAGGCCATTCAGCCCATTGTGTCTGCACTGACCACAATCTCTCCCAGCCTCCATATCCCCATAACCCCATGTATTTATCCTGCTAATCCCCGTGATGCTAAGGAGCAATTTAGCATGGCCGATCCATCTAACTGGCGCGTCTTTTGGACTGTGGGAGGAAACCCACGCAGACACGGGGAGGATGTGCAGACTCCACGCACACAGTGACCCAAGCTGGGAATCAAACCTGTGTCCCTGGCACTGTGAGGCAGCAGTGCCACCGTACACCCAGAAGATTGGGAGATCATAGTAGACCTCCCATTGCCTCCACTGCCTACCTCCATCCTGGCTGGCTTGGGACCAGCCTACCCTAAGTATTGCCATCCTCTCCATTTCCCTCCTCCCCCTCAGTTGCCTCCACCTCGACAGTCGCAAGGTAGGGACTCTCTGATCTCAGTTCAGCCGCCCCACTTCCAGAGTTAACAGAGGATTTGGCATTCCGGTTCACTCCCAGTGGTCTCAGAGAATCCCAGCCACCAGCGATGGGGCAATTGGACAGCACAGAAAGAGGCCCTTCAGCCCATCGAGGTGGGTGCGGCCCTGAGAATTTTCAAATGAAGATGTGGTTTGTCTGGGGGATGATGTGGATATTGAGCACGGGGGCAATAGGAAAACAGGCCCTGCGGGAGTTCAGACACGGGGCACTGGATGGCCTGAAGTTTATCGAGGTTAGAATATGGGAGAACATTTGGGAACATGCTGGAATAATCTAATCCTGAGGTGGCAAAGACAAGAGTGAGGGTTTTAGTAGCAAAAGGTCTTTAAAACCCACCTCTCTGAGGAGGAGGGCAGTTGGGTTCTTGGAACTTAGTGAGTCATTGCCCTCATGGTTTTATGTAGTGGGACTGAGCAGATTAGGACTTTAGGATGCTGGATTCTCCAAAGGGGACTGAATAATCATTTTAAATCTGGCATTGATAGATTTTTGTTAGCTAAAGGGATATGGGAGGAAGGGAGGAGTAAGATCGGAGTCTCACTGAACGGTGCCGGACAAGGGCTAAAAAGGCCAAAATGTGGATTTAGTGGGTGTTGGATCAGCTGTGATCTTATTGAATGGTGGCACAGGCTGGAAGGGCTGAATGGCCCCTACTCCAATTCCTAATTCTTACGGCCTTGTCCGTATCTCCTCGTGAGCCTTGCAAAAGGGCATGGTGTGAATGAGTGAGAAGTGTGTGTGAGAGAGCGTTACACCGTGGTTGAAACGTAAAGCAGAGCGTGCGGGTGTTTAGTGTCTGTGTGGGTGTTTAATTTCCTCGGTGACTGAATGGGGGTAAATATTTGTTCCATGTTCAAGTGCGAAGCCTGTGCAGCTTCCTGTTTTGTGTAAGCAGCGTTTAGGTTGCCGTGTCTGAGAGTCGCCATAGGCAACTGAGCTCCTTCTCCATCCAACAACGCTGCTGTAGTGATAATTCAACCTTGGGCTAAGGTGGGATCAGTAAACGGCCTGAGTCCCACTGAAAGGTTGGTATGAATCTACCATCCAGCCCAGGAAAGGCCAATAGGCCCATAATGTCAATGCTAGCTCCTCAGATAATGTTGACTAGTCTCGTTCTACACCCTCCTTCAATATCCTACCTATCGTTTTCTTTTCCTCAAGTATTTAATCAGAGTTTTCCAGCATAGAAAGAGGCCCTTTGGCTCATCATGTCTGCACTGGCCATCAAGCACCCATCTAATCTAATCCCATTTTCCAGCACTTGGTCTGTAGAAGTGTCTGCTATGGTGTTTCCAGTGTTCATCTAAATGCTTCTTAAATGTTTCAGGCAGTGAGTTCCAGATCCCCATCACCATCTGGGTGAGAAAGGTTTTCCTCAAATCCTCTCCAAATTTCTTACCTTAAAGCCATGCCTTAAATTGTTGACCCCTGTACTAAGGGGAAATGTTTCTAGCTGTCTATCCTATCTCTGTCCCTCATCATTTTGGATATCTCGATCAGGTTCCCCCTCTCTGCGGTAACAACCTCAGCGTAACCAGCCACTCTTCATAGCTGAACTCCAGCCACATCCTGGTCAATCTCCTCCACGCCCCCTCCCAGCGTACTCCCATAATGTGGGCTCCAAGCTCTAGCTGTGGGTTCACCAGCGATTTATCCATCTTCCCAGGAGGAAACTGCTGCTGAACTTGCCTGCTCTCATCTTTTCCCAATTCCAGATCCGGCGCAGGCGTTGCGGGAAGCAGTTGAATAAATCTCCGCGATTCCCCTCTTCTGTTTGTTGCCTCGTGGTTCCAAATTTCCTGCCGGTAACTTCTGTCTGAAGCCTTCGATAACTCTGCTGGCAGCCACCCCCTTCCGTAATCTGCCCCATCCCAAGAGGAGATCAATCCTTGTGGTCTCATAGTGGAACTGATAACCCTCAACATAGAAACTAGAAGCAGGAGGAGGCCATTCAGGCCTTCAAACCTGCTCCACCATACATTTCAATCATGGCTGATCATCAAATTCAATATCCTGATCCCCCGACATATCTCTTGATCCCTTTAGCTCCCAAGAACGATATCTCATTTCTTCTTGAAATCACACAATGTTTTGGCCTCAACTACTTTCTATCGCAAGAAACTATGTAGGGTTGTGAATGTAGCCCAATCCATCACACAAACCAGCCTCCCATCCATTGACTCCGTCTACACTTCCCGCTGCCTCGGAAAAGCAGCCGGCATAATGAACAACCCCATGCACCCCGGACATTCTCTCTTCCACCTTCTTCCGTTGGGGGAAAAAGATACAAAAGTCTGAGGTCACGTACCGACCGACTCAAGACCAGCTGCTTCCCTGCTGCTGTCAGACTTTTGAACGGACCTACCTCGCGTTAAGTTGATCGTTCTCTGCGCCCTGGCTATGACTGTGACACTACATTCTGCACTTCTCGTTTCCTTCTCTGTGAACAGTATGCTTTGTATAGCATACAGGAAACAGTACTTTTCACTGTATGCTAACACGTGTGACAATCATAAATCAGGTCAAAAACTTCCTGTGGGAGTGAATTCCATACGTCCACCACCCTCTGGGTGAAGAAATTTCTCCTCACCTCAATCCTAAAAAGTTTACCCCTTATCCCCAAACTATGGCCCTTAATTCTGAACTCCCCCCACCATCGGGAACACTCTTTTTAATCTGACCCTGTTTGCATTTTATAAGTTTCTATGAGATCCCCCTCACTCTTCCAGTCAATATAATCCTAATCGACTTAGCCTCTCCTCGTATGGCAGACCCGCCATCCCAGGAATCTACCTGGTAAACCTTCTGTGTACTCCCTCTGTAGCAAGGACATCCTTCCTCAGATAAGGACACCAAAACTGCTCACAATACTCCAAGTGTAGCCTCATCAACATCCTATACAATTGCAGCAAAACGTCCCTAACCCTACACTCAAATCCTCTTGCTATGAAGGTCCTCTTTACTGCCTGCTGTACCTGCGTGCTTACTTTCACCGACTGATGCACAAAGACACCAAGGTCTCGCTGAGTATCCATCTCTCAATTTACACGGACTCAAATAATCATCTATCTTCCTATTATTGCTACCAAAGTGGGTAACGTCACATTTTCCACATTATACTGCAGATGCCCACACACTCAGCCTGTCCAAATCACACTGAAGAATCTCTGCATCCTCCTCACAGCTCACCCTCCCACCCAACTTTGTATCATCTGCTAATTTAGAGATAATACATTCAGTTCCCCTTCCAAATCGTTAGTGTATAATGTGCACAGTTAGGGTTCTAGCACAGATCCCTGTGGAACTCTGCTAGTTAATCAGAGAAAAGACCCGTTTATCATAGAAATCAAAGAATCCCTACAGTGCAGAAGGAGGCCATTCAACCCATCGACTCTGCAACAACAACAGTCCCACCCAAGCCCTATCTCCATAGCCTTACACATTTACCCTGCTAATCCCTCCAATCTATGCATCTCAGGACAACTTAGCCTAAACAGTGCATCTAACCCGCACATCTTTGGATTGTGGGAGGAAACCGGAACGCCTGGAGGAAACCCATGCAGACACAGGGAGAATGTGCAGACTCCATACAGACGGTGACCCGAGCTGGGAATCGAACCCAGCTCCCTGGAGCTGTGAGGCAGCAGTGCTAACTGCTGTACCACAAACTCTTTGCTTTCTATCTGCTAACTAGCTTTCATCACTGTACAGTTTTGGTGGGCCTCCCCTGCTCCCGCTTCCAAGGCCTTAATGGGAAGTATACATGAATGAAGTCTGATGTCATTAATTTTTAGTAAGATGTAATTGTGATGTACGTATACATATTGGCGTTTGGGATGTGCACTGCCCCTTTAAAAGCACAGGAAAGGTGACCCCCAGGCTATTAGTTCTGCCCAGGTACCCTGTTGGGCAGTCTCAGACTGAAGTGTGAATGACACATGCCCTCACTAACCGGCTCCCAGAGTTGATTTACTTTGTTAATTGAGGGGCACAGACAGAATGGATATGGAGTAGCTGTTCCTCTTGGTTGAAGATAGTTTTCCGACACGGTAGCACAGTGGTTAGCACTGCTGCTTCACAGCTCCAGGGACCTGGGTTCGATTCCTGGCTCGGGTCACTGTCTGTGTGGAGTTTGCACATTCTCCTCGTGTCTGCGTAGGTTTCCTCTGGGTGCTCTGGTTTCGTCCCACAGTCCAAAGATGTATGGGTTAAGTTGATTGGCCGTGCTGAAATTGCCCCTTGGTGTCCTGAGATGTGTGGGTTAGCAGGATTAGTGGGTAAATATGTACAGATATGGAGGTAGGGCCTGGGTGGGATTGTGGTTGGTGCAGACTTGATGGGCCAAATGGCCTCTTTCTGCACTGCAAGGTTTCTATAGGTCCGAGGTGAGGGGCAGGAGGTTTTGGGGGGATGTGAGGAACATTTTTCATATCCAGAGGCCAGTGACAGACTGGAATGCACTGCCTGGGAGGAGGGTTGCCTTACAATCTTCAAAGCAAAGTTTATTTATTAGTGTTACAAGTAGGCTTAAGTTAACACTGCAATCAAGTTACTGTGAAATTCCCCTAGTCGCCACATTCCTGTTCGGGTACACCGAGGGAGAATTTAGCACGGCCAACGCACCCTCACCAGTGCGTCTTTCAGACTGTGGGAGGAAACCGGAGCATACAGAGGAAACCCACACAGACACGGGGAGAACATGCGGACTCTGGAATCGAACCTGAGTCCCTGTGAGGCAGCAGTGCTAACCACCATAGGGCCCAGAGGACCTGGATGAGCACTTGGCGTGTAATGGAGGCGAATTTGCTGGGGTCTTTTAAAAGACTTTTGGATGAGTTCATGGGATTAAACAGGATTGGGAGTTACAGATAGTTCTGTGGCCTAGTAGGTATGGCTATGATCGGTGCAACTTGTGGGCCAAATGGTGCTGTAGTATTCTATGTAATAGCTCTGAGCCAAGTGCTGGTCAATGGGATTGGGTGGGAGGCCAGATGTTTTTCATGTATCGGTGCAGACTCGATGGGCTGAAGGGCCTCTTTTGCACTGTATGATTTAAGCCTATCTGATGATTCTCTATGCCCCTTACTGCACAGGGGTTGTCCAATAGTAACGTTTCCCCCCTCCCCAGGATTTAGAACGTAGAACATAACAGTGCAGAACAGGCCCTTCGGCCCTCGGTGTTGCGCCCACCAATTAAGAAAAAGCAACGACCCTCTAACCTAAACCATTCCCTTTTCCTCCATAAATCTATCCACGGACCTCTTAAACGCCCCCAAACTTGGCGCATCTACAACTGCAGCAGGCAGGGCATTCCATACCCTTACCACCCTCTGGGTAAAGAACCTACCTCTGACATCCGTCCTATAACTACCACCCCTTAATTTAAAGCTATGTCCCCTCGTGCTAGCTTTCTCCATCCTAGGAAAAAGGCTATCACTGTCCACCCTATCTAAACCTCTAATCATCTTATATGTTTCAATAAGGTCTCCTCTTAGCCGCCTTCTTTCTAACGAAAACAACCTCAAATCCCTCAGCCTCTCTTCATAAGACCTGCCCTCCATACCAGGCAACATCCTGGTAAACCTCCTCTGTACCCTCTCCAATGCCTCCACATCTTTCTTATAATGTGGGGACCAGAACTGCACACAATACTCCAAGTGCGGCCGCACTAGAGTTTTGTACAGTTGCAACATGACGTTGCGGCTCCGAAATTCAATCCCCTACCAATAAAAGCTAAGACTCCATATGCCTTCTTAACAACCTTATCGACTTGACTGCCTACTTTCAGGGATCTATGCACAAATACACCAAGATCCCTCTGTTCATCAACACTATTAAGAGTCCTACCATTAGCCCTATACTCTACACATTTGTTATTTACGCTATCTTCCGGCAGTTTGCTTTGCCAAGAAGCTGAGTTCAGGCTCCCTGCGGTCTTGTTTGTAGGCACCCGGATCATTTACGATCGGAAGTTTCTCATGGAGTGCCGCCGTTCCCCGATTGCCAAGACTCCGCCTCGCTACCTCCCGCACATCCCGGGCGTGACCACCCATGGCACTGCTGAGGACTCCAAGGCAGAAAGCAACGACGCCAGCCATTGTGCCGACAACAACCGCGAGGGGAAATCAGCCGCCGGTGAGGTTTTACAATATTTAAACCACCAGAGCAATTGCCGTTACGGTGAAAGGTTTTGACCCTGCGATTTGTACGTGTCAAAGTGACGGCTGATAACAAAATGGATAAACCGTGTACACCGTGTTCCCAGGTCTGACTGGTCTAGACATAATTATTCTCATTGTTATTCAACGTATCTGAAGCACATTTATGCACATTATCTCTGCACGTATACATCACCCTCCCTTCCTGTACACTCCCCTCTGCATTCATTTGCTGCCCCACTTTACTTCCCGTTTTCCTTCTCTCTGTTTTTCTTTTATTTCTGCCCATTTTCCTAAAAGGTTTTCCTCATCTCATTCCCCGCCCTGTTACTGCGTCCCTCCCTGGGTCAGGCACTCGGGGAATTCCCCAGAATTTCCCTTTCTGGGATATATGCACTGGAGAATTCCCCGGGATTTTCCTTCCTGGGTCACCGGCTCGAGAATTCTCTTGGATTTCTCTTCTTGGGTCAGGCAGTCAAGAATTCCCCAAGGTTTCCCTTCCTGAGATACGCATTTGGGAATTCCCCGAGATTCTCCGGCCCCCCCCACGCCTGTGTTTCCTGCTGCCGGGAGGTGGTGCCTTATTTGCTAGGGGCAGGATTCTCCAGCCCCGCTGCTGTCAATGGGAATTCCCATTGATGTCACCCCAGGCCGTTGGGAAAGCCACAGGTGGAAGTTCCCCTGGAGAATCCCACTGGTGTCAGTGATCGGAGAATTCCAGCCGTAATGTTTAGCTCTGGGCGGGTGTGAAGGTAAGAGAGCTAAAATGCTGGGATTTTGAGATTGCCAGGACACTTAAAAAGAAAACGGCGGAAAGTTACCCATATTTGTTTCAGAGAGTCAGAATAGAAGAGAATTTCTCTGAGTGCGGTTAGAACGGGCCTGGGTGAGCAGCTGGCCTAATCCCGGCTGGGCGACGGGGGGGAGGCATCGGGAGAGGATGGAATGTGATGGGACGAGGGGGGGTGTAGTTTACCTGTCAGGGCAGGATGTGTAACTCGGGGCAAGAAACACAAATGGGGAAATGCTGGGGAACACTCAGCGGGACAGGCAGCAGCTGGGGAGGGAAAGAGTTTTGGGGTTAACCTGGTAAGAGCCAGGGGAAGAGACCTGAGTGGAGGGATCCCATGAAAGACTCACTTTAAGGAGAATTCTTGACCGCTTCACAATTGACTTCCTCCCCCTTTATGCTTCAATCCTGTGCTGAGAGACACCTTTGAATCTCTTCACAAGATTATCCATGGATTCACGGGTATTTTTCTCTCAAAGCCGACCCAATTCTCCTGGTTGCTCCTCGTAAAACCCTTCTTTCCAATGTGTTAACATTCTTTCCCCCTTCTGGGGCTTTCGTCCTCCTGATTTTAACTCCCCGTGTTGGCAGCGGGTTTGGGGTGTGGTCTGTCGGTTCCTGATCTCCCCTCGAGGGAGACGCCCCCTCCATGCTGTGGAATCTCCACAGCCCCCCCCCCCCCCCCTCACTGAGAAATGCCCGCCAGCCACAGAGGGACATTCCCTGTAGCCACTGCGTCTCTCCTCCCTCCAAGGGGGAGGTGATGGCCGAGGGGTCTGGGTTCAAATCCTGCTGATGGTGGAATTTGAATTCAATAAATAAAAGAACATCCGGGATTCAGAACCTACTAATGACCACGGAACCATTGTCGATTGTCAGGCACAGATCAGTGAGATAGCCAATATCTTCCCCCAGAGGTCGGGGAGTCGAAAACGAGAGGGTTTAAGGTGAAAAGGGAAGAGATACAAAAGTGTCCAGAGGGGCAATTTTTTCACACAGAGGGTGGTGAGTGTCTGGAACAAGTTGCTAGAGGTAGTAGTAGAGGCGGGTACAATTTTGTCTTTCAAAAAACATTTAGACAATTAGATGGGTATGATGGGTATAGAGGGATATGGGCCAAATGTGGGCAATTGGAAACTAGTTTAGTGGTAAAAACTGGGCAGTATGGACATGTTGGATCAAAGTGTCTGTTTCCACGCTGTAAACCTCTGAGTATGGGAGAACCCATCTGATTCACTAATGTCAGAAGGAAATCTGCTGTCTTTACCCGGTCTGGCCTACATGTGACTCCAGAGCCACAGCAATATTGGTGAATCTCGACAGCCCTCGGGCAACTATAGGACAGTCAACAAATATTGGCCAGCCGTTAATACCCATCGTCCTGCAAATGAATAATAAATTAGGCTGCGATATTTGAATAAGGGAACATTCCCCCCCATTCCTCTCCCCTTCCCACCCACTTCTCAACCCAAAGTAGCTTCCACTTTGTGTGGGATCTTGCTGTGTGTAAATTGGTGCTGCTTTGCCACGGCTAGTGCTTCATTGGCTGTGATATGATGTCCTGTAGAAGGCGTTTTATTAAGCCTTTATTTTCTTCGCTCTCCCCACTCACTCCCACAAAAAGAGCAGGATCACCACAGCCTGGGCGGGTGGCGTCATTATAGAACTACCAGGCCAGCCAGCCTGCGAATCCGCGAGTGGTGTCAACATGTCCCCTTCCACGAGGCTTGGCAAGTGATGGTTGCCTGGCTTCAACCAGAGGAGCCAAGGTCTTAACTCCTTCCTGCAAAGGCTCTGCACTTTTCTTCATTCGTGGGACATGGGCACCACTGGCTGGGCCAGCATTTATTGCCCATCCCTAGTTGCCCTGGGAGGGCAGTTCAGAGTCAACCCCATTGTCCTGGAGTCGCATGTAGGCCAGACCTGGGTAAGAATGGCAGATTTCCTTCCCTGAAGGACATTAATAAACCAGATGGGTTTTTCCGACAATGGTTTCACAGTCATCAGCAGATCCTTAATTCCAGATTTTTTTTTAAACTGAATTCAAATTCCCCCATTCTGCCGTGGCGGGATTCGAATCCAGGTCCCCAGACTGAGATTTTGGATTAATAATGTAACAGTATCTTTGAACCACAGCGTTACATGACCCTGTCGATTATCCCACTCAGGGTAATGTTAGTGAACAATAGTCCGTTAGCTCGACTTAAACATTGCAATGTTGAAATGAGGAATTATCCTGCTCCCCCAGCATCTGAGCTGTATTCCCACCAGACATACTGACTACCTGTAAAATCAAGCATTCTCCTGAGACCAACAAAAAAATGCTCAACATATCTACATTACATCACAGATATCTGCACTGCTTAAGCTTCAGTCGCCCTGCCTATGTTTTGGCTTGATGTATATCTCCTCGGGTCCCACTTAGAATAGTTAAGATGCTGGAATATCAGCGGGTAACTCTGTCTCTCTCTTCCTTGTTGTTTCTGCAGGGGAGGATGCTCAGTTTGAGATGGACATCTAATCGTGCCAGTGGGCTGACTCCAGTCTTTACTCCGCGATGACACTGCTTGGTGTTCCGAAACCCCACCCCACCCCAACCCCGGGGCCTTCGCAGCGATATACAAGTTCCCCTCCTCCTCCTTCCCCCCCACCCCCCCACCCCCTCCCACCCCTCACCGCCAAACAGAAGAAAAACAGAAGTTAATGCCATTAGCTTGTTTTAGTTTTTGTCCATGGCGGCCAGAGGTTAATCCCGCAATGACCGCGCAAAGTCATGTTTTTTTTGTGTGACGGAATAATTTGGTCTTCATTCCGAATTTTTGGAATAACGGAGGAGGGTGGGGTGGGAATTTCCCGAAAGGTGAAAGTTTTGTAAGAGAAACAAATTCTTTTTTTTTAAAAACTGTTTGTACTCGAAGCAATACCAAAGCCATTCCCATAACCCAGCCACAGTGTAAAACTGCTGAGAATGATGTTTTAAGTTCAGCTTTGGAAAGGGTTCTTTGGGCTGACAGCTGGCTTGTACTCTGGTTTATTTTGGGGGAGAATTTTTTTTGGGGAATGCTGTTTTGATTTCCGTGACAGCGCCATAGCGAGCGCCTTGCTTTACCTCTGTTCAATTATAATCCGTTCAACTCCCAGGCTGTTTCTCGTTTTGTTCCATGGGTATAAAGTTCCTAAAGTTTATTTATTAGCGTCACAAGTTGGCTTATGATAACACTGCAGTGAAGTTACTGCGTAAATCGCCACACTCCTGTTCGGGTACACCGAGGGAGAATTTAGCACGGCCAATGCACCCTAACCAGCACGTCTTTCAGACTGTGGGAGGAAACCGAAGCACTCAGAAAAAACCCACGCACATACAGGGAGAATGTGCACAGACAGCGACCCAAGGTCGGGCATCGAACCTGGGTCCCAAGTACAGGCCGTGCTCGTAGGAACAGCCACAGGTGGCAGAAGGTGTTTCTGGGATGTCGGATTGTTAGTTTCTGATCGGATGTTTAATCAGTAAGGGAAGCGAAGGGATAAGACGGGAAAGTGGAGCTGAGGATTGTCCCACCGGATCAGTCATGATCTCATTGAATGGTGGAGCAATGGGCTGAATGGCCTATCCGGAATCGAACTGGGGTCCTTGGCGCTGAGAGGCAGCAGTGCTAACCACTGTGCCACCGACCGCATCGCCTTGGTGAATCTTCCCGTGGTGGGAACATTATTTCTATAATAGGAAGCAGTGCAGGTCTGGATGAGATTCAGGTAAATGAATGTCTCAGAGGTGGGTGTGAGTTTATGTATATCAGAGTCCACAGCTTAGAATAGATCACACTGTAGGATATTGTCCTCATACGCCAGTAAGCTGACTTAACATTTATAATTAAAGGGAATATCTTCATATATACTGTAGCACAGTGCTTTGTGCTGTTGCCTGGGACCCAGGTTTGATTCCAGCCTGGGGTCACTGTCTGTGTGGAGTTTGCACATTCTCCTCGTATCAGCGTGGGTTTCCCCCGCGTGCTTTTCCTTCCACACTCCAAAGTTTTTGGTTTGATTTATTATTGTCCCATGTATTGTAATACAGTAAAAGTATTGCTTCTTGCGTGTCAAAGCATACCGTTCGTAGAGAAGGAAAGGAGAGAGTGCAAAATATAGTGTTACAGTCGTAGCTGGGGTGTAAAGACAGATCAAGTTAATGTGAGGTAGGTCCATTCAAAAGTTTGATGGCAGCCGGGAAGAAACTGTTTTTGAGTCGGTTGGTAGGTGACCTCAGACTTCTGTGTATTTTTCCCAATGGAAGAAGGTGGAAGATAGAACGTCCGTAGTGCTTGGGATCCTTAATTATGTTGGCCGCTTTTCCGAGACAGTGGGAAGTGTATACAGGGTCAATGGGTGGGAGGCTGGTTTCTGTGATGGATTGGGCTTCATTCATGACCTTTTCTTGCAGTCTTAGGCAGAGCAGGAGCCCGTACCAAACTGTGATACAACCAGAAAGAATGCTTTCTATGGTGCATCTGTAAAAATTGGGTGGAAATCGTAGCGGACGTTCCAAATTTCCTTAGCCTCCTGAGAAAGGAGACCTGTGTACACGTGAGACGTATTTCAGCCCCACCATCCACACTATTCGATATACCTTTTTTAAGGAGCTAATTCTTTCTGAAAGAATTGATGTGCTCTAACAATGGGTGGGGGGGGGGGGGGGGGGGGGGGGGGGGGGGGGAGAGAATCCCACTTTGTTTTTATTTGTCAGCGGGAGCTTTAAGCCGTCACCCTCTCTCTCTCACACGCAGGCGCTGACTGTGTCTTTCTGTCCTTGTCTGTTCTGTGTACACTGCAGCGAGTAGCATTTTTTTTCCCCGAGGGGAGTGGTGTTGTAACAAACGCCGTTGCATTTGCCGCAATTAATCATCCATCTCCAAAGAAGTGAATAAAATTAGCTGTTTGGCTGATTTGAGGCCGGCGGAATTCATCTCAAATGGCCAAGAGAAGAAATACAATAGTTGTGTGGTCAATGTGTGTATGTATGCCTATTTCTGGTGGGTTGGTGGAATATTGCTCCTGTAACCAAGCAGTCTGGGCACTATGTCAGGAGTGGTGTTTGCCTCATTCTCCAGTGTGGCTTGCTCTCAGTCGAAGCCTTTCCCCCAGTGTTTTGGGCCTGTTTTCACCACAAACCCAGTAAATGACAGCTGATAATGTATATGTGCACATGCATGCACAGCTAATGCGTGCATGCACCCACCAACATAGTCCATGCACACACGTGTACACACACAAACACACTGTGCATACACTCATGCACAGACACAACCACAAACTCGTGCACATGTATACACTCAACTCACGCAGATTCACACTGTGGGATATTTGTCATCATACACTGGTCAACTGACTTAACCATGTACAACTAGCTTTGGAACTGAAGGGGCTATCTTTATAGATACGGTGGCACAGTGGTTAGTTCTGTTGCCTCATAGCACAAGGACCTGGGTCAATTCCAGCCCTGGGTCACTATCGGTGTGGAGTTTGCACATTCTCCCCATGTCAACGTGGGTTTCCCCCCAGCTGCTCCGGTTTCTTTCCACACTCCAAAGATGCACACACAAGTCCACGCATCTCCAAAATACCTGGAGCCCACTGGACTTTATATTCCTCTCTTCCACTCCTCCTCGTGAGCCTGGGGCATCAGGTTCGCATTGATGCCCTTACTAATGTTGCTCCTTTGTCTAAGAAGGGTAGCAAGAACAATCCAAGTAATTACAGGCTGGTGAGCATTATGTCAGTGGTAGGGCAATTATTGGAGAGGATTATTTCCCACTTGGAAATAATGGATGTATTAGTGAGAAGTAACATGGTTTTGTGAAGGGAAAGCTGTGTCTCATGAACTTAATCGAGTTTTTTTGAGGAAGTGACGAAGATGATTGATGAGGGTAGGGCAGTGGATGTTGTCTACATGGACTTCAGTAAGGCCTTTGACAAGGTCCCCCGTGGCAGACTGGTGCAGAAGGTGAAATTGCGTGGAATCAGAGGTGAGCTGGCAAGGTGGATACAAAACTGGCTCGGTCAAAAAAGACAGAGGATAGCAATGGAAGGGTCTGTTTCTGAATGGAGGGTTGTGATATGTGGTGTTCCTCAGGGTTCAGTGCTGGGACCTTTGCTGTTTGTAATATATAAAAATGATTTGGAGAAAAATGTAACTGGATTGAATAGTAAGTTTGTGAACGACACAAACGTTGGTGGATTTGCGGATGGCGATGAGGATCATCAGAGGATACAGCAGGATATAGATCAGTTGGAGACTTGGGTGGAGAGATGGCCAATGGAGTTTAATCCGGACAAATGTGAGGTGATGATTTTGGAAGGTCTAATACAGATAGGAAATATATAGTACATGACAGAACCCTTAGGTATATTGATGGGCAAAGGGATCTGGGTGTACAAGTACACGAGTCACTGAAAGTGGTAATGCAGGTGGAGAAGGTAGTCAAGAAGGCATATGGCATGCTTACCTTCATCGGCTAGGGTTAAAAATTGGCAAGTCATGTTGTAGCTTTATAGGAACTTAATTAGACCGCACTTGGAATATAGTGTTCAATTCTGGTCACCACATTACCAGAAGGATGTGGAGGCTCTGGAGAAGGTACAGAAAAGATTTACCAGGATGTTACCTGTTATGGAGGGCATTAACTATGAGGAGAGGTTGGAGAAACTTGGTTTGTTCTCACTGGAACAACGGAGGTTGACGGGAGACCTGATAGAAGTCTACAAGATCATAGAGGCATGGACAGAGTGGATAATCAGAAGCTTTTTCCCAGGATGAAAGAATCAATTACGAGGAGGGCACAGGTTTAAGGTGCAAGGGGCAAGGTTTAAAGGAGATGTACGAAGCAAGTTTTTTTTAAGAGAGTGATGGGTGCCTGGAACTTGTTGCCGGGGGAGATAATGGAAGTGGATACGGTTGTGACTTTTAAGGGGAAATCTTGACAAATACGTGAATAGGATGGGAATGGAGGGATATGGTCCCTGGAAAGGTAGGGGGCTTCAGTTAAGTCAGGCAGCATGGTCAGTGCAGGCTTGGAGGGCCAAAAGGCCTGTTCTTGTGCTGTAATTTTCTTTGTTTTTTTAGTTGTAATGAACAAGGTACCAAGGCCTGGGGCCCTCCTGAAGCTTGTAACAGTGTCACAAGGCTGCCTTCTGTGTACTGTGCCTTCTGAGGTGATGTGCTCAGGCTCACCTGCACAGGCCGTGTTATCCTTCGTTCTAACTAAATAGTGGTTAGCACCGCTGCCCCACAGTGCCAGGGACCCGGGTTCGATTCCCGGCTTGGATCATCGTCTGTGTGGAGTCTGCACGTTCTCCCTGTGTCTGCGTGGGTTTCCTCCGGGTGCTCCGGTTTCCTCCCACAGCCTGAAAGACATGCTGGTTTAGGGTGCATTGGCCGTGCTGAATTCTCCCTCAGTGTAACCCGAACAGGAGTGCGGCAGAGTATGGCGGCTAGGGGATTTTCACAGTAACTTCATTGCAGTGTTAATGTAAGCCAACTTGTGACACTAATAAATAAATCAACTTTAGATTCCAGTCTGTTCCAAATTATAGAATCTAGATTGAAACTCCCGGTTTGTAGATCTCTCCCCCTTCTTGGTAAACTCGCTGCGGAGTTAACATGGGTTCACCAGACTGTAACCACCCCTCACCTGATTCCTACCCATGACTTTCAGGACCTGCCATCAGTCATTCTGTCTTCACTGATGTCCTCCTCCAAGGAGAGAGTGGAGGGATCTTGATATTTGTCCTCATTCCCACAGAGTTCATGCAGTTCCCTGTGGCCCAGTATTACTCTGCGAATCAACAACAGCCCCACTGTGGCTCACAGGGAATCTCCATGGTTACAGGCTAAAGCAGCCACTCTCTGGTTGCAGGTGTGTGTATGAGGATATTATGGTGAACACGTTACAGCCCTGGGACGCCTGTTACAGTCAGGCTCGCCAGTATTGGTGAGCCGCACCCAGCCCACCCCCCACGAGCTCTCCTCCTCCTCTCTTTGAACCCTGAACCTGTCCAATGATCCCATTGAGGCAGCTATTAAGATGGAGATGTCCTGTGCCAGTCACTCATCGCCAGGCTTCAGGAGCCCTGGTATCGATATTCCCAAACTCGAGGAAGCCAGACTTTTCACTCCTCTGTGAGGGACGGGATGCTGTTTGCTGTGACACCCTTTATGAGTGAAGAATAGCTGCTGGGGATGTTTGAGGACTTGATTTGCTCTTGGGTAAGATTATCATAGAATCCCTAATGTACAGAAGAGGCCATTCGGCCCATCAAGTCTGCATCAACTCTCAGACAGTGTGTCTTATACACTGTCCTCTTCCCCACACTGTTCCTATAATTCTACATACCTACCATGGCCAATCCACCTAACCTGCACATCTTTGGACCCTAAGGGGCAATTTTAGCATGGTCACGTCTTTGGACTGTGGGAGGAAACCAGAGCATCGGAGGAAACCCACACAGACACAGGGAGAATGTGCAAACTCCACACAGACAGTCACCCAAGGCTGGAATTGAACCTGGGCCCCTGGGAGACAGCGGTGCTAACCACTGTGCAGCTTAGAAATTGGAAAGGCACCGTGTCTGGATGAGGATACAAGATTACAGACTTCCTCGATTTGGTTCCGATTGGACTTTGGAAAATTTCCATTTGCCCCATGAGGGCTTTGGTTCACCCTCTGTACTGGAGGATGGCACTTCTGACAGTGCAGCACTCCCTCGGAGGGGACGAGCAGGCTTTGAACTGATGGCCATTTACCCGACAGTTTATCGGTGCCAGTAGTGTTGATTAATATTAGCCAGGGGATTGGGAAAACTCTCCCATTCTTTCAGTGACGCTATGGGACCTTTCAGAATAACGGGATTTGATGGAGATTAGGTCCAGTACCTCAACGGACAGTGGTGATTTTGGACAGTGCAGCACCCCCTCAGTTCTGAGCTGAAAAATATATCCAACTCCCCCCATGGGATAAGTGAGGGGAACTGTGCGACGAAGCTGGAGGAAAGTTCCCATCTAGAAACTCAGTGAAATATCGATCCACAATGGAAATCCCAGAATTGGACAATAATCAACTCGAGGTTCTGGAAGGGCAAGTTAAGAGTGCAGCTCTGAGGGTGTGCTGCTCTGCCGAAGGTGCCCGTTTTCAGATATGAAACTCAGGCCCCCTGCCTGCCCTGTGTGAACACTCCACTGGCAAGACCCAAGAGCGGGCCAGGGCATTCTCCCACTCCATTGGCTGGTGGTTAAACAGTGGGCGGGGCTTTCTGGCCCCCTCCACCAGAGGACATTGGTGCGGGCAGAATGGGAAAACAATGGGCCAAAGGTCACCCCCTCCCCAAAAGTCCCTGTCCCCTCTGGGGCTGGCCAGTGGTTACTGAGAGTTCAAACAAGCCCACCTTTCTCAATAATTAAAATTTGGATTCGGAATGATTTGTGAGGAATTCCCCGAGGTGACAAACACTGGCATCAAAACGCAATGTTGAAACAAAAGTTTATCGTTGTCAATCCTGTTCACCTCATTCCTCAGTCGGAATACCCAGGAGAATTCCCTGGATGATAATCTGGGGCTTTTAACTGTGCCCTCCCCTCCCCCCTAATCAGCCTCTCTTCATTGGCGTTGCAACACCCAGTGTCATCCGATCTCGCTTATTGTAACTTACTTTTCTATTTATTCGTGGAATATGGGTGTTACTGGCTGGCCAACATTTAAAATTTTAAAGTTTATTCGTGTCACAAGTCAGCTTACATTAACACTGCAATGAAGTTACTGTGAAAATCCCCTAGCCGCCACATTCCGACGCCTGTTCGGGTACACTGAGGGAGAATTTAACACCTAACCGGCACGTTTTTCATTGAATCATAGAATCCTACAGTGCAGAAAGAGACCCTTTAGCCCATCGAGTCTGCACCAAACACAATCCCACCCAGGCCTTACCCCCATATCCCTACGTATTTTACCCACTAATCCATCTAACCTACACATCCCTGAATACTAAGGGGTAATTTCTTAGCATGGCCAATTAACCTAACCCGCATATCTTTGGACTGTGGGAGGAAACCGGAGAAAACCCACGCAGAGATGAGGAGAATGTGCGAACTCCACGCAGACAGTGACCCGAGAGGGGAATTGAACCCAAGACCCTGGAGCTGTGAAGCAGCAGTACTAACCACTGTGCCACCATGCCACAGAGACAGTGACCCAAGCCAGCAATCGAATCCAGGTCCTTGGTGCAGAGCTAACCTCTGTGCCACCATGATACCCACATTTATTGCCCACTCCCTCGTTGCCTGAGGGCAGTTAAAAGTCACCTACATTGCTGTGGCTCACATGTAGACCAGACCCAGTTAAGGACGGCCGATTTCCTTCCCTAAAGGACATTAGTGACCCAGACAATGGTCATCAGTAGATTCTTATTTCCAAATATTTTTGAATTGAATTCAAACTCTTTCATTGTCAGGGTAGTGGGATTCGAACCGGGTTCCCGAAACATCAGCAGAATTTCTGGGATTAATAGCTGAGCGATAATACCACGAGGCCATTGCTTCTCCTTTGAAGACCAGTGATCCTGTGCTATAAGGAGGAAAGTGAACCATTGGTGGGTTTTGAGGATGAGAGAATCGGGGAGGGGGTTTGAGGGGAGTATGTTCAGGAACTAAACTCAAAACTGCCCACGCTGGGAAAATATTGGTTGTGAAGACAGGGAAAGGCTCGTCACTTTGTGGTTAAGCCTCTTTATCCTAAATACTCCCCGGGCTGAAGCAAAAGCTGCAGTGTAGTTTCCATGGTGATCAGATTTGCAGCATTAGATGTCATCTTTGGATGGAAAGTGAGCCAATCAACCCTTTACCAGATCAGCCTGCCCTCTTGTTTTGAATAGAGGCTACGATTGTACCAAGGACACACACACACACACACACACACGAACACAAGAATCAGGTGTGCATCACCAAGCCTGCCCTGCTCCTCAATACAATTATAGCTGATCTGTGCCATTCTCAATTCCCCATCGCCCTCGATTCCTCAATCCAACAAATATTCATCCAATTCTTCTAATGATCCAGCCTCCACCCCAGCTTTGGGGCAAAGGATTCCAGAGATTCTCCATCCTCTATGAGTAGAAATTTGCTCCTCAGTTTTAAATGATCAACCTGTTATCTTGTAGCTGCATCCCCTTGTTCAAAACTCTCCCCATCTCGTGAAAACATCTCACCATCCACCCTGCCAATGCCCCCTCAGCATGTCTGAATAAGGTCACCCTTTGCCCCAAGGAATACAGATCCAGGTTATTTAGTCTCTCTTGATTCTCCAAGAATTGGTGGCACTGTGGGTTAGCACTGCTGCCTCACAGCGCCAGGAACCCGGGTGCGATTCCCGGCCTCAGGTCACTGTCTGTGTGAAGTTTGCGCATTCTCCCCATGTCTGTGTGGGTTTCCTCCGAGTGCTCCAGTTTCCTTCCACAGTCCAAAAGGCTGGTTAGGTGCACTGGCCATGCTAAATTCTCCCTCAGTTTGTACCCAAACAGGCGCCAGAGTTGGAGATTTTCACAGTAACTTCATTGCAGTGTTAATGTAAGCCCACTTGTGACTAATAAATAAATGTTAAACTTGCGAACTATTGATTCTGGCTACTGGAAGCCCATCAGGGTGGAAGCTGGATGTGTGTGATGCCTGACAAGCACTGAACGTGTTTGAAGAACCTTATCAAACCATTGAAAGGCCCAGGTAGCTCAGGAACAATACAGCAGGCACCAAGTACCTCCTGAAGGGTGATTCGCCTCTCTGTGGGACGGCTGCTGTACACACTTCCTGGTATAACAGCAAAGCTTTTTCTCATTGCTTTCTCGTTGTCACTGGCACTGGGTCTGAATCAGATGACTGAAGGGGCTACTTTCTGGAATCTTCTACAGCGGAATGTCAAACCATCCTAAACTCTCCTGACAGTATCTGAGCTCACAGCATCATTCTTGTGCCTATCAAATCCTTCTAGATCCTTCTCAACCACTTAGCTTTAAACTTCTCATCCTTGTTTTGTTACCTATCCATCTGAACTGTCTGTCCCTCTGACGGCCCATCCATCTATCTGTCGTCTATCTCGCTTATCTCTCCATCTATCCCTCCATCATCCATCTATCTTCTCTCCACTAGCTATCTTCATAGAATCATAGAAACCCTATAATTCAGAAAGAGGCCATTCGGCCCATCGAGTCTGCACCAACCACAATCCCACCCAAGGCCCTATCCCCATATCCCTACATATTTACTCACTAATCCTCTAACCTACACATCTCAGGACACTAAGGGGCAATTTTAGCATGACCAGTCAACCTACTCCGCACGCCTTTGCGCTGTGGGAGGAGACACAAGGAGAATTTACACTTGCAGACTCCAAACAGACACTGACCCAAGCCGGGAATCGAACCCAGGTTGCTGGAGCTATGAGGCAGCAATGCTAACCACCGTGCTACCAAGCCACCCATCTCTCCATCCATCTATCTATTTCCTCTATCTATCTCATCTCTCTATTTTGAGAGGAGAGGTACAAAAGGGTCCAGAGAGGCAATTTTTTCACACAGAGGGTGGTGAGTGTCTGCAAGCTGCTGGAAGTGGTAGTAGAGGCAGGTACAATTTTGCCTTTTAAAAAGCATTTAGTTACATGGCTACGATGAGTTATAGAGGGATATGGGCCAAATGCGGGCAAATGGGGTTAGCTTAGGTGGTAAAAAGAATAGGCAGTATGCACAAGTTGGGCTGAAGGGCCTGTTTCTATCCTGTAAACCCCGATGATCTCTGTAACCTCCTCTAACCCAATGAGAGATCTGTTTCTCCTGTGCTGACTTTTTGTGCTTTGCTGATATTGATCGCTTGGCCACTGGGAAGGCCTGAGGCCCTCAAATGTCCTCCCTCCACCCGTCTACCCCAATGCGTCTGTCTCTTTGTTTTAGATCCTCTGTAAAATTTCTCTCATTTTTGCCATCAGTTCTAAATTCTCCTTAAGTGTCAAATTTCTGTAAAGCACTTGGGGGGGAATTGTTACTGGGTCAAAGGTGCTATCAAAATGCAAGTTAGTATTGACTACTAAACTGGTAAAAATGGTGAGTCCCTACCGGTTAATCCATCCTCTCTCACCTTGTGGGATGATTCATCTTCATTCTGCTTACGGTGCCAATGGACTTCCCCACTTGACCCCGTACCTGTCCTCTCTGCTTCTGGCTGTTGAGTTCCCCCGGGCTGGAGCTGTGTAGCTTTGTAGGTGGCGACTTCTTGACCTGTCTATTTGCTTCGTTGATTGGATGTGAATCAATTTTCGTCAATTAGCCAATTGTGATTTGCTGGAGGCTATTTCCTGTTGATTGACAATCTTAATGAACCAATTAAACTCATCCCTCTTTATTACCTGCTCTTCTCTCCGCCAATAGCATCACTTAGAGAATGTCAGTGATTGTCTGCCATGACCCAGTGGCATCACTGGGGGGCCCATTGTGACATGTCAGTGCTTTGCCAGTTGTTGCACCCATTAGCAGGATCTGTGCCAACCCTGCCCGTGGAGTGGATGCCTTGACTAACTCTGATGGCATCAAACCCACTCAGAATCTACTTTCTAAAATGTATTCATTGATGGGACGTGGTGCCTCTGGCTGGGGCCAGCATTTACTGCCCATCCCCAACTGCCCCCGAGAAGGTGATGGTGAGCTGCCTCCTTGAATCGCTGCAGTCTATGTGGCGTTGGTACACCCACAGTGCTGCCAGGAACAGAGTTCCAGGATTTTGACCCAGGACTGCGAAGGAATATGTTTCCAAGTCAGGATGGTGAGTGGCTTGGAGGGAAACTTGTAGGGAGGTGGTGTTCCCCATATATCTGCTGCCCTTGTCCTTCTAGATGGAAGTGGTTGTGGGTTTGGAAGATGCGGTCTAAGGATCTTTGATGAGTTGCTGCAGTGCATCTTATCGATGGTACACACATTTCTTGTTCCCTATCTCAAATAGATTCTTCTCTTGATCTCTTTGGGACATCCCCTGCAATGTTGTCATTAATCCCAACATTGTGACCCCTGTCCCTTTGCTTATACTGACTGCAGGATCACATCGCTTGTTGTTCCTCCTTTCTCATTGGTGATGTGGATCCTTCTCTCATGGCTGTTCACCCTCTCCCCTCTCAGCATGCTCGTTCAGAGACACCCTTAACCCTGGCACCATTCCTGGGTTCATGTCTGAGCCACAGGAATGCCCATCTAATTCCGCTAACTATCCAATCACCTGTCACTAGGGTGGTTAGCACAGCTGCCTCACAGCGCCAGGGACCCAGGTTCAATTCCAACTCGGGTACTCCTTATGTGGAGTCTGTACATTCTTCCCATGTCTCTGTGGGTTTCCTCTGGGTGCTCTGCTTTCCCCAGAGATGTGCAGATTAAGTGGATTGGTAGTGCTAAATTGCTCTTTAATGTCAGGGGGATTAGAGGTAAAATAAGTGTGGTGAAGGTGCAAGCTCAAAAAATTCAGTCCCTTTCTGTACTGTGGGGAATCTATGATTACACAACTGCCCCTCTTATGGGTGCCACCGACTGGGAGATTTCATCATGAAATCTACCATCGCCCTGTCCACTCGGACTCCATTTGTTCACCGTTTCAAGTAATTGCTGGCATTGTTAGAAAAATGGGAATGATATTTATCCCGACTCCCAGCAGGCATCACAGGGAGCTCCAGGTCAGCCCTGGAGAGTTGGCAACTGCCCCCCTCCACTCTTTGAATGGGCCATTTTCTGTGGCGCCGTGCACTATGGGTAAGGAAGGCCACCATTATCTGGTTCGTGTCTCTGCAGAGAAAGAGGTGGATTCTTCCTTGAGGTCTGCCTTTCCAACATCTGGAACTGCTGCTGCCTCACTGCTTCCCAATGGAAATCCGGCTCAAAGCGCCAGCGGTTTAGGCAGCTGTGCTTTTTCCGAGAGATTTATGGAATGCTTAACGGATCAATGTTAGAATCAATACAGCAATAAGTGCTTTATATCAATGGTTACATGGCTCATTGTACAACTATATTCAGCGGAGACCTACAAAAACCAATCAGGTAACATTTTAGATTTTAAGCTCATTTATAATACCGTGCACATTTTTCTATCTGTCCATTTTGTCCTCTTCCCTGCCTTCCTCCAATCACTGTTTCTGGGGGCGTCTACTCCTTTCTGGGGCTGGACTGGCGGCCATTCGACTGCCGGAACCATCACAGTTCAGTCCAAACGGATTTGTGCTTCCAACAGGGAATGGCTCCGATTGTCTCCTTTGCACCCGCCCCAGAGCTGCCTGAAGACCGGCTGTTCGACCGGGCGAGGCATCAGTTCAAAGCAAACTCTTGTTGTTTTAACCGCACTCATTGTCGACCCGGCTGCGTTCTGGACACTCGTGAAACGAGAGGAGGCAAGAGCAGGTCAGCGGCAGCCGCACTCCTCCACCACCATGTCCTCGTGGTGACGCAGTAACACCTTCCCTCTTTCCAGGTATAACATACTCATTGGGTTCATCTTGATGGGGACGCAGCAAGGGGAAGGGACCAGCCTGGGATGATGGAATTTGAGCAGACTCTGAAAATAAAAATAAATACAATTTGTATAAATATCTTTAAACGCAGATCATTATTATTGAAGGGTCATCTATCTTTGAGCTTTACTTTTAGAATCATACAGGTTTACAGCATGGAAATAGGCCCTTCAGCCCAACTTGTCCATGCCGCACAATTTTTACCACGAAACTAGTCCCAGTTGCCCAGCTTTGGCCCATATCCCTCCATCCCAAGACAGAATCATAGAATCCTACAGTGCAGAAGGAGACCACTCGGCCCATCGAGTCTGTACCTACCCCAATCCCACCCAGGTCATATCCCCACAACTCCACGCATTTACCTTGCTAATCCCTCTAACCTACGCATCCCGGGACATTTAAGAGGCAATTTAGCACGGCCAATCAACCTGACCCACACATCTTTCGGACTGTGGGAGGAAACCAGAGCACCTGGAAGAAACCCATGCAGACACGAGGAGAATGTGCAAACTCCACACAGACAGTGACCCAAGGACAGGAATCGATCCCAGATCCCTGGAGCTGTGAGGCAGCAGTGCTAACCACTGTGCCACCCAATTGTGCTCACCCATAAGACATCGGAGCAGAATTAGGCCATTTGGCCCATCGATGGGCTGAATGACCCACTCCTGTTCCTGTGTTCCTAATTTCTAAACCTATGAGGTTAATGCACTGGTTTAATTTTCCAGAACTCTCTAGGGGTGGCACAGTGGTTAGCATTGCTGCCTCGCAGTGCCAGAAATCCCGGGTTCGATTCCCAGCTTGGGTCACTGCCTGTGCAGGACTGTACATTCTCCCCATGTCTGCGTGGGTTTCCTCCTGTTTCCTCCCACGGTCCAAAAGGTATGCTAGTTGGGGAGCACTGGCCATGATAAATTCTCTCTCAGTGTAACCCGAACAGGAGTGTGGCAACTAGGGGATTTTCACAGTAACTTCATTGCAGTGTTCATTGCAGATATAGGAGCAGAATTAGGCCATTCAACCTATCGAGTCCGCTCTGCCATTTGATCATGGCTGATAAGCTCCTCATCCCCATTTTCCTGCCCTCTCCCAATAACCCTTCAACCCATTAAAAATCTGTCTAACTCCTCCTTAAATTCATTCACTGTCCCAGCACCCACTGCACTTTGGGGATTCACAACTTTTGGGAGAAATAGTTTCCCCTCAACTCTGTCTTAAATTTGCTGGCCCTTATCCTAAGACTCCTCGTCCTAGAATATCCCACAAGAGGAAGCATCTAATTTACCCGTATCTTTTGTCATCTTGTTGCACCTCAATTTGATCTCCCCTCCTTATCTCAGAAATCCTACAGTACAGAAAGAGGCCCATTGAGTCTGCATCAACCACTATCCCACCCAGGGCCCCATCCCATATCCGTACATATTTTACTGTCTAACCCATGCATCTCAGGACACTAAGGGGCAATTTCTCAGCACGGCCAGTCAACCTAACCCGCATATCTTTGGACTGTGGGAGGAAACCCACGTAGACACGGGGAGAACGCGCAAACTCCACACTGACAGTGACCCGAGGCGGGAATTGAACCCAGGTCCCTGGAGCTTTGAAGCAGCTGTGCTAACCACTGTGCTACCGTGCCGCCCAATAATGTCAGCCTAATCGTGACACTAATAAATAAACTTTAAACACGGTTACAATGAGACTTTTGCTGCAATGGGGTTTCCCCGCCAAGTCATCGCATGCAGCAGGTAGGAGATGGGTGTACAGCGTGAGGTGGCATTACCTGCATGTAGGCATGGTTGGTAGGTTTGGTGTCCTCCCCGATTGGCAATGGGCACTCTCCCTCGCAGCGGAAGGCGTTAAGTATCTTCGGGTAAATGACCCAGGCTCCCCAGCCAATCTTACCAAACTTGACCTGGAACTTGATCCTCCGGCACTTGGCCGGGCCTTGGCTCTGCGGGTGGTGCCGGGGTCTCCGGTGAAGGGAGGGGGGGCCGCTCCTCCCGGTGCGCCGGCGACCGTTCCTCGGCCGCCGCCCCGGCTTCCGCTTTGAACGGTGGCCCTTCCGCTTCCGGGGTTTGCGCACATGTTTGGAGCCCACGGCGTCGCTCAGGAGCGAGGAGCCCGGCAGGCAGCTCTGCTCGGATCTCCGGGAGAACACCAGGAGCAGCGCTGTCTCCCGGGGCTCTGTCTGAGCCCGGGCGGTGCCAGCCGAGAGCAGGGACCTCCTTCTTCTCCTCCTACAGGCAGGATTCCCCGGCCAACGCGGCCCGTCCTCCCCGGCCTTGCCCCTCTGCTCGAGCCAGTGCCTCAGGATGTCCGTGACGTTGTAGACGGCACAGCCAGTGGCGTCCTCCAGCACCGCACCCAGGGGGAAGGAGCCCAGGAAGAGCTGGTCCCGGCACACCGCCAACCCGCACGGGTACTCGGATTGGTGATGGAGCTCCAGGAGTGAGCAGGGTTGGGCAAAGGCCGGCACGCTGATCCTCAACTCGGCGAACCGCAGTGTCTCACCAGCCGCCAGGGTCGACATATCGAACGTCAGGATCCACCGGCTGCCGTTGTGGTGGAAGCCTAGGACCAGGAGAACGATACAGAGCCAAATCAAAGAACAGCACAGCACGGCAAACAGGCCCTTCGGCCCTACAAGCCCGCGCCGCCCATTTTAACAGTCAGCAAGTGCTTTATTCAAGTTTATTATCGCTCATCGAGGTTTTTATCTACCTCTCGATCTGGTTTCCAATGTGGAGTGCCGTAAGCACAGACAAGGGTCATGGGTAGAACTCACAATGTTAAAATGGCGGCACGGGCTCGTTGGGCCGAAGGGCCTGTTTCCTGTGCTGTGTTGTTCTTTGTTCTAGTGGAACTCCACAATAAAGGGGGTGGAAATTTAGGGAATTATATGTACGCCAGATTAAGGGAGATCCAATTCAAAGAACAAAGAACAAAACAGCACGGGAAACAGGCCCTTCGGCCCAATGAGCCCGTGCCACCACCCCCATGTTCCCACCTCTACCCGCGATCCCGATTCATGTTTATAGATCTATGGATTAAAAACCAAATTTGAGACAATTTAGGGAGAATTTGTTCTGTCAATCACAATTTATTGACGCCGATCAGCCTAAAAAGCACATTTTTGGGATGTGAGAGGAAACCGGAGCATCCGGAGAAAACCCACGCAAGCATGGGGAGAATGTGCAAACTCCCACAGACACTGATCCAAGACGGAGATCCGACCCGGATTCCCTGTAACCGTACAGCAGACGGTGATAGTCACTGAGCTGGCGTGTTGCCCATCAATTGGTCCAGATTAAGGGTACACTAACAGATGTGAAGCACTAAGCAACTCTCGAAGCAACATCCAAGAGCAGCCCTCGCACGACCCACCGCCTGTATACGCCTTGTTGGCCAACAAATCATTGAAGTTTACAGCATGGAAATAGGCCCTTCGGCCCAACTTGTCCATGCTGCCCTTTTCTTGTACCACTAAGTTATCAACTACCTGTATTTCTCTCTATACCCATCGAATCATAAAATGCTACAGTGCAGAAGGAGGCCATTCGACCCATCAAGTCTGCACCAACCACGATCCCATCCAGGCCTTTTCCCCATAACCCTATGTATTTACCCTAGCTAGCCCTCCTGACACTGAGGGGCAATTTAACACGGCCAATCCACCTAACCTGCACATCATTGGATTGTGGGAGGAAACCGGAGCACCTGGAGGAAACCCACGCAGACATGGAGAGAATGTGCAGACTGCACACAGATAGTCACCCAAGAGTGGAATTGAACCCGGGTCTCTGGCCCTGTGAGGCAGCGATGATAACCACTGTACTGCCGTGCCATCCTATGCCCTCCTTCTAAAAAGTACTTGCTCAGAGCTAGAAAACTGAGTGTACAGTTACAGCTGGCGAACACAAGACAACACAATGAACAGTCAGTTTAATCTCCACCATTTTTAGGGTGTTTAAATAACAAGCACAGTGCGGCAACACGGTGACACCGTGGTTAACTCTGCTGCCTCACAGCGCCAGGGACCCGAGTTTGATTCCCAGCTTGGGACACCGTCTGTGTGCAGTCTGCACATTCTCCCCGTGTCTGCATGGGTTTCCTCCAGGTGCTCCAGTTTCCGAAAGACGTGCTGGTTAGGGTGCATTGGCCATGCTAAATTCTCCCTCAGTGTATCCGAACAGGGGATTTTCACAGTAACTTCACTGCAGTGTTAATGTAAGTGTTACTTGTGACAGTTGTAAATAAACTTGACTTTGCGCTGGGTAACAAGTGATTCCATTTTCACTGTTACAGTTTAACGTATTTACACTTTGCAAAGATCAAGCAACTCATTAAGTCAGAATAGCGCGTAAGATAAAAAGCCTGTTGTCCCTCCCACAGTAAAGAGAGAGAGATATTTGGGGTGGGACAGAGAGAAGATTCTCCTTTTCTTCGTGCATTGCCACTTATCTCTTTGCTCACGTTGTGTTGCTCCCTGTAACGCCTTGCCTTTATCTTATGAATTATTGTCTTTTTGCCTCCAGGGCCTTTTTCTGATATATCTATTATCATGCTAGCTTTCTCTTGTGTGGGGTGGTGCGTGTGGGGTGTAGTGTGGCAGAAGAGAAGGGATGGAGGACAAAGGGAAACAGGGTGATGGTCTACTTCTGTCATATTTTACGGAGGTTGGGGAGGGAGCTGGTTGTTGAGGTGATGGGTGTTTGGAGGAGGGGGTTGCGATGTTGGGTGTTTACCCGGGGGTTGGGATGGATGTCCAAGTGGTGTGTGTGTGTTGGAGAGTTTTTTTGAGGAGAGGGGAGTTTCCTGGCTGGGGAAGCAGAGTGTTGCTGAGTCAGATTCTGAGTTTCTAATCTCTCTAATGGAGAGATTAGAAAATATTGGGGACAATTTATAGCTGAGTTAATTTTGGGTTATAGAACATAGAACACTACAGCACAAACAGGCCCTTCGGCCCACAAGTTGTGCCGATCATACCCCTATCTACCAGGCTTATCTATGACCCTCAATCCCATGTTTAACTACGTTACTTGAGAGAGACATGCAGAATGGTGTGGTACAGAGAGGGTCGGGATTGTATGAATTACAAAAATCATTCACTTACAGGTACAGCAAGAGATAAATTACTAAAGGGAATGGCAGCAACCGGCACAGTGGTAGCACTGCTGCCTCACAGCGCCAGGGACCCAAGTTCAATTCCGGCCTGGGATCATTGTGTGGAGACTGCACATTCTGCCCATGCCTGTGTGGGTTTCCTCCAGATGCCTCCCACACTCCAAAGATGTGTGGGTGAGGTGGATTAGCCATGATAAATTCTCCCTCAGGGGAACTAGCAGGGTAAATACATGGGGTTAGGGCCTGGCTGGGATTGTTGTCGGTGTAGGCTCAACGGGCCAAATGGCTTCCATGATATGATTCTCTAAAAGTGGGAAATTCTTGCTATAACCATGATGAGACTGCATGTTGCGAACTCTGTATAGTTCTGGTCTCTTTATTTAAAAAGGAATACAAGTGCATTGGAATTCAGAGAGGGTTCACTAAGCCCTGGGTCAGCACGGTGGCACCGTGGTTAGCATTGCTAGTGCTAGTGCCAGAACCTGGATTCAATTCCGCCCTCAGGTCACTGTCTGTATGTGGAGTTTGCACATTCTCCCCATCTCTGTGTGGGTTTCCTCCAAAGATGTGCGGGTCAGGTGGATTGACTGTGCTAAATTGATCCAAGTGTCAGGACGATTGGCAGGGTAAGTATTGGCAGGGGTTTGAGGATAGGGCCCTGGCTGGGATTATAGTTGGTGCACTCGATGGGCTGAATGGCCACCCTCTGCACTGTAGGGATCCTATGATTTCTCTGAGCTGATTCCTGGGATTAAGAGCTTGCTTCATGAGAAAAGACCGAGTGCCTACTGCAACTTTGCAGAATGCGAGGTGGTCGCACTGAAACAAAAGGAAGATCCTAAGGAGGATTGACAGAGTGAGGAGATCTTTCCCCTCGTGAGGGAATTGAGGACAGGGGAGGGGGGTTCGCAGTTTCAAAATAAGGAATCTCTCACTGAAGACGGAGGTGGGGAGGGAAGGTCTTCTCTCTGGGGAGGACAGGAGGAGTTAGTCTTTGGAACTCTGGCCCAGTGGAAGCTGGATCATTGAATATATTGGAAGGTTGAGTTAAGGCAGAGTTTGGATTGACAAGGGGAGGAGGGAGGTCAAGAGTTAAGAAGGGGGGGGGCAGTGGCGAGAGAGAAAAGTGGAGTTGAGGGACAATCAGATCAGCCATGATTTTATGGAATGGGGGAATTTGAGGGGCTGAATGGCCTTATTCTCCTCTTACTCCCCATGCTCTAACACCAAGAGATTAGAAGATATTGGGGACACTTTATGGCTGAGTTAATTTTGATTTAACTCTATTAGTTTAAGTTTGTTTCTCATCTAGAGAGACTAAATTCAAAGTTTAAAATTTATTTATTATGTAAGTCACTACAATGAAGTCAAAATTCTCTCGTCACCACACTCTGGCACCTGTTTGGGTACACTGAGGGAAAACTTAGCACGGCCAATCCACCTAACCAGCACGTCCTTCGGACTGTGGGAGGAAACCGGAGCACCCAGAGGAAATCCGCACAGACACGGGGAGAATGTGCAGACTCCGCACAGACAGTGACCCAAGCTGGGAATCGAACTGGAGTCCCTGAGGTAGCAGTGCCAACCACTCAACACTCAGTAATCTCAATACAAGCTCTGATGAAGGGTCACTGAGACTCAGAACATTGGTGCTATTCTCTCTCCTGATGCTATCAGACCTGCTGAGGTGAGTACAAGGATGTGTGGGTTAGGTTGATGCTAAAATTGCCCCTTGATGTCCTAGGTTAGATGTGTAGGTTAGAGAGATTAGCGAGTAAATATGTAGGGATATGGGGGAAGGGCCTGGGTAGGAATGTGGCCAGCGCAGACTCAATGGGCCAAATGGCCTCTTTCTGTATTGTAAGGATTCTAAGTCATTTTCCAGCAATTTTTGTTTAAAACCTCAGTATACCCTGACACCCCCCACCTCCCAATTTTGACTTAGACAATGTTGTGATGTTCCAAATGTGCTTGCTAAACCCACCAAAAACTAACGCATACCCCTTACGGTCAAATAGCATAAACTCAGGTGAAAGCAACCTATTGGGGAGGGTTACTATCATTTGTGGGGGGTGGGTGGTGGTGGGGACGGTTGGAATGGTCTTTGCCTTCCTGAACTTCCTGGACCAGCAGTAAAATATTTGTTATGTTTCCCACTCAGACTTTTAGCATGGTAACACAGTGGGTTAGCACTGCTGCTTCACAGCACCAGGGATCCTGGTTCGATTCCCGGCTCGGGTCACTGTCTGTGTGGAGTTTGCACATTCTCTCTGTGTCTGCATGGGTTTCCTCCAGGTGCTCCGGTTTCCTCCCACATTCTGAAAGATGTGCACTGACCCAAACAAGCACTGGAGTGTGGTGACTAGGGGAATTTCACAGTAACTTCATTGCAGTGTTAATATAAGTTTTACTTGTGACTGTTAAATAAACTTTAACTTTTAAAAAAAACTTTTGATTGTAACACAAATCTTGCCACGACACTTAAAAAGTGCTGCGAAGCACTCTGGGACAGCTTGGGGGTGGTGAAAGGGGGCTACACAAATGTAGGCTATTTTCAAACTGCACTTGGGATAGTGAAAACAAGAATGCAGAGGGAAATCAAAGCAAAATTCACCAATCCAACTCAATCATGTGTTAAAAGCGAGTTGTGGATTGGAAGTTGACAATTCCTGGGATAATTGGTGAACAATACACTCTGGGGTGGAGACAGATTGTACAGGCATTATTACATCCCAACCCAGACCCTGTGGCCACACCTCGAGAAAATCCTCCCTTTGCAAAGCCTGAATGTGGATTGGAGCAGACTGGCTCTGTCTGGGAGAGAGAGAAATTGTGGGGAAGCAGTGGTCACATCAAAAGGCCACTGCAAAAAAACTACCCCATCACAACACACACGCAACACAGGGACAAGGCAAAGCATAGAGTCAGCACACTCACACAAAAACATACACATATACCCCCCCACACACACATACACACATTACACACAAACATACACACTACCCAGAAACATAGCAAAGCATAGAGTCAGCATACTCACACTCATACACCCACACAAAACATACACATATATCCCCCCTCCCCCCTCCCACACACACACACACACACATACCCCACATTACAAACAAACATACACACACTATCCAGAAACGGGGCAAAGCAGAGTCAGCACACTCATACCCCCACATACACATGCACATACACACAAACATACACACACTACCCAGAAACAGGGCAAAGCATAGAGTCAGTATGCTCACATTTACACACACACAACACACTACCCAGAAACAGGGCAAAGCATAAAGTCAGTAATATGCTCACACACACACACACACACACATACACACACAAATATACACATACTACACATACACACAAATATACACATACACACAAATATACACATATTACACACACACAAATATACACACATTTCACACATACATACACACAAATATACACACATTACATACACATAAACATACACACACACACACAAACGTACACAAACACACAAATATACACTCACGGACTCACACACACACACACACACACACACAGCCATCACGCCCCCCACATATACACAAACCAGCCTCCCATCCATTGACTCTGTCAACACTTCCCTCTGCCTTGGAAAAGCAGCCAGCATAATCAAGACCCCCATGCACCCTGGACATTCTCTCTTCCACCTTCTTCTGTCGGGAAAAAGATACAAAAGTCTGAGGTCACTACCAACTGACTCAAGAACAGCTTGAGCCCTGTTGCCGTCAGACTTTTGAATGGACCTACCTTGCATGAAGTTGATCTTTTTCTGCACCCTAGCTATGACTGTAACACTACATTCTGCACTCTCTCCTTTCCCTCTCCATGAACAGTATGCTTTGTATAGTGCTCAAGAAATAGTACTTTTCACTGTCTGTTAATATGTGTCACTGTAATAAATCAAATCAGATCAAAAATCATTGGCCATGCTAAATTCTCCCTCAATGTACCTGAACAGGCGTTGGAGTGTGGTGATTAGGGGGATTTTCACAGTAACTCCATTGCAGTGTTAATGTAAGCCTCCTTGTAATACTAATAAATAATTTACTAATATAAATGATACTAATAAATAAACTTTAACTTAATAACATATACAACAAGACACAGAATTAACACAAACACACACACACACACACAGAGCAAAGCACAGAATTGAAAGGGATTTAACAGATTATACTTTACTTTTGGCCACCAGGCTGCGTACAGTGTCTGCATCTGACAGTCTCTCATGGGGAGAGAGGCCAGTGAGGTTCCCAGTGTTGTAGCTGCGGTACAGGTTGATCATGTGGGGGGGCAGCTTGAGGCTGATGTTGCGGGCTTCCAGGCGCTTGATGAAGTCAGCCACCTCCCTGAGGCTGGCCGGGGGGCCCGGCCGGGTGTCCAGCACACGCCAGCTCCAGTTGCCGGCTCGGTGATCCCCCAGGGCGACTGGGATGGAGAGCAGAATGGGCAGCAGGGCGCTGGCTGGGAACTGCATTGGGTGCCTGAGAGAGAGAGAGGTCATGATGTACAGCTCTGTGTGTGAGAGATAGAGAGAGAGAGGAAGACTGTGCTTATATGCAAGGCTGCTACTGCTGATTAAAACTCTCTCAGTGCCCAGACACATCGAAAAGCATTATTTTGCTAATGTGCTTCGTTCATGACAGGTAGTCATTAGTTTTGCAAGACAATAGGAATTTGGATTTGTAGTTCTTATTTATTTTGCTCTCCCACACACAATGTTACATTTGGGGTTTCTGTAATGGTGACATTATTCAGTGTCACTTACAGTTTCGATGTTTCGGCACAGTTTTCAGATGTGCAAAAAAGTGATAGACTCATCTTGGAAGTGCTGTGTGTGTGTGGTGGGGTGGGGGGGGAAGAGAGAAAATGGAGATAAATTAAACTCTGCAACTCACAGCCCCTGAGTTTAAATCAAAAAGTGGCCAGTTTCCTCATAGCAACTTCACTTAATTTATTATTGTCACGAGTATTGGGATACAATGAAAAGTGTGGGTTTTTTTGCGCGCTGTACAAAGCATATCGTTCATTGAGTACATAGAAGGGAGGGGAAGGAGAATGCAGTCTGTTAATGCATCAGATCAAATTCAGTCTCACAGGAAGATGAGAAAAATGTCGAGAAAGATCAATTTAATATTTGATTTGATTTATTATTGTCACTTATTAGTTTACAGTGAAAAGTATTGTTTCTTGCACACTCTGCAGACAAAATTCCATTGGAAGAAGGAAAGGAGGGCGTAGAATATAGTGTTACAGTCATTGCTAGGAGTGTAGAGAAAGATTGGCTTAATATTTGATTTGATTTGATTTATTATTGTCACATTGTTGGAATACAGAGAAAAGTATTGTTCCTTGCGTGCTACATAGACAAAGCACACCATTCATAGAGTACATAGGGGAGAAGGAAAGAAGAGGGTACAGAATGTAGGGTTACAGTCATAGCTAGGGTGTAGAGAAAGATCAACTTAATATTTGATTTGATTTATTATTGTCACATGTATTGGGATACATGGTTAGGTGCTAATTAGTGGTTAGCACTGCTATCTTACAGTGCCAAGGACCTGGGTTCGATTCCCGGCTTGGGTCACTGTCTGTGTGGACTTTGCATGTTCTCCCCATGTCTGCATGGGTTTCCCCTGGATGCCCCTTTCACAGTCCAAAGATTGCAGGTTCGGGGGATTGGCCATACTAAAATTGCCTCTTGGTGTCAGGGGGACTGGCTAGGGTAAATATAGAGAGTTAGAGGGATAGGGCCTGGGTGGGATTGTGGTTGGTGCAGACTTGATGGGCTGAATGACCTCCTTTTGCACTGTAAGATTCTATGATTCTATGAATTCTCCCTCAGTGTACCTGAACAGGTGCTGGAGTGTGGCAATTAGGGGATTTTCACAGTAACTTCATTGCAGTAAGCCTACTTGTGACTAATAAATAAGCTTTATACAGTATTCTTTCTTGCATGCTGTGCAGGCAAAGTATAACGTTCACAGAGTAATGGGGGGGAGGAAGGAAAGGAGAGGGTGCGGAATGTAATGTTACAGTCATAGCTAAGGGTGTAGAGAGAGAGATCAACTTAATGTCAGGTAGGTCCATTCAAAAGTTGGATAGCAGCAGGGGAAGAAGATATTCTCAAGCTCACTCTGTGTCGATTCCCAGTGGATATTTGGCAGGGTAATTCTAACATGCAAAACCAGAAACAATACCTCTTTTCTTTCTCTGAATTACCATTTGTACCCATTGAGTGAATTCTGAATTAGCCTCACTGGCGGGACAGCGTGGGAACATGTTCCCACATGAAAGGAATGTAAATCGGTGATTTAAAAAAACAGAATTGACTTCATTTGAATGAGAGACTGATTGAAAAGAGGACTGGGGTAAAGTTAGTTTGACAAGAGTGCGGATGTATATTACCAATCACATTAGCACAATTTTTATTCCTTCTCAGCTCTCCCACCCCATTCCTTTTCTCATAGAATCCCTACAGTGCAGAAGGAGACCATTTGGCCCATCGAGTCTGCATCTTCAACAACCCTACCCAGGCCTTATCCTCATAACCCCAAGTATTTACCCTGTTAATCCCCCTGACACCATGGGGCAATTTAGCATGGCCAATCCACCTAACATCTTTGCACACCAAGGAGCAATTTTCAGAGTGCCAGCTCCACAATATTTTTCTTCAATTTTAGGGAAAAGTTTGAATTTGCAAGAAAAAAAATTAATGAAGTTAGGAACTGGGAGGGGGAAATTTTCTTAATCAAACAGCAAGCAGCCTCTTAAAATAAATCTGTTCGCTGCATTTAAAATAAAACTACTTGCAATAGCAAATTGCAATTACATTAAAGTTCCCAAATTGTATAATTCCAGTGCAATAAGGTGAATGTTTCAAGTTTATTTATTAGTGTCACAAGCAGGCTTACATTAACACTGCAATGGCGTTACTGTGAAAATCCCCCTAGTCACAAAACTTCAGTGCCTGTTCAGGTACACTGAGGGAAAATTTAGCATGGCCAATGCACCTTAACAAGCACATCTTTCGGTCTGTGGGAGGAAACCGGAGGAAACCCACGCAGACACGGGGAGAATGTGCAGACTTCGCACAGACAATGACCCGAGCCGGGAATCGAGCCCAGGTCCCAAGTACAGATGGTACCCAAAGGAATGGGCACAGGTGGTAGTTTCTGCAATGTCAAGATCAGATCTTTAATCAGTAAGGGAATTGAGGGTTATTGGGATAAGGCGGGAAAGTGGAGTTGTCAGACTATATCAGATCACTCATGATCTCATTAAATGGTGGAGCAGGCTTGATGGGCTGAATGGCCTCCTTTTACTCCTACATCTGACGGATGGATTTTGGCACTGTAAGTATCAAATATGGCTCCCCATTGTCCTGTTCTGTTTTGGGTGCCTGGGGCTGTACTTGGAAAAATGAGACATAGAGACTTAACTGCATTGGAAAATAGAACGGATGGTCTGGTTAATATATATCCCTGAATCTTCCTCACAAACACAGATTATCAGACTGTTATAACATTGCTATTTGTAGGAGATTCCTCACTCCATTTCCTAATCACTTTATAAAATTTGCCTTGACACTTTCTGATTTACTGAGATTGTGAGTGGTGCTATAGAAATGTAAACTCGCCTTTTATGCGAAAGGTGATAATATCCGATTCCAAAGTTGCTATTCAAGTTGCTTCCTCTAAGTTTCAGTTCACTTATTCGTGTCACAGGCAGGCTTCCATTAACACTGCAATGAAGTTACTGTGAAAGTCCCCTAGCGCCACACTCCGACGCCTATTTGGGTATTTAGTGTGGCCCAATGCACCCTTAACCAGCACAGGTTTCAGGCTGCGGGAGGAAACCGGAGCACCCGGAGGAAACCCGCGCAGACACGGGGAGAATGTGCAATTTCTCAATGGACTCTGCAGAATGTGCCGTAATTGAAATTGTTACATCAGCTCGGCATCAAGTTAGCACCACGAAGTTTTTGTTTTTTTTTCGGGGGGTGGGGGGGAGGAAATGGGGGAGGGGGGGGGAGGGTTGGGGGAGGGGTGCACAGGGATGGGGGGTGGGAGATTTTTTCTGCTCATGGGATGTCATTCAAGTCTGCGTTGACGGATATAAAAGACCCCACGGCATTATCCAGTGGAAAGTCAGAGGCCAGAACGTTACGGTGACTTTCCCATCCCGCCGCCGTGAACAGAGACGTGGCTGAGCGCCAAATTCTCCGACGTTGGTTCGCGGCGGGAGCGTGGAGTGAACAAGTCGGCAAGAGCGTGCCCCGAGAGCCCGGCCATGGAGCGGGTTTGGGAGGTCGATGGCGGGGGGGGGGGAAGACCCACGGAAGGTCAAACCAACTCCACGCAAAGGGTTCTCTCACTCACGTTGGCCAGGCAGACCCTGGTGTTGGGATGGAGAAGGAAGGAGGGGTGCGTGAGGCGGAGGAAGGGGGGGGGAGGAAGGGCGGGGGAGAGGGCTTCGCACAGCGCGTAACAGAAGGCCCGCGTCGGAAATAAAATGGTGACAGCGAAAAGTGTGCTCCGGCGTGATCGCCTCTCCGAACCGTCGCTCCTCTGAGGTATTAATTTTACGAAAATTCGAAGGTGCTGCTCTGAAAGAAGTGAAGGAGGGCGATTTGTGTTTGAGTTTGAGTTCGGGCGCTGCGTGCCCTCAGTGGATCTATTAAACATGGCGTGTTATTGGCATCTTCGGGCCTTGAAGATCAGGCTGTTCACGCAGTCTCTGCCTTTGCTATGGGACCCCAGGGGGCTGATTAATGTCTGCGCCACAGAATCAGGAATGTGTAGCCACATTGTTTGACTAATTCCAGTGGCAAACAATTCGAGTGCCTCGACCAAACAGCTTTAGATATTAAGAGCCCGTTTTACAAACTGCTGCATATTTATAGCCTCAGTTCAAAGCGACGGGCTGAACTGATCCCGAGAAGTTAGCTGACAAGTTCTGTCATGTTTCCTACTCATTTATCTCAAGATAGCCTCCCCGGCGAAGCCGCGGAATTGAGGCCTCTTTTTATGCCTGGCCTTGGCACGCCTTTGCTGGGGTGAAGAACCCAGCGGCACGGTGGGTTAACACTGCTGCCTCTCAACACCAGGGACCTGGGTTCGGTGTCTGTGTGGAGTTTGCACGTTCTCCCCGTGTCTGCGTGGGTTTCCCCCGGGTGCTCCGATTTCCTCCCGCACTCCAAAGGTGTACTAGAAATGGAAACCCTACAGTACAGAAAGAGACCATTCGGCCCATCGAGTCTGCACTGACCACAATCCCACCCAGGCCCTACCCCGTTATCCGTACACATTTTACCCACTAATCCTCCAACCTATGCATCTACGGTCAATTTACCATGGCCAATCAACCTAACCCCCTCATCTTTGGACTGTGGGAGGAAACCAGAGCACTTGGAGGAGAATCGGGAATCGAACCCGGGTCCCTGTGAGGCAGCAGTGCTAACCACTGTGCTACTCTGATGGAGTGGCCATCACTGAATTAATATTTTGATTTGTTTTAAGTGCCCTTGACTGGCAGTGTGTGGGTACTGGGTACCCACATTATGATGCAGAGATGCCGGCATTGGACTGGGGGAAACTCAGTAAGAGGCCTGACAACACCAATTTTAAATCCAACCGATTTATTTGGTAGTAAACTTGCAAGCTTTCGGCCTTTGCTTGCAAGTTTACTATCAAATAAATTGGTTGAATTTAAAATTGTTGTTGTCAGACCTCTTACTGAGTTCACCCACATTATGTCACCGGATGGGGGAATGGGGCCTAACAGGTTGACCTACAGAGAGCCAGCATGGATGTGATGGCCAGAATGGCCTCTCACTGTACTGTTATTACTCTCTGACACCAGCAGCAGCTCCGTCATCTTCATGAGTTTTGATTCCGGAAAATAGAGGGCGGGTTTTCTCTCCCACCGTGGCACATTTCCCCCCAGTGGAGATGGTCCGCCATGGGCAGTGGGGTTCCCTGTTCTAGGCACAAGAAAATCACATTGAATGTTCACTGTTGGAGGGATCAGAAGATCTAGTTGGAAAACTGTCATTAAAATTATGGTCATTCTTCACATCGTAGAATCTGTACAGAGCAAAAAGAGGCTGTTCGGCCCATCAGATCTTCACCAACCACAATCCCACTCAGGCCCCATCCCCATAACTCCATGCCAATCAACCTAACTCCCTCATCTTTGGACTGTGGGAGGAAACTGGAGCACTCGGAGGAGAATCGGGAATCGAACCCGGGTCCCTGTGAGGCAGCAGTGCTAACCACTGTGCTACTCTGATGGAGTGGCCATCACTGGATTAGTCTTGCTAGTCCCCCAACACTAAAGGGTAATTTAGCACGGCCAATCCATCTAACCTGCACATCTTTGGACTGTGAGAGGAAACCGGAGCATCCGGAGGAAACCCACGCAGAGAATGTGCAGACTTCACACAGACAGGGACTCGAGCCGGGAATCGAATCCAGGTCCCTGGCTCTGTGAGGCAGCAGCGCTAACCTCCTGTGCCACCATGCCGCACTAAGTCTTATTCTTTTGTGAGATGCAGGCATCACTGGCAAGGCCAGCATTTGCTGCCCATCCTTAAATGCCCTGGAGAATGGTATAAATGTAAAGGTCTATTGTATATGTGTTTGTAAGATGAACACAATGCAGAGCTTGCCTCACTACACTCACTGCTACAGGTTATGTTCACGATGTCAAACATTGTCTGTTGCGTCAGTCCTGGGGGTATTTATAAGGGTTGTAGCCCCTTGATGTACCCTGGCCAAGGGCCTTTGATGGTGGTGGTCTTTTGCTATTCAGCCTTAGAGACTGTGCTGGCCCTGGAGAGGACCCAGAGGAGGTTCAGGAGAATGATCCGGGGAATGAAAGGCTTGATGTATGAGGAGTATTTGAGGATTCTGGGTCGGTACTCAACGGGGTGTAGAAGATAAGAGGGGATCTCATTGAAACTTACAGAATACTGAAAGGCCTGGATAGAGTGGATATGAGGAAGATATTTCCGTTAGTGGGAGGGATTTGAATCCGGGGGCACAGCCTCTTGGTGGGACAACCGTTTAGAATCGAGATGAGGAGGAATTTCTTCAGCCAGAGGGCGGAGTATCTGTGGAACTCATTGACACAGAGGAGGCCGGGTCATTGAGTGTATTTAAGACAGAGATCGACAGGTTCTTGAGTGGTGAGGGGATCGAAGGGTTGGCTTACAAGAGACTGAATAGTCGGGGGCTATAATCATTGAAGTTTAGAAGAATCAGGAGAGATCTTATAGAAACATATAAGATTATGAAAGGAATTGATAAGATAGAATCAGGAAGTTGTTTCTGCTAGTGAATGAAACTAGAACTGGGAGAATGGCCTCAAAAGAAGCAGATTTAGGACTAAGTTGAGGAGGAACTTCTTCACCCAAAGGATTGTGAATCTGTGGAATTCCCTGTCCAGTGAAGCAGTTGAGGCTCCCTCATTGAATGTTTCTAAGTCAAAGATAGATTTTTGAACAATAAAGGAATTAAGGGTTATGATGAGCGGACAGGTATGTGGAGCTGAGTCCACAAAAAGATCAGCCATGATCTTATTGAATGGCGAAGCAGGCTCCAGGGGCTGGATGGCCTAATTCTGCTCCTCATAGAATCCCTACAGTGCAGAAGAAGGCCATTTGGCCCATTGAGTCTGTACAATCCACCTAGCCCCTATTCCCGTAATCCCTTATATTTACCACATCTAGTCTCCCTGACACTAAGATCAATTTAGCATGGCCAATCAACCTAATCTTTTTAGACTGTGGAAGGAAACCAGAGCACCCAGAGGGAAACCCATGTAGACACGGGGAGAATGTGCAAACCCCACACAGACAGGCTGGAATTGAACCCGGGTCCCTGGAACTGTCAGGCAGCAGTGCCACCTATATCTTCCAGTTTTATGGAATACTCCCTGAGGTAAGAAGTCTCACAACACCAGGTCAAAGTCCAACAGGTTTATTTGGTAGCCAAATAAACCTGTTGGACTCTAACCTGGTGTTGTATGAGACTTCTTACTGTGTCTACCCCAGCCCAACGCCGGCGCTATGTTAGGGCCTGCCTGAAATGATCTTTCCCTCAGCCCTGCTGTCTGGCGATGTGTAAATGGAGCACCTGGCTTGTGTTTGAACTTTTGTTGTGTTCTGTTTAAAAAGGTGTTAATTGGATCTGCACCTTCTGACATTTTGATGTAATCCTTTTAGCCTGCCCCTTGGGAGAAATGTGAGAACTGTGCCCCCCACCCCCAGCCCGTGACATTCCACACACTGAATAATAACAGCACTGATTAGGCTGCCTTATTCAACAGAACCCTTCCCAAAGATCAAAGTCTCACCCCCCCCCCCCCCCCCCCCGGTATCTGTAGAACCCATTCCCAGAGAACATCTCATCAACTGCCCGTCACTTCATTATCCGTGAACGATCCTCAAAGGCCGAACTCCCTCCTGTAGTCTGGAGTTTCTGTAGCTGGCGCTGCCTCCCATCGGCCCATCAAGTCTGTACCGACCCCCCAAAAAAGGGCATCCTGGGGTCCTGTGCACCCACCTAACTGGCACGGCTTTGTGGGAGGGAGCCCGGAGGAAACCCACTCAGACACGGAGAGAATGTGTCTGCACAGACAGTGACCTGAGCCGGGAATCAGAGAAACATAGAATCCCCGCAGTGCAGAATGAATGACCCATCGAGTCTGCGCTGACCACAATCCCAACCAGGTCCCATCCCCATATCCCCGTGCATTTACCAGGTGTACAAGATTACGAGGGGTAAAGTCAATTCTGGTCAGGAGTGAAAGTAATAGGGTAATTGTTATGGGGGACTTTAACTTTACTAATATTGATTGGAATAGCTATAGCTCTAGCTCGTTAGAGGGGTCAGTTTTCGTACAAAGTGTGCAGGAAGGTTTTTTGACTCAGTATGTAGATAGGCCAACTAGAGGTGAGGCTACATTGGATTTGGTGCTGGGCAATGAGCCAGACCAGGTGTTAGGCTTGGAAGTTAGTGAACATTTTGGTGATAGTGACCACAATTCGGTTACGTTCACCTTAGTGATGGATAGGGATAGGCATGAAGCTGGGGGCAGTAGTTATAGCTGGGGGAAGGGTAATTATGAGGCCATCAGGAGAGAATTAGGGTGCATAGATTGGACTAGGAAACTACAGGGACTGGGAACATCTGGAATGTGGAGCTTATTCAAGGAGCAGCTGCTGCGAGTCCTTGATAAGTATGTCCCTGTCAGGCGAGGAGGAAATGGTCGAGTAAGAGAACCTTGGTGTACGAAAAAAGTTGATTTGCTGGTTAAAAGGAAAAAGGAGGCTTATGTCAGGATGAGGCTTGAAGGCTCGGTTAGTGCAATGGATAGCTATAGATTAGCCAGGAGGGAGCTAAAGAGTGAATTGAGGAGAGCTAAGAGAGGACACGAGAAGACTTTGGCTGATAGGATTAAGGAGAATCCTAAAGCTTTCTTTAGATATGTTAAGAATAGAAGATTGGTTAGGGCAAGATTAGGGCCAGTCATAGACAGCAGTGGGAAGTTGTGCGTGGAGCCTGAAGAGATTGGAGAGGCACTGAATAAATATTTCTCTTCGGTATTCACGCAGGGTGATGTAAATGTAGTTATGGAGAACACTGAGGTACAGGGTAGCAAACTGGGGAGTATGAAGTAGATAGGGAGGATGTGCTAGATATTCTCGAGGGTTTGAAGTTGGATAAGTCCCCTGGGCCGGACGGGATTTACCCTAGGATTCTCTGGGAGGCAAGAGAGGAGATTGTAGAGCCTCTGGCTCTGATCTTCAGGTTGTCGTTGGTTACGGGTGTGGTTCCGGAGGACTGGAGGATAGCGAATGTGGTCCCATTGTTCAAGAAGGGGAAGAGAGACCTTCCAGGGAATTATAGGCCAGTGAGTCTTACTTCTGTTGTGGGCAAAGTATTGGAGAGAATATTAGGGATAGGATTTATAGTTATTTAGAGAGTAATGAATTGGGATAGTCAGCATGGTTTTGTGAAGGGTAGGTCGTGCCTTACTAACCTCATTGAGTTTTTTGAAAAAGTGACTAAGGAGGTGGATGGGGGTAAGGCGGTTGATGTGGTATATATGGACTTTAGTAAGGCGTTTGATAAGGTGGCCCATGGAAGACTTCTGCAGAAAATGCAGAGGTGATTTAGCTAATTGGGTTAGGAATTGGCTAGCAGATAGAAGACGAGGGTGGTGGTTGATGGGAGATATTCATCGTGGAGTTCGGTGACAAGTGGTGTACCTCAGGGGTCTGTTTTGGGGCCCCTGCTGTTTGTAATTTTTATAAATGATCTGGATGAGGGTATTGAAGGATGGATTAGTAAATTTGCAGATGACACTAAAGTCGGTGGAGTGGTAGATAGTGAAGAGGGGTGTTATAGTTTGCAGAGTGACTTGGACAAGTTGCAGAGCTGGGCCGAGAGGTGGCAAATGGAGTTTAATGTGGAAAAGTGTGAGGTAATGCACTATGGCAGAATAATAAATGTGTAGAGTATAGGGCTAATGGTAGGATTCTTAATAGTCTGATGAACAGAGGGATCTTGGTGTATGTGCATAGATCCCTGAAAGTAGGCAGTCAAGTCGAGAAGGTTGGAAGGCATATGGAGTCTTAGCTTTTATTGGTAGGGGGATTGAATTTCGGAGCCGCAACGTCATGTTGCAACTGTACAAAACTCTAGTGCGGCCGCACTTGGAGTATTGTGTGCAGTTCTGGTCCCCACATTATAAGAAAGATGTGGAGGCATTGGAGAGGGTACAGAGGAGGTTTACCAGGATGTTGCCTGGTATGGAGGGCAGGTTATGAAGAGAGGCTGAGGATTTGAGGTTGTTTTCGTTAGAAAGGAGGCGGCTAAGAGGGGACCTTATTGAAACATATAAGATGATTAGAGGTTTAGATAGGGTGGACAGTGATAGCCTTTTTCCTAGGATGGAGAAAGCTAGCACGAGGGGACACAGCTTTAAATTAAGGGGTGATAGTTATAGGACGGATATCAGAGGTAGGTTCTTTACCCAAAGGGTGGTTCGGGAGTGGAATGCCCTGCCTGCAGCAGTTGTAGATGTGCCAAGTTTGGTGGCGTTTAAGAGGTTAGTTGATAAGTATATGGAAGAGAAGGGAATGGTTTAGTTTGGAGGGGCATTGCTTTTTATATTGGTCGGCGCAACATCGAAGGCCGAAGGGCCTGTTCTGTGCTGTAATGTTTATGTTCTATGTTTAAACAGGGTTAAGCTTTTTCCTAGGATGGACTCGAATAGCACGAGGGGTCACGGGCTTAGGGTGAGGGGGGTAAGGTATAATTTGGATGCTAGAGGGAGTTTTTTCACACAGAAAGTGGTGGGGGTATGGAATGCGCTGCCAAGTAAAGTGGTGGAGGCTGGTACTCTGGAGTTATTTAAGAAATACTTAGATGGGCACATGAACAGAATAGGAATGGAGGGATATAGAAAACTGATTTAAAGTAGGGATCATGAACCTTGGGAGTCCCTGGGAAGTGTGTAAATAGTCGATGATATTGAGGTATTTGTTTTTATCTTACAGGTGCTTTGGTCCACCTTGTTGTCTAACGAGGGGCATACACACGATGGGTCGTGAGAGGGATGCTCTTGGATTTTTTAAGAGTATCCTAGTGCTTCATGTCATTAGTGTACGCTTGACCTGGACCATTTGATGGGCAACACGACAGCTCAGTGACTCGCTGTGCTGTGCAGATACATGGATTTGGGCCTGTGTCTGTGGGAGTTTGCGCATTCTCCCTGTGCTTCCGTGGGTTTTCTCCTGGTGCTCTGGTTTCCTCCCACATCCCAAAGATGTGCTCTTAGGCTAATTGGCAGAACAAATTCTCCCTAAATTATCTCAAATTTGGTTTTTAATCCATAAATCTATAAACATGGACAGGGATCGCGGGTAGAGGTGGGAACATCAGGGTGGCAGCGTGGGCTCGTTGGGCTGAAGGGCCTGTTTCCTGTGCTGTTTTGTTCTTTGTTCTTTGTTCCAATCCCCCTGATAGTAAGGGGCAATTTAGCATTGCCAATACACCTAACCCGCACATGTTTGGAATGTGGGAGGACACCGGAGCACCTGGAGGAAACCCACACAGACACAGGGAGAATGTGCAGACTCTGTACAGACAGTGACCCAAGGAATTGAACTGTGTGAGGCAGCAGCAGTAACCAGTGTCCTGAGCTATGAAGGTTGAACACCGGGAGCCATCGACGGGAGAGGGGGCAATCGCTTTTACATCATTGAGAAGCAAGACGTGGGATTTCACACGATATTTTCCACTCCAAACCCACCTGGAAGGAACGGAAAATCCCATTGTGTTTGGGATGGATTCTAACTTCATACAATTCCCGTCAGGTCTCCGATAGCGATTCGGGTTCTCACTCTCCGAGCTGTGTATAAAACTCAGCCCGCTGACACTCCAGCGGCCATTTTATACTGTTGGCCGAACCCTAACCTTAACCCAGGCACTGCCGTGCAGTACTGGGGGAGTGCGACACTGTCATTGATGCTATCTGACCTGACAGAAGTTTATAAAATTATGAGGGGGGGGGAGCGTATAGATAGGGTGAAGAGTTGAAGCTTTTTCCCAGGACAGAACAGAGGCTTACTGAAGGTAACAGGGGGAAGGCTTATTACAGATGTTCAAGGGCCACAAAGGATGGTGGGGTCCTGGAATGCACTGCCAAGTAAGATGGTTGAGGCGGATACAATAGCGATATCTAAGACTTATCTGGAAAGACACATGAATAGACGGGGAATAGAGAGACACAGGCGGTTGGTCTAGACAGGACAACATGGTCAGCACAGACTTGAAGGGCTGAAGGGCCTGTTCCTGTACCATTCTTTGCTCTTTGTCTGCCTGGTGAAATAATTAAACCCTCAGGTAAATGTTTAACAGCCCAGGGAACTAATTCCGATAAGTGGGGGGAAATTCTCACTGTCACAGTCTCCTGGCCAATATTTATGCCGATAACTATTCCAAAGCAATTTGATTGGTCCCTATCTCGGATGCATGTGGGATCTTGCTGTGTACAAGATGGCCACCGCATTTCCTCCTTTCCAAAGTGACCGCACTTTGAAAGAACTTATTCCTCCTTTGGGATAGGCTCCAAGAATGCGCGTTCTTCCTTTCAGTGGGACATTCTGCCAGAATGACATTTGTCCAGAACCACGCGCGATTCCTGGTCTGCTGAATTTAATTGCCGGGGAGGCAGAGGGGCCTAGATCCTGATGTGCCGGAGTTTAACCAGCTGAGCCCTCAGTGGGTAAGACTGGCCAGAAGATCAGAAAATGGTCCATAAAAAGGCAACAAACACAGTTCACATGAGTATTAAGAACCAGAGAGACCCTATGGTGCAGAAAGAGGCCATTTGGCCCATCATGTCTGCACTGACTTTCTGACAGAGCAACTTATCCATCCCTCAGTCCTAGCCTCATAATCGTAGGCGTTTATTATGGTCAATCCATCTAACCTGCACATCTTTGGACACTATGGGGCAATTTAGCATGGCCAATATACCTAACTTGCACATCTTTGGACACTATGGGGCAATTTAGCATGGCCAATCCACCTAACCTGCACATCTTTGGACACTATGGGGCAATTTAGCAGGGCCAATCTACCTAATCTGTACATCTTTGGACACTATGGGGCAATTTAGCAGGGCCAATCTACCTAATCTGTACATCTTTGGACACTATGGGGAAATTTAGCAGGGCCAATCCACCTAACCTGCACATCTTTGGACACTATGGGGAAATTTAGCAGGGCCAATCTACCTAACCTGTACATCTTTGGACACTATGGGGAAATTTAGCAGGGCCAATCTACCTAACCTGTACATCTTTGGACACTATGAGGAAATTTAGCAGGGCCAGTCTACCTAACCTGTACATCTTTGGACACTAAGGGGCAATTTAGCATGGCCAATCCACCTAACCTGCACATCTTTGGTCTGTGAGAGGAAACCAGAGCACCCTGAGGAAACCCACCCAGACATGGGGAGAATGTGTAGACTCTGCACTGACACGGGGAAAGCATTTAAAAAAGCCCAATATTATATTTTTTGGCGCAGGAAACGATAAATGGGGCGAGGGAGCGGAGGAAAGGGGGAATAATCATGGTGAAGGAAAAGGGATAGGAGTGAAGTTCACCACAGCTCCACAAGATGGCAAACCGTCACTTCCCAAAACTCCAGCTTGTTTCTTGGCAGCTATTTCGAAGGGTTATTTTTTTTTTGGAGGGTGCCTCTCTGGGCGGGTTCCAGACAAAATCTTTGGCAGGTATAGATTTGGGCCTCTTGCCCACTCTTCCCTCCTCCATCTTCTGAACACTGTGAGTCTCTAAGATCTTCAATTCCCTCCCTAAATGTCTCCCCTGCTCTGTCTCTCCCCATTCTTCCTTGAAGATGCTCCTTACAACCAACCAGATTGGTCACCTGACCCCGTATCTCCCTTACGAGCCAGATCGTCAAATTGTGTTTGACGATGCGCCTTGTATAGCAACTAGGGACTTTGTTCAGGGCGCCATATAAATGCAGGCGACTGTTGTGGCTTCCTGGATATACTCGCCAACTAATGTTTTTGCTGCCTTAATTTATCTAAACAAGGCATTAGGGCAGCATAATGTTTTGCACTGCTGCCTCACAGCACCAGGGACCTGGGTTTGATTCCCGGCTTGCGTCACTGTCTGCGTGGAGTTTGCACATTCTTCCCATGTCTGCATGGGTTTTCTCCAGGTGCTCCAGTTTCCTCCCACAGTCCAAAGATGTCTGTTTTAGGTGGATTATTATTCTCAATTGCCCCTTAGTGTCAGGGGGATTGGCAGAATAAATACATAGGATTATGGGGATAGGGCTTGGGTGGGATTGTGGTCAGTGCAGTCCCAATGGGCTGAATGGCCTCTTTCTGCATTGTGGGGTTTCTATGTTTTTTTGCTATGATTCACTATTGTCTTCACAAAAAAAAAGTTTTCCTTGTGTCTACACAATCCAAAGATGTGCAGGTTAGGTGGATTTGCCATGCTAAATTGCCCCTCAGTGTCCAAAGATGTGCATAGAACCCCTACAGCGCAGAAGGAGGCCATTCAGCCCATCCAGTCTGCACTGACGCCAGTCCCATCCAAGCCCTATCTCCATGTATTTGCCCTGCTAATTCCCCTGACAGTAAAGGGCAATTTAGCATGGCCAATCCACCTAACCTGCACATCTTTGGATTATGAGAGGAAACCAGAGCACCTGGAGGAAATCCACACAGACATGGGGAGAATGTACAGACAGTGAGCTGAGGCCGGAATTGAACCTGGCACCCTGGGGGATCTTTGGACACTAAGAGGCAATTTAACATGACTAAACTACCCAATCTACACATCTTTGGGCACTAAGAGGCAATTTCACATGGCCAATTTCCCCTAACCTACACATCTTTAGATATTAAGGGACAAGTTAGCATGGCCAATCCCCTAACCTGCACATTTTTGGACATTAAGGGACAAGTTAGCATGGCCAATCCCCTAACCTGCACATTTTTGGACATTAAGGGACAAGTTAGCATGGCCAATCCCCTAACCTGCACATTTCTGGACATTAAGGGACAAGTTAGCATGGCCAATCCCCTAACCTGCACATTTCTGGACATTAAGGGACAATTTAGCATGGCCAATCCCCTAACCTGCACATTTCTGGACATTAAGGGACAAGTTAGCATGGCCAATCCACCTAACCTGTACATTTTTGGACACTAAAGGGAACAGGAGTAGGCCGTTCAATCCCTAGTGAGCCATTGATTATGATTATGATGGATCATCCACTTCAAGCCTTTCCCCCGATACTATCCCGATGTCTCTTTATGTCACTGGTGTTCCGAACTCTATCAAGCTCTGCTTTAAACAGACTCAATGACTGAACTTCCTCTGAGATAGAGAATTCCAAAGATTCACCTCCCTCGGAGTGAAGAAACTTCTCCTCATCTCCGTCCTAAGTGGCTTGCTCCATATTTTGAATTTGTGGTTCGAAACTCCCCATACGTGGGTAACATCTGATCCACATCTGCCCATTCCCTTAACTATTTTGTAGGTTCTAACAAGATCACCTCCCCTCCTACGAAACTCCAGAGGAAACAGGCCCAGTTTGCCCCAATCTCTCCTCATGGATGGATGGAGAGGGGAGACACTACCATTCAGAATATGCAGAAAAATTCCATTTTGACATATGAATTGTTTGTGCAAAATTGGCGAACCTAGAAGCTTTATTTCAGGAAGGTTAGCTGAGAAAAGGTTAAAGTGGCTTCACCTTGACAAGGGTAACCATTTTTCTGAGACAGAAAAAATGTCTCAGTTTAATAAACATAAGTTTCATCAATAAACCTTCTTCTATACACAGTACTTTCTGTCAGAATTTAATGAACACCAGGTCAAAGACTCATCCTTCATTTTCTTTCATCTTGGAAGAAAATAGATCTATTTTTACTCTGAGACAGTTTTCTCTTTAGGCCTCTCTATCAGTTGGGGCCTCGTGTATGTGTGTGCAAGCGAGCCCTTCATTTCGTGATTGGCAAGTCATGGTCTTTTTTTAAATTCATTTATGGGACATGGGCATTCGCTGGCTGGGCCAGCATTTATTGCCCATTCCTAGTTGCCCCTTGGAGGGCAATTGAAAGTCAACCATATTGCTGTGGCCTTGGAGTCACAGGTAGGCCAGACCGAGTAAGGACAGCAGATTTCCTTCCCTAAAGGGACATTACTGAACCAGATGGGTTTTTTCCAACCATGGTTTCATGGTCATCAGCAGATTCTTAATTCCAAATATTTTTTAATGAATTCAAATTCCACCATCTGACCTGGCAAGATTCAAACCCAGAAACTCAGCTAATGCTCTGGGAACTTGGGTTTGTATTCCACCGAAGCAGATGGTGAAATTTGAATTCAATAAAATAATTTGGAATTAAGAATCTACTGTTGACCATGAAACCATTGCCAATTGTCTGAAAAACCCATCTGGTTCATATCCGGGTGGCACTGTGGCATAGTGCTTAGCGCTCCTACCTCACAACGCCAGAGGCCTGGGTTTGATCCAACCTTGAATGACTGTCTGTGTGGAGTTTGCACATTATCCCCATGTCTGCTTGGGTTTCCTCTGGGTGCTCCAGTTTCCTCCCACAATCCAAAGATGTGCGGATTAGATGGATTGGCCATGCTAAACTGTCCCTTAGCATCCAAAGATGTATTGGTTGTATTAACCATGGTAAATTTCTTTTAGTGTCCAAAGATGTGCAGGTTCGGTGGATTGGCCATGTTAAATTGCCCCTTAGTGTTCCAAAGATGTGTAGGTTGCATTAACCATAGTAAATTGCCCCTTAACATCCAAAGATCTGTAGGTTAGATAGATTGGCCCTGCTGAATTGTCCCTTAGTACCCAAAGGTGTGCAGGTTAGGTGGATTGGCCATGCTAAATTGCCTTTTAGTATTAGAGGTATTAGCATGGTAAATGTATGCAGTTAAGAGGATAGGGCCTGGGTGAGATATCTATCGGTGCAGGCTCGATGGGCTGAATGGCCTTCTCTGTCATGTAAGGGTTCTATTTTATCCTGCCCACTGTATTCCTATCCCTCGGCAGGACAGCAGTATGGAACTAGAACCCCGGTTTATTTCTCTCTGCCACTCCCCTGGAATGGCTAAATTGCAACATCACTGCAACTCAATATCAAATCCTGGGCTTTCCGATTGGTTGGGTTAACAGTGTAACACAGTCTCTGGACTGACGGGTTTTCCATGGTTAGGAGGCCAGTTACTATTGGGTTAAATAACCTGAGTATTAATCCTGCAATCTCTGTTTACATTGCAAGGATGCACCACCATCTTTAACGCACTATTTGGAGACCTGAAATGGGACATATTTACATTCCATTTTATGAAATCTGGCTTTGAAATATTGTTCACCCTGTCTGTTTTCAGGATGGAATATAAACTCCCAAGACAGTCTGTGAGCCATCTTAATTAATAATGGGGCCACTGTTAAGTTATAAAATGGTGTGAGCACGCACCAACTTTGCTAACAAAGCTCTGAATCACACGAATGAATAAAAAAGTTCTCTCTCTTGATCTGCCTACATTGACAGCCCATCATGGAGAAGGTCCCTCGATTGGTGTGGCTCTCCTGAGTCCAAAGGTTATCCCTAACTGCAGGGGATGACCAAGAAAGTCTCGGATGACACTCCAGTGCAGCACTCAGGGAGTACCGCACTGTTGGAGCTGTCATTTCTTTGAAAGAAAAGGGTTAGGCACTCAGTCAAAGGTTCGTTGCATTATTTTGGAGAAGAATAGGTGAGCTACGCAAGGCAGCCTGCCCCATATTTTAATCCCACAACCAGCAACACAAATGCAAGGATCTTGCTATGCACAAATGGGCAGCCAGATGTGATGAAAGGGTACAAATGGTATTTACACATGTGTATGTATGGAATGTGTTTTTTATGTTTCAGGAGAATGTTTTAAAGCTCAGCTTTTTTTCTACAGGTAGTCAGTATGTCTGGAAGGAATACAGATCAGATGCTGGGAAACAGCCTGAAGGATTCTATCTATCTATCTATCTATCTACTTATCTGTCTTTCTGTCTATCTATCTGCCTGTCTATCTATCTATCTGTCTGTCGACCTATCTATCTGTCTCTCTGTCTATCTATCCATCTGTTTGTCTGCTTGTCTGTCTGTCTGTCTATCTGTCTGTTTGTCTGAGTATCTGTTTGTCTATCTGTCTGTCTGTCTATCTGACTGTCTATCTGACTGTCTGTCTATCTGTCTGTCTGTCTATCAGACTGTCTGTCTGTCTATCTATCTACCTATCTCTCGTTCTATTTCTCTCAATAGGTTTCTCTATCTCTTTATTCCCCTCTTTTATCTATCTATTGCTCTCTATCTGTCTATCTATACATTAACCTTGAACTGAGAAGTTTGCTATGCCCATTTCAGAGGGCAGTTAACAGTTAACCACATTGCTATGGCTCTGGAGTCACATCTAATCCCTGTCATTTAATCCCAGCAAGTGTACCAAATATCCTCTCTCCTGTCGGCACTGAAGCCAAATTGTACAGAGACTTCCGAAAATTATGACTTTATTTATTCTTTCATGGGGTGTGGGCATCAATGGCAAAACCTAGCATTTGTTGCCCTTCCCTAATTGCCCTTGAACTGAGTGCCAGTTAAGAATCATTGCTGTAATTTTGGAGTCACATATAGGCCAGACCAGGTAAGGATGGCAAATTTCCCTCCCTAAAGGACATTAGTGACTGAGGTGGGTTTTTCCGACAATTGGTGGCAGTTTCATGGTCACCTGGACCAAGACTAGTTTTTATAATTTGAGATTTATCAACTGAATTTAAATTCCGTGATGGGATTTGAACCCAGGTCCTCAGGAACCTAGCCTCCTTCAGAACACAAGCCCATTGATGTTATCACCAAGCCACCATCTCACCTCCATCAACCACTTCAGCAGATGGTGGCTGATGTGTATGGCAAGTCCATGTAAATGTTTGAACACTGCACTCTCTGATAACATTCTTTCTGGTTCTATCACAGATTGATAAGAATCCTGCTCTGCCCAAGACTGCAAGGAACTACAAAGGGCTGTGAATGTAGCCCAATCCACCACGCAAACCAGCCTCCCATCCATTGACTCTGTCTACACTTCCCACTGCCTCGGAAAAGCAGCCAGCATAATTAAGGGCCCCATACATCCCAGACATTCTCTCTTCCACCTTCTTCCGTTGGGAAAAATATACAAAAGTCTGAGGTCAAATACCAACCGACTCAAGAACAGCTTCTTCTCAGCTGCCTTCAGACTTTTGAATGGACCTACCTCGCATTAAGTTGATCTTTCTCTGCACCCTGGCTATGGCTGTAACACTACATTCTGCACCCTCTCCTCTCTTTCTCTGTGAATGGTATGCTTTGTATTGCGCGCAAGAACCAACACTTTTCACTGTTTGCCAATACATGTGATAATAAATCGAATCAAGGAGTGAGGGACTGAGGGTTGAGAGTGAGGAATTGGGAATGACGGGTAGTGAGTGAGGCATTGGGGTTTAGGAATGAGGGTTGGAATTGCGGAGTTGAGGGTGAGGAGTTGGGAGTGAGGAGTTAGGAGTGAGACAGTGAAGGATTGGGAGTGAGGGAGTGAGAGTTGGGAGTGGGAATGATGAGTACTGAGTGAGGCAGTGGGGGTTAGGAGTGAGTGAGTGAGGCAGTGGGGGTTAGGAGTGAGTGAGTGAGGCAGTGGGGGTTAGGAGTGAGGGAGTGAAGGTTGGGAGTGAGGAGTTGAAGGTGAGGAGTTGGTAGTGAGGGAGTGAGGAATTTGGAGTGAGACAGTGAGGGGTTGGGATGAGGAGTTGAAGGTGAGAAGTTGGGAGTGAGGAGTTTGGAGTGAGACAGTGAGAGGTTGGGAGTGAGGAGTTGAACATAGAACATTACAGCGCAGTACAGGCCCTTCGGCCCTCGATGTTGTGCCGAACAATGGAACCAATTTTATGACCCTCTAACGTAAACTATTCCAATGCTATCCGTATGCCTATCCGCTGACCGTTTGGAAGCCCTTAAACTTGACGAGTCCACAACTGCTGCAGGCAGGGCATTCCACGCCCTTACTACCCTGAGTAAATAACCCACCTCTAACATCCCTCCTATAACTACCATCCCCTTAATTTAAAGCTATGTCCCCTCATGTTATCCATCTCCATCCGAGGAAAAAGGCTGTCACTATCCACCCTATATAACCCTCTGATCATCTTATATGTCTCAATTAAGTCACCTCTTAGCCTTCTTCTCTCTAATGAAAATAATTTCAAGTCCCTTAGCCTTTCCTCATAAGACCTACCCAGGCAACATCCTGGTAAATCTCCTCTATACCCTTTCCAATGCCTCCACATCTTTCTTATAATGTGGCGACCAAAACTGTACACAATACTCCAAGTGTGGCCACACCAAAGTTTTGTACAGTTGCAACATGACGTCTCAGCTCTGAAATTCAATCCCCCTACCAATAAATGCTAACACACTATACGCCTTCTTAACAACCTTATCAACTTGAGTACCAACTTTCAGGGATCTATGCACCTGTACACCGAGATCCCTCTGCTCATCTACACGAAGGTAAGAAGTTGGGAGTGAGGGAGTTTAGAGTTCGGAGTGAGGCAGTAAGGGATTGGGAGTGAGGAGATGAGGGTAAGGAGTTGAGAGTGAGGAGCTCGGAGTGAGACAACTCCAAGTGCAGAATGTACTGTTGTAGTCATAGCTAGGGTGTAGAGAGAGATCAACTTAAGGTAGGTCCATTCAAAAGTCTGAGGGCAGCAGAGAAGAAGCTGTTCTTGAGTCGGTTGATACGTGACTGATTTAAAATAGGGATCAAGAGCTTTGGGAGTCCCTGGGAAGTGTGTAAATAGATGATGATATTGATGTACTTGTTTTCATCCTACAGGTGCTTTGGTCCACCTTGTTGTCTAACGAGGGGCATACACGCGATGGGTCGTGAGAGGGCTGCTCTTGGATTTTTTTCCAAGAGTATCCTAGTGCTTCACGTCGTTAGTGTACGCTTGACCTGGACCATTTGATGGGCAACACGACAGCTCAGTGACTATCGCTGTGCTGTGCAGATACATGGATTTGGGCCTGTGTCTGTGGGAGTTTGCGCATTCTCCCCGTGCTTGCGTGGGTTTTCTCCGGGTGCTCTGGTTTCCTCCCACATCCCAAAGATGTGCTCTTAGGCTAATTGGCAAAACAAATTCTCCCTAAATTGTCTCAAATTTGGTTTTTAATCCATAGATCTATAAACATGGACAGGGATCACGGGTAGAGGTGGGAACATTGGGGTGACGGTGCGGGCTCGTTGGGCCAAAGGGCCTGTTTCCCGTGCTGTTTTGTTCTTTGTGACTTCAGACTTTCGTATCTTTTTCCCGCAGGAAGAAAGTGGAAGAGAGAACGTCCGGAGGCTGGTAGGGTCTTTAATTATGCTGGCTGCTTTTCCCCTGAGGCAGCGGGAGGTGTAGACAGAGTCGCTGGATGGGAGGCTAGTTTGAGTGATGGACTGGGTTACTGTCACCACCTCCACTTTAAAATGACAAATACTGTACATTTTTCAAGATTTGACAGTTGTCCTGCAGGTACCGCACACCAGTGCAAGATTGGGCGGAGCAGGAGCCCAGACCAAGCTGTGATACAACCAGAAAGAACGCTTTCTATGGTGCATCTGTAAAAGTTGGTGAGAGTATTTGCCCGGGGCGGGGGTGGTTGGGTTGGGGGGGGTGTGTCTGCAGAGATGAGGCGCGGAAGTCACTGGGGTTTGAACTCGTGACCCTGAGGGTAACCACTGATCCACAGCTGATAAACCAAACGGTGGGATGGAAAACGTTTGCATCCAGTGCTCCACTTGCTGGTTGCCCCAACGCCCACCGCGAGCTGGTCTGAGTTCAACTGTGGCAACTCAGCCCCACTTCCTTCACAACGCATCACTCCCAAACGTCAAAAGTTGGCTGCAAAGTTGGCCACGGGGGCGTGGCTCTGCGGTAACTGCACTCATTGAGGCAATTGTCAAACCATCTCTAACAGTGAGATCTCAATCAGATTTCCTGCCCTTGGAGGGAGGAACTGGCTTTGAAAATGAGACAAAGCAAAATAAAAACCGCCTCACAGGTCAAAGTTCATGGAAAGCACAGTGCCAACACCCCCATTACACCCCCCAAGAGAGGGGTAAAGGTGTAGAAACAGTGAAAAACATGACAAATCTGACAGGGTGAGCTGTTCCCTCTGTGCTGTGTTGCTAACACTCTTTTCTGAAACACAAGGTTTTTGGTTCAAGTCCCACTCCAGGGCTTAAGCACAGAACTGTACACTGACACTGCAGTGCCATACTGAGGGAACATTTTTAATATTGACTTATTAGTATCACAACAAGGCTTATATTAACACTGCAATGAAGTTACTGTGGAGTTCCCCTGGTCACCACACAATCAAAAACTGTAAAGAGAAGGGTGTGCAGGGTTTCGGGATATTACAGGTCATGTATAGCATGGATAGAGGATTGGTTAATTAACAGAAAGCAAAGAGTGGGGGTAAATGGGTGTGTTCCTGGTTAGCGATCAGTGACTAGTGGTGTGCCTCAGGGACCAGCGTTGGGACCACAATTGTTTACCGTTTACATAAATGATTTGGAGTTGGGGACCAAGTGTAGTGTGTCAAAGTTCATAGATGACACAAAAATGAGTGGCAGAGAAAAGCTGCAGAGGACACTGCAAGTCTGCAAAAGGATTGAGATTATCTAAGTGCGTGGGCGAGTGTCTGGCAGATAGAGCACAATGTTGGTAAATGTGAGGTCATTCATTTTGGTAGGAATAACAGCAAAATGAACTATTGTTTAAATGGTAAAAAATTGCAGAATGCTGATGTGCAGAGGGACCTGGTTGTCCTTGCACAGGAATCTCAAGGAGTTGGTTTGCAGGTGCAGCAGGTCAAAGAACAAAGAACAAAACAGCACGGGAAACAGGCCCTTTGGCCCAACAAGCCCACGCCGCCACCCCGATGTTCCTACCTCTACCCGTGATCCCTGTCTGTTTATAGAACTATGGATTAAAAACCAAATTTGAGACAATTTAGGGAGAATTTGTTTTGCCAATTAGCCTAAGAGCACATCTTTGGGATGTGGGAGGAAACCGGAGCGCCTGGAGAAAACCCGCGCAAGCACGGGGAGAATGCGCAAACTCCCACAGACACAGGCCCAAAGGTCATTAGGAAGGCAGACAGAATTTTGTCCTTCATTGCTAGAGGGATGGAGTTTAAAAACCGCGAGGTTATGTTGCAATTGTATAAGATGCTGGTGAGGCCACACCTGGAATACTGTGTACAGTTTCGGTCTCCTTACTTGAGAAAGGATAAACTGGCACTGGAGGGAGTACAGAGGAGATTCACTAGGTTGATTCTGGAGTTGAGAGGGTTGGCTTACGAGGACAGACTTGAATAGACTGGGGCTATACTCATTGGAATTCAGAAGAATGAGGAGAGATCTTATAGAAACATATAAGATTATGAAAGGAATAGATAAGATAGAAACAGGGAAGTTGTTTCCACTATCGGGTGAAACTAGAATTAGGGGGCATGGGCTCAAAATAAGGGGGAAGCAGATTTAGGACTGAGGAATTCTTCACCCAAAGGGTTGTGGAATCTGTGGAATTCTCTGCCCAATGAAGCAGTTGAGGCTACCTCATTGAATGCTTTTAAGGCAAGGATAGATAAATTTTTGAACAGTCAAAGGATTAAGGGTTATGTTGAGCAGGTGGGTAAGTGGAACTGAGTCCACAAAAAAATCAGTCATGATCTTATTGAATGGTGTAACTGGTTCGAGGGGCCGAATGGCCTCCTCCTGCTCCTATTTCTTATGTTTTTAAGGAGAGAGGACTGTCCTTAGCGATGTGCTCACTTCAGCGAGGTAGTACAGACATGATGGGCCAAATGGCCTATCTCTCTGCTCCAATTCTATGACTAGTCATTATTTTAACTGCCAATCTCCTAGTTGTGGGTAAATCTGTGGTTTGTACTGATAGTGGGGATCTAATTCAATTTGGTTTATTATTGCCACATGAAAGGATGGCACAGCAGTTAGCTCTGCTGCCTCAAAGCACCAGGGACCCGGGTTCAATTCCTGGCTTGGATCACTGTCTGTGTGGAGTCTGCACCTTCTCACTGTGTCTGTGTGGGTTTTCTCTGGGTGCTCCAGTTTCCTCCCACAGTCCAAAGATGTGAGGGTTAGGTTGATTGGCCATGCTGAATTGCCCCTTAGTGTCAAGATGACTAGCTGGGGTAAATACACGGGGTTACAGGGATAGAGCCTGGGTGGGATTGTGATTAGTGCAGATTTGAGTGTCGAATGGCCTCCTTCTGCACTGTGGGGATTCTATTGGCATACAGTGAAAAGTATTGCTTCCTGTGCGCTATACAGACAAAGCATACCATTCATAGTGTACAAAGAGGAGAAGGAAAGGTGAGGGCGCAGAAGGTAGTGTTTCAGTTAAGGTAGAATGTGGAGAAAAATTAACTTAATGCGAGGTAGGCCCATTCAAAAGTCTGATGGCAGCAGGGAAGAAGCTGTTCTTAAGTCAGTTGGTACATGACCTCGGACTGTTGTATCTTTTCCAAGATAAGATATCGAAAGGACACAGATCAAAAAACTCATTGAGGAACTTACATTGCAAGCATTCTCCTGTAATTGAGTTTGAGTCTGTAATTGCCCTCTTTGTAAAACAAATCCTCCACTCATCTGATGAAGGAGCGGTGCTCTGAAAGCTCGTTCTACCAAATAAACCCTTGGACTTTAACCTGGTGTTGCGAGACTGCTCATCAATAGAAGAAGAGAGAATGTAGGATTATCTTACACATCTTGTTGCTCCAATCTGCCCTTTCTGATGTCTCTCTCTGGTACGGTGACCCCGGTGCACATCTGTTTGCAATAATACAGTTGTGCAGGAGGAGACAAGTCAGGGTCACGGAAAACAAGAGGCTGAGGGATTGCCAAAGCATCACCGTGAGGAGGTGGTGAGGGAGATGCCGGTAGTATTGTCACCCTCTCTCCCCAGCCAAACCAGCTCATTAATCAGCAGCATCTGGCTGATTAAAACTGGGCCCTCATCTGCATTGTTCTGCAACAGGAACTGGCCCCTTAGTTTGAAGTTCAAAAAAGTTAAAGGTCGTTTCTGAAGTTATTGTGAAAATTCCCAAGTGGCCACACTCCAGCGCCTGTTTGGGTACACTGAGGGAGAATTTAGCATGCACCCTAACCAGCAAGTCTTTCAGACTGTGGGAGGAAACCAGAGCACCCAGAGGAAACCCACGCAGACACAGAGATATCATGCAAATCCCACACAGACGGTGATCCAAGCAGGGAGTTGAATCCAGGTCTCTGGCACTGTGAGGCAGCAGTGCTAATCACTGTGCACCCCAGCTTGGGAGAAACGGGAAGTGGAGACTTCAAAGTACAAGAATTGATAGTTGGAATAATGATTCTGATTTGATTTGATTTGTTTTATTATTGTCAAGTGTATAGTTGAAAAGTATTGTTTCTTGCGCACTATATAGACAAAGCATACTGTTCATAGAGAAGGAAAGGAGAGGGTGCTGAACAAAATGTTACAGTCATAACTAGGGTGTAGATAAAAATCAATTTAATATTTGATTTGATTTATTATTGTCACATGCATTGGGATATAGTGAGAAGTATTGTTTCTTGCATGCTATATTGACAAAGCATACTGTTCATAGAGAAGGAAAAAAGGTGCCAAATATAATGTTACAGTCATAGCTAGGGTATAGAGGAAAAAAACTTTAATATTTGATTTGATTTATTATTGTCACATGTATTAATATGCAGTGAAAAGTATTGTTTCTTGCACACTGTACAGATAAATGCTAAGAGACTGAGGGCTCGGTTTCTTTGGGGCAGGAACCAGATTGGGTGTTGGCAGCGGGCAGTTTTGTGATTGGCAGCCTTGCTGATGAATTAATTCGGCTTTTTTTTTGCGTGCAGACACACCCTCGCATTCTCTGGCTCTTGAGTCTTGCCTAATGTAACTGGCTGTGTGTGTTGTAGTGAGAGAGAGCGGATGACAGTCACTGTGCATTGGGCTGATGGATACTGCTCAAGTTTAAAGGATAATCCGCTTTGCCCCACTTTGCTGATGTGGGGGAGCCTTGGCGAGGAGATGCTGTGAGAAGCAGCCTGTGCCTCTGAAACGTGTCCGCTGCTGGGGGATTTGTATGTTTGCTGGTGAAATCGCTGGTTCAGGTAAGCAGTCGCCTCCACCCCAGTGCAAATTAAAAAAAAATCCATTATAAATCTGCTTTAACTGAGTTTAAGCCTCCGGCGTTCATTCAGCAGCGATCAATGCTCTGTAAATGGGAAGTGATTAACACAATGCAAGGCTTTCAGGCACAGCTTTTGATCTGGAGTGTTCCAAAGGAGAACATTATTTTCTAGTTGGATTTCCCACGCTGGTCTGGTTGGTATAGAAATAAACTTGTTGGACTTTAACCTGGTGTTGTGAGACTTCTTACTGGTGTGTAGACCAAGCCAGAAGCTGTTGCTTCATCTCTGTGGCCTCATGATGTCCTGTGAAGGTGCTGGGTAGAGAGGCAGGGAGTAAAGAGCCAGAACTGACACCCTAGTGCACTGCTGAGGGAGTGCTGCATGGTTGGAGGGAGGGAATGCTGCAAGGTTGGAGGGAGTGCTGCATGGTTGGAGGGAAGGAGTGCTGCACGGTTGGAGGGAGGGAGTGCTGCACGGTTGGAGGGAGGGAGTGCTGCAAGGTTGGAGGGAAGGAGTGCTGCACGGTTGGAGGGAGGGAGTGCGTGCACGGTTGAAGGAGGAGTGCTGCACGGTTGGAGGAAGGAGTGCTGCATGGTTGGAGGGAGGGAGGGCTGCACGGTGGAGGGAGGGAGTGCTGCATGGTTGAAGGGAAGGAGTGCTGCACGGTTGAAGGGAAGGAGTGCTGCACGGTTGGAGGGAAGGAGGGCTGCACGGTTGAAGGGAAGGAGTGCTGCACGGTTGGAGGGAAGGAGGGCTGCATGGTTGGAGGGAGGGAGGGCTGCACGGTTGGAGGGAGGGAGTGCTGCACAGCGGGCTAGCCTTGCTGCCACACAGCGCCAGGAATCCGGGTTCAATTCCCGGCTTGGGTCACTCTGGGTTCTCCCTGTGTCTGTTTCCTCCGGGTGCTCCGATTTCCTCCAGAAGATGTAGGGGTTAGGTGCTAAATTCTCCCTCGGTGTACCCGAAAGGTGTGGCAACTCGGGGGGGAGAGGGGGGAGAGGTGGTGTGGTTTCACACTAACTTCATTGTGGTGTTGTTGGCGTAAGCCTTACTTGTGACATTAATAAATAAACTCACAACTTTATGCCTGTGATCGCTCTCTCAGAGTGGATCCCGTGGTGTTTATATTAAAGACCAATATATTTATCTCTCCTCCTTCCACTGCCCGTTCCCCCCCACCGCCCCCTCTCCATCAACATCGCAAAGACGTCATCTAATCACCATTACATTTCTGGACTCTTGCTGTGCGCCGATCAACGCGTGCGGTTCCTTCCATGAAAAAAACAATGACCACACCTCGGCTGTGACTGTTGACTTTGATGGCCCTGAGGTTGGGAGTGGCGCTATATAAATGCAGGCAGGGTGTCCCCGAATATTCCGCCAGCTTAACCCTCTTTCTGGATTTGCACCGTCTCCGTGAGCCCGGGGTTCAGATCGGGAGGGGGTGTGGGGGGTGCGATCGGTCTCGAGTATTCACCAGCGTATGGTGGAGATTACGCTGGTACCCGTAGATACTCACTTCCCACAACACCCCCCCCCCCCCCCCCCCCCCTCCCAGGATGAGGCAGCACCGAGGGGAAAGCGAGCAATTCCGGACGCCACAGCGTACAAAGTCCAGGGCTGGTGAATGGGATTAGATTAGATTACTGCTTGATAACACCAGTTAGCAGAGACGAGGGGCTGAAGGACCTCTTTTGGTGTTGACGTTGGGGGGGGGGGGGGGGTTGCGGAGAGATGAGCAGGAAGGGAAGGCAGAAACACGGGAAACTCTCAGCAAAAGCTGGTGGCCCAAGCGAAAGGAAATGGATCGATCGGAGCCAATATACAAGCTGCAAAAACAGGATGTGCAGATACCACGAAACTTGCATAAACAGGGCACTGCAATCTTCAGCATGGCGGACCTGACATAGATCAACAGGAAAACTCCTCTGCATGTTAGAGATTGCTATTAGCGTTCACCTAAAGCGGGCACTCCTGGCTTTTCAAACATCCAGAACATTTTTACTTGGAATAAATTTTCACATTTCCCTGAAGGAGTATTTGACTCACGGTCACTTCAAGATATTTTATTTTTGACATTTTCTACAGAAAGAGGTGTAAAGTCAGATAGGAAACGTTTATTTTACTCAGTGATGCCTCAAAGCGCCTCGCACCCAATTCAATATTTCAGCCACTCCTGTAATAGCGCCATGGAATCCCTACAGTGCAGAAGGAGGCCATTCAGCCCATCGAGTCAGAGCATCCTACCCAGACCCACTCCCCCGCCCTATCCCCGTAATCCCACACATTTACCATCCATCTAACCCACACATCTTTGGACACTAAAGGACAATTTAGAATGGCCAATCCACCTAACCTGCACATCTTTGGACACTAAGGGACAATTTAGCACGGCCAATTTATCTAACCTGCACATCTTTGGACACTAAGGGACAATTTAGCATGGCCAATTTACCTAACCTGCACATCTTTGGACACTAAGGGACAATTTAGCATGGCCAATTTACCTAACCTGCACATCTTTGGACACTAAGGGACAATTTAGCATGGCCAATTTATCTAACCTGTACATCTTTGGACACTAAGGGACAATTTAGCATGGCCAATTTATCTAACCTGCACATCTTTGGACACTAAGGGACAATTTAGCATGGCCAATTTACCTAACCTGCACATCTTTGGACACTAAAGGACAATTTAGAATGGCCAATCCACCTAACCTACACATCTTTGGACACTAAGGGACAATTTAGCACGGCCAATCCACCTAACCTGCACATCTTTGGACACTAAGGGACAATTTAGCATGGCCAATTTATCTAACCTACATATATTTGGACATTAAGGGGCAATTTAGCATGGCCAATCCAGCACGTCTTTGGGCTGTGGGAGCAACGAGGGTACCCAGAGGAAACCCATGCAGGCATGGGGAGAATGTGCAAATTCCACATAGACAGTCACCCAAGGCCAAAATTAAAGCCAGGTCCTTGGCGCAATGAGGCAGGAGTGCTAACAAGTGTGCCAATGTGTTGCCCACATGTATGGAAATGTGACAGCTAACATTTCATGTAGCTCATTCCTGCAAAATGCAGTAGCAATCTGATTTAGTTATGTTGATTGAGCTGTGGGATGGGTGGTTGGTGGAGGCGTGGGTTGGTGGGGGAGTAGGTCTCATGGCGCAGTGGGTAGCATCTCAGCCACTGGGTCAGAAGTTCCCAGCCCACAATGCAGTGGCCACGAGCGACGTGTTCACAATGTTGGCCAAATACATTGATTATCAGCCTATAAATCCTCCCAGAATGCCAGTGGGTGAGAGCGGGAGAGTTCCCGGACCTGCCGTTCTGTGGAAAGCAGCAGCAAACTATCGCTATACTTTGCCGAGTGTAATCACAGACCAATCCAATGGACTTCTGTGGTTGCCAAGGCAATCTAAAGGTGTGGTACCTGGAGGAATTTGAGCGAGTGTTTTGAAATAATGCCTCAGGAATCTTTTCCAATTGACTTCCACATGAGAAAGCATGGCCTGGGCTTCAGGCCTACATAAGAACTAGGAGCAGGAGTCGGCCATCTGGCTCCTCGAGCCTGCTCCGCCATTCAATAAGATCATGGCTGATCTTTTTGTGAATTCAGCTCCACCTACCCACCCGCTCACCATAACCCTTAATCCCTTCATTGTTCAAAAATCCATCCATCTTTGCTTTGAAAACATTCAGCGAGGTAGTCTCAACTGCTTCACTGGGCAGGAAGTTCCACAGATTCACAACCCTTTGGGTGAAGAAGTTCCTCCTCAACTTAGTGCTAAATCTGCTCCTCCTTATTTTGAGGCCATGCCCCCCCCCAGTTCTGGTTTCACCCACCAGTGGAAACAACCTCCCTGCTTGTTTCCCTTTGTAATCTTATATGTTTCCATAAGATCTCTCCTCATTCTTCTGAATTCCAATGAGTATAGCCCCAGTCTACTCAATCTCTCCTCATAAGCCAACCCTCTTGACTCCAGAATCAATACCATTGAAATATAACACCATTGACGGAGTGGTACTTCCTCAGGATGCCAACTTAGACTCTGTCTCCATGTCTCCGGACTGGGGCTGAACTCAGAGTTGAGAGCGTTACCACAGCTATTGCAGGACAGATCAATAAAGTGGTTAAGAACATAAGAAGTAGGAGCAGGAGTCGGCCATCCAGCCCCTCGAGCCTGCCCCACCATTCAATAAGATCATGGCTGATCTGATAGTGGTTCAAGTTCCACTTACCCGCCTGCTCCCCATAATCCTTAATTCCCTTATTGGTCAAAAATCTATCTACCCGTGACTTAAATATATTTAATGAGGTGGGCTCCACTGCTTCAATGGGTAGCGAATTCCAAAGATTCACTATCCTCTAGGAGATGAAGTTCCTCCTCAACTCTGTTCTAAATTGACTCCCCCTTATTTTGAGGCTGTGCCCTCTGGTTCTTGTTTGCTTTCTAAGTGGAAATAATCTCTCTGTTTCTACTCTGTCTATATGTCTTAATAAAACATATGGGATTCTTGCCTTTATTAGCTGAGGAATAGAATATAACAGCACGGGGTGGGGTGTTAGGACGGAGCTGTATTAAACACTTGTTAGGTCACAGTTAGGGTACTGTGTGCAGTTCTGGTCCTCACAATTTCGGAAGGTTCTGATAGCGCTGGAGAGGGTGCAGCGGAGATTTACTAGGATGCTACCTGGGCTGGAGTGTTTTAGCTCTAAGGAGAGGTTGGATATGCTGAGGTTGTTTTCCTTGAAGCAGAGAAGGCTGAGGGGGAGTGACCTGAATGAGGTGTACAAAATTATGAAGGAGATAGACAGGAAAGGAAAAAAGTAAAATACTGCAGATTCTGGAAATAATGACAGAAAGTGCTGGAAAATCCCTTCAAAGGGTCATCCAGGCCCGAAAAGTCGGCACGGTTCTCATTCCCCAGTTGCTGTCAGACCTGCTGAGATTTTGCAGCACTTTCTTTAGATAGGAAGGAATGTTTGCTCTCAGCACAGGGGTCAGTAACTAAGGGGCATGGATTTCTCACCTAGAGGTTAGCGGGAATCTGGAATTCACTGCCTGAAAGGATGGTAGGGCTGGGAAACCTTACAACATTTAAATAAGGACTTGAAATGCCTTTCACGGTGGCACAGTGGTTAGCACTGCTGCCAGGGATCTGGGTTCGATTCCCAGCTTGGGTTCACTGTCTGTGTGGAGTCTGCACGTTCTCCCCATGGGTTTCTTTGACAGTGCATCGGTTTTCAAAACTTGAAAGGATTGGACCAACATTCCTCTTTCAAAAGTCGTGAAAGATTATTTGAAGCAGAAGTTTTGGATGTTGAAAGTTCAGGTCTTGAGGTGCTGCCTTGCCCCAAGTACAATTGATTTGCATTAAAGTCTGTACGGGTATCATCCCCTCTTTGGGTTTAACAACTCTGTCTGATGTGACATTAGTAACCTGCTCGAGGAAGATCTGTGTTCACTGTGTGGGTGCTCCAATTTCCTCCCACAGCCTGAAAGACATGCTGGTTAGGTGGATTGGCCACGTTAGTGGGGTTTAGTCTGGTCGGAGTGCAGGCTCAAAGGGCCATGTTGTAATTTTCTTTGTTCTTTCCCTTGTAAATTCTCCCTCAGCGTACCCAAACAGTCGCCGGAGTGTGGCAACTGGGGGATTTTCACAGTAACTTCCTTGCAGTGTGAATGCAAGCCTAGTTGTGACTCATAAACAGAACAGTACAGCACAGTACAGGCCCTTCGGCCCTCAGTGTTGTGCCGAGCTATGTCCAAACCCAAGATCAAGCTATCCCTTTCCCTGGTGTGCTCCACGTGCCTATCCAATAATCGCTTGAAAGTTCTTAAAGTGTCCAACTCCACTGTAAATAAGCTTTATTCATTACAAGGCTAGGGGCCAAGTGCTGGAAAATGGGATTAGAATAGATTTGTGTTTGATAGCAGCGCAAAAAAGATGGGCTGAAGGGCCTCTTTTTGAGCTGTAAGACTGTTGGAAGTGTAAAGTGCAGGAATCTATCCCGTGTACCTCCAGCTGTTCTTGGACAAACTGTATTTCTGTGTACTGCGATAGTATTAAAGTCCTGGCTGGCTGTTTTAGTCAGATTTTAGCTGGACAGGTCCAATGGTACTATTCAAAAAACAAAGAGTTCTGCTGGAAGGCTTCCAACTTTCACCCCTGACTGAGAGATTAGTTGGTCATTTATTTGATTTGCTGTTCGTGGGATTCTGACATGATAAATATCAAAGTGTTTTTCTACATAACAGCGACAGTGTCTGCTTTTCAGACGCAAGTAATTATACAATCCTTCTGAATGTC